>CM032329.1:42555476-43755476 GCA_019022515.1 Quercus aquifolioides | reverse complement strand
ACTTTTTCTCACTATTTTGACCACAAATTTTGATCCACAAAGAATTTGTGAGTGATATTTGTTTCATTGGAAATTAAACATCCTAGGCTTCAATTTGAACACAAATTTTGCCTAATTTGGACTTATATTGAGTAAGTTATGATCATTTGAAATTGGGTCAACTGGGCAATCCGATTTTATAGCCTAAAACATCATGCTTTGATATGGGCTGGCCCATAGACCCTTGGAAAGTCCAAAGACAATTAAAAAGCCCCCAAAACCCTAATTTTAACTTATAAATATTCATCTTATGTATCCAATCAAAACTCTAGCTAGAGACAGTAATTTTTTGGCCTCCATCTTCTCTAAAACCTTTTTTTCTCTTTTCAAAACTGGAGGGCAGCCCCTTAGCACGTTTTTTAATCATCAAAAAAGATCTCTTTAGTTAGTTCTAAGGCAGAAAATTTGTTTTCAAAATTGTTTTCTAAAAACCTTTTCAAAACCTTTTATTCTTGAGTTGTGATTACCAACGAATATTGTGTTCTTTGATTATCTTTGTCTTCTCCATCTAACCTTTGTGATTGTAGGTGTAGGGTTAGGATTTGTAGCCCAAGCCCAAAACAATGAATTTGTAGAGAGTGGGTGAAAGAGCTAGATTGATTGTGAACTTAGCAACGGTTAACTATAATATCCATGTATGAACTAGTATAAAAATACACGTAAAAACGAAATGAATTGACGTCCGAAGAGATATATTATTGATTGAACAGTGATTACAGTTCTTAGAACTACAGTAAATTCTTTCTCCACCTCTTATTCTCTTTTTTCCGATCCCCTTCTTTAGAGACCTTTCTCGTTTATATAGCTTCCTTCTAAACCATCTTCATCATACACTTGTTCTTCATCCAAGCAATCACTTGAGTATATGTCACATCAGATATCTTCTTTAGCTCTTCAGGAGTGGTGGTAGTTGAAGTTACACTGTTCAGGAGTCTTCTCCACATAAATGTGGTCAGAAAAGTTGCTGCAGTGCATTAAACACGGTGGTAGCAGCCCTTAGATATTTCTTTGTTCTTATCATCTCTAGACATGCCCAGAGCTTATCTTTATCATTGGAGTTGCTAAGGAGATCACTTGAACCCCTCAGGTACTTGTTTGATCGAGACGCTTTGTATCCGAGGAGAATAAGCTCTTCGGCAGGCTGATGATCTCTTCAGACTATACTCCACAATCATTTCCAGGTATATTTCCCATGTGGAATCCTTCCCCATTATTTTATTCTCTTCGGACATAACTTAACCCGAGAATGAGGCCCCAGGCCCAATACACAACGTTGGGCTTTTACCCCCACAGTAGGCATTGAGGGGCCGGTTAAATAACATCAAATCTGTGATTCTAAAGCAAGGTGAGTCTCTTTTCCATGATTTCCCACCTTGTTCAATATGATTCACATAATTTTCTTGATATAGTTTCTCCATTTGTTATATTTGATGTGTTTGATGTTTTAATTATGTTTGATATGTTCTATTATGATTTTAGGTTGTTTATAATCTATTTTTGTTGTCCTTGGTTTGTTATTTTGGTTTCATGTAAAGTATAACACGTATGTTTATTTTATGTAGTTTAGTTTAATTATTTGTTTTGTTTCATGTTTACTTGTTTATGTTGAAGCTTTGTGTTTTTGTTTTATGTTAGTTTAGTTTTAAGGGTTTCTAACATGCTTGTTTGATCTCACATATTATATTTGTGTTTGATTAAATCTCTAAAAATTTAATTTTTGAATCTGTATAAAGGATGTGTGTGCATCATCGAGTATGCGTGCGGTGGTTCAACCATGCATATGCATAGTTGAGTATACGCACACACCCCGAATCCAGATTAGGGTAAACTCTTGTTCTTATTTGTTTTAATCATTTTTAACATAATCTTTGATTTTGTTTGACTTTGTTTTAAGTTAATTATTTAGGTTTAACTATTTCCCATGTTTGTTTTAGTATTTTTGCCATTTTTAGTCTATTTGATATTATTTTCTTGTGTGTTTTATTTAATTGTCAACTTTCCATGTCTAATTTATTTTGTTTGATTGTGTTTTATTTAATTCCTTTTATATTGTGATATGTTTTTAACATGTTGTATGTGTTATTTTCATTTAAAGTGCATGATGTATGTTTAGATTAAGGATTAGGGCTCTCTTAATAAACTCTTTAATTAAATATGGTCTAGCAACACATAATGGAGGCCGGCCCACAAGCCGTACCCAAACTCCAGACCCATAATCTGGTACGTGGATTCATGTGTATAAGTGATTGGCCCAAAGGGCCCAATATAATTCCTAGACCTAATCTAGGTGGCAACTCCATTAGTCCACAGCTGCGCTCACATCTACCTTCGCCATGCCCAAATCAGTCTTCGCCATGCCCCAGTTTGTCTAATCTGTGTGTAGTTCAACCCAGATCTACCATCTTCGATCGCATCTCTACAAAGATCTACCACCTAAAATTTCGACTGAAACCCAATCCACCTCACCCGACAACCGATTCAATCTGATCCAATTCAATCTCCTCTTCGATCAGCAGCGGGTGAGATTTTTTGCCACCTGATTTCATCGAGTCAGTTCCGGGTTAGGCACAAACCCAACCCGAAGCGACCCGTGGATAGCCCTACTACCCTACATTAGTCCCTCATGCGTCTCATCAACATAGTTTTTTAAATATTTTTTTCACATGACCGACATTACCACATGCATAAATTATATAACAAATTTTTCTACCATTCATCATTCGTCAAGTCAACATTATGTACCAATTACTATTAAATGAACGAGTTGCACATGACCGACATTACCACATCATATAATTACTCATTTAGAACTCCTATATATAGTTGTATACGCAAGCCATCTAGATATACCATAGTTGAAGTCACATATTGCAATGGCAATGCGCAATTGGCTACTACCTCGTTTTCCAAATAACTTAAGAGAGAGAGATTCTGATGAGAGGGAATACTATACCAGACTGAAGCGAGAGTGGGAATTTCGCGTTAACGAGTCGAACGCTCTACACAATGATCTCATACTACTCAGAGCGCCTCTGGTGGACTGTATCTCGCTTACAAAATCAAGGAGAAACATGGACTAATGTAGGCGTGCAGTGGCAAGACATCACATGCTATAGCTTGCAGAAGAGCTGGCCGTTGCAACCAACAAGTAACTCACACCAACAAAACGTAATAATGTCCTCAACTATGACCCCTACCTATCGAAATGAATGCCTATGTTAGGCATTGTCCTGAAGACAATTTATGTAGTGTGTGTATTATCTCTGGGTTTAAGTTAATGTCAGTATTGTTAGTGTTCAATATGTAGTAGATGCATATTGATGGTATCCTATGTAAGAATATTTATGTTTTGTGTGTTATGCGTATAATTCTATTGTCTACCTTTTCGCCCTAAATAGTCATTCAAGATTACAAATAATGTGCATGTTTGTTCCAACCCTAATAAGGTTTACATTGTCCCCTAAAAGTAAAATATTTTTCTACTATATAGTACTAATACAGCAACAGTGACATACATACGTCTAAAACGTAGTTAAGAAAACATAGTTATACAACAATGTGCAATGGTGCCACAACACGATTACTCTTCATTTGATATTTCCATGTCCAACTAACAACTGTCTCCTGTAAGAAGTGATTGCATGTATCGTGCTTGCTCATACAACTTACACTCCACTAATTCTCGAATCTCAACTTAGGTCTGATAACAATTAAGATGTATCTTCATTTGATTATTTTCTTCTCTTATGTGGTTCAATGCTCTACGAAGTCCATCTATAGTGTCTCTTAGCATCTACAATGCAAGTCGACGAGGCACTAACACCTTATAACTGACCAACTCATCATAAAACATCCCTTATTCACAGAGTAACCAAGCCCACTCTTGCCTCATGGTATTGTGAACCAGTGTGCTATTTCACAAATTAGGATCAATTGGATAGCTAAACTCATCTTCTAGTACCTAGCAATGACCTATCGCGGTGAACACATCGCATGACCTGTAAATTGAATAATCACCATAATAAGACATTCACGTTGTCTGCAATAACATCAAATAATCGAGTTAACAATGTGCATCAACCGTTGGTAAATAATGTAAAGCTGCATAAGATGGTACGCGATAAAGACATTAATAAATTTATGTAGTATTATTACATGCTGAAAATTAAATGCTAACACTCACATGTGGCACAAAATGTACATATATGAATAATCGTACCCTGGTGCATAATGCATAGCACTGTGTCAATTAAAGATGGAGCTTTGTTTAAGTACACTGGAATTATGCAGATATAATTGACTTAAACTACTGCACACATGCTGAAATATCACTGTAACATTGGGAACATGGGTAATCTTGTTCATATAAACTCAAACCCAGATTTTCAGCCCCAAACCCAACCAAACACAAAACTCAACCTAGATTTTCTTATACTTTCTAAGAAACCAAACACAAAACTCAAATCCCAAATCAATGAACAAAACCCTAGATCCGAAACCACAAATAGCTACACAACCTTAGATCTGACAACCCACACCACCTCTAATCCTAGATCCAATACCATCAAACCCAACAGTAGATACGGGCTCAATGAGAGAGAAAAAGAGAGAGTCTAGGATCGCTAGCCATGGACCCACCAATCTGAGAGAGTGAAACCATGATCTAAGCAAAGAGAGAGACCCACCAATCTAAGAGTGAACAAGAGAGAGAGACACCGTTTTTTTTTTAAGCAAAAATGCTAGAACCCTTTCCTTTCTTACACACTTTGGAAGGGTTATGATATAATGCATTTGTTTACATTAATTGAGAGGACAAGAGTGGTTTTACTCTTTTTGACAATTCAACCGTTCTTTCCAGTTAGGAGCAATAGAACATTACTACTCAAAAGGGTCTAAGGCAGGTGATTAGTCTCTGCAAGGGTGAAATTATATAATCCAGGAAAATGTTTTATTTTTTTATGCTTGTGGTAAGTGGTAAACTGAAAAAGTAAGTTTTTTTTATTTTTTTTTCAATTTAAATTAATTCTTTGGACAACCAAACGTGTTATTTGGGAAAGAAAAAGAAATTTAATTATTTTACTTTATTTTTAAAAAATAAGAAGTTTAGAAATTTTTTTTAATTAAAAGAAAATAAAATTTTAAATTAATTATTATTTTTATAATTAAAATGCTGACATGACATTTTTAAAATACCAAATAAATTTTTTAATATTATTTTAATGACCTTGTTAGCATTTAGTGAGTGTGTCAACAACGCACTCTGTCTCCCACATAGGCAATTTTCGTTAATGAGATAATGGCAAGTACTAAAATAAAAACAATTTTTCAGTTTTAAGGACTACCTTTGAAAAAAGAAAAAAGTGGGGACCAAAATAGAAATTGGCCTAAAATACTTTAACTACATTGCTAGTTATTTTGGCTAAAAAAATTAAAATAAATTTTAAAAAATAAAACCAATTTGAAGAAAGCAACGTGAATGCTCTTACAATTAAATTTCATAAGTTGTCTTGTGGTCAACTTTTGTTGAGTAAGCAAAGAGAATGGATTACATCTGAAAACCAATTAACCACAACAACATCCAAGGTCTTTGAATAACGTGCTTAAAGCCATCAAACTCATCAGATGCAACTGCAACTGATATCAGCAGCATTAGAACTCTACAGAAGTGTCTAAACCACGTATTGCAGCAGGGTAGAGAAAAAGACATCAAATTTTTCACCTCATTGAATAGGTGATGTAATTCTGCTTCTGAAGTGTCCCCAATCCATTGTACTATCAGAAATTCACTTCAATCTCAAACTAGAAACCCAACCTTAGCTTAGAATGGTTGCAGTCCAGCCAAATTGACATCCTTTTGCCATCAATCTAAACTAGGGGTGGTTGCATCATTAGTACATATATGCCAAAATAAGCATATCATAATATACAAGGGTTGTTAGCCCCATTATTAATTATAAGCCAAAATAAGTAGATTAGAATACACGAGAGTATATGCAAACAAAACAATATAGAGAAAGAAGAATTTGTTATCCCCCGTTTGGGAAAATAAGAATTGAAATAGCAGTTATGATGAAAATTATGCAAGGGGGAAGAAATGAGAATCAGAATCTTACAACTAATTAAAATAGGAATGGCTATTGTAAAATTCCATTATTTCTTCAAATTAATAACCATCAACAATTGAGCAATGCACAAGGTATAACTCAGACAAGAAGACAATCAAAATTAGAAAGAGTGGTCACCTAAGCTCATTCCTCAGTATTTTTATTGGATCGGTAATCAGAGGATGATGCTGCCAGAGCTTCTCTATCCATGGATTCAGATTTTTTTATTCTGGCCACCTGGATCTGATCAGCAAGTGAGACTTCTCTTCGCATTTTTTCTCTCTTTACAATTTCTAGGTCCAATTTCTCTAAACCTCCAAAATGCGAAACCACTGTGTTCCCCCAACCAGTGACTTGAACATTTACGGATTCCTTTATGTGAACCTGAAGATAAGACAGAAAAATAGGTTTATACAACACTTGAATTTCATTACAGAATTACATTATTCAGATACAAATATATACAATGTGTGGTACAGGTACCTGAACAAACCGAAAATCAGATCCATAGTATAAAATGTTTTTCACATGAGTAAATATGGCCCCAAGTGGAGGGGCAAGGGGTGGGTGATTCAAACTAGTTATCTTGTGCCAACCCTTGGGGTTCAGATACAAGGTATAATTTTTTAAAACCACATAGGCAATATACTTCAAGGGGTCAAAAGATAAATCGAAGCACAATGGTGAATGGTCCTGGTTCGCTATAAAGAACTCAGGGTCCAACTCACTCCAAGTTGTGTCATTAAGCAATAAAGAAGAATAAGAGGCAAGCTTAAAGAGAAAACCGAAGAAAGCATTTCCATCTAGCTTAGGAACTGACGAGTAACAAAATTCTGCTAATAAATTCTCCTTTTGTCACTCTCAAGAGATGAAAAGATTTTTTTTCTGCTTTTCAATTTCTATATTTCATATTTCTTTTTTTCTGCTAGAGCAACCTTTTTGCCATTTAATCACCATTCACCAGTACTAGAAACAATTGCTTTATTAACCTCCTTATTCACCAACAACCATGACAAACTTAATGATGGAATATTTATTACAGAATCTAAATGGTGAACTATATTAATTCTTTAAAATCAAAATTCAAATCCATGAAGTCCCCTAGGTGATTTACCTTTGTTAGTTTCTGCTTAAGTTTTGACACTTGGGGAACTGCAAAGTCCTCTTTGTCTTCCTTTAACTTTCTGTGTGTCTTTCTTTTAATCTCTCCTCTTGCTCTTGCCTTCTCTTCCCGTTCTTTTCTCTTTTGAGCAAGCCTTGATCTTATCTTTCCCATCTCCTTTGCCTTTGCCTTTTCTGCAGTCCATTGAAGCTGTTGGAGAACCATTTCTTGTTTAATCTTATTGAAACTATCCCAATCTAGCTCTTGTTGGCCACTTCCTCCTTTCTTAGCCACTTTTGCTATACTTTCTGCCCATGAAAGAATGAGTCTCTCTGCTCTTGCCTTTGCCATCCGCTTTTCCTTTGCCTTTGCCTTTTCTGCAACCCACTGAAGCTCTTGGTGGACTATTTCCTGTTTCATCCTATCATAGCTATCCCATTCTAGCTCTTGCTGGTTGCTACCACCTTTCTTAGCTGTTTTCGCTATGCTCTCTGCCCATGACCAAAAGAACCTTTCCCTTGAATATTTCAATTTCAAACGCTCTTGCCAAACACATCGAAGTGAAGAGCTTATTTTCGCCTTGATATGATCACTGCAAAAAGGTTAATAGTGCTAACTTCAGTATGGCAACCATTCATGCTAGAGGTCAAGAAAACTTAAGTTGTAGGACACCATCAAGCATAGACAAGCTATGAGTCAAAAGGGGACGGGGACCTCAAATTCAGTTATGTCTTTAAGCATAAGGTGAACCTAGAACAAAGGAAGATTGAATTTTACCAGCCCCAAGAAGTTTCTTGTTGACCATGAGACAGATAATTGATAGTGATTGAAAAGAACTAGCTTTCCAACCCTGAGATAATCCTACAACTTTTTCTTTCTCTGTTTCTTTCTTTTTCCTTAGTTAATGAAATGTCTAAAATGAAATTTTCACAGCTAAGAAAATGTCTTGGAGACCCATCTAAGAGAAACCAAATGAATTCTTTGTTACAGTTTGAAGCTCAATTCTTTTAAGTTCTAAGAGAAAAGAGTTCTTGTAAAATGGGCTCTCATTCCAAATACATACATTTCCACACACAAAATTGAATTACGTTGTTAAACAAATCACTTTACTTCATTTAAGTCACACAAACAGTTGCTTTCTTTCAGATAAAAAAAGCCACACAAACAGACTTAACATACAAATTCAATGCCCACAAAGGCATTTAATCTGACAAGCAGCAACCACTGGAACTTCAGTATTTTTTAGTGTCCGCAAAAACATAAAATGGCAGTTATAAGACACCTATGATCCTTATAATTTCAATTCCCTATGTCTAGTAACCAAATTCCTTCCATAAAAATCTTGAATTGCTAAAATTTGATCTGACATCTCTTTTTCTTTCTATTTTCCAGCCTATCTATACTTCAACACAGAAGTCAGTAACATATCCTTCCTTCACCTAAATGAATTTTGTTTCTCATATATAATAGAATATCAACCAAAATAATGTTTAAAACCAGAAACTCATACTTGGTTCTAAGCTTTTTTGAGTTTATTATTCACTTCACATTCCACAAAACCAAAGCCTAACCCCAATATTTAATTTTCAATATAGTAACATTTAGCATTTTTGTTGATTAAAATAAATATGAAAAAGATTTTGGGACTACAAAGATTACCTGTGAGGACGTGGATGTTCAGACATCTTCTTCCTAACCTGAAAATTGTTGACAAAGAAATGGGAAAAAGTGTTTTGAAAAAAAAAAAAAAAAAAAACACAGCAACATCAAAAAGAATAAGTATGGTGTGTACCTATTAACAGATATAGAATTAAGGAAGCAAGAAAATGTGATCCAAAAGGGTTTCCTTTTGATTGTAATGCAGCAAGAATAAGTTTTCTCTTTACACTAAAAATTCTGCAAAAGGTTTTGACAAAACGAAAATCCAAAATTCTGCACAAACAATGCTATGGTTCTGTATATGAATGTTACCTACTATTTAAACATCCTGTGCAAAAGGAAAAGATCCTAAAGTTAACTGAACCTTACATGACTTCACCTTGGGGTCTCTCAAGGCTTCTAATGTTCTTTGCTTGATACGATCACGGGTTTCTGATTATATAGTATATTGTCACTTCAGAATAAATTAATAAAATATATATATATATATATATTTGTGAAATAAAATATTTACATTCAGTGAGATCAAAATACGACATATAAAATTAACATTCTGTAGTTACCTGCAGAGTGTTTCTTGCCTTTGTTCCATGGCACTCTTCCCTTGTTTGCTAACCCTATCTTTATCCGCCGTTGCCTTTCCTTATGATCTTCAATGGTATCTTCAGAGTCATTGCTAACTACTTGATCCTCCTCATTTAAAATTTGGTTCTCAAAATCTTTTGACTGGTCACACTTGCCAGAATCAGATGCATCTCCCACATCAACACTGATTTGTAAGGCTCCAAAAGGATGAACTCTTGGACAGCTAACAAAGGTAAATGAGGGAGACATGTTCTTCACCATAGCTACATGATGATTAAAGTGCACTGTGTTTACGTTGCATTGAGTGTCTTCCACCACATAACCAGAGAGTGGCCACAAAAATGTAGTTGGAACATTAATGGAAGGATAGTGTAGCAAGGAATACCTCCTAATAGAAGATCAAATGAGTGATTAAAAAGAAACATTCATCACTAACTATAAAATATGAAAAAAAAAAATTATATTTGATCCGTTGAATCTAGAAAATTGGATTTAGTCGAATGACATGAGACCTCTGCCTCCCCCACCCCTCCCACCCTCCCACCCTCAACCTCCCCACCAATCGCCCCAAACTTCCTCTCTTTTTCCCTTCCTACCACCAGCAGTCCCACATTTTCCTTCTCTCTCTCCCTATCCTTTTCTGTTCCCACCCCAATTCCCACCTTTTGGTTTTCCACAGTACACATTTTGTCACACCTCTACAGATATCCCCTCTAGTTCAATCCCACCATCACACCCCTCACAATCATCTACACTGCCTAAAAAAACTTCCGTGACTACACCTCCACTATCTAATATTGTCACCAAACCAAATACCTCTTCACCTTTATCTGATCATGGGGGCAGAAAAGTTTCTTTCCATATTGATGCAAAGTTTTCTCTTTTTCTTTTAACGGAGGGCGGCCTGACTTGTATGCTATCCCGAGTGCAGCCAGCATGCCAAGCACTCTATTTGGGTAGGACGTAAAGGCTTTGAGTGGATTCTTTCATGTTTTGCTGATATTCATGATTGGGTTCCAGGGAAAGTTTCACATTGTAAACGGTTCCAGGAAAATAATAAGTCATTGGAATTTTTTGGGAGATCGAATAAGGCTGGCATTTTTGTGGTCATAGCAGAGTACTATGGTGGGGCTCGGCAAGGGTGTGTTATGATACCAGCAAGCACTAACCGTTTGGGGTGGTCTTTGTTTCACAAAGAGTTGGGTTTCTTCTTCTCCGGTGATAAATCAAGGCCACGTAACAGAGGAGGGAGCGGTGATTTTCTGCCAGCCAATGGTGGCCGGAATAGGCAAGCTAGGAATAATTATGGGAACCAGCAGAAACTTAGGAATTTTGAAATTTTGGGAGACAAATTGGGTAATAACATGATTCTTGGAGATTCTACCAAATTAAATGGTAGACCCACACATGCATTTACTTTTAAGTTGACTGCTGAGAACTTGGCTTTGAGAGTTTTTAAATCTGAAGATGGGAAGAGAAAGTGCTTTAAGCTAAAGCCCAAAGATACTAAGTATGGGCCTTTAAAGGTGGAAACCAGGATAAAGCCCAGTGATAAGGATGGGCTCTTTAATGAAAAGGTGCAAAGGCCTCTTATTCCCTCTAATACTATGCAAGCTGATTCTGGGCCTGGGAAAAGTGGAGTCTTGGTCAGAGCAAGCCGCCCCATTCTATTACCAGACATAATTGGGAGAAGCTCATCCGAAACTAGAGTGGTCACAGCAGATCCTAAAGCTAAAGCTAAAGGGCTTTTAGCCCAATCTCATGCATTGGAGGCTGGGGGTCTAAAGCTGATACATGGGAGGGTTGGCAAGAGCTCAAACGCTGGTGGGTGCATGCCGATGGAAGTTTCCAGTGCACCGGGGGCTGAGACAAACATGGAGAGAGTGCATAGCTCCTCTATGATGGATCCCGACTCTGGCAAGGATGTTTCTTCAACAGTAACAAATTCTGATGTCGAGGAAACACATGGTGAGGCACTCCGATCCTCTGGGGTCACCGGAGATATGTTGGTTACCTCGGCGATGGAGTCTCCAATTTTGAAAAATGGGTCACAGTCTCATCGTCGGCATCAGTGGGTGGATCAAAATCGTTTTTCCCCTTTGTCTGAGCTGGGTAATGAGATGGGTGTTGAGTTTGGGGAAAGGGAAGATCGAGAAGAGGATTCTAGTGAGTACCATGAAGTGGCGATACAGCCGAGGTCAGTGGATACTGTTGGGTTTTGTCAAAATGATTCTGGGCTTCTTTTCCTGCCGTGGGACAACAGTGGGGCCGATAATTATGGTGATGGTAGTGGGGTGAAAGAAAACTGTTTTTTGGAGTGTAATCCTCTGTCTCGATGGGATCCCAATACACTTAGTGAGTTAGTGATGGTTCAGGATGATGCAGGAGGAGCTCGGGTGGCAAAAGCTGAACCAAATTCAAGTTGGGTGTCCCAGCTGATTAAAGATTTATGTAATATGGTGGGTTTTCCTATTGTGAAACATGAAACTCAATGTTTGGCTCTATTTCACCTTCTTGAACAGGAATGTCTCAAGGTGATTGATGATGGGGTGCCTAAGCGACCAGCAAACTCAGGGACATGAGGTCTCGGGGAGCTCAAGGGGCTTGCTGATTTGGGATAAAAGGATTTTTGAAAAGATGGATGTAATTGTTAGACAGTTTTCTGTCAGTGACTTATTGAGAGGGGTGGTGGATGACTTTGTTTGGGCTTGTACAAGTGTGTGTGGCCCCAATGATGATGGACAACGGTCTATTTTGTGGGAGGAGTTATCACGGGTGCGTGCCAGGTGGCCCATGGCATGGTGTTTAGCAGGTGATTTCAATATTATCAGGTACCGAAGTGAAAGAATTGGCCGTGAGTCTTTTAGCCCTACTATGTTTGCATTCTCGGATTTTATAGAGAGTAATTCTTTAGTTGATTTACCATTAGAGGGGCTTCCTTCACATGGGTTAGAGATTCTATTATCCCCTCTATGTCAGGAATTGATAGGGCTTTGGTTTCTCTAGATTGGGAGGAACATTTTGAGAATGTATCCCAACAAGTGCTTCCTCGTGTTATTTCAGATCATTATCTGCTTTTGTTGGAAGCTAGTGTTGTTCGACGAGGTCAAAGTGCCTTTAAATTTGAAAATATGTGGTTGAAAGCTGAGGGTTTTGTTGATAGAGTGCAGCAATGGTGGAATGGTTATAGTTTTGCGGGCTCTCCAAGTTTTATTTTGGCACAAAAATTGAAGGCTCTGAAAGCAGATTTAAAAAAGTGGAACAAGAAGGTGTTTGGTGATTTGGCTTTTAGAAAGAAGAATTTGCTGACTGAACTAATGGGTTTAGATGCTAGAGAGGAGTTGGTGGGTCTATTGAATGAGGATCAAATTCGTCGTAATCAACTCAAAGGGGACATAGAACATTTGGCTTCTCTTGAGGAGATTTCCAGGGGACAAAAGTCTCGTGCCTTGTATGTGAAGGAGGGAGATAATAATACTCGTTTCTTTCATAGATTAGCAAATTCCCATTTAAATGCTAATCAAATTAAGAGGATCGAGCTAGATGGTGTTCTTTATGAGGATGAGACTGATGTGCGCTCTCAGCTAGTTCTCTTTCTATCAAGGGTTGTATGAGGAAACTGAGGTGGGGCACCCTACTATGGATGGGTTAGAGTTTGTTGTATTGAAGAGGATGAGAAGTTGTCCTTAGAGAAGGAGGAAGTCATCCAGGTCTTAAGGGAGATGGAGGGTGATAAAGCCCCTGGTCCTGATGGTTTCACCATGGCTTTTTTTCACAGATGTTGGAGTGTTGTGGAAAATGATGTCATGGATTTTTTTTTTTTTTTTTTTTTTTATCGACACTCTATGTTTGAACAGTCTATGAATGCTTCATTTCTCACTTTAATTCCTAAGAAGTGTAATGTCGTTAATATAAAAGATTTTCGCCCTATTAGTTTGGTGGGTAGTGAGTACAAGCTGCTGTCCAAGGTGTTGGCTAACAAGTTAAGAGCGGTTTTGGATAATTTCATCTCTAACTCAAAATTCCTTTGTTGGCAGAAGGCAGATTCTGGATTCAGTTCTCATTGCAAATGAATGTCTAGATAGTAGGTTGAAGAGCCGGTTACTGGGTGTGGTTTGCAAGCTTGATATTGAAAAAGCATACGACCATGTGAACTAGGAGGCCTTGTTTTACCTGTTGGGGAGGATGGGTTTTGGGTTGAAATGGAGGGGGTGGATTAAGGCTTGTGTCACTTCTATCTGTTTTTCAGCCCTAGTAAATGGATCCTCTGAAGGTTTTTTCGGAAGCTCTCATGGGTTGAGACAAGGTGACCCATTATCGCCACTTTTGCTTCTCTTGATAATGGAGGTTATAAAGCAGACTTTTGAGGAAGACAAAGGAGAGTAATTTTATTCAGGTTTTTCATGTGGGAGCAGTGAATTCTGTCGGTGTGCGTATTTCCCATTTGTTATTTGCTGATGACACTATCTTATTTTGTGATGCTTCTAGGGAACAGATGTTGTCCATAAGGTTGGAGTTGTCTTGTTTTCAGGCTTTTACGAGTTTGAAGGTCAATGTTGGGAAAAGTGAGATTGTCCCTGTTGGGGAGGTGAATAATCTAGATGAACTGGCTAATATTCTTCATTGTAGAGTGGGCAGTTTGCCTATGAAATATTTGGGGATGCCGTTGGGAACTTCTTTTAAGACAACTTTGATTTGGAATCCTATTTTGGAGAAGATGGAGAAGAAATTATCAGGTTGGAAGCGTCTCTATTTATCTAAGGGTGGTAGGCTCACATTACTGAAGAGTACTCTCTCAAGTCTTCCAATATACTTTTTATCTCTTTTTACTTTTCCTAATGCTGTGGCTAATAGATTGGAAAGTATTCAAATGAATTTTCTCGGGGGGTCTTCCGAGGGGAGTTTCAAATACCCTTTGGTGGCTTGGGAAAAGGTCTGTTTACCCATCAAATTGGGCGGCTCGGGCATAAGAAGTGTGGTGTCGTTTAACCAAGCTTTATTAGGGAAATGGCTGTGGAGGTATGGTCATGAAGTTACCCCATCTTTGGTGGAGAGTTATCTCCACAAAATATGGTGAGGGTCAAGAGGGGTTGAGTACAAAAGTTTGCAGGAGGGCTCATGGATGTGGTCTTTGGAGAAGCATTCATGAAGGGTGGGAGAGCTTCTCTAAGCATTTGTCTTTTGTAGTGGGTGAAGGCACTCGTATCTGTTTCTGGCACGATAAGTGGATTAGTGCTAATACCCTAAAAAACCTCTATCCGGAGCTCTACGTGTGTTCAGCAGCCAAGGATGCTTGTATTTCTGATGTTTTGTGGATTCCGGAGGGGGTACTGTTAGAGTGTGGGATTTAAGGTTTTATAGAGCTTTTGAAGACTGGGAGCTAGCTGCATCTTATTATCTCCTTCAATTTATCCAATCTCATATTCCTTGGGGTAAAAGGAGCAATACTCTTTGTTGGTGGCTAAAAGGAGATGGTAAGTTTGACACCCGGTCTTACTACCATGCGATTCGGGGTACTTAGAATTCTTTGTTTCCTTGGAAGAGTGTTTGGAAAAAAAAGATTCCTACTCATGCTTAGGGGTCGTCCTTTGGCAAATCAGTGTTGTATGTGTTGTTGTAATGGGGAGTCGGTGGACCACCTTCTTGTTCATTGTCCTGTTACACATACCTTTTGGACTTTTATGCTTCAGGCTTTTGGTATACATTGGATTATGCGAAGATAAGTGGCAGGTTTGTTATTTTGTTGGCATCAATGGCTTGGGAAGCATAATTCGAACATCTGGAATTTGATTCCAGGCTACTTAATGTGGATTGTTTGGTTGGAACAAAATCGTCGTTCCTTTGAGGACATTGAGAAGACGTTGGATGAGTTAAAAGTTTTATGCCAACGTAGTCTTTTTGAGTAGTCTCGTTGTTGGGGTTTTACTAATTATTCTTCTCTCTCTGAGTTTATGTTTTCTCTTAGATTAGTTTCTTGATTTCCCTCTTTTTTGCTGTTTGTCTTATCTTTTTCTTGTTGTTCCTCATCATGAAAAACTAGTACTATTCCTTATTTTTTTCAATAATAATAGTTCTTTGATTACCTACCAAAATATATATATATATATATGCAACAACCTAATGCTTAGGTTCCTTGTTAGCATTCATATTCTTTGATATGTATAAATCTATTTATCAACCTATCTATATCTAGTCGTATTTGTGTCATAAAAACAAATAATAGACATGATTTCAACTGATTAATACATTTTTATGTGCTTCTCCCATAACTTCACTAAAATGTCATGCTAAACATACTAGCCACTTGTTTTTTTTTGATAGGTAAGAAAAAATATAATAAAAAACTGCTAGATGCAAAAAAAGCACCAGCAGGGCAAATTACAAAAAGGAAGAAAAAACAAAGACATAAAAAACTTAAATTACAAAAAAAGAGAGCTAAGGAAAAGAGGAAGAGAGTCACTAGATGTGAGTCCCCAAGCCCTAGCCCAATCAAACAGAGAACCAGAAAAGAAAGCATGCATTTGGTCCTCAGATCTATCCAAATCCTCAAATGTCCGACGATTGCGTTCCTTCCAAATACACCACATCAAACACAATGGAACTAAGTTCCAAAATGTAAGATGAATGCTTCCCCAACCAATTCCACCAACTAAAAAGAAAATCTGACACCGTAAATGAGGAAACCCAAGAAATCCCAAAAATCTTAAAGACAAAGCATCACAGCCGATAAGCCTTTCCACAATGTAACAACAAATGATCCACTGTCTCACCACAGCAACGACACATAATACACCAGTCAACAAAATCAAAGCCTCTAAGCCGCAAGTTATCACCTGTGAGGATCCTATCCCATGCGGCTGTCCAAACAAAGAAAGAAACGCGCCGGGAGCCTTAACTTTCCAAATACCTTTCCAAGGAAAAACAACAGAAGAAGGGCCATGTAACTTATGATAATATGAACGGATAGTAAAATCCCCGTTTTTGGTCAACTTCCATCTCAACCGATCACCAACAGCCCTGAAGGTAAATTGGCTGCCAAGAATCGGAAGAAATCAACCACCACAGCAGCCTCCCAATCATTAGGACCTCGATTAAAACGAACATTCCAAGTTCTCCCATCCCCTGCTCCTTGACTCATCAAAGATGATTCTACTGAAGCCTCTCTGTTTGCAGCAAAATTGTATAAGACTGGGAAAGCCAATTGGAGAGAAAGATCTCCACACCACTTGTCTGTCCAAAATTTCACTCTATCCCCCACCCCAACCTTATACTGGACATATTTGTGGAAAACTTCCCAACCCTTCCGGATACTTCTCCACAAACCACAACCATGAGTTCCCCTACCCAACTTAGAGGTCCACCCCTATGAAGCACGGGTGCGTTTCGGGACTCGGGTGCGGGACTCGGCAATTTTTGAAAAAGGTGGGTGCGGGTGCGGCGGGACTCGGCGATTAAAAAATTATTAAAAATATTTTTATTTATATTTTTAATATATTGCTAAGCATTCTTTTTCACATTATATAAACATATATCAAATTTAAAAACAATATTAGATAATAACTAAAATATGATGTTCATAAATTAAATATAACCCACAAGATTGAAACTAAAACATTTCATGAGTAATAAGTTCATGAGGCCTGGTTCACAATGAGTAATAAATCAAACCCAAGTTCACAGATTCACTCACAAATCACAAATCACAGATTCACAAATTACTAATAAGTTATAACTATTAACTAAATAAAAGTATAAAACTAGCAGTGTCACTGATTTATCTCTGGATGTTTGCTTGAGATTGGACCATGGACCAGATGGTAGGTGGGAAGTTAAGTGGTCCAAAGTCCAGGAAGTGGGCCAAAATGTTAAGCCCACAAAAGATTATTGTAAGTCTACAGCCCCATTCAACCCAGTCAAAGCCAAACAAGTCCACACTTTTAAACCCAAGCCCATCTCTGTCTGGTGGCCCAAAACAAAACAGCTCACTTCCTTCTCTTCTTTTCCAACACGCAAAACCCAAATCCCAGGGATATCTTTGGCATCAGTCACGGCGAGTTCTGTGAGAGGTAATAAGATCTCCGATGTAATTATTGCCGAGTCGATGCTTCCTGAAGCTGTTCTCGGTAGCTGTCCGACACTAGCCCACTCGACAAAGGTCGCCGATGAAGCCGATAATGAGATTATCGGCTCCGATGAGACCAGGAATGCATCGGCAAACACCTCCGATGGTGAAGAGAATTTGCAACGAGACATCCAATTGATTCTTTAGCGCGAATCGGCCCGAGTCCTCGCTGCATAGGCGCGAGTCAGCAAAAAAAAAAAAAAACCACGTGGCAGACGCGGCCCGACGCGGGGTCAGCGGCGTCCCTCGCGTGTCATCGCGTCGCGCCGCGTCCGTGCTTCCTAGGTCCACCCCCCCCATTCTTCCCCAAATTTCGAAGCTATCACCCTCCTCCAAAGCCTATTCTCCTCAATCCCAAAACGCCAAAGCCACTTACCCTAGCCACTTGTTGAAGGGGCTAATACATTTTATGCGATTTCAAGGTCCAAATTTGAGCCACATGGAATTACTAAGTTGGCTCTGATACTATTTGTTACAACCTGAAGAAAAAACTAGTAAGTAGTAACAATTAGGTCTCATCGCAATCGCTCATATAGCTCAGTTCAACCTAGTATACGCTCGATGTGAATCTTAGCACATGCCTGATGTGATACTTAACACACACCCACGCAACGTGTTCAAATTCCAAATCCACAAACAAATCCAAACAATCGGGGTATCACAAAAAGAAATGCATATGACTGCAAAATCAGACAACTGCTGAATGAAAATTTCCTTTAAATGCAGGTGGTAATAATAACCTCACATGTATCATATAAATTGGTACGGTGTATAGGCACCGTCAGTAAGGGAAAAAAGCAACAACTTAGGGTATGCTCCTTAATGTCAATCTAATCCATGGGTTATCAAAAGACTCATATACATTCCAACTATGCATTGGGTTAGTTTCTCATGCCATGTGAAAATTAGAAATATAATTGCAACACAATTTCATTTCATACAACAAAAATGTTAAATATAAGATGATTGATGAAATTCAAACATCTACTGCCAACATTCTCCTCTTTAAGTAGAGGGTTTTCTAACTCTTTTTTTGGCCATTTGCAGAATTCTATAAAGATGTGGCTTGACATTGGTACCAAAGTCAGTTAGCTTTTTATATTCCAGTGCTATTAGGAATACACAAAACCTTGGTTTTGTGCACCACAGCTGAACCGACTTAATGCTATATACATACATAGGCTTTCACTTTATGCCATGTCGCAACATTAGTAAATAGAATAGGGTTTTTCCTATTCTTTGTGAGAGAGAGTTTCTTTGGGTGTATTTGAAGTTTGGGTTTTGTGAGAGTGCCTCTGTGCCACCTTTGTAGCTCCTATTTTCTTACTGAAACTTTCTCCTCAACTTTGTCCAACCCGTGGACGTAGGACTAAGACGAATCACGTAAATCTTTGTGTTCCCATGTGAAATTACTTATTCTATTTTTGCATAAACCCCCAATTTTTTGGTTACATACATAACAAATAAATATCAAAGCTTCCGCTATCACAACAAATTGGTATCAACGTCATGGGTTCTTTGTTTGGATTTGGGGGCTATTTTAGTTTTGCATTTGGATTCTTTGTTAAAGCAACTGATTGTTCCAATAACCATCAAATCTATTTGGTTGTGTAATTAGAGGTTTATTGGGGATTTTCGAGATGATGGCAAACATTTCGTCAGCGGCAAAATTTAAGATAGAAAAATTTAATGGGAATAATGATTTTAGTTTGTGGCATATTAAAGCGTGTCCTTTGTTAGTGCAACAAGGATTGTGAAAGCATCAAAGAGCAAGGATGCTTTGCTAACAACGGTACCAGATGAGGTTCTAAGAGGGGTTGTAGAGGAGAAGATTGCTGCAAGATTGTGGCCTTACAGCTAGAAAGTCAGTACATGACTAAGTCTCTCACAAATAGCATGTACATGTATACACCTATTCAAATGGAAGAAGTTACACCCATATCTAACCATCTAGGTGAATGTAATAAAATTATTCTTGATTTAAAGAATATTAATTGCAATTTGCAAAGTAGAGGATGAGGATCAGGCCCTAATTTTGTTATGTTCATTCACTCATTCTTTTGAGCATTTTGTTGAAACCATTTTCTATGGATCTAAGAGAGAAACTATCTATATTGACGATATGAAATATGGATTGAAATCTAATGAGTTGAAGAAGGTTTCTAAAAATTGGGATGATTCTTGTTGCCAAAGGTAGATCCAACAGTAGCAATAGAGGTAAATCTGGATCAAAGTCTAGATTGAGAAGTTGACTGGTAAAAAGATTAAGCATTTTATTGGATCTAGATTTTGATCTAGAGTTTCCTCTACTGCTACTAGGTCCCTTTTCATTAGATCTACCTCAGGCAACCAAATGTTCAACATAATTATCGCCCCAATTTTTAGAAAGCTTCTTCTTCAACTCCTTAGAATTCAATGCATCTTCTATATCATTAATAGAGATAGTTTTTCATGCTAAAAAGTAGGTAATGACTAAAAAAATTAGGGCTTGATCCTTATCCTTTACTTTTCAATCAATATTCTTTAAATCAAGAATAATTCTATTAAATTCATCTAGATGGTTAAATACGGATGTGTACCATCTTTCATGAGTATAGTTGCTACTTAAGGTACAACTAATTTGTGAGAGACTTGGACTAGCCTAAGCCAGAACCCTACAACTTTCTTCTTCTCTACAACCTCTTTAGAAATAGAGAAAATTGCACTAAGAGATATTATTTTTACTTATTTGATAGCATTGCTGGCAAGGGTTTAGTGTTTTCCAAAATCCATATTGCACTAGCAAAGAACGCATCTTAACATGCCACAATCTGAAATCATTCTTCCCATTAAATTTCTTTATCTCAAAATTTTTTGCTAACTATACAACCAAATAGATGCTGATGGCAATTGGAACAATTACTTGGTTAAACAAAGAACTTAAAAGCAAACTAAAATATGATACCAATTTGTTGATATAGGGGAAACCAAATAGTGGGTGTGTAAAATAGAAATAGAGAAATAACAATAAGATTTAAGTGGTTTGAACTTAGGCCTACGTCCATGGGATGCACCAAGGGGAAAGTTCAGAGCCACTCTCACAAAACCTAATTATATTCTTAAAACTCTAATTTCCAGCACACTTTGACAAAACCGCAAAACTTGGCTGGCATATCATACTTCTCAACAACAACAAAAATAGAGGGAGGGCATTATGAGGTGTAATAAGGTGCACAATAATTCAAGCCACATCAACAGTTTTACTATTACAACTTCGTAGTAAATCATCAAATTAAAATGATTAAACATGTGAATGATGGGTTCAAATCCATTATCTTTATGATGACATGAAATTTTGAGTCGAAACTAGGATATCCTCTTTCCAATCATTCACCAATAAGATGCATTCAAAGTTAGACAAGAAAAGAAGAAATTAATCCTAAAGCAAGTGGCAGAGCTTAAACCCAAGCTAAACCCGTGAAAGTAAAGAAAGAAAAACTCGAAACTCACAAGACTGCTCACTATACTAAGACTAAGAGCAAACCCAGTTACAGAAATGGGTTGAGAAGAGAGGGACTTACAAGTGAAAGTGTGGCATTTGATTTGAGAGTGGATGATGACCCGCTTGCAACCAAACCCAGTAGTAGAGCTTCGCTTTTTTTTTTTTTAAGCTAGTTTAGATCGAGGGAAGGGATGGGAGTAGAGTTGGCCCGAAAATTAGATACAGTAACTTGTAAGAAACCACAATCGTTTTGCTGTGATTTGGAGAGAGAGAGATGAGATGAGAAGTAATGAAGGTGAAGAGAGAGAGATGAATAAATCTGAAAGTGAAGAGAGAAGGAAGCGTCAAAGAGAAGGAGAAAAAAAAAAAAATGAGGCGTGTGTTGGTCAGCGTGAGAAAGAGGCGTGGTGTTGTCAAATGGATTTCACAATTTTCTAAATATTTATAAAAATGTCATTCAGGAAGCCTCTAAACATCATGTTTTTAGTTTTCAAATTACATTACACGTGTTTTCATATATTTTTTTTCTTATATATATTTTAAGAAAATACAAATAACATTACTTAAATTCTTCTATCAAACGGGTTTAAAAATTAAAAATTGATATGGAGAGTTCTCTAAATATTAGTGTTTAAGCACCTAAGGGCCTATTTGGTAATGTTATTCTAGTAATATTATTTGTATTTTTTGAAAATACATGTGGATGAAAAAGTATGTGGAAATATGTGTAATATTGTTTTAAACATATACCAAACAAGCCCTAAATTAAGAATCATGACTCAAACACTCTTGTTTACCCTATAAGGGCCCATTTGGTACATATATTTAAACACATGTTTTTAGTTTTAAAACAATATTACAAGTATTTCCACACATTTTTTCACTAACACGTATTTTCAAAAAATACAAACAACGTTACTAGAACAACATTACCAAACAGGCCCGTGTTTAAATACTGAAAACTATTATTTGAAATTGCTTACCAAACATCTTTACCTGTTTGGTAACATTGTTTCAATAACAGTTTTCATTATTTAAACACCACAACACGTATTTTTACAATATCTTTTCACCTACACATATTTCTACAACACTTAAACAACGTTACTAAAAATCTCTTACCAAACGGCAACAACAATGAACAAACCCATACGTAGCAATTGGTGGCTTAGGGTTTCAATCTTAGCCACTGGGGACAAGGGTGGAGGTTTGACAGGGGGGGCTAAAAGCAAGTCGTGATACTGACAAAAAGGAAAATAGAGAGATATTCTACACGCCGTTTGATGGGGTGTTTAAAAAGACACGTGATTGAAAGCTATAAACAGAAATTAAAATTGTATTCATGTTGATTTTTATTTTTATTTTTGGATTTCCAAGGGAGGCCATTAGAGAGAGAGGGTTTTTTTTTTTAAATGGCTTTCAACTTCAAGTTACCTTAAAAAAAGAAGAGAAAGATATAGGGGGTGTTTGGTGATAGTTTTCAAACAATCATTTTTAGTTTTTAAACAACATTTCACGCATTTCAACGTACTTTTTCACCCACACGTATTTCTATAAATATTTTCAAATAACAATTTTCAGTTTTTAAACACATGTACCAAACGGGCCCTATAGTATTTAAAGTTTTAAACCCCGTTTGCTAAGGTGTTTTAAAAAGATATATGGCTAAAATTTAAGAGATAATAAATGAGGTGGAAATGAGCATTAATGGATTCATTTTTTTTACTGTTAAATCTACTTAAATTTAATAGCTTAAAGTTACATTATGTGTAACTTAAACTCATCTCTATTTATAATATATAAATATATATATATATATATATATATATATTATAAAAGTTGAATCCTAAAACTGGTGGATACATTGCATGCTACAATGACACTTCAAAGCATCCTACAATTACATGTGGCAACTTCTTATATTTAATTGGTGTGACCACTAATTCTTAATTTATCATTTGTCTATTTATTTTCCTAACCATTCCCATCAAGTATTTTTGTTATAAAAAAAAAGTAATTTGCTGAAAAAAAATACTTTAATGGAGTAATATACGTGTAATCTATTTAGATATTATATATTACATATTGATATAAAAAAAAATATTTTGGAACCATAATTAAATACATCACAATTAGAAAAGAAGTCTAGAAGTCTTTTTTTCCCCACTTTTTGAACACATGAAATCAAAATTGTACACATAACAATAAAATGTATACAGCATTCTCCTAACTTTTAGCTTTTGATGTTTCTTTTTTTGACACAAAGGTGTGTTTATATATATATATATATATATATATATATATATAATTTGCTTTGGGTATTGATAGGAAGTGTTTTTACAATTAATTCAATTACATATATATATATAATTTGCTTTGGGTATTGATAGGAAGTGTTTTTACAATTAATTCAATTACCTACATGTATTGCATCCTCTTCCCTAACCTTTCATCTTCCTCATCCCCCCTCTTTTTTAAATATAAATATGTTCTCTCATTATCCTTCTTATAAGCAAAAAGCTTAGAAATTTGGATGAAAAATTTATTTCACAATTGCATTTTTGTTTTTGCTCTCTCTCTCTCTCTCTCTCTCTCACACACACACACACACACACCCACACACGCACATCTATAATATATTAATCTCTAACCTTATTCTCTAATTTGCTTTAATACTTTTCATTTTTCATATTGTTTTTGGTATATGGAATTAAAGATTGAGCAATATTTAAGGCAAAAGATTGATTTATACATTTTATTGTTTAGAAATTGTTTTTATTATTTTGATGTTAATGCAAATATATTTTCTTTTGGTGTTTTGATTAGTGGGTGATTTTTTTTTTTTTTGTGAGAATTAATTAGTAGGTGATGTTCAATTTTGTTATTTCATATAACTTTTGTCCAATTGTGATCCAAATTTTTATTAGTATTTTCATGATTGTGGAATTCATTGTGTATATGAAAGTTTTTAATTGTTATGTCAATATTTTTGTATCCAATATTTGGGTTAGAATTGTTTATATTCATCCTTAAATTATACAACTTTTTCCCTTCATGTTTTAAATAAGATGTTTTATCTCTGATTTTATGCAAGTGCAACCTCCTAAAAATAGGTTACATATTGTTTTATATATTCTTTTTGAAACTCACTACTAACATACATGATAAAAATTAATACTCTACATTTAAAGGAAAACATTTTTTTTTAGATGTTTTATTTTTCCCCTAATTTGTATCTCATTATCAAATAAATTTTACTATATTTTTTTTTCCTTTTTACATTAAGAATTATATAAATATTGTAATATAAATATTTTAATATCATATTATAGTCTCAAATTTTATATATTAATATTTCTAAGTGTTATATAAATAATGTTAATATATTAAGAGATTTTAGTGGACTTTTTATGTAATATTATTAACTCAAATAATAAAAATAAAATTTTATTCTTTGTTTACTAATAATGTCTATAGATTAGCAACGATTGGAAGGAAAGACAACATTTTTTTCCAAGGATTATAATTATGTTTTTATTAAATTGTTACTTTTACCTAATATTTTAAATAGCAATGCTTATGAGTTTCCATGCATCACAATGATAATAATACTAATTTACAAAAAATCTATTTTAAAAAGCGTGCAACGCACAGGCCTATCACTATTCATTAGTGTGTGTGTGTAGAGAGAGAGAGAGAGAGAGAGAGAGAGAGAGATGGGTTCAAGACTTTAAGTTACACTTTGTGTAACTTTACAAGAGTTACACTATTTTTAGACTGTAGATCCTCATTAGATCTAACGGTGATAAATCACTACTTCTCATGCCATTAATATAGAGTCATTAATGCTACTTTTTTTGGGATGTCCTAGTATTAATGACAGTGTGATCAAACCTTTTCTTTTATTTCTTCTTCTTCTTCTTCTTCTTTGTTTTTTTTTTTTTTTTTGGATAAACGCACATGTGAACCTGTTCTACAGATTTTCATCCATCTCTTCGACCACATTAAGCGCAATCTTGTATAACTCTATGCGCCATACTTATAGTTATCCTAGCAACTCTAATATGCTACATGATGAGTCGTCTAAGACAAGTTTACTTGTTGAATTTTGCTTTTTAAGAGTCTGACACTCAACTCTAATAGGTAGCAAAGAAACTTAATTTCATAAGAAAAACTAGGCTGATTCTAGGTTTCCCAAAAGAAAATTTAGCATTTCAAAAGAGAATTTTGGATAGGGGAAGGTATGGTGAGAAGCCATACGTCTCCAAAGTACTATTACACATCCTAGTGAACATAAGTGTCGGTGAGCAAGGAAGGCGGCAGAGATGGTGATTTTTGGAGTGATTGACGAGTTGTCAGAAATACCAAGAGTAAAGTTTAAGGACATATTGATTCTTGTTGTGAATTGCAATTTGTTCAATCAAATGCTAGCATTGTCAGCTAAATTGTTGGACATACATATATACCTATACACAAGCCGTAGAATCAATTTACCATTCTTGCACATGTAAGGTGGTATAGGACCAATCAAAAAATTCTCTAGCCTTAAGGCTCTCATGGGAAAAAGACTCGTTTCAAAGAAATTTCCGTGAGGCTTAAAAAGAAAACTCTTCCTACTATTGTTAAGCAATTGAAGGAAGTCTCGCTTCTTGTAATATAGAAATCTTTTTTCTTTTTTTTCTTTTTTTTTTGTCATGAACTCATTCATAAACATACTTGATGGAGATTGGCCTCTCAAAAACTAAGCCTTACTAAGAGCATTCCCATCAGCTCTCTCATAAAAAATGTCATTTTAACACACCAAAAACCTACTTTATCATTTTAGCACATCATTTTACAATATCTCATTTATCAGATGTTCTATTCTTCCATTCTATACATTAAAATAATATTTACTACACATTAAAATAATATATTATCTCAAATCCCAGCCAATATACAAACACCAAAAACTCAGTGGCAGTTGCCACCAACCAACCAACCAACAACCACCGCTATAACCACCACCAACAGCACATCACCCACAATCACCGGATCTTCCAACAAATTCCAAATCCAAAAACCTCAAAAAAAAAAAAAAAAAAAAAAAAACAAACCAAAAAAATAAAGAATAAAATGCCGACCAAAACTCAACCAACGATCGGTGACGGCTGTGGAGGTTGGTGATGTGATGAGCGGCGAGGACTGGCGAGATCAGTGGCGAGGACTGGCGAGATCGGTGACGAGGACTGGCGAGATCGCGGCGAGGACTAGCGAGATCGGTGTGGCGAGCCTGGGCGGTCTGTCTCTCGGCGTGGCGAGACCGGTGATGGCGAGATCGGCGTGGCAAGATCGGTGATGGCAAGTCGGCGTGGCCAGACGGCAATGAAAATGCCAGACGGTGAGAGAGAGAGATGGGTGAGATAGGAGAGAGACATCTGATTGGAGGGGAGAGAAGAAACGAATAAAATAAGCCAAACAGTGTTTTGGCATTTCTGTCCGTACGCTCTCAAAAATGTTGGAACATTTAGCATACCTGATGAGAGTGTTGGAACATTTAACATGCTACAGTAATGTTGGAACATTACTGTAGCATGTTCCAAAAATTTGGAACATTTAGCATACTTGATGGACCTTCCTTTTTATGTTTGATGTACCAAATATGTCAAATTTTTGACATTTAGCTCATTTAAGAGACCTGATGAGAGTGCTCTAACAAAGTCACTTGTCCGACAAGGTATGAGCCTCATCTGACCCATACCGCCTGCCAAATCTCCCATCCCAAGGAAATCACCATTCTTCTGACCTAGTACTCCCACTTGCACTTCTAGCAACCCAACATCTCAGGTTGTTCGAAATCCAAGGCCCATTCATCTGTCCCTCTAGACGACCATTCTTCAGTGCAACACACTTATGGAAATCCTTGGGCATTAAGCTTAAAGCATATGCCACCATCCCCACATTTTCCAATTATAAGCATGAATCCCAAGAATCCGACTACCATTAACTTCATTCTTCTGTCATGCTCCTAGCAAGGAAAGTGGCAAAAACCATGGAAGAAGTCATTCCAATGCTCCTATATAAACACTAAATCTCCTCCATTCCAAGGCATTGGTGAAATCCCCACAACTTTTCTGCTATTAGAGTTCATTTGTGTTTCTTGTGAGATTTTAACTCAAACATGGGAGAGCCTTTGGCTAGCATCACATCAGCACTTTCTGATAGTGTGTTCTTTGCTTATAGGTCTTCCAGCTCCCCTCATTTGGACAATTGGCTCATTGATTTTCCTTGCATCATCAATACCCTTTCCTGTTTATTAGATTAGCAAGATCGGATTTGCACTCTCTGCTTTAAAATCATATTTAGGTCACAAATATAACATTTCGAGTTGTTTACATTTTCTTGGATTTTACTTATGGACTTATTTATGGATTTTATTTATTGTAGTTAAATTAATTGCATAGGAAAAAAATTGTCTATATTACATCCAAATTCTTGTTATAATAGGTAAAGCACATATATCACATTCACAAGTATTGTTGCAAAAGACAAAAACCCTATTTTCCAATCACCTATGCATATTTCTCTTATTTTTCAACTACTCACGTTTTCCCAAATTTTTTTCTTTTATATCTATATAGCATTTCTTTAATTATATAAATTTCGATCACACATTCTCTTCTTATTGTTGCTGATCAATCAAAGGAAGTCTCTCTTCTGGTAATTTAGAATTTTAATTTTGTTTTTTAGATTTTTGTCACAAAATCATTTATAAACGTACTCTTTCTTGCTTACAAGATTAGCTAGATCAGTCTTGCACTATCTCTTCCAAAAGTATTTTTAGGTCCCTAACTAAGATTTACTAGCTATGCAGTAAAACTTACCAAAAATTATATCTTTTGATAAATATTATATAAATAAGCTACCTAAAATATGCAAAAGCCAAATGCACTCTAAGTAAGTATTGACTACTAAAACAAGGGGTAAGATTTATGTATAGTTCCTTATATACTATATATTAAATTCTCGATTAAATTCAAACACGTGGTTTTATTGAATTTAATTGTTTTTAAAAATATAAAATTGAGCTACCAATAAAATTTCCAAAAAAATAAAAAACCTAGTGTAATCTAAGTGACTAAACAGAATTGGAATAACCAAGTAAGCCCAGTTTAAAACATCACCTTTTCCAATAGCAAGCTCATCCCATAAAAAAAAACCCTACTAATGTACAATAATCTATAAATAAGAGTGAAACAGAACACACCTTATATGCATGTACTTGGTAATAGTAGTAGCAAACTTCCTTCACACACTTTGTGTCTGCTTGTTAGGGTTAGGGTTAGGGTTTAACCTCACCGATCCTACTTCTACACTTCTTCTAAAATCTAATGAACCTTACCAAGAAGCAAAAGCTCGACAAAAACAGTGTTAATCTAACTAACATAGACCCCTCCGTCCCGAAACTTACACCTGAAGATGTGTGTAAGATCGTGGACTGCATTGTTGACAAGGGGAAACTCATCGACATCATAGCCAATGCCGCCTCTCATCGCATGGACGTCCTCAATGCCATCCGATCTCTTAAGGACTTGGACTCATCTTAACTCAAACTCTTCATTCGTGGACTAGGTTGGGACACCACCGCTGAAAGCCTTCACAACCTTTTCTCTTCCTATGACAAGCTTGGGGAATACTTCGTAATCCTTGAAAAGAAAACTAGAAAATCCAAGGGTTATAGCTTCGTCACCTCTAAGGACATTAATGAAACTTACCTAAATCTTGTCTCTTATCGAGATTATAGATTTCGTCTTGAGGAATAGTGTTCCCACAATGTTACTTATGATTACCCACAAATGCCGAGATCTTAAATGTGTAAAATCTCACTTCGGAATACATCACAGTAACTTACATTTCATGTTTGAAATCACATTCCTCTCAAGATTGAGTCAATACGTTTAGTAGTTATGAGATTGTTTGTTCAATTGACAGTAGTTTATAGAACGACTCATAGCGGTCTATTTCAATGTATATAAATACACCAAAATATCAACCAGAAATCTCCACTTTCATAATCAAGACAAATCATCATGATTGATATGATTGTAGTCTTATCAAATGAAATGCCCAATTTCATCACTGACTATGAACATTTATGAGTTTATAAGGAATTGTGATTTAGATATTTTGCATGTGAATCTCATTCCCATACTTGAATCATATACAATGCATCTTATGGTCTATACACAATGTCTAATGTTCATATAATTCTAAGAAGATAAAAAGCTTTTGATGGGTAATTAAAAAGTCAAAATCATCCTTAGAGGTCATCCAAGAGAACAATGTTTGTCAAATAAGAAGAAGATCATCATTCAGAATGAAAGAGCAACATAGTAGTACTAGGAAGGCGCAAGTTCGTCTAAGATGAAGATAGGTCATTTAAAGACAAAAGACCATAGACGATGGATGAACACTTAGTAAATTCTAAGGTGTTCTCTGCAAATCAAGAATGGTTACGCCACGATCCACTATTCCAAGACGTGAGATGAATTCCCCAAAATTTGTTCTACACTCCCCATTAAGTCCACACATCTCTCACGATGATAGTGGCACCTAACAAGTAGCCCTATTCCAAACTCTCTATAAAAGGGACCAAACCTCACCAAGCAAAGGTATGCATAACTATTCATCCACTTCTCATACTTGAGTCTCAAAGAGAGACACTAACTTAACCATCAGAGGGTCCTTGGCCGGTTCCACCCTGGTCAACTTCGATAGTGTTTCTTTCTTTTTCGGGTTGTTGATCCACATTAGCATTCGGAGCCTACGGCCTACTGATTTCTTACCTCATTAGTTGGCGCCATTTGTGGGAAGGGAATTGCCACTTTTCTCCTTAAGACAAAAAGTTTGCATGGTCTGGACTAGATCAATGGCCATAAGTCCATAAAATCTAGAAACTGGAAACGTCTCCAACTGTCCAAACCACAACCATGATCCTTCACCAGTTTTCGTCCAGCAACAGTTGCAGTCTATGGCAACTGCAGTTGCGGAATTGACGCAACAAAACTAGGACTTTGCCAGGAAAGTCCACAAGAAAAAGCACTGTCGACATCGACATGCAGATTAAGAAGAGCATGGACGAGGCCAAGAGGATAAGAGGGCAGAGAGTAGCATCGAAGGAGAAGATCGGTCAAGGGGAACAGTAACCCGGAGGGTACCACACTTGCAGTGAGAAGTGGACTAGATGAAGATAGCCATGACAGAAATGAGGGACTCCATGAGGGGAAAAACACACATAGACGACCTCATCCACAAAATTGGTTCCCCTTTTACTGTGTCAATCACAACTCATCCTCTACCTCCCAAGTTCAGGATGCCTACTCTAGACTCATACGATGGGTCACAAGATCCCTGTGATCACGTTGCTACATTTAAGACGACATGCATCTCTATGGGATTCCAGACAAGAACATACTCAAATTGAAAGACATAATCATTAGGCTCAATAGAAAGGGGGCACAAACAAGTCCATACAAAATGTAAATGAATAAATTATGCTCTTCCTAATCAAAGCAAATAAAACTCCCCTTACATAACTATTCGGGAATAGTTATTCCTTTAGAATATATATTCATTAAAGCAAAGGATAGCTATTCATCTTTAAAATTGTTGTAATAGTTATTTCTTATTACATGTAACTATTTTTAAAATTAATATGTTTCCAAAATATTCGAACTTTCCATGTGCATTTATTTTTTCCAGCTTTTCATATATAATAACCAAACTTATGAACATAAATAATTATTAAATTAAAAAATCTTTTATTACTAATTACTAATAATAAAGATTACTATTTACTACTTCTCCAAAAATAATAAAGATTACTGTTTCTAACATAATCTTCATTCAATATACCAAATCTGCCATAACTATTACAATTATATTAGAGAGGAATATCTATTTCTCAATTCAAGGAATAATATTTACTAAAGAATAGCTATTCTTCATAATGAAAATGCAATCAAATAACTATTCTCTATGAATAGTCATTCCATTATTGAATTTATTATAGTACACCAAACATGCCCTTATTATTGTATATAAGGCTCTGAATTAAATTCAAACACATACTTGTATTGAATTTAATTGTCTCGAAAAATATATAATTGAATGAGAAAATTAAGGGTAATTACACCTTACTACCCTAATTTACATTTTTTTTTTTAAAAACTCAAAATTATACACACCATAAACTTTCAGAATGTACAGTTAGTATCTTAAACTATAACTCGTGTTACATTTTACATCCCACCATCAATTCTGCCATTATCTTGGACTGAAAACCAAAATTTAAGGTGTGAACTATAATCGGGAATATAATTTAAGATGGTAAAATATAATTTCTCATTTGTTTTTAGAGAATTGAAAAAATGAGCAATTAGATCTTTTCACGTGGCACCATGCTTTTCCATCCAAGTTGATAGCCAAATTGACGGTGAGGTGCAAAGTAAAACATGAGTTACAGTTTAAGGTAGTAACCATTAGGGGTGGCAACTTTTATCCATATCCATGAACCCACTCATAACCCACTTTATTTGGATAAATCTTAACCCAACCCATTTGAATATTTGAGTTAAATGGGTAAAGACTCATTAGGTTATTTAATTAGATGGGTCTAAATGGATAAACCCACTAATACCCACTAAACTCATCTAAAATCTAAATTTAAATAAACTCACAAATACCCACTATACCCATTTAAAATCTAAAATTTAAATAAACAACATAACCTCTAAATTTTTAAACCAAAAAATTCGGCCCTCAGTCTCACTCTCCTTAACATTAAAATACATTCTTTCCCTCAGATTTTCTTAGTAACCAAACAGGTTAAAACTTCAAATTAAGGAAATTATAGAGAGAGATAGAAGGTACCTGAAGAGTATATTTGAGGTCGGGTTTCGACGGTGGCATAGAAGTGAGAAGGCATCGTTGAAGGTCGTGTCTATTTGTCTCTTTCGCTCACTTTCCCTCTCAAAAACTTGTCGAAGGTCACATTAGAGTGCAACATAAACTAGGTTTCCAATCTTCACATCAGATTTCTCAAGTAAGTCACTCAATTCTTGGGTTGAGTTCTATGTTAAAGTTTTCAAGAATTTTGGGTTTGGGGTTTTCGAAGAAAATAAATTTCGGTTCAAAATTTGTTTAGGCATTTCAAATTCAGTTCAAGCAAAGGTAACAAGCAAAGCCCATTTCGTATTTTTTGTTTATTGTTTTGTGATTGTTGCTGACCATGATTTTTTTTTTTTTTTTTTTGGGTTTGATTAGAGGGAAGCAATGAAAAAGACTTGGAGAAGATAGCTCAACAAGAACAAAAGCTATTTCCCTTTGAGACCTTAGTTGCTGCTACTAAAGATTTTCACATAACTCACAAGCTTGGTGAAGGTGGCTTTGGACCCATTTTCAAGGTAAGATTAAGATCCCTCTCTCAATTGGGTTTTGAGTTCTAAGTTAAATTATTTTTCTTTTCTGGGTGTTTGATGATATGCATCTATCCATTTTTACCTTTTGGGTTCTGTTCAAATTGTCACCTATGTTTCTGACTTTTGTGATTTTGGTTAATTTGAAATATATATTTGTAGAAATTGTCATTTTGATTGTCTTATCTTTTAAGGTGAACCATGTCTGTAATCGAGGGGATGAATGAATTTGAACAAACAATTTCAAGTGCTAGCAAAAAAAGTAGAGGTAGAACTTCTAAAGTGTGAAATGATTTTGAAATATTACCTTTATAAGAAGATGACCATCAAAAAGTCAAGTGTAGAAAATGTACTAATATTTTAACGGCAGATAAGGAGAATGTGACTAGTAATTTACGTGTCATGCTAAGAAATGTCATCAAGAAAATGATAGTGGGCCTTACCATTCTCTCCTTGATCAAGATATGTATCGTGAAAAGATTGCAATGGCAATTATTTGGCATAATTACTCATTTTCATCTGCGGGGCATGAGATTAATGGAGAGATTCATATCCTTCTAAATCCTAATGTTAAGCTAATATCTAGGAATACAGCAAAGTCAAATGTTTTGAAAATCTATAAGAGAGAAAGAGAAAATCTCAAACATGTTTTAGAGTTAGTCCCTGGCAAGATTTGCTTAACATCAGATTTGTGGAAATCTTCCACAGCAGATGAGTACATGGTTTTTATTGCACACTACATTGATGCAAATTGGGAGTTGCAAATGAGGGTTTTATGTTTTTCTCATATGCCATCTCCTTGTAGTGGTAAGATTTTGGTAGAGAGATTGTTTAACATTCTAAAAGAATGGGGCATTGAGAAAAAGTATTTACAATCATTTTAGACAATGCTTCTAACAATGGTAACTTGGTGAATAGTTTGAAGAAAAACCCTTCTTTTAGATCATCTTTGCCTTGTAGTGGTGAGTTCTTTTGTGTTCATTGTGGTGCTCATATTTTAAACCTTATTGTACAAGAAGGTTTGAAAATTATAGAGCAAGATGTGCACAACATACGTGAAAGTGTTAAATATGTGAAAGGCAATGATATGAGGAAGTTAAGATTTGCCGAATGTCTTCAAGAACTCCCTAATCTAACTAGTAAGAAAGTGCGACAAGATGTGCCAACAAGATGGAACTCAACATATTTAATGATTGAGACTGCTCTTACATTTCGGAATGCATTTCACAATTTGAGTATTGTTGATGGAAGCTTTTGCACTTATCCCTCAAATGATGAATGGGATAAGGCCTGGAAGATAGCAAAGTTTTTGAAGCCATTTATGACATCACCACTCTCTTTTCAGGCACTCAATACCCTACTGCCAACTTATACTTTCATGGTGTATGGAAAATTCATTTGCATATTTTAGAAGAGATGAAAGATGATGATATAGTAATTAGTGACATGGCAAAAACCATGAAAGAAAATTTTGATAAATACTGGGATTGTTACAACATTGTGCTATCATTTGCTGTAATTTTAGATCCTCGGTATAAGTTGCAGTTTGTGGAGTTTAGTTATAGATGACTTTATGGCACTAATGGGACAAAAATGCTGGTGGATCTTCGTGACAAGTTATATTCCCTTTTCGATGGATATTTACGAGCCACTAATTATGAAGCACACAATATGGCTGAAAATGCATCTAGTAGTGGGGCTAATGAGAAGGTGAGAGATGTTGATATTGCTGGTTTTGATACATATAAGAGTCAAATTTCTGGTTCAATCGATAGTAAGTCACAATTAGATGTGTATTTGGAAGAGACCCGGTTTGACCATAACACTCATATGGACTTGGATATTCTTCAATATTGAGAATCAAATTGTGGTAACTTTCCAGAACTTTCACTAATGGCTCGTGACATTATGAGTATTCCTATCACTACTGTTGCCTCAGAGTCTGCATTTAGCATTGGTGGTTGAATTCTTGATAAATACCGGAGTTGTCTATTGCCACAAAATGTAGAGGCTTTGTTATGTTCCCGCAGCTGGTTGTTTTGTGGGTAGGGTAAATCTCTTTTTCATCTACTTGTAATTTTTATTAAATTATGCATTCTCCCTTTTTATATTTACTTACTAGTTTTTTACTTTGCTAGTTGTACCTGATCATGATGAGGAGCACCTTGTGGAGGATTTTGAACACCTATGCATTTCTGGATACATTGATATAATGATGAGGCTTCGGTAATTTTAATAATTCCAGCTCAATTGTTCTAATTAAATACCAAGTTTTTTTTTTTTCTGGACTATTTGTTGTTTTTAATTTATTTCTAATTAAATGCCTAATGATATGATGCATTTTTGGTTCCCTAATTGTAAGTTCGGTGTTGTAGTCATCAGACCATGATAGCTGTGGACCTATGGTTCTTGAAATTTGCTAAGTAGATGAGTGGTTTTACAAGTCTAGTGTCACAATTTTGAAGAAATTTTTCCATTGCAGTGCATAATGTTGTTCTTGTAGATTTTCTTTGTAAGCTTAACAAAGAGTTCTTAGCTTTTTCGATATGAGTGAGAACAAATAATTAAAGAAGAAATGCTTGGCTGAGTCTGAGTGAGAACAAATAATTAAAGTCCAATTGGTTCTGAGTCTCCATTTCTTCTTTTTAGTAAATGAATTCTGACTAATCTGCCTGAAAAGCATGGGTTAGGATTACATTGGTTGAAGAAACCAGTAGGATATGGTGAGATTTAGTGAGAGAAATGGACATCCAGTGATATTTTTATGGAAGCAATGTCAATTTTTATAAACAGTTTCTTAATGAGACCTTGAATAGGAAATATGGTGCTGATTTGGTCACTCTGTAAGCCATTGGGCACCCAATGAGGCCAGATAAAAACTCTATTTTCACGACTTCAATAATTTCTGTGTTTCAAGCTTTTACTGATTCCTATAGATTTTTTGGTGTTTGTAGTTGCTTTTGGCATATGTGAATATTTAAGAGGAAATGGCTGACCTGCTTGCAGCAGAAATGGCTTGATTTTCTTGAGTATCACCTCAATATTTCTATAAAATGTTCAATAGTTAGAGGAAATTATTGTTCTAAATCTTACCATATTGGCATGCTATTGTCTGGCTTAACAATTTAGGAATATGGAATATCCAATTGTTGTTGTAACAGTAGTATTGAAAACTCATTCTTTTATTTGAAGTGACCATCTTCTTTCTTTCAATTGACATTCTTTCGGGACTGTGTTGTACCATGAAAAGTGACAAGCATGTCTTTTTTGATTTTTTTGAGTGTGTTAGGTGAGACTAAATTTATTCACCTTGGTTTGCAGATTTGCTGAAGCTTAAGTACTTCGGAAAGCATGGGACTTAAAGGATGGTGTCAATCCTTGCTTGCCTTACTCTTTTGTTTTTGATTGCTTGGAAGCCCTAGTTTTATTTTAGGCAGTTATTGGTTCATGAAAGTTGGGATGGTTTATTGCTTTGTTTTGTTGGACATGACAAATGAACGAAATTGGGTAGAATGTTATGGTACTCATCCTTCAGTTTTAAAGTTTAATTTGAGTTACACTTATCATTCTACTTAAGTTTAATTTTAACTCTTATATACCCAGTACCATATTATTTCTTATAGTTTGTTTTTTTTAATGTATGTGTGTCATTAGATACTTGCTGAGATTGATGGGCACTTGTCCTTTTACTTATTTGTGTGGATCAGTGTTGTGGGTCTTTCATATTGTTGTGATCTTCTTTGGTTTCAGTGGGGAATATAATTGAAAAAATTGTTTCTATTGATGACTGTGCAATTTTTTTTTTCTATTTTTTTTTTGTGGCATTGTATTCAAATTGATTTGCTTGCAATAAGATTTAGATTTTGTGGGCATTCTGAGTTATTTTCCTTTGAATTTCAGAGTTTGATTTGCCTTCAAAGTCTTTTTTTTAGTAATGAATTCTATTTGAGTGTCAATTGTGTTGTTTAATTGCTTCTGGATTTGTTTCTTTGAGACCATCTACCAAACAAGTTGAATTATGAATCTTTTAGTGTTGGAATAGGTGAAAAATCATTGGTTAATTACTGCAATGGAGTTGAGGCCGTCTTAAAGTATACTAGAAACTTGTGTAGTTCATAAACTTCTAATTTTGTTAGTCTTACTTGAGTTTCTAATATTTTTTTGCGGTTTGTTCTTTATAGGAATTCTTTCTTTCTTTCCATTGGTGTAGATCATTTTCTTTTCTTGCTTTCCCTTTCCCTTCTGTTTGGTCAAAGAATCTATTTTTTGTTTTAGCTCATTTATCAGTCCTTCAGCCAAAGGGAAGGTGTCAACTTTATTCTGTAGCTCATTGATCTGTGCTTCAACCTCAATTATACTCCTTTGAATTGTTTCCTTAACTGAATTGAGCTTTAAGAACATTTCTATATTCTCATCCAATTGAGACACTATCTCAACCATAGGCTTGATCAGATTGATGCACCTTTCAATGGTGTCATTGGCTTGGCAGAGATGACTTTAGGAATTTCATTCCAACTTGTGTTATTGTCTTGGGAATTTTTGGCTTTTTAGTGTCTTTTGTGTAATTTTGGACATTTTAGGGGTATTTTGGATGTTCAAGGATATGTTAGTAATTTTGGAAATGTAGGGGGTATTTGGATCATTTTGGGTATTTAAGGGTTATTTGGTAATTTTGGAAGTTAATAGGGTATTCAACTAATTTTAAAGGTATTTGAGTCATATTGAGTTAAGTGAGTGGGTTACTAATTAAATAGGTTGGACGGATAATAGATAATTAATTTATATATAAACAGATCATAAATGAGTAATTACACACCCAACCCATTTATGATCCAACCCGCCATTTGCTACCCCTAATAACCATTGATGGTGTATTGAAAATGCACTATCCCTGTTTCGTCCACATGAGTCGTCCATGAGAAAAGAATGGAGAGAGAGAACGCCCGAAGTATGCTCGTCCCCAATAATCTCGTCCATCCATAATAAAGGAAGGACGGTCGTCCAGTTAGAGTGGAGAAGGGACGCACAAAGCGCGTCCGCTATAACCTCATCCGTCTTTAAGTAACCTGTCCGTCCAAAATGAAAGATGGACAAAATCATCAGTCTGAAGATATTAAACTTTTGACAAGCATGATTCTCACCAAGACGTAAGAAACGAGCCAAGACCTCCATTAACTGTTTCGAAACACCGGTTCAAATAAGGTAACTTCCATGGCAGTTATGGGAGTTACCTCTGAATCTTCTGAATTCCTCGGCAATAGGAGCGGTTATTGGAAGGAGTAACCATTCCATGTGCATTATATAAACATTCCTTTACGAAGAGGTAATTCATTTAGACATTTTTAACAAAAAAAAACGTAAAGTCTCAGAAGTACTTTCCCTTCCTACTTCAATCCACTGACTTTACCATCGGAGGATTCTAGACCGGCCTCCACCGGTCTTCTCTGATTTTACTTGATTTTTCAGGACTCAGCCTTCAAGATCATCAACGCCCAGAGACTTTCAGCCTACTGATTCCTTGGATTCATCAGTTGGCGCCGTCTGTGGGAAGGAATTTTTTGCGTTTGAATTTCATCGTTGAATTCTGCAATTTCTTTCTCCAACAAAGGGCTGAAATGGTCCGGACAAGATCAAGGGCCACTAGTCCAGGCCCTCAATAGAGCAGGGACGCCTAGGGATGGCAATTTTTGCCCGACCCGCGGGTATCCAGCCCGGCCCGACCCTAATGGGCCGGATTTTACCCGGTCCGATAAGGAATAGAATCGAGTTTGGGTTTTTAATAAAAAACCCAAACCGGATTTGGGTCGGGTCCGAGTTTTTACAAAAATTCGGCCTGAACCTGGACCCGACCCGACCCGGTTATATATATAATTAATATTAAATATTTCCTCAAATACCCTCATATATATATATATATATATATATATATAATGTTATAAACCCTAAAATTTCTATTACTCATCCTCATTTCATTTCAGCTCACATAGCCCGCCTCTCTCATCTCTATTCTCTTTAGTCTCACTCACACAATCTCACTCTCTCACTCACCAATCACAATCTCACTCACTCTTAATCTGACCTTCGGCCAACTCTCTCATCGCCGATCCAACTCTAGCCGCCGTCCCAAGCCTTCGCCACCGTCCCAAGCTTTGTCAGTGTCACCAGTCCCAAGCTTTCTACTCTCTCAACTCCGTTTTGTCCTTGCCGTCGCCGATCTCGCACTATCGCTGATCTCACTCCACCTCGTTCTCCATTTATTTTTTTATTTTTTTTTCCTTGTTGGCCTTAATCATGTGAGTTTGTGTTTGTGTTTGTGATTTCTGAAAGGGAAAAATGAAAATCATAGATCTGAAATTTGTGTTTGGTTTGTGATTTTGAAAGGGAAAATCATAGATCTGATTAGGCCAAAGAGTATTCCTTTTAAAATGAGTTTAAAACTATCATCTATAAGTTTTTTTTTATTTTTTTTTTTTTTTTTTTATTTTTTATTTTTTATAATCATCTATAAGTTTTATTACCTACTGATCTCCATAATTTATATTTTATATACTAAAAAGAGAAAAAGGCGCAGAGAAATGGGCAATGGCCATTCAATTCTTTTTTCTTTTCTTTTTTTTCTTTTTTTTTGGTTGGGCCACGATTTGGGCCCAAATCTAGCAGGGCTGAACGGGGCCCTTGAGGCCCGGCAAGGGCGGGTCCGGGCCCCGGGAAAAAAAACTGGTTAGTAAACGGGCCGGGTTCGGGCCGCGGGCTAAGACCTGCGGGTCGGGTCTAGGTATGGAAAAACCCGGCCCGAACTCGACCCGTTGCCATTCCTAGGGACGCCTCCAGCAACCCTCATCATGACCGTCAATCGGCGCCTGCCATGCAGCCTTCATCGGTCCAACACGTGCAGTCTATGGCTGCCGCCATGGCAGAATTAACTCGCCAGAACCAGGAATTGAGAAGGGAAGTTAATCTCAGAGGGCGACGTCAAGAGGTCTATGGAGAGGAGCATGGTCAGAGCTAAGGAGATGGAAGAAATGTAGAGTCAGAAAGCCAATCGAGGGGTAATGCACCAAGAAGGGTGCCACACTTAGAAAGGGAGATGGATCAGATGAGGAAAATTATGGCTGAGATGAGGGAGAACATGAGAAGAACTAATCCTGTAGAAGATCTAGTTCACCGAACGGACTCCCCCTTTACAGCCTCTATCAATGGCCATCCTCTGCCTCCGAAATTCAAGATGCCTTCCTTGGATTCATATGATGGGACGCGTGACCCATTTGACCATATCGCCACCTTCAAGACTACCATGCACCTTCAAGGGGTTCCAGATGAGATAATGTGTAGAGCCTTCCCCACCACCCTCAAGGGGCCCGCGCGAGTCTGGTTCAGCAAAATACCCCCGAATTCAGTAAGTTCTTTTGAGAAGTTAAGCAAATTGTTTGTTAATAATTTCATTGGGGGACAAAGACACAAGCGTTCCTCGTCTATCTTGCTAACCATAGAGTAAGAGGAGAATGAAAGCCTACGCTCTTTCATCATATGCTTCAACAGGGAAGCCCTGACCGTGGATGAGGTAGACGACAAGCTACTATTGGCAGCCTTCCATAACGGGGTTAATTCTGATTTGTTCATACACAAACTTTATGAAAAAGAGCCTCAGTCCATGGCCGAACTCGTCCATTCATCCCAAAATTTTATGAACGCAGAAGACGCGATCATAGCTAAGAAGAGGAAGAGAGCTGAGAGAATGGAAACAAATCCTACTCGTCACTCCGAGCAAGGTCCTCGTCCAAAGAAGGGACAAACAGAAGATAAGAGAGACCGAGATAATAAGAAGCCAGACTCTTCAGCGCGGAATCAACAATATACCCCTTTGAGCGTGCCACTTGAGCAAGTCCTTATGCAAATCAAGGATGATCCTTCCTTGAAATAGCCAGAGAAAATGAAGGGAGATCCCAATAAGTGCAATAGGAATAAGTATTGTCGCTTCCATAGAGATCATGGGCATGACCCTGACGAGTGTTTTGATTTAAAGCAGCAGATTGAGAATCTCATAAGGCAAATTTCCTTGGACGAGACCACAAGGACGAGAAATTGAAAGGGAAGGTAGAGGAATCAACACGACCACCGCTTGGAGAAATAAGAGTTATCATAGGGGGAAGTTCAACAGGACAGTCGTCTAAGCCAAAAAAGGCATGCTTGAAGGTAGTGCAGCGGCCAACTTTCTGGACAATCACCAAGAGCAAAGACTACAGACGAGCAAGCTATCACTTTCACGGACGAGGATACTGGGAGAATTCACCACCCTCACGATGATGCTATTGTCATCACCTTCCTTATTGCTGACTACAATACCAGAAAGGTGCTGGTGGATAATGGAAGCTCGGCTGATATTTTATATTATCCAGCTTTTCAGCAGATGAGGTTAGGACGAGACCGACTCCGTCCAGCAAGCTCCCCCCTAGTAGGTTTTGGTGGGATGAACGTATAGCCTGTAGGCACTATTTCATTACCGGTGACAGTGGGGGCATACCCACAACAAATCACCAAGGATGTGAACTTCCTTGTGGTGGATTGTTCATCCTCCTACAATGCTATAATTGGAAGGCCAACTTTAAATAGTTGGAAGGCTGCCACATCTACTTATCACTTGTAGGTCAAGTTTCCAACAGAGCATGGAGTAGGACAAGTACAAGGAGACCAACTAGCAGTAAGAGAATGTTATATGGCTATGTTGGCCATGGATGAGCAAATTCAGGCCATGAATATTGAAGAAAAGAGAATTGTAACAGAGCCCACTGAAACGTTGGAAGATATTTCCTTAGATGAAAATAACCCTAAAAGGCATACCAGGGTTGGAGCAGATCTAGAAGTGAAGATTAAAAAGGATCTCGTCTGTTTTTTGAAGAAAAATATTGATGTGTTTGCTTGGAGTCATGAGGATATATCGGGTATAGATCCTAGTATCATTACCCATCGTCTAAATGTATGTCCTTCCTTCAAGTCAGTGCAACAAAAGAAGAGGGTGTTTGCCCCTGAGAGAGATAATGTTGTAAAAGACAAAGTTCAAAAGTTGATCGTAGCAAAGCTTATCCGGGAAGTGTACTATCCTGATTGGTTGGCCAATGTAGTGATGGTCAAGAACACAAATGGCAAGTGGAGAATGTGTGTAGATTTTACTGATCTAAATAAAGCTTGCCCCAAGGATAGCTATCCATTGCCGCGTATAGATCAGCTGGTAAATTCTATTGCAGGCCATAAGTTACTTAGTTTCATGGACGCTTTCTCAGGATATAACCAAATAAAGATGGACGAAGCAGATCAGGAGAAGACATCCTTCGTCACCAATCAAGGCTTGTTCTGTTATGAAGTGATGCCCATCAGTCTGAAGAACGCCGGAGCAACGTATCAAAGGTTGGTCAACCATATGTTTCGTCCACAGATTGGGCGAAACGTGGAAGTCTATGTAGATGACATGCTGGCAAAAAGCTTGGACGAGGGAAAGCACTTGGACGACTTGCAGGAAACTTTTGACACATTAAGCGGTACAATATGAAATTGAACCCCAGCAAATGTGCTTTTGGAGTATCATCAGGGAAATTTCTTGGATTTATGGTCTCCTATAGGGGGATTGAAGCGAATCCTGACAAAATTCAAGCAATACTGGACATGAAGGCACCACGAAATGTTAAAGAAGTCTAGTCTCTCACCGGACGAGTTGCTACCCTCAAAAATTTTGTCTCTAAAGCTACTAACAAATGTTTGCCATTTTTTAAGGTTCTTAAAAAAGCATTTGAATGGACCGACGAGTGTCAGAAAACTTTTGAAGATCTGAAGATGTATCTCACCACGACTCCTTTACAAAGCCCGTCCGTGCTGGGAGAGGAGTTGTATTTATACCTGGCAATCACCCCGCATGCTGCAAGTTCAGCATTGGTGAGAGAAGAAGACAAGGTGCAAAGACCTGTGTACTATACAAGTAAAGCACTGAGAGGAGCGGAAGGACGATATCCACTAATAGAAAAGTTGGCCTTCGCACTAATAACAACCTCCAGGAAACTAAGGCATTACTTCCAAGCTCATGTCATCAACGTCATGACGGATCATCCACTCAAGAAGGCAATGAACAAGTTGGAGGCTGCAGGACGATTGATTCAATGGGCTATTGAGCTTAGTGAGTTTGACATAAAGTACCAACCAAGACATGCCATAAAAGCTCAAGCTCTGGTAGACTTCATTACAGAGTTTACCCCAAATTATGACGATATAGGTGAGATGGAAGGCAACTAGAAGTGGATCGTCCATGTGGATGGTTCGTCTACACAGCACGCAGGAGGAAGAGGTGTGGTTCTACAATCTCCAGAAGGGGATAAAATAAAACATAAAGTTCGTTTGCAGTACCAAGCAACTAATAATGAAGTTGAGTATGAAGCTCTTCTCAAAGGGCTGGAATTGGCTAAGTCTGTGGAAGCAAAGTCAATACTCGTCTTGGGAGATTCTTAGTTAATCATGGGTCAAGTGAATGAGATGTATGAGGCTAAGAAAGAACGAATGAAGAAGTGCCTTAACAAGGTGGTCCGCCTTATGAAAAAATTTGAAGAAGCTAACTTCGTTCAAATCCCAAGGGAGGAGAACGTGGAAGCCGATACCTTAGCTAAAGAAGCCTCAGCAAATGAAGCAGTGGACAAGTTTGATGAGATTCAGTATATACCGATTATAGACATCTCAGAAGTACAACAGGTGAAGAGCAGAGGAAATTGGATAGCTCCCATTGTATCATACTTAAAAGACGGACGACTTCCAGAAGAGAAAGACGAAGCTAGAAAGCTGAGGGTAAGGTCGGCTAGGTACGTTCTTATGGACGAGGTGTTGTACAAAAGAGGCTTTTCCCAGCCTTATCTTAGGTGTTTGGCTCCAGACGAAGTGAACTACATATTGAGAGAAATTCATGAAGGAGCATGTGGCAATCATTCGGGAGCCAGATCACTCGTTCACAAGGTCGTCCGTGCAAGATACTACTGACCAAATATGCAAGCTGATGCTAAGACTTATGTCAAGGTCTGCGATCAATGCCAACGGTTTAGTAACGTCCCTAGGCAACCCTCAGAGTACCCAATCCCAATGACAGCCCCATGGCCCTTTGCGCAATGGGGACTAGACATCCTGGGTCCTTTTCCACTAGGTGTAAGAAAAATGAAGTTTCTTGTGGTTGGTATTGATTATTTCACCAAATGGGTGGAAGCAGAATCTTTAGCGAATATCACACAACAAAATGTCAAGAACTTCGTCTGGAAAAACATTGTTTGCAGGTTTGGGATGCCTAGAGTGTTAGTATCCGACAATGGACGACAATTTGACAATGCACTTTTCAAAGATTTCTGCAAACACTTTGGAATTCAAAATCACTACTCCTCACTCGCCCACCCTCAAGCGAACGGTCAAGCTGAAGTTACAAACCGATCCTTGTTGAAGATCATCAAGACTCGGCTTGATGGGGCAAAGGGAGTATGGCCTGACGAGCTACCAGGTGTTCTATGGGCATACCGGACGACGGTGAGGACCCCTACGGGGGAAACTCCTTTCAAGCTAGCATACGGAACTGAAGCAGTCATACCTGCAGAAGTGCATATAGCCAACCACAGAGTAATGACGTACTAGGATAAGGATAATGAGGAGCAACTCTGTTTGAGTCTTGATCTAATAGACGAGGTAAGGACAGATGCAGAGCAAAGGACAGCAAAATACAAAAACCTCATGGCTAGGCAACATGATGCAATGGTAAAACCGAGGCGTTTCAACATAGGATATCTCGTCCTGAGAAGGGTTTCCTTGGCGACCAAGAACCCAGCTCATGGGAAACTGGGTCATAATTAGGAAGGTCCCTACAGAGTTGTTAATTGTAAAAGACACGGATCCTACTACTTGGAGACCTTAAACGGGAGGAAATTGGAGCATCCTTAGAATGTTGAGCACCTGAAGAGGTACTACCAATAAAATGCCAGCCTGGACGAGCCTGGAGACCATTTATCTACTTGTCTATCTACATAAGTTTGTTTACTTACGTATCTTTAGTGTTGCTTTGTTATTATTATGTTAAAGTTATGGACGAAGTTATGGTCTGGTCTGTATTTATTTTCCTAAAAGGCATGAACTTCTAAGTGCATGCCTCGTCTGTGAACTATATTTATGCTATGTACATAATGTTGTGTGAATTCCTGGTTTCTATATTACTTTTGTTCAAATCAACCCATAAGAAGGCTGAAAAGCCTAAGACAAGAAAATTCTCTGGACACGGAGATGAGACGTCAATAAGCTTTCCTAAGGATAAAGCAAAATCAAGGCATGCTCTTCCATAAAAAGGGATGGGGCAAAAGCTTATGCCTTGAACAAATCATAGTAAGACCAAGGCTTACTCGTCCATATAATGGACAAAGTGAAGCATGATGCATATCCAAACTGTGGACGAGGAAATACATAGACGAGGAAATGCACCTACGAAAACAATACAGTCCATGGACGAATAAAATGCAGGGTCTAATCCTCATTAAACATGAGAATCAGCCAAGTCTAAGGACGGGTAATACTGATAATTACCATTCCACAAAGACGAATTACACTTAGTGAAATTCCAATAAAAATGGTAAAAGTATATATATGAAACATGGATGAGTCAAGCATAAAGTCTTCTATATTGAAGTAAAAAGTCTCATCCATGAATATATAAAAGAAAAATAACAGCATTCATTCAAATTGTTTCAAGGGCGGACTATTAACGTCCAAACACCCTTGGCAGTTTAACAACTCGTCCTAAAACCATGGACGAGCCTAATGTATTTGAATTACAATAAAAGGTCCCAAAACTAAGGAACAAACAAAAACAAAAAGGAAAAGTACATAGTAAAAACTCATCCTCAAGCAAGGGGAACATTCACATTGGGATCATCCTTGAACGGCTGGGTAGAAGCGTCGTCCTCCACATGAACATCCTCGGAGTTGGTTTGGAGAAGAGAATTAGTAGCAGCATTCAAATTAAGCTTGATGGAGCTGAAGTCCACTTCAAGGAAGTTTTCAACAGCGTCCAACCTGAAATCTTCGAAACCTGCTACGTAGTTGCGATCCAATAGGTCCGTAAATTCTTTGGACTCTTGAACTCAACAACTGCATCTTCTTTCATCTTGGAGAGAAGGATACTCAACTCGTCGTTTTTCTTTTGCATATGATCAAGACGAGTATCTTTCTCCACTATATTAGCTCTCAACTCCTCGATCAAGTTTTAATGCTCCGTTGCCTTCTCCTTAGCCTTAGCAGCTATCCCAACCCATTTCTTATTCTCATCCTTCACATTTTTGATTGTTGTCTCCAATAGGACTCTCGTCTTGTCCAACTCAGTAGCTTGCCTAGACGCTGCGATGAACTTGGACATGGCCTTAAAAAAAAAGAAGTTAATTAATTAAAAAAAAAAAAAAACAGGACGAGAGTAAGGTTACCTTAAAAAGATCATGAACACCTGAGTGTTCAAAATCCTTAAGGGACATGTCATAACAGACATTTATGTCTTCATCCTTCACAGCTCCCTTGAAGCGTTCCCAAGCCAAGTCCTCATTTTCAATAATGTTTGAGGGAACCTTTGGAGGAGGCTGGGACGAGACAGATGCAGTCGTCCTAGGAGGGGTCTTGCACGGGGAAGCCTCAATTGGCGTCGACACGCCCACATCAACTATTTGGACGGAAGGATGGGACGGGGGAAGGTTAGACTTAGTTACCTTAGATGACCTATGTTTAACCCTTTTGTCACGACGGCTGGGAAGACTTCCCAGATCCAAGTTTTTTGAAAGGGGTTTCCTCTTGTCCCCAGCGGATGGACGAGTCTAGGATGGGATCTTAGGACGATCATCCCCAACTGGTGGATGAATCTGAGTTTGGGCCTCAGGAGGGTTCCCCTTGCTTATAACGTCTTTTCCTTTGTTTCCTTTCATTGTTGCCATTCTTAAAGGAAAAAAAGAGAAGTCTTTAGAACCAAAACAAAGAGTGTCTCATGGACGTTTTGAGTTCAAAACTTACTTTTCCTTACTGTAATCTCATGTGCGAGTGCCTTTTTAGAAGGATTAGGGCCTAATCCCCACTTAGCAAGTCGTCTAAGCGTCACTAAAGAATGGAAATTCTTATCTGCGTGTAGATGAGCTCTGTGGACGCGGTCACGATGAAACTTGCTGAGAGAAGGTCGTCCAACAGCTGTAAAGAAACAAGTAAAAGTTTTAAAAAATAAAATAAAAATAAATAAAAAAAAAAAGAAGAAAAGGGGAGGTAGGGACTTACCTTCAGGACGAAGGTTCCCTAGGTCCCCAGTATAACGACCAAATATGTCCTGGCCAACGTCTATAGGCTTCCCAGCCCAAAAGCCAGAGACGAAGAAAAACTCCGTCTTCCATTTTCTGTCAGACGAGGGTAAAGACCTAATCAGTCTACAATCTTTACCCCTGGCCGTGAACTGGTAGAAGCCAAGGGACTGATGAATTTCTAAGGGTTTATAACAGTACAGGAACTCGTCTACAGTAAGAGGACGGTCCCCTCCGAATACCTCCCTCCACAAAACTTGCATAGAGACGATCAATCTCCATGCGTTAGGATTGAATTGACATATTCCTACACCTAGCCTAATTAATAACTCCCTAGTAAAAGCATTCAAAGGAAACCTTAAACCCCCCAGAAGATAAGCTTCATAGACGCCTACCCCAAAACGAGGATCACAGCACCATTCTCCACGGACGAGCAACCTAGGGTTAAGCTCATCTGGGATTTGGTACCATGCCCTAAGGTTAGTAAGTCTCTACTCGTCTATTTTGGAAGGGATCTCTATTGCACAACTATACACAGTGACCTCCTCCTTGTCCAAAGTGCCAGACGCAAGGACGTTGGACGAGGTGCCTGCCTGGGACCTTGAGGCCTTTCTAATCTCTTCTTGAATGGCCTCCAAGGGAAACCCAGGGACGCCAGAAACATATTCCTCGTCCGTGGAGTTTCCCCCGCTACTATCACTAGAACCACTAGAACTTGTACTATCACTACTTTCGTCTTGGTACTCGTCTATGACTCTCTCTAAACTATCACTAGACGACATTTTTGAAAAGATCAAAAAGAAACCTAAGAGACGAGAGAAGAAGTATTACTTGGCTCTAAGACGAACGAAGGCTATGGATGCGAGGAAACTCCTAGATGAGGCCCTAGACGAGGAATGTCAAAAAAGGAAAATCGTAGAAATGTGAAGGGTATTGGAGGAATTCCCCTATTTATAGGCAGATGACCTGGGCATACAGAACGACACAACCAATCAGGAGGTAACACGTGGCGTTCACCTCGAAAAAATGAATTGACGAGACTCATCGCCAATAAAATGATGACATATGGCACATTAATTGACACCAAATATATACGTTCGAAGAAAACAACACCTAGTTATCTCTCCCCTTGGACGACCCTTGTAGACAAGGAGGCAACTGATGGTGTATTGAAAATGCACTATCCTTGTTTCGTCCACATGAGTCATCCATGAGAAAAGAATGGAGAGAGAGAATGCCTGAAGTATGCTTGTCCCCAATAATCTCGTCCATCCATAATAAAGGAAGGACAGTCATCCAGTTAGAGTGGAGAAGGGACGCACGAAGCGTACTCGTCCGCTATAACCTCGTCCGTCTTTGAGTAACTTGTCCGTCCAGAATGAAAGATGGACAAAATCATCAATCTGAAGATATTAAACTTTTGACAAGCATGATTCTCACCAAGACGTAAGAAACGAGCCAAGACCTCCATTAACTGTTCCGAAACACCGGTTCAAATAAGGTAACTTCCATGGCAGCTATGGGAGTTACCTCCGAATCTTCTGAATTCCTCGACAATAGGAGCGGTTATTGGAAGGAGTAGCCGTTCCATGTGCACTATATAAACATTCCTTTACAAAGAGGTAATTCATTTAGACATTTTTAACAAAAAAAAGTAAAGTCTCAGAAGTACTTTCCCTTCCTACTTCAATTCACTGACTTTACCATCAGAGGATTCTAGATCGGCCTCCACCGGTCTTCTTTGATTTTACTTGATTTTTCAAGACTCAGCCTTCAAGATCATCAACACCTGGAGACTTTCAGCCCAATGATTCCTTGGATTCATCAACCATAAATTCTGAAAATTTAAGGTGCAAAGTGTATCAGAGGATAATTTAGAGGGTTAAAATTTAAATTAAAAAAAAATTTATCCAATTCCTAAAAAAAAAAAAAAATCTAACCGACTAGTGTGGACTCGAATGAGGGAGTAAGCCCAAAGTTTAGAACATCCCCTCTACCAACAGCAAGCCCAATTCATAAAAAAAAAAAACCCTACTAATGCTGGCTACAATAATAATAATAATAATAATAATCTATAAATATAGAGTGAGAGAAGAGGCCTTAGCTGTGTGTACCTGACACTAGCAGTAGCAGTAGCAGACTCCCCACACACTCTGCGTGTTAGGGTTAGGGTTAGGGTTTTCTTCATTCTTCTTCTTTTAAAGAAATTCCAATGGACCTGACCAAGAAGCGAAAGCTCGACGAAAATGGCGTCGGTCTGACCGTCTCGGACATGGACCCGTCCGTCCCGAAACTCACACCTGAAGACGTGCGTAAGATCGTGGACCGCATCGTCGACAAGGGTAAACTCATCGACATCGTAGCCAACGCCGCCTCTCGCCACGTGGACGTCCTTGACGCCGTCCGATCTCTCGCCGACTCCGACTCTTCCCAGCGCAAGCTCTTCATCCGCGGGCTGGGTTGGGATACCACCACCGAAGGCCTCCGCAGCCTCTTCTCTTCCTACGGAGAACTCGAGGAAGCCGTAGTAATCCTCGACAAGCAGACTGGAAAATCCAAGGGTTACGGCTTCGTCACCTTCAAGCACGTCGACGGCGCGCTCCTCGCCCTCAAAGAGCCCAGCAAACGCATCGACGGCCGCGTTACCGTCACACAGCTCGCCGCCGCGGGGAATTCCTCGTCGACTACCAACTCCTCCGACGTGTCCTCACGCAAGATCTACGTTTGGGAGGTTCCACACGATATGTCTCCTGATAAGCTTCTTTCTCACTTCTTGTCCTACGGGGAGATCGAGGAAGGCCCGTTGGGGTTCGATAGATTTACAGGTAAGTCGAAGGGTTTTGCGCTTTTTGTTTACAAGAATCCCGAGGGGGCACAGGCTGCGTTGGCTAATCCTCTCAAGATTATTGATGGGAAGCAATTGAATTGCAAACTGGCTAATGTGGATGGCAAGAAAGGGAAGCAAGGTGATGGGGTTCAGGTTCCGGGCCCTATTGGTGGGGCTGCTGGGAATGATGGTATGGGAATGGGTTCCATTCCCGGGTCGCAGTATCCTGGGCCGGGCGGAATTGGATCGTATGGTGGGTTTCACGGTGGGCCGCCGCAGCCTATAGGACATCATCATCATCATCCGTCCTCCGTGAATAATCAGGTGCCTTCGTCTTTGGGTGGCACTGGTGGGTATGGTGGGCCGTATAGTGGGTATGGTGGCATTGGTGGGACTGGTGCTGGATTGGGTGGAGCTGGAGTGGGATTAAGTGGCAGCGGAGGCGGCTCTGGTGGTGTTGGTGTTGGTGTTGGTGTTGGTGTTGGCGTTGGTGTTGGTGGGGCTTCTTCTTTGTATAGATTGCCGCCTACTTCGGTGGGAATTCCCTCTGGTGGGTATCCAGAGAGTGGGCATTACAGCTTGTCGTCCTCATCTGGGTATCAGAATCCGCACCACCAGCCAGGGACTGGGACCTCACCAGTACCAAGGGTTCCACCTGGTGCCGGGGTAATGTACCCCAATGTCCCACATTACTTCTGAGGTAAACAATCATTTGTTTAGTTCTTTTTCCATGTTCAATCTGCTGGGGTTTTATTCATATTTGCTTTGTTTGGTTATTGATTAGACTGACTTGATGCAATGTTATGATTGTGCTTGTTGCCTCTTCTTACTGGTCTTTGCTATGCAATTTGTTCTGGGTTTTGTGTGATCTGGATTGTGTATAGTGTGTTTGTGCCTCTTTGTGTGTGTTTTTGCAGTTGTTTGTTTTGTATGCTTTGCCAGTAGTCTAAGTGGTTTGTTTGGTACTCAAGTGTTTCCTGATTGATAAGTGTTGTACGATCAGGTATTTTTGTATGTGATTCTTTTGGCAGCGATTGTTGCTGACTTTGTATGTTTTGTAATTACAATGATTGTGTATCAGCACTTTATTGGGGTTGTGGATATTTAAAAATTAACTTATTTATGGTTTTGGGCATGAAATTAACTGGTATAATGACACATTTTTTCAAGCTGAACTGAGATGCTGAATACTGATTATCAAATGGTTTAACTTTTCAAACCAGCACCCTCTTTGTCAGAATTATACCGAAGTGTACCATCACTTGATATTCATTATTAATTTGGTGGTATCATGATTTATTTGTATATAAGATTTTGATAATCTGGTTTTGTTTGTCCATAATTGATGATTTCTGTTATGGACTGGTGTCACCTGTAGGAATGGACTGATTTTGAGTTCTTCAAAGCTTTATGATAGTCTATCTACTTGATTATTGGCTTTATAGATAATGATGCATAATGCTTCTATATTCTCTAATAGTTCTGGTTTGCAAGTCTGAGTGCTGAAATTTTTTAGGTCAAGATGTATATAAGATGTAGTTGCTTTTATATACCAATTATTCATCAAAAAGATTTCATTATCTTGCTTCCTGTGAGGTTTTTCGTTAATCATCTAATCTGTAATTAGGTTGTGGCGGTTAATTATATTGACATATATATGTTCAGAATTTGGCTTGTCACAACTGAAATTCAGTGTATTGTTGTTTTCATTAATTTAGCTAGATGCCTTTATTTTGTGGACGTCAACTGATTTTCAGAGTGGGCTGGACTTAAAACCTACTTATAATTAACTTGAATTGTCTTATGTTTGCTTGTAATTTTGCATAGGATTATTTGTGTGCTCCAAATGGAGGGTCTAAGAGTATTCACATTGATCAGTGAACCATCTACTATTGAGCATGGATGATCTTCTTGACAGTTTTTTTTTTTTTTTTAAATAATCATAATTGTAGATAAAGAAAAAGCTTTGAAGATTAAAGTTGGTGTAGTTAAATATTATGGCGAAAGGTCATATGAACCAATTGGACTTGATTGATGGAAAAAGAATTGCAAAATTCCAATGTTGGCTGGCCCAACTTTTTCTTAGTAAATGGGCAATATCTTGTTAACTTTATATTCAATACATATCAATATATGTCCTTAGACATGCATATTGATAAAACATTTTGAATATAATTTCTGGTTCTAATTATGCATTAATTTATTGAAAATTTTAATATAGTTGCTGATGATTGGTCATTTGTGTTAATTATAGATTTTTTTTTTTTTTTCATTGAAATTTAAATATAAATGCTATAAGTTTATTGATTTTCCAGTTGTTACTGTTTCAAAGAGAATGAAATTTACCTCCTGATGTGTTTCCATTGTTTTCATTTTAATATCATGATCCCATCATGATTTATTATATGCCTTATATTTGTCTAGTTATGATTGTGGTTGCTTTGTTTTCCTGGTAGTTGCTTTTAATTTGTTTTGAATCCTGCATCACACCATCTTTGTTTTTGTTTGTGGTTAGGAAAGACATATGAGCTGTTTCTTTTAGTGGTGCTCCAAAAAGGTATAATATTGCTTTGTAGTTTGTTTTGATTATTGCTTTGAGTTAGAAATGAACTTTGTTTTGCATGATGGATGTTGATTGATGTATTGAGTTGTGAATGGATGTTGATTCAGGTGTATGACAGCTTATTGGGCGCTGATGCTTTATGTGGTTCTGGTGATTGCGTGATTGCAGAGTGTGATGAATGTATTAGCTGTTCCTTTACAGCCCCTTCGTCTGCACCTTTTATAATGTGCTGTTTTTCTGAGTGCTTGTAGTCAAAGCAACTGATTTAGACTAGTTCTGTACTTCTATCAGGACCCAATGTGCCATCTGGGCTTTTTTTAATAATATAGTTTTAGCAATACAATTATTGACATTATTTTTTTTGCCCTTCTTTACTAATGTGTATGCTTGGTTTTTATATTTTTAAGTGCAAACATTTTCCTTCATTTTGGTATGGCTTGCCCACCCATATTTAGTTATTTAATTGGGCTAAAAATTGTGTATTAATACAACTAATAAAAAAAAAATATATATATAAATACAACTAAATATGTGATGGATGTATTATGTACGTATGATATTACAGATTATCAATAGAAGGGTCATTTGCACTTCTCCACCTTTTCTATTGAGCAAATTTGGTTTGCCAACCTGTTGGTTAAAAAGTGACTACCCCATCAATACTTGTGCAAATCGCATAGCCTAAGAAAAAGTGACATGGTACAAACCTGTGATTAGGGAAGTAACATTTTATCCTTGTGTGGACAAGAAAAATGGCACTTTTCCCATCTATGTTATCTTTTTTGTTTTGTGGTATTTGATGGTTGCACTGTTTTATGTAGTGGCACAATTTAACAAATGCTAATCTTAGGTTAGTAAATTGCTGCTTTTGAACTGCATGCTGGCAAATTGAATTAGTACTATACCATAGGTGGGAGAAGTTTGCTATTAACCCTAAAAAAACGTTAGTATGTTTGGTTCTGAAGAAGTCTGCTGGTGAAGGTATCACTACCTGCTTGATAAAATAGCATCTGTTGTATGGTGCTGATCAATTGCCTAGTGGTCCCAAACTGTTTTGACCTTAGTAGTGTGTGCTGTTTTGACTGTAGAATTATTAAGGGGTTGATGTGTGCTGACTCTTGTGGGATTTTTTTTTTATCCATTCTGTTTGATTTTTGAAAGTCTTTCTTCTATAGATTGCTTTACGTATTCTGTTCATCTTAATGTATCTAAGTTTTGTATGTTTGTGCAATATGGATTTGTTTTGGTTGGTGCTTGAATTGTGATGGGATCGTCTTGTGGGAACAGCAGGCTCATTACCAATGGCAGTATTTAATTCTAGTTTTTTCCCGTGTTGGTGATTGTGGAAGTTTAATCCTTTTAAAAAAGGAGCCTGCTTTATCAATATAGTTGCTTGTGACCCTTTCATTGGACTTTACATGCATAGGCTATCTGATATGGATGCCTGAGGGATCTATAGTTGTAACTTGCTGACTGAATGTTGTGACCTAATAAATGTGAGTCTTTGCTGATCAGTGCTGTGATGAGAGTCTGGAGTCCTTGAGTGCTTATGCATAGCTATCTTTGCTGCTTTTTGCTTCCACTCAATGTACATTGATCTATCTACATGTTCGGTTTAAAAAGGCTGGCACTGCTTTAATGCTTTTGGTCCTTGATACAATACTCTTCATCCAAGTATCTGCTTAAACACACATTTGTAGAGAGCTGTGGCCCCTGTTTTTGCTTTGTGCTCATGCCTGTGTGTTCCAATGTATTTTTTACATATTCATTTTTCCTGAACTCTCTTTTGGTAATAAATTTGAGGTCCTATATGGAGTAGTATTTAGCTTCTAAGATGCTAATTGTACTTCTGTATTAACATTCAGACCACCCCCCCCCCCCCCCCCCCCCCTCTTTTGTCTGTTGTGATTTTCAATTAGTTACCAAGTTCAAATTTCTGCATTGTTATTGTGCAACTTTCTGAAGATACTCGGCCACAGGAGTGCAGGGTTCTCTTTTCTACAAGATTGTCTCTTGATATTGAACCAGATGCTAGTTGTTGCTAGAAAAATTTCTGGTGCGAAACTTTCAAAATTATTTGTTGTGAAGTATAGAGCATGCTTTAAACTCAGCATGTTGGATTCCACCTTCCAATTTATACCGTAAATTTTGGGTTCATAACTTGAATGATTTCATACATCAAAGGCTTTCACTAATGTTCTGTCATCCGGCCTGTGTCTTAATTTAATTCGGATTTTTTAGGTGTGATATGCCCATTTCAAAAGTGTTGCTTGGAACTTTGTGGTCTTATATTGAAGAATTGTCTTGTGTTTCTTTGGGGAGGGGTGTTTGCCTACTTTTGTATTGAATGGCCGAACTTGTTTACTTGCTAACTAGGAGGACCTTTTGAGGGATGACGGTATTATGTGTCAAATGTTTGGGTTGGCTGCCAATGGGTGGCAGATGAAACTTTGGAAATCTGGACCAAACTTGCTATCGTAGACATTAACGGGTTGTTTATTAACCTTTGGGTTGTTAGAACATGGCTTTTTTTTTTTGTTTTTTGTTTTTTTTTTTTATTTTTTAATTTTAATTTTAATTTTATATAAATTTATAAATTCTCTTTGTGGTTGTTTGGCGTCTTTGTTTCTCTTATTTTGCACGAAATGTGAGGCAAGTAAGTAAGGACTAAGAGGGGTAGCTTGGGGAGCCCAAAATTCTCAAGCCTGGTGATCCTGGGAGCTGGTTGAGGCATCTGGGATGCACAACCGACCTCTCCGGCAAGAAAGGGAGGTGGCTTGCTGCATAAACTTGGAATACGGTAAAGCTTTTTATCAGAGGTGGTTTCAAACCTGTTGCCATCGCACATCACAGTTTCGGGGAACTGATGTCCGTGGGTTTGTCTTTAATGAATGAAGGGCCACAATTTATATGATATATATATTTCTTCACTCTCCAGGCCAGCAAAGTGCTTCATATTCGCAAGCATAAAAAGTCTACATGTATGAATGTTATAAAAATTTAGTATAGACATGACAGTTGATAATCATTCCTATTCAGAAACTACAACTTTGGTATACTCGTAGGGCTGGTCCCCACTGCCTCTTACTCTAGAAACGTATGCAAATATATTGAAAGCATACGTTGACCTTTTATAGGGTTTTGTTTCGTTCTTCTTGTTTTTTATTTTGTCATTCTCTTTGTTATCACTTTATTTATTATCTATCCTTCCCCGAAATATTAAACTCTATTATGTAATTGAATCAACCTAAGAAATTTTTGAGACTGATTTGTCTGATAATAATCAAACAGCTCCAGACCGGATTACATGAATTATGAGTATGACGTTTACTAGAGAGTATAATTGTTTTTTCAAAAATCTTTTTGCAATGAGAAGGTCATTCATTTTGTATTTCGTTTCTTCTTTACTTCTCGGCCAATTAAAAAGGGGAAGGAATATCCAGAAAAAATAGGGTAAGATAGAGATATATGTATATATATTAAAAAAAATAAAAACCCCAAGTTTTGGGTCACCATCAAACGGACTCTTTAATCTAATTTGAATGTAGAAACCCTAGAACTTTGAAAAAAAGAGTACTGGTTTTATTTTTATTTTAAAAAATGTCGAAACTATAATATTGGTTCCTCAAGTTTTAAAACTGAGTTGTATTAGTTTTTTTACTAACTGTCATTAGTGGTGTTACCTATGTGGCTAACAGAACAATGACTTGATATTTTTTTAATGAAGTGGCAAGTTTTTATTTAAAAAATTATAAAAAAATATTTACACAAAAAAATATTTACAACCCGTACCAAATTAAAAAAAAGTATTTTCTACTCCACACTCACAAAAATTTCAATCCAAAAACAAAGAAACCAAAAATCCATGTCAGGCTATCCACACCAAACAGAAACAACTAATTGTTTTTTTTATTTCCTCTTGTTTTACTTATTTTTTTAAAAATCATTTAAAAGTTTTTCTTTTTTTAACTAAAAATTTAGTTTTTCTTTTTTGAGTATGTAATACCTTATTCTTGTTTTGAAAGCTAAAAGCTCTGTGATCGGGGCATGGTTGTCAAAATCGCAATTTGGATCGTAGGATCGCACGATTTTACGATCTCACCTCATTAAAACGTTTAGAATTGCACAAGAATCGTAAAAATTGTAGGATCGCATGTAGGATCGTATGTGATCCTATTCTACCAAAACGTAAAAATCAGTTTTTTTTTTTGTTTTTGTTTTTTTGTTGAAGTTCATCTTTATAAGTTGTAATTTGTAATCTCAAGACTAAGACATTGTATTTCATAAATATATCAATTAAGTGGTGGGACTCATATGGAGATGACTTTCTTGAATTGAAAATTTTTGCTATAAGAATATTAAGCTTAACATATAGCTCTTCAAGTTGTGAAAGTAATTGAAGCATATTTGGAATAGTAAGGCCAAATGACTTTGGTATATTATCCCCTAGTTGAGAAATTCTCTATTAAAATTGGTACAACTTTAAGTACACTAAAAAAATGAGGAAATTGTTTAAACCAAAAAAAAATAAAAATGAATGAGTTGGTATTTGTTATGTAAAACTTGAAGATAAAAGAGAAAATACCTAAACCATCAAGTGCAAAAGAAGAAATTGGTTTGAAGAACTTGTATTCGGATGATAAGTGGTTAGCAAAGGGTGTTAACCAGAAGATGATGGTATGGATTTTGATGAAGATAATGAAGTAACAATTCTAATGCCTTCCTTTGTAGATTTTTTTTAAAAAAAAAAGTTACATATGTATAGTGTGAATGTGCGATCACTATTGTATCATTTGGTTATCAATGTTTGGTTATCAATGTTAGGTGATGATGAGGGTTCAAGAGCTGCTGCTGAAGGAAAAAGTGTGTTAGAATTTTGGTACTTGGTTGGTTTCTAATTAAACATTCATTGAACTTTTTAAATACATTGCGTTAAAACTTAAATATATTTGTTTCATTAGTATAAACGTAGCAATGTAGGACATGCAAATTATATCATATGATCAAAATCTTTATTTTTTTATGGAAGATTCATAATTTACGTGATTATTCAATATACAAAGTCACTATCAATGTGTTTTTTGCTTCAAATCTAAAAATAGGTAGGGTCTTACGATCTACGATTCAATCCTACAATTCACGATCCTACCTACCTCTTGCGATCCTACGTAGGATCCCAATTTTGACAACCTTGGACAGGAGCAATGACCATGGGAATTATATTTTTTAGAAAGGAGAATATATTAAAAGTTACCAACAGTCATGCAAGAAACGGAATGTTCTAGTAGAATCTAGACAAAGCAAAAGAGCCACATTCAAAGTGGCCTCAGAAAATACAACAAAGTCTTGAGAAAGAACAACTCCCTTCCTAGTAAGTGCATGGGCAGACCTTAACCTTGTTTCACATCCAACTCAATCTCCATAACAGGAAGATTCAAGGACAAGCATAAATTAATACCAGCTTTTTAGTGCCCATAATTGAACAGCAATACTAGGGGGTGTTTGGTTTGTTGTGATGTGCCCTTGATGTGATGCACATTACAATGATGTGATATTAAGGTTTTTGGTTTATATTATTTCTGGCGAAATACCCATTTTCGTCCCTACATTTTCACGCGATTCCTACTTTGGTCCCTAACTTTTTTTTCCACCGCTTTTAGTCCTTATCTTGGAAAACGCAATTCGTTTTTGTCCTTGCTGTTACATCAGAGACGAAAAATACACATGTGGCAAATGGAGTGCACTGTTGGCACAATAAAAACTGACGTGGCCATTAAAATAATAATAAAAAATATTATTTGTCATTAAAAAATGCCATGTCAACATTTAAATTAAAAAAAAAAAAAAACAGAATTAAAATCCAAAAATCACATGAATTGAGATCTAAATGTGTCTTAAATAAGAACAACAAGAACACAAATTCATACCTAAGAACACAAACCCATAAATTAAAAAAAAAAAACCTCCAAAACTGAATTTTCACAAATCGATACTCGAAATCCAAAAAATTTAACGAACCTTGAGAGTTCTGGAAGCTTCAGAGACGACGACAGCGGAGGGACTTGCATGGTGCGTCGTGGCAACAAAGGAAGCGAAAGAGAAAGAGAAAGATGACGACGAAGCCAAAGACAACAAGGAAGATGAAGACAGAGAAGACGACGAAGAAGAAAAGAGGCAATCGGCAATGGCGCGGTGCAGCGGCTCGAGCGGCTTCTTGAGCGACGAGGATCTCAACCGTGAGACTCCGTCGGGACCACCGAGCTAGAGCCGCGAGCTTCCGGCGGGGCTCCGCAAGGGGCTGTAGGTTGACGACATGGATTTTGAGGAGGCACGAAAATCTCAGTGAATCTCGCGGTGAGCTTAATAAAATCGCTCCCCCTTCAAACCAAAAACAAAAAAAGAAGAAGCTGGTTCTAGTTTCTCTCTTGATAGTGTATTTCTTTGTTTCTTTGTTTATTTTTTTCTCTCTACATTTGTTTATTTTCAGTTTTGGAGGGTTTTTTTTTTTTTTTTTTTTTTTTAAATTTATATCTCTGGGTTTGTGTTCTTAGGTATGAGTTTGTGTTCTTGTTTAAGACACATTTAGATCTCAATTCATGTGATTTTTGTATTTTAATTCTGTTTTTTTTTTTTTTTTTAATTTAGATGTTGACATGACATTTTTTAATGCCAAATAACATTTTATTATTATTATTTTAATGGTCACGTCAGCTTTTAGTGTGCCAACAGTGCACTCTATTTGCCATGTGTGCATTTTCCGTCTCTAATGTAACGGTAAGGACAAAAACGATACGCGTTTTCCAGGATAGGGACTAAAAGCAGTGGAAAAAAAAGTTAGGGACCAAAGTAGGAATCGCATGAAAATGTAGGGATGTTTTTCGCCTTTATTTTTCTAACATTACCATAATCTAAAATTACAAAATATATCACATCACCTTAATCTCATCACCTTCCTAAACAATATAATGTTGTATTCTTATATTGAGATTACATTAATGCAAGATTACAATAATGTAATATTATGGTGTAATGTAACATCACGGCGAACCAAATGCCCCATAGATGTGTTCCCTATAGCCCTTGCATGCTCACTCGCCCAATCCCTATTTGCATTTCTAATGATTCCTCTTCCTCCAGTGCACCCTGGGTTGCCCCACCAGAGTTTAGCTTATACCAACTTGCCATAGGCTGATTCCATTTAACTTGGATGATTCTCTTGGTTGATTCCACCTTCTCTTCCAGGCCTAGGAAAGAAAATTCTGAAGCTTTAGCTATGACTTCTGATTTCAAGTATTTCTTGGGGTTCTCATCTCTCCACCCCTATTAAGTGGACCCACCAGCATGCTTTTTAAAGTTCCTTTACTCATCCATTTATCAAACTACCTCTTTACTTGCAATCCATTTGGAGCCACCCTTGAAAACAACTTCTCATTTTGTAATTTTTGCCCAAGTAGATGAGCAAACCCTTGACTTAAAGATATTTATGTGATAGGACACGAGCCCATAAAGAGTCTTTTTTAGAATGGAACCGCCAATTCAATTTGGCCTGTAAGGCTATGTTTTTTTCCTTGGCTGCCTAAAGACCTATACCACCCTTTTTCTTTGGCTTAGTTATCTTCCTCCAACTAACCAAGTGAAGTTTTCTCTTATATTCCATCATTCCCCAAAGGAAATTCCTGGACAACTTGTCCACACACTAGGTCACTATAGAAGATAGAAAAGAGAATAACTGATATAACTAGGAATAGCATCGGTGACTACTTGGGTGAGGACCAACCTTCCAGCAAAGGACAACAAGTGAGTTTTCCAACCTGCTGGGCAACTTTGGACCTGCTCAATAATTGCCCCGAAATCTTACGGGATAACAGTGTGCTTGATGAGAAATCCTAAATATTTTCCCAAGAAGGGAGTTGATAGAAAATCTAATATGCCACAGAGCTCCTCTCAAATATAGGGGAGAGACATTGGGATAGAAAAAAAAAAAAAACTCAAGACTTTTCGGAGCTCACTTTTTGATTTGATAACTCACAAAAGGTATCCAAGGCATCTTTAACAGTCACATAAATTCTTTTGGTCATCCTTGGCAAAGAGAATGAGGTCATTAGTGAATTGAAGAAAAGGTGGGAGAAAGCAATCCCTCCACGGGAGGCCTTAACAGGGTTCCAAAGTTTAGCATCACATTTTTCAGCTATAAGGGCCCCTAAAACTTCCTTGAATAGAATAAATAGGTAGGGGGATAAAGGGTCTCTTTGCCTTATACCTCTGGAAGGTTGGAATGGCTTAAGAGCACCCCCCCCCCCCCCCCCCCCCAAAAAAAGAGGACAAAAATAGAGGATGATGAGACACAACTCACTATCATAGAAATAAGGTGCTCTAGGAATTTGAAGAGGGACATGGTATCCTTAATGAATCTCCACTCAAGGTGGTCATAGGCATTTTCCAAATCTATTTTAATAGCCATAACCCCTTCATTTCCTTTCCTCTTTGACATAGAATGAATCAATTCCTAGACAATGATAGTGTTATCAACACCCTTCCTACCATGGACAAAAGCTGTTTGAGGGGAGAGACAAACCCTGCTAGTAAAGGACGAATATGGGCAACAATAAGTTTAGTAACCACTTTATAAACAAAGTTACATAAGTTGATAAGTTTGTAGTTGCTGAGTGAATTAGGACTACTATACTTTGGAATTACAGCAATCAAGGTTTTGTTAAGATACTCAAGTACCTTACCTAAACCAAAGATTTGCTTCACCTCGCTTCTGACCAATTCTCCCACATATATTTCTTCGTATTATTCAAAATATACATCATCATTCAATGAAATTTTATTTTATAACTTATAAAATTCAAACTTGTTCTAATAAGAATCCCACATTCTATGGAGTTTTATTTTATAACTTATAAAATTCAAACTTTTCCAAATAAGAATCCCGCTTGGGTTACGTGGCAACCTCCTCCTTTAAGAACAATCAAATTGAATACACATGGCAGTGTTAAGGGTAAAGGTCTTTCAAGCATAATTGGATTACTTTATGATCACTGTGGTGGGAAATACTAAGAGATGTCAATTAACTTTCAAGACTCTTGACGAAACCTCACCAATATGGGAAACTAAATTTTGAAAGACTTTCATTTATTTTGTATATGTCTTGATGCTACTTAATTATTATTATTATTATTATTTTGTGTTGAATACTCAAGAGTTAAAGCTGTTGAAACTCCATTTTGCAACCTTTATTTAACCTCACATGGAGGGTAAAAGAGTGATTTCACCTTGGAAATATGCATCTTAATTGTGGCCACTAGATCCTTAATTTCATTTCATTAAAGTGATCTTGATGTTGTAATAATCAAATTGATTGGTCATAAGCCTTAACCGGACAATCAGATTGAAAGTTATCATCAAATTAAGTTTTAATGGTTGAGATGCACTATCACAAATTAAGTCTAACTACATGTGATTATGAACAATTGATTCCAATTAGTTATACTTATAATCAATTTCAAATTAATGACGTGTCATAATTTAATTGGCTAGGACTACAACTTATGGTAAAGTTGTGCACACTTGATTAATTAGATAATCAAACATTAATGATTCAATAAGTAATTTGTGTAATTATCTTTTTAATTGGGGTAAATTTGGGATGGATTAATTCTGAAATAGTGAAATGGATGTAATTGGGGGCCTATTAAGGTTAATTATGCTGAAACTATTTTCCAACAAATGACTTTTGCTCAGCATTTCGTTGATATCTCTCAGAATATTTTGAATTTGTGAGTGAAGTTAATTTTTCTAGAAACTAGACATTTAGGGCTTCAATTTGAGCATAAGAATGAAGTAATTCTGATTAGAATTGAGAAAGATATGATTTTTCAAAATGAGCTCTAAGAACTGTTATAGGAGTTACGGGAAAAACCGAGGTTTTAGTCATTTTGCTTGCTCATCACTCCCACCAACCTTCAAATTTAATGCACTAGCTTTCCCTAAACTCTAAAATAGGGTCTAGGTTCATGATTTTCTTTGATCCTTTGTCAACCCTCATTAAATGACATTTCATTCATATTTTCTCCACCACTACTATATAAACTCCCTCTCTCCTCCATTCCAAAAGGGGGGAAAAAAAATTCTTTCTTCTCCCTTCTTGAGTTCTAATGAAGTAGAGTTGGTCTTATCATATCTTGGTCTTCCTGAGACTTAAGATATTGAGTGAGACTCTCTTTCCCTCTCCTAGTTTTTCTTCTCTACTCCACTTTAGAGAACCTCCACCAAAAGTCTCCTCCCCCACCTTATGGATCTTGCATGCATGTATAATCTATTTCCTTAACTTGTTGCTATAATGTGAATTTAAGATTAAAGCATGCTAGTGGATTATTTAAATATGATTGAATGTTGTTCATATAGTTCTTCATGTGTTCTTTGTTGTTCATCAGATGTTCATGCATGACATTAGTTTTGATCTTAAATCTATATCTAAAATATGAAAAACATGTTGATTTCATAATTTTTCCAAATACTTAAATTTAGGACATCACCATTCACACACATTCACTAGAAGTTTTAAAAAAAAAATTCAAATTAGGGTTTATCACATTCACACACATTAAATTCAAGCAAAGCAATGAACATGCAATTGATTAATAATATGTCAGATGATATGACATTAATGTTGGTTACTATAGTCTAAAAGACCGGTTTCATTGAGTAAAGTGAGTGCCTAACGCCTTCCCATCTTGTAAGATATCCTCCAAACTTAGATCAAGGGTTAGTAGATTAATGTTTATCCATGTAATTTTCAACCTTTAGATTGTAAGTAGGAAACAAAATTATGTACTTTATCTTAAATTGTATCTAGAACTAAAACCATATAATTTCCTATGATCAATGTAAATTCATTCTCAAATTAATAAAATGATGAATTTTTCAATTATGGTTTTTTATTTTTTTCCCAATAATTAAATAAATGACGACTTCATTATAAAACTCTTAATCTAAGGGGAAAGATGTAATTAGTTGAATTTCCATTTTGAGAAGCAAAAACACAACTCCATCCATTCACGTGGGTTTGGCCCAAACGCATTCAATTCCAGAATTGGTCAGGAGTGCGGTCCCTCGCAAAAGCATAAAGACCATCATTAAGTATAACTGACTATTTGGAATTTTCTAATATATATATATATATATATGGTTGGGTTCAAGTTACATCTAGTGTAACAGAACTCTAAGTAACGATTGTTTAATTCAAGTTTTTGTAATTTAAAATAATGAATAAAAAATTAATTTATGGATGACATGGTAAATGTTGACACCCCATTTTGCAACCCGTATTTAACCACGCATGGAGGGTAAAAGGGTAATTTTGCCTTGGAAATATGCATCTTGATTCTAGCCATTAGATCCTTGGACTCATTTCACCAAAATGATCTTGATGTTGTAACGATCAAATCGACTGGTCATAAGCCCTAATCGGACCACCAGATTGAAAGTTATCATCAAATCAAGTTTTAATGGCTAAAATGTACTATCACAAATTGAGTCCGACTATATATGATTATGAACAATTGATTTCAATTGGTTATAGGAGTGATCAATTTGAGATCAATGATGTGTCATAATTTGATTGGTTAGGACTACATTTTATGGTGAGGTTGCATACACCTAATTAATTAGATAGTTAAACATTAATTATTCAATGAGTAATTTGTGTAATTATCTTTTAATTAGAGTAAATTTGTAACCAATTAAGTCTGAAATGGGAGTGATTGGAGCCATTTAATGTTAATTGGGAGCTAATTTGGGACTTATTAATGTTAATTGTGCTGAAACCATTTTCTAACAAATGACCTCTACTCACCATTTCATCAATATCTCTCAGAATATTTTGAATCTGTGAATGAGGTTAATTTTCCCAGAAACTAGACATCCGGGGCTTCAATTTGAGCACAAGAACGAGACAATTCCGATCAGAATTGAGTCAGATATGATTTTTCGAAATTGACTCTACAATTACAGCAGCTACAGGAAAATCGAATTTTGGCTTGCTCCCCACTCCCACCAATCTCTCCATTTAATGCACCAGATTTTCCCCAAGGCTAAAATGAGGTCTAGGTTCATAATCCTTGTCAACCCTCATTAAATGACATTCCATTCATATTCCCTCCACTACTACTATATAAACCCTCCCTCTCCTTCATTCTAAAGCACACCAAAAACCCCATCTCTTCTCCTCTCTTGAGTTCTAGTGAAGTAGAGTAATCTTGTCATATCTTGGTCTTCCTGAGACTCAAGGTATTGAGTGAGATTCATTCTCCCTCTCCTAGTTCTTCTTCTTTCCTCCACCCTTAGAACTTCCACCAAAAGTCTCGTCCTCCACCATATGGATCTTGCATGAAGGTATAATCCCTTTCTCTAATTGTTTTTTTGTATTGCCATGATAAGAGTTTAAGATTAAAGCATGATAGTAATCACCTAAATTCCCTTGAATATATTTGAATGTTTTTATATGTTCTTCACATGTTCTTGGTTGTTCATTACATGTTTGTGCATATCACTAGTTTTAATCTTAAATTCACATAAAAAATATGAAAAACATGTTTGTTTCATAATTCTTTCAAATCCTTGAATCTAGGTTATCACCATCCACACACATTCACTAGAATTTATTTTTCAATCCAAATGCAATGCTTAATAAATTGAATTAGGGTTTATCACATGCACACACTTTGAATTCAACATGTAAATTGATTGACATATTGGATGATATGATATGAATGTTGGCCACCATAGTCTAGAAGACCGGTTTCACCGGGCAAGGTGGGTGTCTAATACCTTCCCACCTTGTAACATAGCCTCCGAACTTAGATCAAGGGTTAGTAGATCAAATGCTTATCCATGTAATTTTCGATTTTTAGATTGTAATTAGGAAACAAAGTCATGTACTTTATCTTAGATTGTATCTAGGACCAAAGTCATGTAATTTTCCTATGATCAATGTAAATTTCAAATTAATAAAATGAGAAAATTTTCAATTATGGTTTTCTTATTTTTCCAATAATTAAATAAGTGGCGACTCCATTGTAAAACCCTTAATCTAAAGGGGAAAATATAATCAGTCGAACCTCCATTTTGAGAGGCAATAACACGACTCCACCCATTCACGTGGGTTTGGCCCAACATCCTATAAAAGGGAGCCGAGGGTGCGGTCTCTCACAGTAAATAACATTTGATTAGCATGAAAATTGGCATGCATGTTAAAAACATATAGAACATGTAATCCAATGGTAAGATTTCCAAAATATGAATTCAATAACAAGTGTAACATTGCTTAGAGTACACTAGGTGTAACTTGAACTCAACTTTTATATATATATAAATATATATATATATATATATATATATTTGTCAAGACAATGTTTATTTCAAAACACCATTTGTCTTAATTTAAAACATGATTGATAAAGTAATCCTTTCATGTTTCTAATGTATCCTTTTACAACAGACATTGAAGGTATTACAACATCTCCTTTTGGTCAACTAGTAAAATTTAAATGTTTAAGAAATCCAGAATTAAGAGATATTAATGTTTTAAAAGACATTTCAACCTCAAATTCAGTAAACTTAATTCACAACAAATGTCAAGAGAATTCTCATTAGTTCTACCACTACTCTTATTGTGGAGTACTACATGCAATGTTGTGCTCTTCCAGTTAAAAGTGTGTGAAGCAGTGGAGAAATCGAATAAAGACTTTCTATGGGGATCAATGCAAGAAAAGAGGAAACTTTACATGGTCAAATGGAGTACTGTAACTTTACCCAAGAATCTCGAGGGACTTGGTATTATGGAAATGCGACCAAGGAATGAGGAGATCCTTGCTAAGCTTTGGTTAGATTTCTGGCTTCCCTTTGGACCTTTGAGATCCTGTGTCCAAGGACCTCTAACTCGAGAAGAGCTCAGTCTGTTTGTGGCTGACATCAAAGATCAGGGGAGTAATTACTTTCAGCGTATGCTCTCAATAGAATTACCTAAGGATGTGTGCAAACAGATTCAAGCTATCCCATTTTCTTTGAACTCAAACTCTGAGGATGTTTCCTGCTGGGCCTACTCGAAAGATGGCTCCGTCTCTCTTAAATTTGCATACTTGTTAGCCAAAGGGTTAAATCCTTTGAACCCATCTTCTATTTCTTGTGAGTGGATCTGGAAAGCTTCTACAACGCCTAGAATAATGTTCTTTTTATGGTTGTGTTGGGATAATAGTGTTCCCACTTGCGAAATGTTGGGTTCAAGGTGTTTTATTCTTGATAGAACCTGCCCAATTTGTAATAAGGAAGTTGAATCCCTATACCACATTCTTAGTGATCCCCTCTCACTACAAAGGGGCCTCTAAAGGCATTATGACCTGACTGGATGCATTCCAACTCCACCTCTAAAGCAACTGTATCCCAATATGGCTTACCTTGGAAAGTCATCTTCTCTATGGGTGTCTGGCACCTATGGCTTCATAGGAATATTTTTACCTTTAGAAAAAGAATAATTAATGAGAGCTTCCACATCCAATGTCTAAAGAAAGCTGCTGAGTTTTTTGCTATTGCTATGGAAGGAAGGAACAAGCCGGATAAACAACATCAGGTGGTGTCTTGGTAGAAGCCACCTCTGGGATGGGTGAAATTGAATACAGATGAGTCATCTCTGGGCAATCCGGGGCAAGTTGGCTGTGGAGGCCTGCTGAGAAACGAGAATGGGGAGTGGATCAAAGGTGAGCTTTGGCAGAACTATGGGCTCTCAGGGATGGACTCATATTTGCTAAAGGTGAAAACATCCCAAACCTGATTGTTGAACTTGATGCATTAGCTGTTGTCCATCTTATGAAAAAATCCAATAACAACTTCTCACTTGAACCTTTACTCACTGACTGCAGGCTCCTTTTGAACACGTTCCCCAGCTTGCAAGTTGTGCACACATATAAGGAAGCAAACCGGTGTGCGGATACTTTAGCGAGACTAGGCAGCTCTAGTGTCGACTCCTTTATTTTGTTTTCTTATCCACCGCCTGTGGTGGATCAGCTATGTACCCTTGATAAAGAGGGAATCTTTTGTAATAGACTTATTTAATTTCAATGTCAGCTATCCTCTTTTACCCCAAAAAAAATCACAACAAATGGACTTCTTAAAATAAGAAATCAAGCACAAAATAATTGAAAAACAACTAACCAGTGAAATCCTTCAGCAAAAAATAGAACAAGAATTTTGTTCGGAAATCCCTAATGCCTTTTGGTGCAAGAAGAAACATATAGTAAGACTACCTTATATAAAAGGTTTCAATGAAAGAAACATTCCAACCAAAGCACGACCAATTCAAACGAATCAAGAATGAATAGAATACTGCAAAACATAAATAAATGATTTATAAAATAAAAGAATAATCAGAAAAAGTAAATCCCCTTGGTTATGTTTAGTTTTTTATGTCCAAAAGAACACTAAACTTCAATCAGGAATACTAAGACTAGTTATCAATTACAAGCCACTAAAAAAAAAATATTATAATGAATGATATACCCTATCCCAAACAAAGAGGATCTAATAAATAGATTAAGTCAAGCAATAATCTTTTCCAAATTTGACATGAAAAGTGGATTTTGGCAAATCCAAATTCACAAATAAGATAAGTATAAAACTGCATTTACAACCTCATTTGGACATTACGAATGGAATGTAATGCCATTTGGATTGAAAAATGCTTCCAGTGAAATTCAAACTATAATGAATGGAAATTTCAATCCTTTCACAAATTGGTCAATTGTCTATATACATGATATCATCTACTCTAAATCAATAGAAGAACATTTTCCTCAAAAAAGATAAAAAAAGATAAAAAGATAAAAGATAAATGAAGGACATTGGAAACATTTAAACACATTCCTTGAAATCATTAAAATTAATGGTTTAGTTGTTTTTGCCCCCAAAGTCAAAATATTCCAAACAAAAGTTAGATTTTTAGGGGGTTGGAGTATAAGAAAAAAAAATCCATATAGTATTAACAAACTATTAACCAAGTCAGATACACAAAATCGTTGTTTCATAATATATTAAGGTGCAATTATCTACCAACAAATATAAAAGACACAAAAAACCATTGGTTTTTATTTTGTTTTTAAATAAAATTTGTTATGTTTTAGGTTGAGGATTTAATTAGGTTTGGGCTGGGTTGGACTAATGATTTTGGAATGGAGAGGGCCAAGCTATTTAGAAGAGGGTTCTATATATATATATATATATATATCATATACTATATAATAAAAGTTGGGTTTAGAAGTCGTGGTTGCGCCAAGTGGCTTCACCAAATTACAAAAATTTTATTAAATTTTTAGATTTTTAAAGAACTAAAAAGGAATAGTATACTACCAGGACTCTAATTCATGTCTAAAAAAAAAAACTATAGATTAATATTAGATTAATTAGAACTCTAATTCATTCTTATCTCTAATTAAAAAAATCAGGACTCTAATTCATTTCTATCTCTTAAAAAAAATACCACAAAAAAAAAAAAATACTGCTTCACGTAAGAATTAAAAAAAAAAAAATCTAATATCAATCTAGCTAATAAATATAAATTCTTTTTGTTATTATCTTCTTCTCTTATAATTTCTACGTTGATTAAAAACTTTAATTTGATTACAATCCAAACTCTTCATCCAATGCCTTTCTTCACCTTTTTATTCTTTGGATCAGTGACGAACCTATCATGGGGCTGGGGCTGGGGCTGGGGCTGGGGGGGGGGGGGGGGCGGCATAGCCCCCCTTAATTTTTGAAAAAATATATATTAGTATATAAATTTACACAAAATTTTAGATCTTGACCCTTAATATTTATTCTTGGCCCCCCTCCCACAAAAGTTTTACAAATTGACAAATGAAAACCAAAAAAAAAAAAAAATTATTTGACCGTTCCTTTTGTTCAGTTGTACTAAGAATACCAAGATAAACCTTTAGGTAAACCAAAACACCAGCAAACAATTCATAAATCTAGATAATAATGAAAACCTTTAGACAAACCCAAATTACCAACAAACAAATAACATATCTGGTCTATAACAACAACAAAATACTAATAAACAATTACAAATCACAAATCCCTAACCAAATAAATTACAAACGCTCCAGCCTTCTTCCTTGGGTCCATTGGTGACTCCACAATTGGCTGAGGTATGGTTTCTTGATTTGTAGATTACGGGAAAGTATAGTTTTTTTCAAAAAAAAAAAAAAAACAAAAAACCAATAATGATATTGTCACCTTGCCTTCTCTAGCATTGATATCCCAATTTATAAAATATTCAAACAAAAGACTTTGGCCAGGCCCCCCCCAGTACAAATCCTGGTTCTGTCCTTGCTTTGGATAAACACTAAAATTTAATATAGAATTATGATTAACATTCATGTAGGGTTCTAACTAATTGATACACATGAGGCGGACAAAATTGGGAAATGCCCTGTTTGGGCAAAAATAGCAGCTTTATGCCCCCTTTCCCAAATTAATTAGGGAAATGCCCCTGTTTTGTAACTCGACAAACGGGAAATCGAGTTATATTGAAAAACTCGATTATACAATAGTCGAGTTATACTTAGCCATGTTCCACTCTGGTCTACCAGCGTGGCATTTTCTTTCTGAAAAACTCGATAATACCAAAACCGAGTTATATAATCGACTATGCAGCTATCGAGTTATGCGCTTGTTAAACCTCTATCTACCCTGTCTTGGTGTCAGGTGTACGGCACATGTCTTCGAAAATAACTCGATTAATATAATATCGAGTTATAAAGCATACTCGAACTCCGTAGAGTCGAGTTATTCTCGCATATTACCTGCCCATCCCCTCCCATTGAGAGTGTCTTGCATTTCGGCTGAACTGATTGCACTCTGCAGCTCTGCTCCACAGTTGCGTCCGGACTCAAGTAAAATTTGTATCACCTCAGGTAAAAAACTCACACCATAATTTTGTCGCAATGGTATTTTTATTTGATATTGTAATGAATTTTTATTTTTTTGGTTGAATGAGTACATTTGATACAAATTTTTTTGGTTGAATTTTTAATTTTATGGCAATGGTATTTTTTTGGTTGAATAAGTACATTGGTGTGATTTTGGTTGTTTGTTGTAGTAAATGTTGGTCACAAGAAATTGTATTTTTTTGGTTGAATAAGTACATTGGTGTGATTTTGGTTGTTTGTTGTAGTAAATGTTGGTCAGAAGAGATTGAAATCTTGACTATAGCAACATTTTATATTGCACATAATCATTATTTACCAAAAGTTGATGCACACTGTTAACTTGATCATTTGCTGTTATTGTATTTAGCGTCAATGTCTGGTTCTGGCAACCCAGAACTCTATAGGCCTCACGATGTGTTCACTGCTATGGGTCGTTGCTGGGTATTGGAAGATGAGTTCAGCTATCCAATCAATCCAAATCTGCGAAATAGTGCTTACGTTCACAATACCATGAGACAAGAGTGGGCTTGGTTATTTCGTGAACAGCAAATGTTTTATGATGAGTTGGTTGGTTTTAAGTTGCCAGTGCCTCGACGACTTGCATCGCAAATGCCCAAAGACACGATCGATGAACTTCGTAAAGCATTGAACCGCATAAGAGAAGAAAATAATCGAATGAAAATACATCTTAATTGATATCGTACCCAAGTTGAGATTCGAGAGTCAATAGAGGGAGGGTGGTACGAGCACGCACAATTCATGCAATCACTTCTTGGTGATCCCATTTATCAGTCAGATGTGGAGATGTCAGATGAAGAGTAATTGTGTCGTGGTGTAATTAGACTTTGTTGGAGAACTATTTTGGTTTTGGTTAACTATGTTTTAAATGTATGTGTGTCATTGTTGTTGAATTTGTACTATGTAAACCTTATTATTGATTTGTGAGGAGCATGCACGTTATTCGTAATTTAGATTATTCTCACATAACGCATAGAAGTTAAATATTCTCACACATGATGTTTTTCAATAAGCACCTACAACATAACACAGCAAACTTAAAATAACTTACACAATGTCACCAATATGCATGCATTGCATATTGAACACTAACACTACTAATATTATTAACTTAACCCTAGACACAACACATATACCACATAGGCATTCACTCTGACAAGTAGTCCTCGTAGTTGAGGACATTGTTACGTTCCGCTGGAGTGAGTTGCCTATTCGTTGCATCAGCCAGCTCTTCTGCCAGTTGTAGCATGTGATACCTGGACCTACGAAGTATCATCAGATTGTTCTCTTTTTTTATTTTTGTCACCGCACGCTCATATTGGTGCATGTTTCTCCATGGCAGTGTGAGCGAGGTACGGTCGACAAGAGGCGCTCCGAGTCGCACGAGATCATTGTGTAGAGCGTTGGACTCGTTCATGCGAAAGTCCCATTCCTGGCGCAGTCCGGCATAGTATTCCGTCTCGTTGGAATCTCTCTCCCTCCTATAGTTATCTGGAAAACGAGGTTGCATCCAATTGCGCATTGACATTGGAAAATGTGACTTCTGATCAGTATGTGTATATGTTTTACAAGGGGTAGATGTAAATGGGACTTTGGTATGTGTAGATGTTTTGCATGGGTAAATGTGAATGGGACTTTATATAGGAGTTTTGCAAGGGCAAGTATTCACGTGGACGTGACTGTATGTAAGGGTAAGTATTCACATGAATAAAGATGATATGACTCGACTTGGCTATACAGTGGCACCTGTTGATATAGCTATAGCTTGTGCTACAACAGTGAGTTTGGTGATGTGTACTGCAAAGGAGGTTGTGTATTTATTCACGTGAAGACTATTCAGCATTCCTATACTTGATCTGACATGACTTGGCGAGACAGTGCTGAGTTGTGTTAAATGTATCATAACCTTTTCAGGGATGCTCTGCGTCCTTGAAAGCGGTGCGTTGCAAAATGATACATATCTGTGTATTGACGTGCGTGTAGGTGATATAACTGTACAAGGTTCAACAGTGCAAACCTATTGCGTAGCACACGCAGAACTGCGAACATTAGTGTAGCAATGGTGGACAGCTCACTCCCAAAATTGATGCATAAACTTTTCAGGGATGCTATGTGTATTCACGTGAGTGTGGATGGGTACTTGTGGTTAAGGTTCAACAGTGCTGAGCTATCCTATGCAACACTTAATGATCCCTATGGTGGTATTTGGCAAGTGAGATTGAAGAAAGCTGATAACAACATTTGGTCTAGAAACTTGGTTGGCAGGATTTCGTTGAATATCATTGTATCTATTATGGTTAAGCTTTCATGTTCTTATATTTGATAAGACTGCCACTGGGATTCAATATCCACCCATCAAGAATTGTAAATTGAAAGATCATCAGGTAGACAGAATAGACTTAGATGAAGATGATACAAACATATCTCCCTCAGATGATTTGCCCAAAAAACATGAAGTCAGAGAAAATGGTTGTTACGAAAATATTTTCTAGCATGTCTAGAGGAAGAGAGCAATCCAAGCAGCTGAAAAGTTCAAGCCTAAAAATCCTTCTTTCATGGGTATCTCGCGGCCGCATAATATGGTGGTGAGCCTTTATACATAATGTGATTGTGATATTCTCTTAAATATGGCTTTGAAACATATATGCTTTAATGCCTAGTTGTTTCTCCTTCTTGTGCAGTATGTACCTGCTGAATTTCTTACCAAGTATATTATTGTGAAGCAAATTGTCACACTTCAATGTCTTGTGCTATTACCCCCCATCAAAACTTATTCAGCAACGAGATTCGGGAAGGGATGGGGTGCATTTTCGAAAGACAATAATTTAGAACAAGGAGATGTTTGTGTCTTCGAGGTGATTGAGAGGAAGCCTATTGTGCTTAGTGTCTCAATATTGTATTCCTGGTTGACCATCAGAGTTCGTACTAGGATAACCTGTTTAAATTTTAAACTAGTGATGTTTATGCTTATATTGGTATGTCTTGTTGAAGACTATTTAGCATTCCTGTGCTTCATCTAACATGACTTGACTAGACAGTGCTGAGCTGTGTTAAACGTATCATAAACTTTTCAAGGATGCTCTGCATCCTTGAAAACGGTGCATTGCAAAATGATGCATATCTGTGTATTGACATGCGTGTAGGTGATATGACTGGATAGGGTTTAACAGTGCGAAGCTATTGAGCAGCACATGCAGTACTGCGAACATCAGTGTAGCAATGGTGGACAGCTCACCCCCAAAATTATAATGAACCAATTTAGGGATGCTCTGCCTCCTCGAAAACGGTGCATTGCAAAGGGTTGCACATCTGTGTATTCACGTGAGTAGGGATGGGTACTTGTGGTCAGGGTTCAATAGTGCCGAGCTGTTGAGCATGACATGCAGAATTGCAAACATCAATGTAGCAATGGTGGATAGCTCACCCCTAAAATTTTGCCTACACTTTTGAGGGATCCCCTGCATCATTGAAAATAGTGCATTGCAAAACATTGCATATCTGTGTTTTCACGTGAGCATGGATGATATGACTTAACAAGGTTCAACAGTGACGAGCTGTTGAGTAGCACATGCAGAACTGCGAACATGAATTGGCTGAACAATTCCAACCAATGTATGTTAGCATTCTCCAACCTCACTTGCCAAATGCTACTATTACGAGTAGTGAGTGTAGCAACACTGGAGAGTTTTATCCCCATATTCCCTTACAAACTTTTCAGCGAGTCTTTGTGAGTACAAGATGTAGTTACATTTTCTCAACATCAATGTAAAATTACATGAGTGCAACTATGCTTCCAAGGTTTACATCAATGACTTTTGATCATCACAATTGCAACATTAGGGAGCTTTGGAGCAATGCTACAACAAACCAATAACTTGAATGAAACATTTTAGAGGCTAAGCAGGCTTTTAGGCATTTGGCCTATTCCTAAGTAAGCCAAATATCATCGTAATGATGACCTTGTGTGAGCCATATGGATTTTTAATGAGTGAGTGGTTAGTTTTGTTTGGATGAGTCTGTATGTAATGTATTTATATAAAGTAGTACACTAGCAGAAATAAGATACACAGATACGTGTATATGATACAGCGACTTAATCAACTCATATAAATGAATTATTCGTATTATTGAATCATATGTGTGGTTGGTTTGTGTGGTTTGGATGAGTCTGTATGTATTGAATCTATTAAATTTTCCTACAAGTAATGTGCAATAAATCTAATTTGGGTGATGAGTGTTATGTGTGTAACATTTCAAGTTACACAGACAGAACATTGGAAACATGAACATATCTAACCGGAGGCATTTAATTTCCTAAGGTTTTTTGTACATTAGAAAGCAGAGGACATTGTCCAACCAAAGCACAAGAATCATATGCAGCAACAAAGAACAGCAGGGAAAACAAGAGAAACAACTTTACTTTTACTTAGCCAAAACTAATGAACAATTAATCTGTAGAGTTGCAAAAGTTGAACGTACATAATCATCATTTGTCAAACATTAACAACAGCATTTTGTATTGCACAGAATGTGTAGATATTAACAACAACGTCTAATGTTCGTAGGTAGAAATTTTTGGAAATCATCATTGCTTGAATCTGAGAAGTCTGAAATATCTCTTTCATCATCTAACGCAGTAATTTCATTAATAGACTTAATGGCTCGCTCTTGTGCCTTCCCCTTTAGATGCTTCCTAGCTTTTTGGATTGCATGAAAACGGTCTAGTCGCCTTTGCATTTGATTGTTCTCTTGTTCAAGACGAGCAAGTATGTTGGCAGGTTCATCTCTAGGTAACTCGGCTGAGCGTGCCTTAGGAACTCGTATCCCGTGCCATCGACAATACACCTCTAACTCACACCTCTTCTCGTGTAGGGTTGACCATGGTGGTTCTGCTACAGTGAACTCTATTGCGGTGGTATCTGTACTTAGTTTTGTAGGTTTGCCGACCATGATGTGCCCGACGCTTCCAAGACTCTCATACGTGTATATTGGCATATTAACGAAATCTCTCTTCTTTCCAAACCATTTCCCTCCGTAGTGGTCTGTGTATATCTGTAGTTGTTGATCTGTTGGAACTTGTGATGATTCATTTGTTGAAGTAGATCGAAACTTGTTTCGCATTGAACGATTTGATGTTGAGGCGTTGCGACGCATAGCTTAATCAATGTACGAAGTTAGCAGGGTAGAAAGAAGATCATTATTGTGTTGCATTTATAATGTAATGTCATGGTCCAAGCATTACAATGTCAGTTATTAGGGCTTGTCATGTCAATACAGGCTGGAAAAACATTATATCAACAGGATTTTAAAGGTTTCCAATGTCACATCAAACGTGGGAAATAGTTGCAACATTAGATGTAAATGGGACATCTGTGCATCCAATTCCACAATTGTGTATCCACGTGAGTGTGGGTGTGAAACAGTGCCGAGCTATTAAGCAGCACATGTAGAATTGCGAACATGACAATATAAACAACCGCGTCTGTTGGCGCATGTGCTGCGATTGAAGGAATTTGATATGACTAGAGTTGGTGCTACAGCAGCGGGCTGGTGACGTGCCCTCAGAGTTCGAACTTGGTCTTCTTGAAACTTTGCTATATTAATTGTGTATAGCGACATACGCTGAAATTACACTATATTAATGACTTTACTTGTGTTTGGTCTTTCACGAAACATATCCTGAACATCACAGCGTTTATTATCTTTGGTCATTTTGAAGGTGTTTACACATCACGGTGTGTAAACTTCACAGTGTTTATTATCTTTGGTCATTAAACATTTAGAGGTTAAACGCATCACTCTTACAAATCATGCAGCCCCCATAGCCTGAAACACTGAAATATTTGTTCTAATCATAGCCAATTAATGTGACACAGCGAGGAATGTGTGCATGATTGGTCAAAACCTCCAATAAAAACAATTGCCTGAAGTCAATATATAGGTTGAGCCATTGCGCCAAGGAAAATCTCCTAGGTGGTTCATCGGCAATATCAAACCCTATAAACCAATTGTGCTTTCACAAACCTTCAATTTGTATTAATAATTACTATAATGTAATAACAGGTGAGCGCCGTATAGAATTATGAAATAATTCTTATTTACATTTTCGGATCTCCTTTATATTATATAGAATCACATAATAACATAAAAAATTGTTACAGTTACAACCATTTCAATAATACTAATAACAGTAACGATGGACATGAAACTAACCATCATGTGCACAAAATAAAATTACTTTCCACCATATGATGTTCTTCAAAGCTGCCACTAAAATAACAAAATATACAATTGGCTGAAAGCCACATCATAGTTGGTGTGAATACAATTCTCCAAATATGCTACAGCAAGTACTAAAAAGGAAGTCCCCCCTTGGGTACAATGGCCAATGGCAATCATCAAGAGTTAGATGATGGAGAAGGTGGAACCTGACGTCTAAAGTCAGCTACGTCTGCCCGCAGAGCTGCAATGTCGCCAAGAAGACCATATAAAACCTGCCCATGGGTTGCTTGAGTCGTCATAATGGTCTCCATCATAGCACGAAGAGAGGGAGGAGGAGGGCCTGTCTGCGCTGCAGCGGTAGTGTCAACATCTACCTCATCATCACCATCCTCGACAACAGCAGCTGTGGGATCTCCATGCATGTCCTCATATGGAACATCATCTCCAGTAGTAGACTGTACTCGTGGTCTCTTGGATGAACCAACACTGGGGTCGCCAAACTTCTTTTGGGCACTTCGCTGCTTCAGAAATTTGGCTCCTATGGGGGCTTGGATGTGAACCAACTCTTGGGAAGGAAAGTTCTGTAATCCTAAATATTTGAGGACCCTATGGATGAGAAATGGAAAGAATAGACCATGCCTCTTATACTTGCTCCTACGCACCTCCACAATGGTTTCAATGAAAAGGGAAGGAAAACAAATGGAACTATCGGTGATGAGGGCGTAAAGAAAGAAACACTTGTCTATAGGGATTGTATGGATATGAGAGATAGGAAAAATGTTGTGACAAGCTATCCTAAAGAAGATATAATTAAGCTCAGTTAACTCACTCGAGCTAATACTTCGGTTAGAAACCCGAGTGACTGATCGTCCACAAAGAACATCCATAACATCATCAATACGAGGAGACACAGAGTATGGATAAGTAGGTGTGCGAATTATAGGTACATCAAGAGCTGCAGATACGATGCCCCTAGTTATTGTAAACGGTACACCACGTATCCACGATGCCACTTTGTGACCACCGCACTCCTCATGCACCGAGATATTCGAATAGAATTCTCTAATCAAGTCAGCTGGAGGGGGTTTCTATGTTTGTACACAGGGACAGCCAATGCCTAGACTGTAGCTTATCACAGACAGAAGGATGCAATTCATGTAGATTGATTTGCCTTTCTCCCCAAATACGCCTACGCTTAATCAAGGTTTCAAAGGTTTGCTCATTTTCAGGTTTGTGGAACCTTAATTGATCAAACACAACTTTAGGCTTGGATGCAGCTTTGGATTTTCCTCTCTTAGCCCTCTTCGGAGCCATAACTAATTGATGGTCAGCAGTGGAAACATGATCAGGCATCAACAAAACAGAACCAAAAACTGCATTTCGAAGAGATAAACACAACATTCCTACTACCTAACCCATTCATATTTTCATAGCCAAACATATCATTTCATCACAATCTACATAGACAATGAAGATTTTTTTCTTTGAAGCAGAGAACAAAAAACCATTGAATAACGTACTGCCATGTGTAGAAAATCATCCATACAATGTACCAACTAGAGCAGTTTACAACAATACACTGAAAAAACAATATTCTTACCAACATGTTGTTTAGTTGGTGAAATATTTGTAATGCATTTCGCACCGACTCAATAATTTGAAGATCTCTGACCTATAGTATATAAACTTCAGTTGAACTCAAAGAGCGAACATGCAATTTATTAACATATTGAATTTTTTCAAAATGATCAATAATGTCACGCACCAATAGCAAGCATTCTAACAGCAATAATATTGTACAGGAAACATACAAGTGGATGTAAGACCTGAAACATTTTCGAACTTCGTAGCTACATGTAGTAAGTTTCACCAACTTGTACAAACAACCTTAAATTGCACAATGTACCAACTAAGACATAGAAACAGCATAAGGACTACCACACACATATGGAGCCACTGGCAAGTTCATTTTCTGGAAGGAGACTAGTTGAAGACAACCAAAGAGATAAGCAAGTAACCTTACTAACAACAAACCATTTGACTAGCCAAACACCCTATTTCATCCCAATGTACATAGACAATGAAGTTTGAAGCATCATCCAAAAATGAATATATGATTAACGCATCACCAATGTGTAATTTTAAAGACAATAATAGTTAAACGAGTCTTACCATGTAAAACCTTTGAAGATTTTGAGCGGAAAAATTGTCGATTCTAGCGGATGCAGCTGAGAGCAAGCAAAGATGTAATTTTGGACTGCTGCAAATTCTGCACAACAGTGGGAGCGTTTATAAATGTGGGTAATCACATATCTCGATTACAAAAAAGTCGAGTTACATATATACTCGATAATCCGTAAATCGAGTTATGTGTTGTACCGCGCCCAGACCCAGCCCACTTATTTGGACTGATCCAGATGTAGTCCAAGAGGATTCCAACTAGCCAGAAGGGTCTTCCACATAAATCGATTATTCCAGAATCGAGTTCTGTGCAGCATAACATGAACAACTCCTTTTAGTCCCTTCAAACCACTTCGGTCCAATTTTCTTTATTTGGTCTAATTAGATCCATTTCGATCCAATTTTCACCACTTCGGTCCATTCAGTCAAGTTTGGTCCATTTGGTTCATATGGGTCCATTCAGTCCACTTTGGTCATGCAGCAAATAGACTTGGTCCAGTGAGGTCCACTTCAGTCCCGAAGGTCTACTTTAGTCCATTTGGTCCAGAAGTCCACCACCTTACATTCGCTCTTTATGGTCCATTTTGGTCCACTTCCGTCCCTTAGGTACACTTTAGTCCATGAGGTCCTTTTGCTCCATTTCGTCCACTTTGGTCTCTTAGATCCCAAATGATTTGGTCCTTTTGTCCACTTCACTCTATTAGGTCCACTTCGGTGAATTCAGTCCACTTCTGTCCAATTCAGACCATTTGCTAGATATCTCGGTCCTTTTGATCTAGTTTAGTCCATTTTGTCCACTTCAGTCTATTGTTCCCTGTCCAACTGACACTTGGCTATTTTAAGCAGGCCTGAGGTAAGTTCAGTCTACAATAATTTGTTTGAATTATTTGAATTATTCATGTTGTTTCATCTTTATTAATCTATATATTACTAAAACTTGAAGCGTAGCGTTTAATGCCGCTGCTCTCACGTTGTGTCACATCAGCTGCATAACCTATCCAATTTCATCCGTAAACTAACACATAGCAGTAAAAGTCATGTTCCCACTATTACTAAAATCTCAAACCATTTAAGTTAATATAGATCATATACGGACTAAATTAAATTAAAATAGTCATTTAACATATATGAACTTCTACGGGACTCACGTTATTGATAATTTGGAGAATATATTATATTTTCTCTAAAGTTTATATGACATTCGTATAAAATGGTTGTAGGATCTTTATTAATTGTTACAAAATAAAGATTTGTTGGTAAGTGTTAACCAATAGACTAAAGGTTGTATTACTAGCTATGTAACATGCTCAGTACGTAGATGACTATGTAACATGGATGGAGGAAACTCCAACCATGATAGAAGATGTGATTGCTTCAGATGTTAATCAGTTTGTTTTAGAATTTGAATAAATAATAGAAGTACTGATTGCGTATCAAAAAAAAAAAAATATTCGTTGGTGGTTTGGGATATTGCAAGATCGTACAAGCTGATGTAGCACTTCTCTGTAGTTGAGTTCAGTAGTTTTTTTTTTTTTTTTTTTTTTTGTTGATAGGAAGCATATGAATTTCATTCAATCTGAAATTGAAATAGAACAGAGAAAATGCAAAAGCATTACAAGAAGATTTCCTAAATAACAATATGTTCAACAGGACTTGGTATAGTCCTTTCCCAAACCTGACACATATTAGTGATCCTGGCGACTTTTGCAAGTTCATGGGCAACTCTGTTGCCTTCCCTTTTCAGATGATGAAAGGAGCACCAGCTAAAAGAAGAAGAGACTTCCCAAATATCTGCCATGTATCCTAGCTCACCACCAAAGACCCCATCATTGATAGGTTCAATAATGGACAAGGCATCGGACTCAATAATAGCATGAGAGACCTCCATTTTTGCTGCAAGGAGCACACCTTCCAGAACAGCAATAGGCTCTGAAATCTCAGCAGTAAAACACGCTGGGAGTACCTTGCTAGAAGCTGCCAGAATTCTTATGAATTGCTTGATTGCGACTCCACCAAATTGACCAAGCAACAGCAAATAAAAGATGTAGATCATTTGGAGAGCCTTTTGCAATGAAATCAAGGGCAGCCCATAGCATTCTTTAGTGAGAAGTTGAATGAAGCAAAACTTAGGTATTCTACCTATGACAAGGAATTCTATGCTATTGTTCAAGCCATCAAGCATTGGAGTTACTATTTGGCCTACAAGGAGTTTATTCTACACACCAATCATGAGGCTTTGAAATATCTCAATAGCCAATCTAATGTGAACAAGAGGCATGCTAAGTGGGTAAGCTTTTGCAGCAACAGAAATGACACATTTTATGCAATCTGTCCATGCACAAGTCAAGGAGAGAATTGAACATTCCAATGCAAAGTACAAAGTTGCTGCTGATATTCACCGAAGGAGACTACTTTTCAAGGAAGGGGACCTTGTATGGGTGATTTTGACTAAAGTAAGGTGTCCTCATGGCTCCTATTCCAAGTTGGGAGCAAGGGAAGTAGGTCCATGCAAAGTATTGACTACAATCAATGACAATGCCTACACAGTCCAACTACCCCCTCACTTAAACATTTCTACTGCCTTCAATGTGAAGCATTTGAAGCCTTATTTTCCAACTGAAACTTGAGGGCAAGTTTCCTTTATGGAGGGGAGTATGATGCAGCCACCCTCTATCCTTAGGACTGACAACCAGCCAGCCAACCTTCTGACCTCTTAGGACTGCCAGCAGCCCCTTATTTTGACTGCTAATATCTGCCATGTATCCTCTTAAATTACAGCTTTAACTTATGTAACTATTGGCTACTTTATTTCCTAATAGTTAAAGATTATAAATAGGATAGCTATGTAAGAGTACAATCAGTTTTTGATGTGAATTTAACTTAGTTTCAGACCTGGACAGAAACTTTGTTTCTCCAGTTTCTCTGTAATTCCAGCTTTAATTCTTAATTTTAATGCAAGTCTAGTTCAAGTTCTCAACCAATTGATTTTGGTTTCCATCACTTTGCAATCAAGTTTACAGTTCATGCAAGAGACATTAAACTTCACTAATTGCATATTTGCACGTATTAAGAAATCATAATATAGAACAACCGATATCAAATCACAAAAGGATTCAACAGTAAATAGATCATAAATACCAACACACAAATCACACAAAACAACTCAACCGCTATAGATCATAACTCAAAAATACCAACACAAAAATCAGCCATCCAGTCTATACATAAATACTGGTAAATACTAACAACTCAACAAGTTCATAAGTCTTGACAAAACATCTGCTGAAACATAGTCCAGAACAGTACATATCCAACCTTTTATTGTCAATGCAAAGTTAGTAACCACTTAATGAGGGCATCTGAAAATGTGGACTTTGAACACAACTTCGTCCCTCATAATCACTTCAAATACACACACATCTCCTAATCGCAATGTATTGTCCCTCGCAAATGCAGCCCAACCAGCAGATACGACACAGGATGTGTATTTTCCTTCATAAATGTATAACTTCACAGGCCATAATCGGTCCACAACCTCGAGCTTCACAGTGAATGTACTTCCTTTGGTGGTGTAGTCCTTGGTAAAGCCTTCGCTTGGTAAGTAGTTGGTAATGCCATGGGGTAAGCTCTGTACAAAAAATGTCATCAGACATACAATTAAAAAATAGTTACCCATTTGAATGAAATGCAGTTTTCAGGCAGTACTATTGATGTCCTTCTACCACCTAAACATGATACTATTTGAACTAACACAATGAAGCAAATCAACAAGTCTCTGCTACATGCTTTCTAATTGATCTATGGAAAATCAAAGTTAATGGGAGTTGCATTTCTAAAACCCAACAATATGTTCAGCTGGGAAAGCTTACCGCACGATCCTTGCCATTAATGTATGATGGATGAATGGTAACCGTGAAAAGGGGATTTTCTGATTTGAAAGCATTCGCTTTCACAAGAGTTTCAGCTACACCAGCAACCCCATGAGCTGATCCTGAAATGACATGGAAATATGAAGTCATGCACATGAAATTTATAGTGAACAGGCTTACAAAATCAACCAGTTCCTTACAGAAGTGTAAGATTCATACCTGAACTCTCTCCCCTAGTCAAAGATACCCCAAATGGCATTTTCGATTTCTCTAACCTTGACCCCTTAGAACTTGATGGATTGGTTTTTGCCCTCTTATGAGGTAGAGGTACTGGTGGTTTCTCCCCTTTACGATCTTGGAGTTCAGCTGCAGGATACTCTATTTCTGTTGCAGTGGCGTCAAATATGAGTACATAAAATTCTGAATTTCCTTCATATCTGAACACTAGCAAGTGCCCCAGGGCTAGAGCATGAGAGCTTGCAAATTCACACCAGCCATTTCCAAAACAAACCTCTCGTTCAGACTTTGCCAACTTCACTTTCCATTTTGTACCATTTGGAATCGTAAGCAAGGCCATATCTGACAGATAACCGCCATATTCGATTATAAACTTCTTTGGAATGCACTGTAAAAAGACGAACATCAACATAAATGCAAGCTTTGTAAATAAACACATGCAATCAATCAAGTGAAATTTGAGTTGTGCAGTCAGTATCAGTACCATTACAGGAAAAGTAATTTTTATCACAATATTTTACAATAATACTTGTTGGATGAAACAAAATCATCCACATAACCAGTTCATGTGGCAGAAACATGTAATTCAGAAAATAAAAGAAACACTGATGGGATATTTTGTTCCCTTCTATGCACCGCATTACATAATCATTGATTTTATACATGTAACATGGATTAACATTATCACATATTTTTCTTGAATTTGGTCATCAACAAATGTAGATTTGTTCAACAATCACAACTAAAAAACATAAAGCTGATGCGTTAATTCCCATATGATGCATAACGGTGAGGCCCATATAGGTTTATAAGATGCCAGTTAATAAGTGGCAATTTGGTCTTTTGCTTATTGCAGCTCTCAATGGAAGTGTTATGAAGCATCTATTAGAAATAACATTTTAGCACAAGAAAAGAGCTCCCCCTACCCCCAACAAAAAAAAAAAAAATTATGAACTATGCATTTTAATTAAAAAACCTCCTTTCTTGCAGGACAGGTGGACAACGATGAGAAGGAAGAAGAAGAAAAGACTATGTAAGTGGTTGGAGGTAGACAACGAGGCAAAACCACTAGGAAACCGAAAGACTCGTGATTATGATGCAATGGGCATTAGAAACCGAAAGAACAAAAGGTTTTGCTGAAATTGTTTGAACAAATTCGACATCAATTTAGAAGCTTTTGATAAGTAGAAGATAAGAAACGCACAACTTAGATAAAGACTATCTCAAGATTTGTGTATGTCTACATCAGTAGACCTCAATATTTGCTCTGTTTTTAGAGTTGAACAAATTGCGAAAAAGAAAGAACTCATTCATGTATATTATTATCCCATTAAAAAAACTACTTAAGCCATTGGTTATTTTCTGTAAATAAGTCGTTCAAAATGAAAATCTCTAAACTAATCTTATAGACCCCAAAAAAAAAGAGTGAACCAATGAAATACTAGTAAAAATAAGCAGATTCCAGCAAACAATCTTACTAACACTTCTAGCTTTTCTCATCATCGACACCAACAAATTGGAAGGTTGGCAAATGATTTTTCCTTATTTGTGTTACAGAAATTTAACCCAAAAAAAAAAAAAATTCTAACATAAATAAAAAATTATAAATTGCAAAATTGTCAGATACTCGGTGAAAGACTCATAAAATTCAAAGATACCCTACATGTACAAATTATACAAATATAATCAATCAATCGTAATTAAAACCAACACCACAGCAGAGGGGTGTGATTAACAATGGTTCAGTTTGGGGATTTGAGGAGAGAGTGATAGGGAGGGAAATACACATGCCAAAGACAAAAAATCAAACACAAAAAGAAGGATTATATAAAACAGTTTATAAATGTGAAATTTATGCAAGGTACCTGGAATATCAACCCAAACCAAGACCAATTCACATCAAGTATAAGAGCATCCACATGCTTAGTGAGGAAGGAAAACGAAGCTTACCTGAATTTCTTGTCGGTACTAATTAAGCCAAAGTAATAGAAGAAATTTTCATCACATACTTATACTCTCTTTTTATGCTACAACTAGAGTGGAAAATTCACATTTAGAACAAGCCTATAGTAATTCACTAACAGCATCAATTAATATTTTAAAGAGTAAACCATATTGCATTTGAGACAAGGTAATGCCAAAAGAATTTCATAAATTTAGTGTGAAAGAAGTTTTCTGTATGTCGAAATGTTCAGAGGTGCAAACCATTAGATAATCCAGTACTAAATTGGAGCTAGTTAGCAACTATAATTTAAAGCATATCAGAAAAACAACATTAAAAAAAAAACGAGAAGATTGAAATAAAACCATATCGTTTAGTATTTTTTTTTTTCTAAAAAACTTTTGGGTTTTCACAGCTTTTATCAATTTTTTTGTTATTATAAATCTGATATTCTTTTCATACCAACTCGAAATTTTGTACATTTCACTAGTTTGATGCAAGATGTTATGATAACTATGTTATCACTTATAACTAATTAAATAATGAGATGATCGTTGATTTGGCATGGAAGTGAGTAGATTTCGAGGTGCTAACATGACAACCTTGTCTTTAGTTGTCGTGTTAACTTGATAGTTGAAACACACTAAACAAACAAAGGAAAATGACTCAATTCAAGTGTGCATAACTCAGCAATGAAATGAAGTTTACTTACAAGCTTTCCGTCTTGAAGTGTTTGAGGCATAATAATCTTGAAAAAGTGTGTGGGAAGATCAGCAGGATCATCCACATTGTCTCTCCGCCATTGAGAAGTCATCGTACTGGTGTTCTCCAAACTGTTTCTTCGCTGAGATTATGAAATGAAGTTGAGAGACTGTGCACTGGCGAGTACTAAAACAGAGTGTCCACAATGGCGGTTCATATTCCACATAACTCGATTAATTATAAATCGAGTTACTTTCAGTGTAACTGCTACGAATCCATGTTGTGTGCACTGTAACTGAAAGGAATCCATGATGTGGGTATTGGTTTGCACAGAACTCGACTCTTCAGATATCGAGTTATTTGTAACGGTACTCGATAATAACTTAATCGAGTTATATGCACTGGGCTGCCACTCCGAGCCCAGATATTTGGACTGATCCCGATGCAGTCAAAGTGGAATCCAACTGTCCAGAAGAATCTTCCACATAACTCGATTCTCCCAGAATCGAGTTACGTGCAACGTCCCTTCAAACCACTTCGGTCCAATTTTCTTTATTTGGTCCAATTAGATCCATTTCGATCCAATTTTTACCACTTCGGTCCATTCAGTCAAGTTTGGTCCATCTGGTATGGGTCCACTTGGACTGATCTATATGCAGTCCAAGTGGAATCCAACTGCCCAGAAGAATCTTCCACGTAACCCGGCTATTGAATAATCGAGTTACGTGCAGCGGGGCTTGCAAGTAACTCGATTATAGGGAAATCGGGTTATTTAATTATTACTCGATTTTGCAGTAATCGAGTTATGTACACTGGGCTTCCACACCCAGCCCATATATATTTGGACCGATCCATATGCAGTCCAAGTGGAGTCCAACTGTCCAGAAGAATCTTCCACGTAACCCGGCTATTTAATAATCGAGTTACGTGCAGTGGGGCTTCCACGTAAATCGATTATTGTAGAATCGGGTTATTTAGTTATTACTCGATTTTACAGTAATCGAGTTATGTGCGCTGGGCTTCCACTCTTCAGCCCATATATTTGGACTGGTCCATATGCAGTCCAAGTGGAATCCAACTGCCCAGAAGGATATTCCACGTAACCCGGCTATTTAATAATCGAGTTACGTGCAAGTCATCCAGCACTGTTCACAACCACACTAATTTGCATCCACTTTCGTCATAATAAAGGTGGACCTGTACACAACCACATTGATCAACAACTCATCCATATTGTTCCAACTACTTTCATAATCAAATCATCCATACAATTCCAACCACATCCATAACCAAATCACTTCATTAAACAATCACATGAAGTGAAAATCATCCATACAATCTACAATGGAAATAAGGAGCCATTATCTATCATAAAACCATTGAACCAAGTTGTTGACAATGTAAGTACAACCATTTACATATAAATGTTGTTTTGTCATATATAGTTTACAAGAAGAAATTTGAGTTGAACTAGTGCCACACCAACTGCCTCTTTGCCACAAATCCCATATCTGCACAAGTACAACAAAAAATACATCAATACCGCATGTTGTACTCATATTTGCAAACCATACTATCATGGTTACAATGTACACATTACTAGCAGGACTTGTAAGAATAACTTATGACTTGTAAGAATAATTGACAACACTAAATAAGAATAACTTATGAAATATCCCCCCTCCTTACTAGGACTTGTAATTGTTACCTGCTATGTACAACCGCGGCTTGTTGATTCCACGTTCCGAGTCGGACATCTACGACGGTTATGACCCTCTTGGCGACACAACCCACACTTGGACTTTGGTCCGTTCTCAATCCACAACGAGGTTGGCAACTCCCTATCCTCGTCATCCATCTCATTGTGGATTCTTGTCGACTTAGGGTGCCCTTTCTCTCGAATCAACCGTGGGTTCGGCATCACTTTTCTCCTTTTTGCCGGCTCCGGCCATTCTAACCTATCTTTCAACGGTTGGAATATCGGCTCGTAGCTCTGATACCGTTCGGACACGCGGTAGAAACGATCCATAAACTCCGTTGCATCATGGTTGTACTTGGCACAAACTGCTATCAAGTGTGAACATGGGATCTTGTTTGCTTCCCATTTCCCGCACGTGCATGTCCTGTCCATGAGAGAAACCCTATGGGTGTGAGCTCCCCCACCAGTTCTCAGTAGTGAAGACTGTGTCTCCACTGTATATAAGCGATGTTGCGCACTCATCCTTCTAACCATATGGCGCTTCGCCTTCTCTTGATTTGCCTCGAACTTGTCGTAGGCATATTTGCACCACTCTTTCCCCTCTTCCAACTGCTCTAGGGTTTTGTTTCGGCGGTCATCAAAGTACGAGTTCACTTTGTAAAATGTGAACTTCACCATTGCAGTAATGGGCAAGCAACGTGCGCCCTTAAGCACCCCATTAAAGCACTCTGACAGGTTCGTTGTCATTGCCCCATATCGGTGCCCATGGTCATGTGCAAGTGTCCACTTTTCGAAACCTACATCCTTCAGATAGTCGTACGCATCTGGATTGACATTCTTGATGCAATCCATGGTGTTTTCAAACTTCCTAACTTGGTTTGCAGTTGCTGCCTTCCATACCAAGTTCTTCAACACCACGCTATTGAAGTTAGTGTTAACATTGCTTACTAAATGGCGGAGGCAATACCGATGATGGGCTAACGGCGCTTGCAAATAGCCCTTAGTGGTGTCATCAAAGCATGATTGTATCCCACGGTGCCTATCGGAGATTATACACAAATTGGTCCGATCCGTGACTCTGCTCAGCAAGCATGCCAAGAACCATCCCCATGTCTCCGTGCTCTCACTTTCAACAACGGCAAACGCAAGTTGGAAAACCTCATTGTTACCATCTGTTGCCATTGCTATCAACAACTTCCCTTTGTACTTGCCATAGAGGTGCGTTGCATCTATGCTTATCACTGGTCTGCAATGCCTGAACCCTTTAATACACGGACCAAACGCCCAAAATGCGAAGTTGAATATACAAGTCCCCGGGACACGGGGGTCACAATTTAGCTAAGTTACAGTGTCCAAATCTGCATCATCCAACGCCGACTCATCAAAATCCCCGTAAATACGCGCAACTGCCTTCTGTTTGGCTTACCAAACCTTGACATAGTTACATCATGCCCGTGCTTCGCATGCAGCATACTACGCAAGTCCTTTATGGATCGGGTTATGTCCTCCCGTACATATTGCTCAAGTTCAATAGAAATGAACCTTGAATCCATCATCCGTCCATCGGTCACTACCTGGAGGGATGTGCAACTGTGGGGACCTGTACATTTACTGATTAGCCACAACCTGTGCTTTTTGCTGAAAATAGCCCGAATTGACCATGGACATGCGTCATGTGTGCACCGCACAACTAGCCTATTGGTGTCAGACTTGATGACCTTGTATTGCTTATTATGCTCCACAGAGTAAAGGGTCAGCACATACTGAACGGAGGCTTTATTATTGAATAGCATCCCCTTCGCCGGCTGGTCACCTTTGTGCCAACTTGTAAGCTCTTCTGGACCCAATGCAGGTGATGGGTCATTAATATTGTCCCATGTGTTTGATGTGAACCATCCCGGGATAGCTGTAATAGGGCAATCCTCCTCGTTGTCTTTGAGCTGTGTTCCATCTAAGACCTCTGCTTCGTCCACCGGTCCATCAGTATCAATGAACTCTTCGTACACATCTCGGCTGGCATCAATATCAATTCCCCTGTCCATATAGGCTTGGACATGTTCATATGCGTGAGTAGACCCTCCCACGTCATGTGTCTGGGTGGCACCCAACAGTTCGGTGTTCTCCAAATGGTCAACTGCACTGCATGGTTCAGTATTGTAAGGCAATGGCATGGCATCGGCAAAGGAAGGTTGCACGTGAAGATATCCTGAGCGTGGCTCTTCCACCCCACTGGCATGTTGCGAATTTGCACTATCATGGAACCCAATAGCCTCAATAGTTACATACAAGTCGGACGCTATGAACTGGGGGGTCCGCTTAATCACTGCCCACATCATGTCAACGTTGGCGTCGCCACACAACGGATTTGAGTTGTAAACAACCTGAGTATTCACAAGTAGCTGGGGGGCACGGTACACGATGGATATCTTATGTGACTCCTTGTCCAACCCTAGAGCTTCCATTATCTTTCAGTGCATTTTTCTCAAGTGTGTTTTGCATTTCAACTAAATGAACTTCTTCTTCATTGACTCGCCTCCATAGGACAACCCATGCAAGTCATGGAAATACTGCTCCCCATCATAGTAAACGTAGAAGCAATGACGACCCATGGCAGACCTGGATAAGGACATATAATTGTGGTTATCATGCAGAAGATAGGGGGGTTATGTTAACGCAACAGTAATTAATCTGTATGCACGTGAACGGACAATATAACTTTTACATACGCACTATAATCATATCCTAAGTATTCAGTGCAATCATTGATTCGTTTGTACACAAACATTGATTCCAATACGGTCAGCAAAACTTGTTCACCTCGTAGGCTTTCTTTTTTCAGAACCCACACACTGAAGCCTTTTAGAACTAAAAGAGCCATACAATTTAAACCAATTATTGCACACATTACATCATTGTTGATACCTATCGATGAATGCATATATCATCATCATAGGGTGGCCATACAATGTTTGTTTAAATATATATTCCCAGGTATCTATACATACATTACTATATATATATATATATATATGTGTGTGTGTGTGTATACAGTGTCACTATCACACACACACACACACACACACATGTTACTGAACCAATTTTGATTTTGGTAATGTGGTATAGCTAATTTTTTGGGAAATTTGCATTATGAATTGATTGAGTATTGACAGGTTTTGCAATTTCAAACAAAATCCAACCAAAAATAAATGGTTTAATATGGCACACATTATATACAACAACAATACCTATATGTTTATATATAGATATATCTACACATACATATATATAGATATATATATATAGCAGCATGTGTGTGTGTGTAAATCCATCCACACACACACACACATATATATATATACACAGTGACACATACATGATTCTGAAGGTAATTAAATTTATACCAACACTAGAATCCAAGTGTAATCACAGTTTTTTCAAAAGTGAAGATATACCTTTTGAGGAGAGATGTGCCACAACAATGACGAAGGGGACCACAACAATAATTTGTCACACTTGGTGAGGATCCAATAGTGAGGAAGAAGATGCTCACTTGAAACTTGTTCAGCTCGTAGGCTTGCTTTTTTCAGAACCTACCGTGTAATGTGATTTAAAGCACAGGTATTGCCAGACATGTGCATGGGTTCTGATAATGAGGGGGTCAATGTAACTCGATATCTAGATAATCGAGTTATAGTAAAACTCGTCATCTAAGTAATCGAGTTACTGTTATAGAATCTACTAATGGGATGGCAATCCAGTAACTCGATAATTGACGAAGCGAGTTAATTGTAACTCGATCACAAGAAAATCGAGTTATTTGGTAACTCGTCTTCTTGATAATCGAGTTCTGTGGCCATTGTTTCTATAAGAACCCAGACTTGAACACCAGAATGGTATGCGTCCACCATTCTGGTGCAATAACTTCCCACAATTGCGTGTTTGTCGAGGAAGATGGGACGTACCTATGTTGTGTTTAATGGTCGTATTCCAGGCATATACGACAGTTGGCTAGCTGCGAGCAGACAAGTTCATAAGTTCCCAAACGCTAATCACAAATCATATAAAGATCGAAGGGAAGCAGAAGCTGCATACATGGAGTATTTGCATTGTAATGGTATGGGCAGGCAGGGTGGTGCATCCGCATCGTGGGCAACTCCGAACATGTCAACCTCAACTCCATCGGGCACTTCTCCAAGCGAAGGAACCAACTACTGCAGTGGAGACATTACAAACACAATGTTAAGGTATCAGTTGGAAGTTGCCATTGAGGAGCGTGACCATGCAAGGAGGATTGCAACCTTGACTGCGAACATGTTGAATGAAGTGGTGGCCCATGTTGTGGGGGATGATGAAGTTGATGCACCTACGAGAGAAGGTACGGATAAATGAACGTGAAAGTATGATTTATTGTTGTGGTATTCAGTCGGATATGTATATATGCAAAGTAACTAGTTTCGCTTGTTGCAAAAGGTCTAAGTAGAAGTATCATCGTTTTCCAGCTGCTTAACTGGGAAATGTGTATATAAAGGAAATAACCTTATATTTTGGTTTACGCACTACTTTGGCGTTTATTCGGTCCATTCTGTCTAATTTGGTCTTATTTGGTCCAGTATGTTCTATTCACTGCATTTTATCCTATTCAGTCAGCTTTGGTCATATGAGAATTATTCCGCCCATGCGCGGGAATTTTTTAGTTTCCCTATTTGTTACATTATATCTTTAAATGTATTCCTTACAAAACAACTTATATTCTTCAAATGTTTTCTTAAAATTGTAACTTCACCGGAGAGAAGGAAGAAATAATAAGAAAAAACTAATAATAATTATTAATTTGATTACTCAAATATATTATACAATGTGTAGCCACCAAGATCAAAATAAAAAGACAAACGATGCAATTCATTTCACATCTCTTGCAAATTTCAACTCCTGATTAATTCTAATAGTATATCAATGAGTATTTCATCACTAATATGAACCATTTGTACAGCAGTAGCTGGAACATAGCAGTGGTGGAACTTAAACTCCTGAACGACGATTTTTGTCCTTTACCCTAGCTATTTTTTAAGACATGGTATGCGCACTGCTAGGAGCACAAACAATTGCATAGCTTTTGCCACAAACTCGTTACACGATGAGTTGTAGACCCATAACTCCTTCTTCACCACTCACAACTAGCCACGTATAATGAGTTGTAGTAAAAGTTATGTAATTATTTATGATCCTGGCATTATTCAGAATTTAGTCCTACCATATAGTATAGGTGATGTGGAAAAAGCACGTGCATCAAAGAATTAACACGATTAAAATTTAACGAAAAAATTGAACAGAATATCATATTTATCACAAACCACCCCCCTCCCCCCAATTTTTTTTATTAATATATGTAATGTAAAATAATTTGAATGGTATTTTGGATTTTTCTACTAGTAGATGGATTTAATTTTATTTATCTATTTAAGATGGTATTTCGTACAAACATTTTTGATAAAATTTTACATTAATGAAAAATTGATGTTAATTTTCCAAGTTATATTTCGGGTTCAATATAATGGTCTCACACTTGAGTGTAGTTACATATAGTAATTTAATATTCCGAGCGTAATAAAACATTCCAAGAGGGAAATTTATATGGCCGTTGATTCTATACCCTTTTTTTTAGTAGCTCTAAAAGCTTTTTTTTTTTTCTTTTTTTTCCTTCCCTTAAAATTGTAATGAACTAAACAAAAGGGTCAACAAAAGCAAGTGTGCAAAATCACAAAGTAAAGAAAGCCGGTTTGAAATGATTATAGAGATGATTTCTTTTTCTTATTTATTAATTTTGCCTCCCTAACCACCTAGTAACTAGGTAGGTCCTCAACAACCCAACTAACATGCTACAAACAGCACTTTCCCAAATATATGTTGTTGTTTGCAACACTAAAGACCCTATTATTTGACAATGCAATTTTACATAGAGGTAAAAAAAAAAAAAAAGCCTAACAGGTAATTGCTATTGATATTTGACAACCTTCTATATTATCAAAGAAACTTACAAAAATTAGATGTTAAATTAATGCAGCTCATGTGAAATCCGGATATACCCATGGACACATAGTGTCCACCAATTCACTTGGTGGCCTTACCACCTTATCATTTGTTTGACAAAAAAAGAAAGCTAGAGATTTCCTTGGTGTTTTGCTGTTCACCACTGCCCTATGCAAGCAACTCTTGTATCTTCCATTTGAAAGTGCCTAAAAAAACACCAAACCCCATGAATTAATTAAGCTTCTACAAGTACAATTAATCCAAATTTCCAGATTTCAAATTCATGTTATATATGAACTACTGCAAAAATAATAGCTAGAATAACATACCATGAAGGTGTCTCCAATGTTAACAACAAAAGCATTGAAATTTGGGCTAATTGATCGCCATTGGTTGTCTAGAAACACTTGGAGTCCACCAACTTGGTCTTGGTGAAGGATGGTTAAAGAAGTTGGATCACAATGAGGCCCTGTACCTAAAGTAAGGTTAGGTTTTTGACATGGTGGATAGTAGTTGAGCCTCATTATTGAATCGTTCTCTTCAAAATATTCCCTATAATGAGCTCGGCTTACACCTAGGCTCATTCGTAGGAGTTCCATGATCCCTAGAGAAAGAGTGCTCATGGGCTTGCAATAGTCCTGGTAAACCCTCCTGATGACAGCAACAACAACCAAAAAAGAATGGAATTAGTACAAACTATATGAACAAAAAAATGAAATATGACATGGAAATTGAAAACTAATAACAAAAAAGGTAGCATTTGTATGTACCCAAACGGCTTGAAATCTTCACCCATTGTGTTGGATAAATAGTCTTGGACAATATCGGATGAGTTAGGTTGAGCTGAATAGCGAAAAGAAAGTGTTTCTTTCCAAGGTAGCTTGTTGGAAAACCTGCCAGTGAAACTACTAGCATAGCCACATGGGATTACACACAAGTTCAGCAACAACATAAATGTCCATAACTGACAGACACACAGTAAGCAATGAAGGATGAAACTAGAACACATTATAATTTAAGGGGGGTCTTGACAATTGATTTGACATTGAGTTTCTTGAGGTGTGTATATGACTGCCCACAGCCAACAAACATGACTGGTGCCCCAGATATGTAAACCATTGAAAGTGCAGCTCCAACCTATAACATGAACAGTTACACACAATAACATCAATCAAAAATTGTAGACCATGAACAGGATAAAAGTATAAAGCAAGAGAAAATCTCAACACTCCTTGCAGTTTGAAGAGTGACTACCTTATCATCAATTGTATCAAACTTTGTGAGCGAGATCCCATCTATCAACCTGGCACTAGGTGAAGATGAAAGGTCGGCTACTTTCTGCAGGCACAACAAGAAGCATAGTTCAGATAACTTACTTCTGATAAAATAATGATTGAACGGATAATGTTTTAAAAAGAGCCGGAAAACAATTTATGCAATCCTGGATAAAAAAAATCAAACCTAATCGAACTATGAAAGCTGATCAACTGCATCATTTCCAACCAGTGCCTCTCCAACAAACAAGACCAGATCTGGCTTGTGAAGGGAAATTAGCTTTGAGAGTGCTCTCATCAATGGTTCATTATCCTAAAAAGCATACGAATCGTATTATAGCAAAACAACAAAGAAAGAACATGTAAGAAATACTTATATAGCCCTGCCATACACATAATTAGAATTATACATGTAGCATAGAACACTGCAAAATCTTTCTGATAATACCAGCTAAGAGCATTCTCATCAGGTGTGCCAAATGCCAAATATTTGGCATTTGGCACACCAAACACCAAAAAACCCTTCTCATGAGGTGTTCTCACAAGTACGGCATATAAACAAATCTAGCTTAACAACCCTTGAAACATAATAGAAAGACAAACAGCTAAGAAAGAAAAGACAAGGGGGAAATAATTGTTGGGTCAAATTTGGGGCCCACTTTTCCAATCCAGCACATCCTTTTTTTCATTGCTGTTTATTTTATTACTTTTATTAGAACAAGTAAGAACAGTACCAAAAGCTATTCTTGTACCTCAAAACAGCATCTTCAACTTCAAGCAGTCCATCACAAAATAGAAGTGCTAAACTAATATTATGCCTGGTTGGTCTTTCTCTTTCTTCTAAGTTTTTTTGCAGTCCATCACAAAATACAGTAAGCAGTCCAGAAACTAATATTGTACTTTACTAAGCAGTCCATCACAAAGTAAGCAGTCTACTAAGCAGTCAATCACAAAATACAAGTACTAAACTAATATTGTACTTTACTTTCCTCAAACCATTTATTCTTTTACTTTATTCGTAGAATTTTTGCACTCAGATAGTGCAATAGGATATTTTCCTGAAGCTGCAATATCCACAAATACTCTGCTGCCGGCTCAATGGCCTTTTCGTTTCCGCCCATATGCCCTCACAGGTCTCATCTTACCTATTTCATCAGACACAACAGCTTAATTAAATGAACATATTCAATAAAATGCACAATACAATTAGCTAAATACGATGGGCAATGTAGAGGAAGAAGATACCGTCACCGGTCCCGCAATCGGGCGCGTGCGCAGGAGGGCGTCGCGATCTCCGCAAACCCTCCACTGGCTGAATGTCCTCACCCGGTATCTGCTCAATCTGTACAGCCTCTTCGTGGGGGGTTGGAGGTGAAGGTCCTATGGTGGGCTCCGCATGCACTAGAGGTGGGGTGGGCATGCCTGGTGTGGGTACAAATATGCATCCACCATCATGGGCAGATCCACTGAACACTGGGGGCGACATACGGGGGGAATGTCGAGGGGCCTCGTACTCCTGGCTAGCACCACAGGACATAGTACGGGATGGCCCAGCAGCATCACCGGCGGGGTGGGATGGCCTGGCGCCATCGTTAGAGAATACCCAATCATCCTGAAGCCATGATTCTTCTACGGCAGACTCATCCCCTTCCTCGTAGATGGGTTCCGGCTCAGTCGCACGTCCGGGACCAGCTCAACCACTTCCATGGCATCGACCCCCTCGAGACCCACCACTTTGCCCGCTGCAACCTGGGACCTATGTATGAATGTCGGCTGCTTCCGCGAGCGCATCTGCCAATTTAAGTCGGCCCAGCTCATCCACAACCTCTAGTGTAAACTTAAGGTCATTGTACATGTCGGACCCTCGGTTGCATCTCCATAGAGACCGAAGCATGGTCCGAACTTGCAAAACAAGGGCGTCATAAAATGAGGAACGCAGGTATGATGCAAAACTATAATAGGGGGTCATGTGAAATTATCTTTTTATGAACTTATAAGTAATTTTGGTTACAACATAATGAAAGTTGAAGCGTTTTAAACGGTCCAAACTGAAATAACTTTAAACTTAAAATGTAATTAGCTTGCACAATTCATATGCTTTCTCAACAGTCAAGTAATTCCAAGTTCTTTCCAATGTCTTCCTCAAATCCCAAGCAAGGATGAATCCTTACAACTTTTTAATATAACGCAAGGCAAATATTACACAAATATCAAGTATCAATATATTGTTAGCAAGTATCAATTAAAAAATGACCATAAAATGTAGAGATAAGATAAGATTAAGGGTGCATTGGCCTGATTGCAAATCTAAGGAAAGAATGCATGCATGTGCATGGTGGTCTAATCAATGAGAGCGCATAAAATGATGATGCTTTGAGTACTTCCTCCTAATAACAACTTCACATTTATAATTGATGGGAACATAATCATAGTCTTATAAACTGTAATCTCTCTCTCTCTCTTCATAAAGAAAAAGAACTTCAAATTATTTTAATGAATCTATTAATCTTTAAGTTTCCACAGTTTCAACATTGCAATATTCACATGAACCAATCTTCTTTGGTAAGGAAAACAACCCATGTGGGAGCCAACATATAAGACTATGTAAACTCCTATGATAAGTATAGAATACAATGCACTTTTGGTTAACCAGACAGAGATGCTGACATAGCTTTGCACTCATCCAACTCAACAGGCCACATATCCACTCAATAAAGGAATTTCTCTAATCAAATCACTAATCAAAGTACTCTCTTTTAAATAGGACACAATCCTCGTCAACCACCTCAAACGGCCAAGGATGTTAAAGCATAAGCAACATGACCAAGGAAAATGTATAGGAAATCAAGGAAAAGTAAAAAAGGGGGTACTATCTTTATTTTCTAGGGAATCTAGGATTATGTTAGACCTTTATCTGATATATATATATAACGATGCGAACTTATAGTTCAGAAGCAACTGCACAATATTATCAAGAACAATAGCAAGTATTTGCATGGGAACTTGGGAGTTTTGAATAATGGCTGACATGCAAATTGTACCAGCTTGCAAGAATGTGGAAGCACAATATGTGGAGATGATGGTGCCTCTGTATTCTTATGGGTGTGAGAAGAAAGTGAAGAAGACCTTATCTCATCTCAAAGGTATATTTAGAGGATTAATTTCCTACACTTATATTTTCAGGACAATAAGATTAATTATATTTCATGTTGCTCATGTATTTCGTTTGGAATAGTATTCATGTGTCATGTAAATTTCTGTTTCTTTAATTAGAACATCTAATCTATTTTAATGGAAAAAATACACCATTTATTTGATACATGAGTCATCCCTCTTATATGGGGTGGTAGACCTCAGATGATATACCTCCTCCTTCCAACAAAGCTAGGTGATAGTTGTATTAATTAAGTATAGCATATACTATTTTATTGAAGTGTTGGTCAACCTACAGATAAGAAAGACTTGGACTTGGGTGGGACATGGGCTTGGGCTTGAGCATGTGCATGATTTCTATATGGGCTAAACCCAAGGCCATGAAAGATCAAAGTGCATTTAATTTTAGCCCCAAATCCATCCTCTCTCTGGGCTGGAGCAGCCCAATTTTTTTTCCAAGAAATCAGACATGAAAAAATCTTGATCTAACCATGTTCAATCCATAGGGTGGCTACTCCTGCTCGTAGATTTACAAAGAGTCATTGTATGTGTCGTGTTACAATGACTCTTGCTGGTCCATTGAGTTAGGAAAATAGCAAATAGCATTCACCTAATGAATGCTACTCTTCTTCCTAATCTCCCTTCTCTTAGTAATCGAGTACAACAATAAAGAGATTTTATCAACTAATTAGTTACCTTTTACAAGACAAGACAAATAAAACTTCTATCAATCTACTTTTATTTTTGGATAATTCCTTTATTACGATAAATAGTAAAAAAGAGAAAATATTATATTAATGAAACCAGAGTCTTGTCGATGTTATAGTTCAAATATTTCTATTGTGGTCAGTTTAAATGGAGGGAGAGTAAAGAGGATTAAAGTAAAGTTAGCCAAATAACTTTACTCTACTCTCCCCTCATCCGAACTATCCATTAAAGAAATTTGGTTCAAATCTCAAAATCTCTTATTTTTTGAAAGCAATCAATTATATTAATGAGGGTATAATTATTGACTTTCGGACTTTACCCACAATTCTCTATCTGACAGGTATCCCATGCTGCCTTTTTTAACCCAAAAAATAAAAAGTCCCTAGCCTTTTCTCTTTCACTTTTCTGCTCCATTCTAGGTTGACTTCTCTTCCATCTCTTTCATTTCTTTATGAGTTTTCCCACTGGTATATTTATTCAATAACCTTGTAAAAGCTAGTACTAGCTAGAGTTTATTTTGACACACGTTGTTGCAAAAATTATCTGGCTATATAAGTACACATCGCACCATGATAATAGTAGGTGCACTTGGATCTGCAAATTAAGCAATGGCATCTTCACAGCCAGTGTGTCTAGCTAGTTCTTATCATTTAGTCCTGAGCATCGAGGAAGAGCTCGCCAAAGACCCCAAAATCACAGTCCCAGAACGCTATGTTCACGTTGGTCAAGACCCTCCAATTCTAGAAACCCCTATACCAATCCCCACAATTGACATGAAACAACTTGTTTCCCTAGAAACCAAAGACTAAGAAAAAAGGAAGTTGCATGAATGTTGCAAATAATGGGGTCTCTTTCAGGTTTTTTTCTAAACTATTATTTTTAATTAGTTTTCAATTCATTAACAAACATGATAGTTTGGGCTTACATTTCACTTTTTGTGAAATTCATGTGTCTTTGTAAATTTTCTTGGCTGCATGCATTGGAAAAGATATTATCACTTTCTTCTCAAGTAAACAACCTAATAGTTGTCATATTGTTGTTGTGCAATTGGTAAATCATGGAGTTAGTTCTTCACTCTTGGAGAAGCTGAATGATGAGATTGAAGGATTCTTCAAGCTTCCTTTGGAAGAAAAAATGAAGTACAAGATAAGGCCAGGTGATGTTCAAGGCTATGGAACCGTGTTCCGATCCGATAACTAAAGGCTTGACTGGGGTGATAGGATGTATATGATAATAAACCCTCTTCATAGACGAAAGCCTTATCTCTTTCCAGAGCTCCCTTCATCTTTGAGGTTCCCTCTCTCTCTCTCACACATTTATCATTTGTTTTGTTTTTCATAAGCTTTACAAACTAATACATCGTTAATCACAACAACAAAAAGTTATATTTATTTTTAATTTTGTTAAAGTAGCATCAATTATATTTATTGTTATATAAGTTTGTTTTTAGTAAAATTTGTAGCTTTCCCCTTCTTTATTTTTTTAAGCTTAAGTTTTGGGTCACTAAACTAATTTTCTGTTTTCACTAGAGAAACTTTGGAGGCTTACTTATTAGAGTCACAAAGAGTTGCTATGCAACTTTTTGGTTATTTGGGAGAGCTCCTAGAGATGAAAATGGGAGAGATGGAGGAGTTGTTTGAAGATGGGATGCAATCTGTGAGGATGACATACTATCCTCCATGCCCACAACCAGAGATGGTTGTAGGTGTCACACCTCACTCAGAAGCAGCTGGTATCACCATCCTCCACCAAGTTAATGGAGTCGAAGGTTTTCAAATAAAGAAAGATGGTGTTTGGAATTTGGATACTGCACATTCACTAAGTTAGTGAAGAACTTAAATCATAGTATGTTTCTCACTTTAAAATATAATGAAAGATAAAACTCATTTTCAGTTAACGACAACAATTATTGTGAAGTTTTAATTACCAGATAAACATGCTGAAGATATTTAATCAAACAATGGTTTCAAAAAAGGTTCAGGAATTGTTGCCTCACCATGAGTTCCCAGTACGCAGACTCTACTGTTATGTACCTCCTTGTGCTGCCATTGTACCATGTCATGTACTCAGCAAGGTATGTCGTATCACCGTCCAGGAGAGGGGCAGCGCGAACAAGTTGCCCTCGGATGCCCCATTGCTGAATATGGGCATCATGTTCTGCCACCCAATCCTTCTCCCATTTACCCTGGAGGGATATCTTGTGAAGGTCGATTGACGTATCCACGGCCATTGGAACCGGTTGCTTCATTCCAAATTGACGGAGGACCCGCTCGGGATGATGCCCCTCCACTATCCAAAAGTATATCAGTGGCACCTCGGCCCTCCAAATATGCTGGCCGGCAGAGCAATACGCAGGCAGGGAGCCCAGTGCAAACGTGTACGGCTCCCACACAATCTGCATAAATGAATCGTTATTTTAGTGATTATGTGAAGATGGATGGTTGACATTTGTCATGGAACTTAAAGAGTATTTATCAGCAAATTATTTGATTGCTACTACACTGCAGTTTCAGATATGAAATATCTAAACACAAGCAGGTTTATGACAACATGGACTTATTCCCCATAAAACGCACACTAGAAAAATGCATATAAATTAGACAAGTTGCATATCAATATAACACTCAATACAGGCTTTTCATAGCAACTAGACATATCAAAGATGAAGGTGTGCAAAACCAATCATTGCGGAGACCTCAAAAGTAGGAAATTGTAAATGTGGTATACAAGATACAAAACACTAAAATCTAGTTTATTACCAAAAGGTTGAGAGAAAAAGCACAAAAGTTTAAAAATTAAATAAATAAATACAATAAGGAAATAGGTTAGAGCCAAACACACTAATATTTTAATTGGGTTTCATTGACATTCTAACCGTACACTAACACACTAATATTTTCCCTAGTTTCATTGACACTGTACATAACTAACTGAAATTTAGGGTGTTTAAGCTCAAACGTGAAAGGTTAAAATTTATTCTTTCCACTCAGTATTTTTTGTCAACTCCAACTATATTGCAAGTACTTTAAGCACAAAAATATATATAAGGACTCATTCTTGTACTAATGGTAGTAGGACCAATAGTAATGGGAGTCGGTGCATTCACTAGTAAACTAAAAGCCTAATAAGGTAATAACTAATAAAAGACTTACTAGGACTCGTAAGAAAATAAAACCTAAGATACTTACGATCTCCTAGAAAATCCTTGACTCAACTAAATTACCAAAATATCCCTAATCCACAAGAATTGCAAAAACTACAATTTGTCAACATCAACGAAATTTACCATAACTTTTAAATACAAATACAAACCCAAATTAAATTTCTTTTTTGACCCTTAGGCAAATATAACTGGGCCTTTAAACCACTCAATTTCCAGTTCCATTGGACTTCATACTTGAACCCCAATTAAATCTTGAATAGACAAAATAAATTGCACTATTAAATCAAGGTAGTATTAAATCAATCTTATCTGGACCTCTATTAATTGCACTTGTTCTTTGTTTTTGTGTGCATAATGAATTAAAATTTGGTAAGCTGGATATGGGTTTCAGCTGATGGTACTTGATATCTGAGTCCAAGTCTAGTGGGGGTGGGGCATATTGCATTTGAATATGAGTCTGTATGCAAATGTCCTTTGGATCTTAACTCAGATAGCAACCAGATAGTGGTAAAAAAGAACCAATTAATTTTACCATATGTTCTGGCTTTTTATTTCAAGATTCAATTCCTAAAGAATTTGGAAGAAACTGAGAGTAATGAATGTCTTAAAACTACAAAAGTATATTAAAGTTTTCTGTCATCGAGGTTTATTTATTTATTGAGTAGCATTAGCAAACTCTATTTTATTGCAACATCTATGTAATTGAGATGTGAAAGTTGGGCACAATTCAATCATGCATCACAACCAAAATTGGAGGGTTGACTTGTTAATATGCAGTGTAATGGCAGGTGTGTCTCTTGCCCAACTAATTGAGAATGTACAACATAACTGGACCATGGTCGTAAAATTTGTTCATGCTCGAGTAAGTTTAGATATTTCGGTCCAGCACAACCAACCTAGCAAGGAACCAAAATTCTGAGATCAACTCAATTGAGGGAAACAAAAATAAAAACCTCAAATTGTGGCGAATTGAGGTCGTAAGTTAACCGAATACGAATACCTGCTCTGCCCGTACTGTAGCCAATGACGTCCGGTACGCAACAAGGACGTGTGTGGCATGCTGTGCAGTGCTCTTTGGCCCGCTCCACCTAGCAAACATGGGGTTTAGACAAATGGTCGTTATTGAACTTTCGTGTGATGAACTGTGAACAATGTCATTACTGAGAACAATGCTTTATATTTTTAATCCATATAAGCATTAGCAAAGTTTCGTTTCTTTGTTAGTTTGGCATATTTTTAATTATATCAAAGATAAAAATTATATATAATATACTATTACACTTAAATAATGAGAACTCGATGAACGTACCTAATGGCAAGGGGCCTTGAGTGCACTGGCGGTAAAGGTGGCCTCGCAATTGGGCATATTCGTGGGAACCTTGAATAGGCCCACAGCTGCACCAACACCAGTGCTCCTCCAATCTGCATCGCATCCTTCATGGATGCTCTACAAAGGTGCCTGTAGAGCCAGGCCAACGCTGCACTACCCCAGCTATATTGTCTCGCATTGCTGATTGGGTTGAGGAGCTGCAGAGGCAGGAGTGAGACCCGGTCCGCCGACTTGTCCATGAACAACAGGGCCCCCAACCAAACAACTAGGTGGTAGCGGGCATGTTGCTGCACTACTTCATCACCGGCGTCCGCAGCTGGGGGAGCGGCAAACCGTTCATCAAGCCACTTGTATTTTATCCTCGCTCCAGTAAGGGTAGACTTGTTTGAGTTGGGTATCGAGGGCGGAGGTTCATGGCCCAACAACTCTTGGCACAACCGACTCCAGTTCATGTCTGTCCTCCCAGTGACAGGCAACCCATCCACCGGAATCCCCAACATCACCTCTATATCTTGCAAGGTGATGCCCATTTCTCCATGGGGTAAGTGGAACGTGTGCGTCTCCGGACGCCACCGCTCGACCAAGGCCGTGATCAAGGCATGATCGATTTCCATATCGGGAACCTTGAACAAGCCAGTGAAGCCTGCTGCATCTATGTACTGCGTGATACGTGGGTCTAGCCCACCTTGCGGCAGTACACATTTGCGGCGTCGAACCTTTACGATGCCAGGCACCTGCTGCATCGATTTCCATTGTGTTAGGTAGTACACACGAAGTAATTATAAAACGGAGATGTGTTAATAATACAAATACATACCTCGTTGGCGGCGCCACTCCAAAGCGGAGTTGACCGATGATCCGACTGCCGGTTCAACTGGTTACGATCGTCGGGTCCAGGCTGCACTTTATCCAGTGCCTGCATATCTGACATGGCAGCAAATAGATTGTTAGCAATTATTCATGATTCACTCTATGACAAGATGTAATTACAATAGAAAATCATGTAGTCCGGCATAATCATATAGTAATCAAATTGTGGGTAAAAACTCATAAAAAAGAAAGATGACCATATAACGATCAAGTATTGCCATAAATGAAAGATGACCTCCTAGAATTTACAGTTCAGATTCCAAAGTTCAAAACCCCTATCCCCCAACTATCAAATAAATGCATATTAATAACTATCATAATTATCCAATTTCATATTTGGACAAAATTTAAAGGAGAGAAAAAGTAGTATTCAGTAAAACTCTCCTTTGGTCAGGGTTACCGACTAGTTAAAATAAAAATAAGAATCAAAGAAATTAAAAAAGAATCAAGAAACAAAACATTCAGATAGACAAGGATGACCTTTCATATTTTAGTGTTATAAACTACTTTAAAGACTTCCTTCACTGTCTTTTATTAAACTGCAACTATGGGGATGGTCTTATACATTCTATGACCAATATAATGAATTTTTAGTTCAAATCACAAAACTCAACCTTAAGTCATTCGCCTCTGTACCAAACTGCTACCTCTCCCACTTTAAATCAATCAATTGAAGAGAAAAGAAGGGAAGAGATGGGGGGTTTGATTTAAGGCAACTCACACAAGTATCAATATATTGGTCACAGAACACAAACCCTTGATGACATATTCATGATACCAAGGTAAAGTAGATCATCTCAAGATAAAAAAAAAATGGAAATTACAAGCTATATATATGCACATCCTTCTTAAAAAACTGACTTATAAAAAACCAATTGCATTTGACAATAAAATGAAAAATGGTAATAATTTCAAAGACAACCAATTGTTCACACACAGTGAGTCTTTGTGAATTATTTTTATCAATATCTCATTTTATTACACTTCATTGTATGAACCATGGGTTAGTAGCACATAGTATATAATGAAGCTGTTCCCACATAGTATATAATGAAGTCAAATAAAAGGCCAGCACACATATAATAGAAATATAAGGCTTTTCTTTATCTCAGCACTGAGGCTAGTATCAGGTTTTAAGACTTCTAGATGTTGAACACATGCTTACCCAAAGTTTAAGTTCAAAGTTGAGGCAATAACTAAGCCATTTTAGGCAGCCAGTTACCTATCCTATTGTGGACTCAGCTGAATTAACCATCGTAACATAATTAAAATATTCTGTTACCAAGTATCAATCTATTGGTCACATAACACAACTCTTGATGACAAATTTCATCTCAAGCTATATTGACATATCATCTCAATAGTTTATTTATTAACAAATCAGACCAACAGTTATTTAAACCCAAGATGCCAAGATCAATAAAAATTTGAGGCACTAGGATTCAGTGCATACATTATGCATTCAGCACAAAAGGAGCAGTCAAATTTGTACAGCTTCATCAAAATATGAAATCGTATAATGCATAGAGGTGAATTATATGAAAGCTATGACAACTGTTCAGAAAGGCTGAATTAAAAAACAAAAGGACAATAACAAGCAAAGATAACTTTTTCCGTAATAGGGATTGAATATACAATTATACACTTCCTCTTCTAACAATAGAGATAGAGGTGATGCATGATTTCAGACTGCTGTAACTTCACTCTAACACAAAACAAGAATTGTGACAACTTTAATTTCATAAATCTGATACAGGATAGAAGCCTTAATGGATTGATACAAATTTCAATGCAGGAATTTTAAAACTCAGCATTCAGTTAAGGTTCTTGAATAGGGTTTTGATGTTTAAGGGTTTACGTAAGTTGGGTAATAAAAATTTTGGATCTTAAATGAGTCTGATGATTGTTTGCCTGTTTGGTGTTAAAACAGTGACTAGAACCTTATACAAATAAGGATAAAGTATAGGCACTCACACCTAGGTTCCCTAAGCAGTTAGATTTAGGAATGAGAATGGAATGTTTACAAGTTAATTTTCACACACTATGCAAAGTATTTAAACAAAACAATCACATTACATTTATAATGTCATCATTGCAGCATATAAAACACAACAAAATTCTCATCTTTATTATTAAAATTACTACTTTTGAGTAAGTTTCAAAGAATGCACTTTGCCAACGGACACAGACAAAAATCATCTTTCACCATTGTCATCCAAATATCTCTACTTGAAGCTAAAATTCATGAACCCGGAAACACAGATATCACAGGAAACTGTAAATGAGCACGACCCATATAAACAGGAAACTGTAAATGAATCAGGAAGACGTAGGTAGCCATTGATTAGAGTTATTTATATGGTCTCTACACCGGTGCACACACACAAGATTGATTGAAAGCCCAATATACCCACACAAAATACCCACACACAACAAAAAATTGCTTCGTATGTGTGAAACAGAGATTTCCAGATGAATTTTTCTAAACCAACAAGATGCATGCAAGGCTAATTATGGTCAGTTGTGATACACAAAACAAGAGAAAGAGAAGAGCAACGTACCTGTAATCAACGGCGGCGGTGAGGGTTCGACGGAAGCACCACGGAGAGTGAGAGGGTGAGGGAAAGTGTAGAGGGAGAGTGAGACTAACGGAGAGGGAGACGTTGAGGCAGAGTACAGGAGAGAGTGATGGCAGAGCGAGGGAGAGTATACAGGAGAGAGTGAACAGTTTCTGAGACGTTGGGGTTTGAAATGGTAACAGGTTCAGAAAACTCGATTTACAAGTTACTGAGTTATGTGTGTGTCTGTTTTGTCTGCGTGGCACAAAGTTCACACCAAACTCGATTATAGTAAAATCGAGTTTTTCAATATAACTCGATTTCCCGTTTGTCGAGTTACAAAACAGGGGCATTTCCCTAATTAGTTTGGGAAAGAGGGCATAATACTGCTATTTTTGCCCAAACAGGGCATTTCCCAATTTTGTCCCACATGAGGCCCAGGCCTACGTTAATTGATATAGATGACACATTTTTATCTAAAAAATTTCAAATTAGGTGCTTGGAATATTTTTAAAAAAAAATTGTAAATAAATCATCTTTAGATAACTTTAAAAAATAAGTTATATTGAGTTTTACTTCTTCTTTATATAACTTTAAAATTCTAAACTGATTATAACTTTAAAAAAAAAAAAAAAAATCTATCCTATTTCCTTATTAGCATCATTCATGTTTACTTACTTCTTCTTCTTTCTTTTTCTTTTTTTCATTATTTTTTATTATTACTTACGTTCATGTCATTGTTGTCAACATCATTTTTATTTTGTGGATAAAACATATATCCTAAATTAACTCTTCTTCTCTTATAATTCCTAGAGTGATTAGAAATCTAACTTCCTTACAACTGAAAATTTTCTATATAAATTCTGTTCTTTCGTGTATTCTTATATATTCTTAGGCACAACAACTTCTTCTTCTTTCCTCTCCCCCATTATTATTAATAATTCTCATTCTTTTATAATTTCAATGTTGTTAGAAATCTAACTCTCCTTTGTTTTTTGTTTTTTGTTTTCTTATTACTTAGGCAATTTGATGTTTGCGAAATCCATAGTAGAAGTTTTTGTCAAACCTACCATCCAAAGTATTACAAGTATGTATTTCTCTTCTTTGTTTTTGTGTTTTTTTCTAGCAATGGTGGACAAGTACGTATCTCATGCAAGCATACATGAATTTAAATTGCCTTTCAATATTTTGAATGCTTTATTATTTGCTAGATGTGATTAGGCACAAAAGTATATGCTTTATTATTTTTTTGGATCATTTAAATACACCACTATCAAGATAATAGTATTTTTTATATAATTTTTTTTAAACAAAATGAAATTTATTTTTTCAAATTGGATTTATTCATGTTGTTCCCTTTTTCTTTTCTTTTTTATATTTATATTTTGAATATTATCACTTAATACTTATTTATGTAAAGTATGCATAGTATTATGTATTGGTTTGCAACATTAATTAATATTTTTTGCTAATTATTAGTATAATTTTTTATTCCCAACAAATTTTCATTAATCATTTTTTTTTTGGTTTTTAATTGCAAAATTTTGGAACTTTAATTCCTGAATTTTCATAATCTTTAAAAAGTCATCATTCTTCCAATATCAATTTTTTTGTGCATTGATTATTTTTACTCTTGAGCCATCACTATAAAATAGGGTTTTTTTCCTTTGCAATTATCGAACTTATTTGACTAAAATAGTAAAATCAAAGTTGAAATGAGCTATTTTTTAAAATTTTATTTTAAAGCCGTCATAGACTCATATGCAACTTTACAATTTATATGGTTCTTTTTTTTTATTATTTATTTAATTTTTTTTTTTCAGGTTTGTCATAAAAGATTTCAAGCATATCCTAAGAAAGGTTTGTAATCATATGTAGATTCATTAAATGCAAAATTCATATGCAAATAGTTTGATACATGTAACTAAAAATAATATTATAACACAACTAATAAGAATTATTTATTTATTCATAGGAATTATTTATTTTGTTATAATAATTATTTTTACATATATTCTATAAGCCGCCACAGCACAGGGGGATGTGGGGGGGCTTTGGGCCCCTTCTTGAGTCTGTCCTTGTATATAACTTTCTCAACAAATAAACAAAAAAAAAAAAAAAAAAGTCACCAAATCTTTTAAAACTAAATGAAAATTAAATATATGTCCAATTAAGGTTTTGCCTTAGCCTCGCATTCCTCCCAATAATAATTTGGTGCGTGAGAAATGTGACTGCATACACACAAGATAATAGTCAGATACTCAAATAGATCTAGATACATTCGTTCTAAAAAAAAAAAGGCTAAAATACAAAACTCACCCTCTAAGTTTCATCATAATTAATTTCAGTAATCTAAGTTTCAAGTTATTCAATTAAGGTTTTTTTGCAAACTTTTGTTAAATTTTTTTTTATATAAAACTTATAGAAAATATTTTTCAATCATTAATTGGATTTTTTAGTTAAAAAAATTTGAAGAAAAAAATTAAAATTTTGGACAATTAAGTCTAACATTTAACAGAAGTTGATAAAGATACTCTAATTGAATAAACTTGAAATTTAGAGGACTAAAATGAACAAAAATAAAGTTAAAAGACTGAAATAAATTAAGATGAAATATAGAAGGCGAGTTTTGCATTTAAGCCAAAATTAAAATAAAACAAAGCCGTTCCAAACTCATAATTTTTTTTTTTTATTGTAGAAACAAACACAAAGGAGTAGCGAGTAGGTAATAAGTTGTAACACAAAAGACAGGTTACAAACACCACTCAAAACTCAAGAGGCTTGATAAGTTTAAAGGTTGGATAGAACAAAGTTATGCTGCACGTCTGCCATATAAATCTGAATTCAACATTGATTGAAGTCTAAAAGTAGCAGTGGTAAAAGTAACCAATACCTAACAATTCGCGGATTTTATAATTAAAATAAATAAAAAAATTACTAATAATTAAACCCTTTCCACCTCTAAAATCAAAAACCAAAACCAAAACCCCTCTAACCACTGCTTCTCTTCTTCTACTGCTAAAAAAGCTGCGCTAATAAATAATCTTACCGCCGATCACCTCCTGCTGCAGCTGCAGGTTTCCGGTAACCACTCCTCCTCATTATCTTCTTTACGCTACGCTTTCTGCGCTGAATTTAATATACCGTTTATGCGTTTAATTTGTTATAGTTATCAGTTTATTGATGATAATATTGCTTCCTCTAGCTTCTCTGTATGTATGTATGTCTAAATTTTCTTTTTCATAATAGTGAAGGGAAATAATGGAACGAATTAATACATACATATTTGGTCATTTATTTAGTGGCCGCCGAAGCAGCTTATAATAATTACAGCTTTGATCATCTCGTCTGGGTGGTTCATAAATTTGCTACGTGACAGTGATTTACACATAAAATCAAAACAAGAATAATTTTCCATTTTTTCACAATCCTGATGGATGGTTTGACGAGAGTGTATGTTAAATTAAAGTTGGTCTGAGTTTTAAGATAACCATCACTTGTTTCGATGGTCGTTATCCAGAGAAGTTTATCTTTTGTTTTGTTTTTTTAATTAAAAAAAAAAAAGTAAAAGGAAAGAGGCTTTTAGGCCTAATGCAAGTTAATGCCTTTAAAAGAATCTGTTTCTTGGCTCAAAGTTCCCACTTCCTTGATTTGGTTAGTGTAAAGCTAAGAAGCTTATCTTCATAGATTTAAACTTTTTTTATTGATTGGTCTGGGTTTTCACTTAAGTTGTCACAGCTGTTGTCGCTCTCTGAAACCACTCTGGTTCAGACCAGCTTGTTCCTTGCTATTGTTGCCTTTCTAGAACATTCTGGTTGCTCCATCTCCCATCAGTTTTCTGTCTCGTTGATAATATATTGGGGGGGGAATCACCTCTCCCAGACCTTTCGAAAGTGGGAGTTTTGTGCACTATGTACAACCTTTATTTTTTTCAATAACATGAAAAAAATGTTATATACACTTTGGTATTTACTTATTGAAAAATTCTTGATCTATGGTTTCTTTATTTATGGTGTATGTATTTGTAAACTTTGAAGTTCACTTTCTAACATAGATAATACTCTACGCTGCTTAGTACGTTAGGTTGTAAAATTGGCTAAGGGCCTTGTAGCTCAACTGGCACCTCCTGTTGTTTCCAAAGGAAATGTCCAGGGTTCAAATCCCTCTCTCACAACTATAGAATTATTAAAAAAAAAAAAAAAAAAAAGAGTTGTAAAACTGTAATGACTAAAGAGAATTGTGTGATGTACTCTCTTTCCTTTGTTAATGCTGTTATATTATATTAGAAGTGATTGAGCTATTGTCTCGCTTGGATGATGAGTTAGAGACTTGCTGACACCTTGGATTTTCTATGACTCTCTTCAATTAATTATTATTTTAACACATTGCACTAGATTAATCCTAAATGCCCTTAAGTTTTCTATTTTGGTAGCTTGAGGGATAGGAAAAAGTATCTTATCTTGTATATCTATTTTCTGTTTTTCAAAATGCGCTATTTTAGTAGTCAATTTATGGGGGATTATCTTCTATACAGTTTCTCTGAGCTGGGATGTTGGTTTTGCTGGAATTAGTGTTCTACAAATCTGTCATGTGAATCTTGACAAATTTTTTATATTTTGAAAGTCTGCAGGTAAATTTTATCATCCTTGAATACTAATTCCTGGTGCCTTTTACAAGGTTGAGGTATCTAAAACATTGGTTCCAGCAATATAGTACGTGTCCACAATGGATCTGAATCGTAAAGGTATAACCTGGGTGGGAAATTTTTTCCAGAAGCTTGAAGCTGTGTGCCAAGAGGTGGATGATATTGTGAGCAAGGTAGCTTTGATTCTATTTTACCTTTTTCCACAAGCTCTACCCTATTTTTTTTTGGTGCTCTTTAACTAATCCTCTCATGAGACTGGCATTTTCACTGTTTTCACTGGATGTTATTTGGTTGTCGTGTGTTTAAACAAATAACTTTGTTAGATGCACTGATGTAATCTGGTCCAACCCATCTTCAATTTAGTTGCAATTAAGCTTTTGACTGCAGCAGATTTTCCTCTCATAATTTTGAATTGCTTTCATGTACAGGATACAGTTAAATATGTTGAAAACCAGTTGCAAAATATGGGTGGAAATGTGAAAAAGTTCTATTCTGATGTTGTCCAAGATGCATTAGTGGATTCCGTAAAGCGTGAAGCTCAAGCTGTGGCTTTGAAAAGTAATGCTGCTATTGGCACCTACTTGAAGTCAATGATGGGTGATGAAAAAAAGCAGGAAGTTACTGTCATAATGCAATCAAATGTGCAGCCCGAAGCAGTTGATCTTGTGACAAAACAGCTGCCAGATGCATTAAATGGGTCTCACCTTAAAAGTCAAACTCCTCCAACTTCTGTAGATTCTCTTGAGGAGGCAGTGACAGACAAAACTCTCCAAAAGGTTGATGATGTTCCAACAAGTGAAAATCCAAATGAGAGCACTGAAGAAAATGCAATAGAGGAGTCTGCACCTGAGGTGTTGGAATTAATTTCTCCAGGTGATGAAGAATCCTCTGAAGCTTTATTTTCTGGTGAGTTTAATGTTGATAATCAAGAAAATGCAATAGAGGAGTCTGCACCTGAGGTGTTGGAGTTAATTTCTCCAGGTGATGAAGAATCCTCTGAAAATTTATTTTCTGGTGAGTTTAATGATGATAATCATGAAAATGCATTTGGAGTTCTGGCTGAGGTTTCACCAGCATCTTCATTGCATAGTGTGGAGTTCCAATCTCGCCCAAAAATGGGAACAGTTTGTGATAGCCTTGTAGATGTCACTGAGGTTGTTTCTGATGTTTCAAGTGTTCTTACTCATTCTGAAACATCCTTTTCAGTTGTAGATGGTGAGAAAATAATACAAGAGATGAGGCCTTTATCTGCCTGCAGTTCCCTGTTAGCAGAATCTTTTAGTCTGTATGGAAAATCACCTGACAACTCCCTGGGTGCATTATCTTGTAATTATTCTGGCGATTGTGTTTGTGATAATTCCAGTAAGCTCCCCTCTTCTCCACCAGCTCCAATTATCTCCTGTAAGAATAAGTCAGTTGAGTCAGGACTTGGTTCCTCCAGCAGTATACTATCATTGGAATCCATTGGTTGGTACTTTTTCTTTTTACATTATAAAAATTTTCTATGTTTCCAACACAACTGGTGTAATTAACTAATATTTTTGCAGAAGAAGACAATTCCAGAATTAAGGAAATTTTGTCTCTGAATGAATCATCTGAATCTGCTCTAGGTGAGACTTTAATGTGCTTTCTTTCTTACCTTGCCCCTTCCCCTCAGTTAGCTCTTTTTTTTTTTCTTTTTTTTTATTATTTATTTTAAATGGTAAGTAACACACACATCCAATGGTTCCCATGACCTTACCCTCCATTCAATCCTTACGGGAAAAGGAAGTGCGTGAGCAAGAGCTCATCGGCCTTTTCTCTGATTTCTTTTTGGTAGTTATAAATAAATGGTGATGATGATGGTTATGATAATTGCTTATGTTTTTAGCCTTGAAGAATCTTAACCATAGTTTTGTAATCTAGCATTTTACTTGCTCCATTCCTTAGGCACTGTTTTATCATTTTACTGATTGCATTTAGGTCGATTCCAAAGTCTTTGTGGGGGTATCAAAGGCATGAATTTAGAGTTACCATAATACACTACATTCTGGATTACTCAATCCCAAATGTGGTGACAATTTCATTACCAATGCATGAATTTTGGCGGTCTGAAGATTTCAGTCTTTTCCGTCTCTTATTTATACTTTTAAAGGTGATAATGTTTGAATCTTATATACATTACAGATTTTCTGCAAGACTAGGTTAAAATTTGAAACATTTTAACTTGAAGACCACTTTATTTAACGTCTAATAAGCCTATTCTAAGCATTTGACTTTCTTGGATATGTAGTATACAATGTTCATGCACCTGTACCATGTACCACAATGGTCTTTCTTCTGGGTAATGTAGGGCTTGATTGTTCTTTGACAGCATTACTTCTGATGATGCAGAGCTTCCTTGATATTCAGGAGCTCAAATTATGTTATTTTTTGACATTTACTACATCATTCTAGCAGAACCTTGTGTTCTAGCCTTCTAGGCGGACAATGTATTATGTGGTAAATTATTGTTTTTTTTTTCTTAAGCAGGTTCTATATGCATAATTCTTTGCACCTTTATTTGTGTATCATGTCAGTTGGTAATAATTATGTCTTCATATTCTCTAGTCTTTTGATTCATCTATTGTTCAGTTAGCATATAAATTTGAGATGTGTATTCTGTGGTAAATTATTGCTTTTTTCTTAAGCAGGTTCTATATACACAATTCTTTGAACCCTTATTTATGTCTCATGTCATGTGGTAATAATTATGTTTTCATATTTTTCTAGCCTTTTGATTCATCTATTGTTCAGTTAGCATATAAAATTGAGATGTGATTCTCTTAATCTTAGGATTATTTAGAATGATGGGCTCAGTTTGAGTACTATTGATTTTCTTTCTTGACCCAACTTGTATGAAATTTTACAGTCGCAATAAAGTTATTTGGATTGAAACATTTATTCCATTCTTTTTTTTTTTTTTTTTTTCCTTTTTGGCATGTGATTCTCTGAATCCAGGTACAGATTTTGATTGTGTCTCTGGGAGTTGGATTTGTCCAACTTCCATTTTTTCAGCTTGGGGTTTATCCATTCTGACTGGCCTTTTACACCATATTTGGTTGCACAGAAGGGGAGAAAGTGAAGAGAAAAGAGTGAGGAAAGGGAAATTGAAAAAAGAAAGGGGAAATTACTCAAAAAGAAAAGAAAAGAAAAGAAAGAAAAGAAAGGGGAAAGAAAATATTTCTCAGCGTGCTTGGATGTAGAGGGAAAGAGAAAGGAGAGAAAGGGAAGGAAAATTACTAAATTACTAAATATCAATTAATTATGAAGATATAAAAATTATTTCATAAAAAGTCAAAACTTTTCAAGGGCATAAGAGTAATTTTATGGTTTAGTAAATAGTAAAAAATTGGTAGGACCCATAGAAACCCGTTCTCTCCACATTTCCTTTCTTTCCTCCCCTTTATTTTAACCAAACAAAGGAGAACGGGTCCTTTCTCTTCCCTTCTCTCCCCTTCCATCCAAAAAGAAAAAAAAAAAAATAAATAATGTTAGTGTTGGATGTTATCTGGAATGTTTACATCATTGGGTAAAAAAATCCTCTTTTACTTGGACATGGTCCTATGCATTCTGTTTCATAGTCAATTAAATTTAATGTTGAAAAACATATTAATGAGGTGAAGACTACAGCAGTTGATGTATCATACACCTTTGGTACCAGAGGGAATGGTCGTCATTCTGTGTGGTTGAATATAATTGTAGCTAGTCTGATTCTCATGATATTTTTGTTTCTGATATAATGATTGGAATGCCCTTCGGACTGCATTAGCAAGGTTGGTTGATTGGAAATTATAGCTGACAATCCCTACATTTGCAATATCTTTTGTTGTTACCTTATCACTTATCACTAATAAAGCTTTTTTACAGGACATTCATATGACTTGAACAATGATGTTAATGACCATGATATGGAAACCATTGAATTGTGTGACAAGGTGAAGCTTGATGAAAGCTGTGTCATTGTAGAACCTAGTGAACTTTATGCTGTCTCTCATAGAGTGCGAAAGCTCAGATCATACAGGGTACTCTCTTTTTCTGATAAAACTGTTCTTGTTGTATTTGTTTGAATGCTAACATAATAAAAATGGGTAGGAATGCATTGTCTAACATGCCCTCTTAAACATTAGTTTACAGTAATGAATTGGATATGATGAGTTCTAACCATGGAAACTGAACGTCATTTTCCTGACCTTAATAACATATTTTGTTAAGAGAAAAGGCCATATCCGTCAAATCTGGTTGGCTTTATTATACTTGATCTGTCAAAGTGAACTCATCAAATGGTGAGTTCTGTTCCTTTTTCTCAATGTTGAAAGGGCACACTTGTTTGGAATTTCAATATATCAATACATAGAATGTACTTAAGTGAAACCTATTTGGAACATGTTTTTTGGAGTCATTATGGCTTTTGAAAGCAATAATTTTCTTGTATGTACTTCAGCATTAAGGAATTGTGCTTCTTGGAAACTATATTAGAATCTTTTATGCCTTAAATTTATTTGTTTTTAACTTTTCATTGAAGAGTTTGGCAACTGAATCCTTTTATTTTTATTTTTATAATTACTCTCTCCCCACATTAGAAAAAGATTCAAGATGCATTTGCTTCAAAGAAGAGATTGGTGAAGGAATATGAACAACTAGCAATTTGGTATGGAGATGTTGACATGGGGTCTAGCAAAGACGGATCACAACCTCTTTTGACATCTACCCCTGCAAAATCCTTAAACTCGAAAAATTTGCAATTAGAACTTTCATATGACACCGAATGGGAGCTTCTGTAGATAAACAATAAACCTCTGTATATAGCTGCAATTAGACTGGTCAGAGAGCGTATTTCCTGTGCAGATGAGGCTCCTACTTTCAATGTACACATGCAAAAATAAGGTCGTTCAATGACTGTTTCAGTTCTAGATTAATAGTATTCTTTTCTGGTTAAGTTTCGAAATACTGCAACATCTTTGGGGTACAAGGTAATTATACTCTTTTACTAATAATGCATACATTAGTACTTGTGGATGTAGTCATTGGTTTTTCTCCCTATTTGAGCTTTGTGGCCTTTCTTTTTTTTGAAAGAAAATCCTCCCATTTCAAAAAATTGATAAACAAGATTGCAATTTTGAATCCTCAGCAACAACATGTAATGCTGCCTCCTAAATTTTATGGAGGGTTGCATCACATTTCTTGGTGTCGTTTAATTTACAAAAAACCGTGATAATTTTTCAACAAATAAGCATACAAAATCTCATTCCATGTATCAGGTACTCCTGGTAAGCACCAGTGAATGCAATCTGCAAATTTTTTTGGATCAGATCTCTGTTCCTTAGTCAAGAGCTTGCCCTTGCGTTCCCCATAAATTGATGTGTGAGCATCCTTTCGAAACTCTGACAATTGTGTAATATTCATAAGTGTTACATTGACTTTTAATTGTTGTAATATGTCATGTACTATGTCCATGATCTTGAGGCTTGAGCCAGTGCCCCAGTATGGACCTTGGATTGGGTCTGACTCATTGAAGCAGTTTCCATCACTTCCAGGCTTCCATTCCCAGCTCCTACGTCCAAAAAAAAAAAAAAAAAAACAGTAAGTGATGTTTTTCAAACTGGGGGCAAAAACTTGGTGCCTTTCTAGAAGCTTGTAGTCCAATTACACTTCAACTTAAGGGACTTCTTGGGCTTTAATCTAGTTAATTATTGAGGAACTCGGTTCTCCCTAGCACTTAGTCTAGCAGAACTGAAATCTCTTGCATTTATTCTAGAATTCTGAAATCAAATCCAAGTCCTTTACCAGTGAGGGAGTCCAAAACACTGGAAAACACAAAAATAATGGGGGACTTTCTAGGGAGGGATTAGAGGAAAGCTATCTATCAGTGTGTAGTCTCTAGGCTTTATCTGTCTGGCGGAATAGAAACATCCAAAAGGAAATGATGGGAGGTGATGCTATGTATTCTTTATCTTCCACAAATTCATATATAAAGTAAAACTCACCATAGGTGTGTTGGAGACATACTCATGAAAAACACCTTTTGATTATGAGGATTGATCTTGGAGTCTATCCAATTTGCCCATGTTTCTAAGGCTAGTCTGTAGGCAGTGGTCACATTATATTCTTTCACATTATATGGAGATCCATATCTGAAATCAGAAAACCACGAAAGGCAGGTAGTGTTAGATTCTGAAACTCAAGTCTCCACTCAAAATAGTTTTACAGGACAAACTGAAATGTAAAAGTAAGATGTACACTAGAAAGCTTGAATGCTTGATGGACCCTTTTTTTGTAAAAAGCAAAAAAATCCACGAGCTAGAAACAATGATGCATCACAGAAGTCATTCTCTCATTTTCACGACTTTGATTATATGCGCTGGACCAACTCAATTTCCATGAAACATACAAACACCTTGAAAAAATTGGCAGTTTTATGATTAATTGCCAAAGATAAGTTAATTACATGGTTACACAATCCTTGATGTACAAAAATCTACTTGGGTTTTAATTAGTGAGTTATAGAATCTGATACTCACGTTGCATTGATAAGAGGCTTATACATCCACCAGACATAGCTCTCAAATACCAGCACATCAACTCCTTCCCACTCTTTGCCATGCTTAGCTATTGAGTCAAGCTTGACCGACCGTTTCTGTACGGTATGATTTGTTGCATGATCCGAGTTAGACTCAACGATAAAGGGTGCCCAGTAATACTCAATCGATACATCATAGTCCTGACAAAAAAAAAAAAAATCCAAATTTTAATAGAGTGCTCCTAAGTTTATCATCATGGTTCAAAACCTGACAAGTTATACTTGGTTTCCCTATATATAAAAGCTTGATCATTGCTGTTGAATATATATATTTTGGAGTAATTATTGGATAATAGGCAAATTGGGAATAGTACCTCGGCTTTGAAGATCTTCCTGGGGGGAACTCTTCGAAGGGATTTCTTTCCTTCTGGAATTACTGATTGTACTAAACAGACCATTGATTCAAATTGAGCTCTCTGTACTGAGTCTCCTACAAACATGAGTCTTTTACCCCTCAAGATCTGCAACAACTTTAATGGATCGAACCTGAGAGGTCAAAAAACATTCCAAAACTCTATATCACCGGTAACAAAAGTGGTGGTATGACAAATAACATGACACAGTTCTATTCTTTTCTTTCCAAGGAATTTTGAACCACAAATCTCTCTCCTAATGAAATGAAATGGTTCTACAATGATTTGTCAAACATCTTGGTGGATCCATAAAATCATCAAATGAAGTGGCAATGTGGCATGCCATCTAATTAAAAACATAAATGAATTTCCACTAATAAAAAAATAAACAAAATTTTTCTTAAACCCACTTAATGACAACTCAAATGACTATCAAAGTGTAGTTGTAATCACATAACCTATGTAATAGTCATGTAATTTGCTTAATTGATTCAATGAATTCTGAACTGTTACGTAGTAGGATGGAAGGAGAGTGAAACTTTGTCTAAAACAAAAAAAATGACAGATTCATTTCACTTATATTTTGGAATTCATTTCCACACCGCAACAAGACAAATGCATGTCAAAGTAACACGAAATAACATCTTGACATTTTGTTTGGTTAGCATTTTACAAGGTGCTTCTATTGCTTTGTAGAGCAGTGATCAACCTTGATCTTTACTTCCGAAAGTAAGATAAGTGCTTTAACCAAAAAAAAAATAAATTGATATACAAATAGTGTTTACCTTGGGAGATTGCATCCATTAGGCTGCCACCTCCAATTCTTGTAGAAGGAATCAGATCTCCCATTCCTGTGGCAAGTCACCTGTTTAACCAAGAAGGGGCAGCTCTCTTCTGTATAAGAGGATATGACACATTGTCCCACACCCATTTCCCTTCAAACACATTGCATCTTTCTTCAATACGATCCTTGGGAGAGAGAGCAATTGGTAACCTATGCTTTTCACCTCTTGGCCAGCCATATAGCCGGAAAATCTGGCTGTGGTTGCTCTTCAAGTTATCCAGAACTAGTCGTGCAGTTCCTAGGACTAGAAGAGAAGCCAATGCAACAGGAAATAGTGATTGGATCCGCCGATCAAGGGAGAGATGCTTCATCATTTAGGATATCAGGTTTGATTGAAAAAGATGAAATGGTTGTGTTGTGTGTCTTTCTCCTTGTAAATGATGAGACAAAAGTTACTTCGGGTGTTTGAACTTAGAATGAATGTCTTTAGTTCTAAGCATCTGAGCAATACTACAACATCCAACCACCAGTTTGTTGGTTCTAACTTCTAAGTTTAGGTAGTTTGTTGAGTATGACTATGATTGACTATGATCATTGGCCTGGCCATCCAATTGGATTGTTTGCACTAATTCCTTGTTTTCTTCTGGTTTTCCACAAGAAAAAGGTGGTGTGTCAAGCTCAAAGTGGACAAACAGGTCTTTGAAGTTTGAACTGTTGAATTGTGTTTCACTCTACTTAATTAGACGGTGATACTTCCTTTCCTTTTGTTTCTTCCAAGGGAACTCATTCAAAGGTCGTCTCGTGACCAATTGTTCTTCGTCATAAATTTTGCTAGCTTATGAATCATGATTATTACTTTCTTTTCTGCCAGGGAAAATATATATATATATATATGTAAAAGGAAAGAAAATAAAATAAAGAAAGGCAGACTTTCAATTTTCTATTAGGGGCGATGTCATTTTTTTTTGAAACCAAAATCAATCTTTCATTCATTAAGGGAAAGAGAGTCCAAATACAAAGCTTCAATGGCCGGAGGTGGGGACTCCTCTATCCAAATAATATCCTCATCTATCAGCCTAGCAAACCGAGCTAAAGAATGGGCTACAGTATTAGCGGTATGCTTTACATAGCCAAACGACAGACATTTGCTCCCTGCAGCTAACAAATGAATATCTGCATAAAATAGCATAAGCCTCAAATTTTGTCCGACTCCAAAAATCATCTCATCAGTTTATGCATGTTATTGTGCATGTCAGTTATTTTATTTTTTTGTGTTTCTTGAGAATGAAGAAAGAGAGTAGAATAATTAAAAAAATCAAGGAAAAAAAAAGAAATTTTAGTGAAATAGAGTTTAGAATAAATAATATGATGTGATTGTTTTGAAAAGTGGTTAGGTAAAAGAAAAAGTAGTTTCTCATGCTAAATTATACTGAAATTTTGCGTGAACTCATATGAATGCTCTTAGATTTCTAGGATTTAAATAATCATCTTTGTCAATTATCAAAAAAAAGGAGAGATATATATATGAGGCTGAATTTTTTTTGGGGTTGAAATATGAGGCTGATAGCATATTAAAATGGGGAAAACAAGATTGAGAAAGCAAATTTTATTTATTTAGGGGAGGTAATTGTGATCAAAATTCATTTTATTTTATTATTACCAGAGGATTGGCAACAAGACTTAAAAAAAAAAAAAATCCTTGTTTATTTTAATTCTCAAAGAAAAGTTAAAAAAAAATTAATTAAAAAAAACATAAATTTTTTAAATGTGGTATAATATATAATAATTAAAAAATAAATAAATAAAATTGGTTCAGCCAAAAGTCCAAGAACAAGAGCAAGAGCTTAGACTGTTAAACAGTGGCGTTCAGCAATATCTGAATTCTGAATCCTGGAAACCTCCTCCTAATTAGAAAGAAAAGAAAGTGTAGTTTACAGAGAAAGAGAGAGAGAATGCTGAGTGGGCTCCGCACGTGTTGCCTTCCTGACAAGCCCATACACTCCACCTCTTTCGCCGTCGCGTGTTCTCCACCGCCTGTGCGGTGAACAAGAAGAAGAAAGAGAAGGTGATAGTGATATCTGGGCCCACCGGCGCCGGAAAGAGCCGCCTCGCACTCGAGCTCGCAAAGCGGCTCAATGGCGAAATCATCAGCGCCGACTCTGTCCAGGTTTTCATTATAGATATTTAGTTAGTTAGTTAGTTAGGGATTGTATTTTTACAATATATGATGATGATTAGTAGTACTAGTACAGGTATACCGTGGTCTTGATGTTGGATCCGCCAAGCCTTCTCCCAGTGAGAGAAAGGTAACCAATTTGTGTTTGCTTCCTCTATAGAATAAGCCTCTTTCTTGACAATTGTAATTCTCTCTTTTAAGGAGGTACCACATCATCTGGTTGACATATTGCACCCATCCGAAGGTATGTTCTGTTCCCAGTGGCACCGGCTGTTCTCACTTATATAATAATAATAATAATAATAATAATAATAATAATAATAATAATAATGTTCATAGCATGTAATATTCCTATGCCTATGGCTATGGCTATGATGATGTATAACTACTGGCTACTACTAAGTAATAATAATAATGTTGATTGTCTTTCAACATTTCTTTTCTTCCAATTTAAAATCTGCTATAATATTCCTTCAGAGTATTCCGTTGGACAATTTTTTGAGGATGCAAGGCAGGCTACAAGAAATATTCTCGACACTGGTCGTGTTCCCATAGTTGTTGGTGGGACTGGATTGTACTTGCGATGGTATGTTCCCCCATTAATCCTTTTATACAAACAAAATATTTCTTCTGTTTTATTTGAAACCTTAAATGAATACACACAAAAATCAAGTATTTGTCCTGTCTTTTGTGTCCTGCAAACCACGTATGGCTTAGAAGCCTGCCAAATACAGCATGAGTTAGAAACACAAGTTTTGGGGGAGGAGGAGAAACTTTATTCCAAATAATAGCTTGAAAACTCATGATTAAAAGGTGAAACAAAAATCAAACTGCTCGACTTGACTTACTTGTACTCAAGTTCAGTGCATTAGCTTTATTTGTAATGACACAACCTTTAGCTCTCCAAGGTAGACTTTTAGTAAAAAGGAAGAAAATAAATTCTTGTTATCAAAACCCTAGTTGATAAAGTAATTTTTAATTAAAAAATCACCAATGAGCTGTAGCTTATATGGTACCTTCTCCATAAGAATTAGATGGAAGGTGAGGTTGTGGCTTCAAGACCCACTGGCTACACATTTGATTAACAATAAGATTTTTTTTTTTTTTTGATAATTCAATACTTACAGTGGGGAGGGCGGACTTAAACCTTAGATGTCTCCATTGGAAAAACCAAGAGATGCCAGTTGAACTACAAGCTCTTGTAATCAACAAGAAAAATATATACTTAAAAATCTTCTTCGTTAGAAAAGTGTGTGGTTGTCACAGCCTTGAAGTAGCAAGATAATTGGCAAAGCATTATACTTACTTTATATAATTTATGCCAAATATAAATTTTTCTATAATCTATTTACGAATGAGAAATACAAATATCTAAATTCTGATTGGTAAAGGTCATTTAACTTTATTATGTCTTCTGTTGTTGCTATTATAACCACATAGGGTGCATCATCAATAAATGCTCTGTGAAGAAGTTTTTACTCTTCACAGGGAAAGGGGAGAGGACTGAGAAGAAAGAGAGAAAGATTGGAGGTTGGATGTTACCTTTTTTAAATGAGTCATATGCTTTAAGCCCCAGAAAGAATTGCAGATATGCTCTGAAATGTCTCATACTTATGTGCTACAAACATATTGTGCATATTTACTTTGTTAATCAACTGGAAAATTTACTATCTGTAAGGACCTGCAGCCAAATGCTGCAAAAAAGGGCATAGTATATATGTGAAGGACTTTCACTAGGTTGCATAAATGTTAACACCCCATGGTTAGCAGCTAAAGTTAATGTTAGTTTTAGTTTTAGAAGCTGTAGGTACTTATCCCCCCCCCCCCCCAACACAAAAAAAAAACTATAGAAGTTGTAGGTAATGGCTGCACCATGACACCATCTGAAATTTTGGAGCTTTATTAATTATATTAATAGTACACCCCTATGGAAGTCATAAGAAATGATGCTGATGTATATGGGGCAGATAATTTTGAATGTGTACTTATGTCATAAACATTTCATGATGCTGCATTCATATATCTTTGCATTATTGTACACCAACTTTTATGGCACATAAATGCCATTTGTTTTGTTTAAAATATAAGGTTCATTTATGGAAAGCCAGACGTTCCAAAAGCATCTCCTGAGATTGCCTCCGAGGTATACTCAGAGTTAGCAGATTTACAGAGAAATGAAGACTGGGATGCTGCTGTGCAGTTGGTGGTCAAGGCAGGTGATCCAAAGGCCCAACTTTTAGCTGCCAATGATTGGTATCGGTTACGGCGTAGCCTTGAGATTATAAAGGTTGGTTTTTGATGTTTTCTTGTTTTATTTGTGAATATTGGACTCTCTCTCTCTCTCAAACTAAAACACAAAGCTACAAAATGGTCATTTATGAAAAATAAAATGTTAATTTGCTGCAAAAGCTACAGATGTGTGGATTCCCAATCTTGGAGTAATCTAATTATACATTGATGCCCTTCTGCATATTTAAGGTCCGTTTGGGATCGTTTATTTTACTGAAACTGAAAACTTTTTGCTGAAAGTACTGTAAATAAAGGTAAAAGTTAGCTGAAATAGTACAATAGGACCCATGAATAGTACCAAAAAGTGCAGTGGGACCCATGAATAGTAGCAAAAATAAGCTGAATAGTAAAATAAGTTGGCAAAAATAATTTTTTTCAAATGCACACTTAGATGGTTTTCTGTGGATTTGATAAAATACTATGGGACATATCAATAACTATATATGTTCACCGTTTACTTATATTTCCTTTGGAATGGCAGTCTAGTGGGTCACCTCCATCTGCTTTTCGAGTACCGTATGATTCTTTCAAGGAACAATGTAGTAACGTAACAGATAGCTCTCATGGTGTCAACTATTCTACTGATGCACTGGAGGAAAATAAATCAAAGGATTTGGATTATGACTTTAATTGTTTTTTCCTCTCTAGCCAAAGACTTGATCTCTATAGACTAATTGACTACCGGTGTGAAGATATGCTTTCAGGTAGATCTTGCTACTAAACATCACTATGTTTTTTGTTTTCTGCCACTTGAAAATCTTAAATTCTTTGAGGTGCACACACAGCCATCTACATTTCAATTGTCATTTACCATTCTATTTGTGTTAAAAAGGTTACTATGTTATATCTATATTGTGACCTCACACAATAACAGAGGCTTTTACTTTTTTTAATATTAGTGTTTATGCAATCATATAGGGAGATGTGCTACCTTTTACCTATAAGGATCCATACTGCTCATAATATTGAATCTACTAGCAATGTGTTAGTTTGTTTCACCATGCTTGAAATCCATAATGACTTTTGGAATAATATCTTTCCCATCATCCCTGTTTCTTCCTTGAAAATTACAAGGCCCCTGGCCAACCAACACATCTTCTCACTTGGCTGATAATCAGGACATCCCCTTTCACCCTTTTTAAAATAAAATAAAATAAAATAATTATGTGTGTGTGTGTTGGCACCTTGTTATCATGCCTGTCCAGTTCAAAAAAAGAAAAATGGCTAGTCATGTTGAGCACTGAGTGTTTCTTGAGGTTGGCCTAATGCCTAAGCATGAATTTCTACATGAATGGTTGATTGCATCATAAATAGCTCAAATTGCTATCATGCACTGCTAATCAATGCAAAAGAAACAAAGTATACAATTTACTCTCAATTTGGTCAAACTTGCTTCTTGTGCAATGAGGCATCACCATACATGAGCCGGTTTTAATAGATTCATCATCAACTCTTTGATGGGCTTTAACTGGACAAAATATATTGTGTTATTTTATTTCTTAACTTAAAATCCAGTATCTTTTAATGCGTCTTCATGTTAATAACTCTTAAGAACAAATTATTGGGTGCTAACCCTGTCCCATCTAATTGATTTGTATACACCACATTCACACACATAATTATGTGTGTGTGTGTGTTGGCACCTTGTTATCCTGCCTGTCCAGTTCAAAAAAAGAAAAATGGCTAGTCATGTTGAGCACTCAGTGTTTCTTGAAGTTGGCCTAATGCCTAATCATGAATTTCTACATGAATGGTTGATTGCATCATAAATAGCTCAAATTGCTATCATGTACTGCTAATCAATGCAAAAGAAACAAAGTATACAATTTACTCTCAATTTCTTCAAACTTGCTTCTTGTGCAATGAGGCAGCACCATACATGAGCCGGTTTTAATAGATTCATCATCAACTCTTTGATGGGCTTTAACTGGACAAAATATATTGTGTTATTTTATTTCTTAACTTAAAATGTATCTTTTAATGCGTCTTCATGTTAATAACTCATAAGAACAAATTATTGGGTGCTAACCCTGTCCCATCTAATTGATCTGTATACACCACATTTACAATGACATAATTAGAGCCAATTTCACAGTTCAGCATTTTTGGCAAGTGGTGTGGACTATGGGATCTAGGTCAAGAAATTATTTAATTTCTTAAGCAGGTTAGAGGGTCTATATTTTCTTCCCCAAAAGGAGAAAAAATGAACAAGTAGTTATTGAAACAAAAAGAAAATAAGAGAAAAACTTATGATCATTTTGATGTTAATTTTAGTTGACAATTAGTCTGTCTACTTTTAGACTTAGGGCTTTGTATTTTGTATGTATCTTGAGTGGAAGTTGACATGTTATACAAAATTGATAAGTATTGCAAGCATTTTTCTCTGCATAGTGCATATTTTGTTGGTTTGGTTAAAGGTAGCATTTATAGAGACTTAAATACCCTTCTGCTCCATTGTTTATTTATCATCTAGTTCAAACAATCTTCTACCTGGTTATAATTCTTTACTCTTGAAGGGCTGCAAATCAGAATTGTATCAGTAGACGATAAAATCCACTAATAAAAAAAATTTAGTAGACGATAATCTAATATTTTGGGATATGTTTTTATGAAATAGTTACAGTAGATGCAAGGAAATTATTTGATACCCACTACAGCATTTAAATTATTGTTCAACTCTTTGGTTGTGTTCATTTGGAATGGTTGATTTTTGCCTGTAGGAGGTGATGGGATTTTGTCTGAGGCTAAATGGCTTCTTGATACTGGTCTTCTACCCAATTCAAATTCTGCAACTCGAGCAATCGGTTATAGACAAGTACACCCTTAATATTTTCTTCTGTTCTTTCTGATTATTATTTTTTTAATCTGCAAGCAGAATTGCTTGTCCTATTGAATTTTTTAATCTTGAAATTGGATCATCACGAAGGAAGGCCCATCACTTGACCATTAGGCTTGTTGCTTGTTTTTGCATTATAATAAATTATTTTCAAATGGTTGCATAAAAAAAAAATCTTCAAATGTTTCGGCTGTCCTTTTTTTTTTTTTTGTATCTCCTGGAATCCATGACTTTCTTGTAGCTCTACTTTTTTTTTTTCTTTTGAAAAAAAAAAGAACACTTTATTGTTCCTGAAATTTTAATTCATCAAAATTATTATTATTATTTTTAAGTCCAAGCTTTAGAAAGTTGTTTCCTCTTTACTTAGTTTGAATTGAATGTTGTTACATCTTCTAACATGCCAACTATGACTTCTTTTTAACCGATCAAAAGAAACCTGTGACTTCTTTTTTACTATTCTGATTCATGTTGTGGACTTAAATGTTATGCAATATTTTATTCATTTAGATAAAATTGTGGTAATATTAAACATTTGATTTTTACATGATGTTATCTTGCCTTCTTTGTCCTTGACTTGGCCATAATTTTTTTTTTCAACTGATGCTTGTTTTTGTTGAGATGGTTTATTCTGTTCTGGACAGTTAATGAAAGGTTCATTTGGTTTGTGTGATTTACTAATTTCAGGCTATGGAGTATTTATTACTCTGTAGGGAGCTAGGAGGTAGTTCTCCCAGAGAATTTTTCACTTTCTTATCTGAATTTCAGAAAGCATCTAGGTAATGCATTTCTGTCAGCTAGTATTATTTATATGATTAATATATTTGAGTCCTGTGAATCCATAGGTGTTTTTGTTATGTATTTGAGCAATACCAATTTTAATTTTTGGTAGTGGATTATTGTTTAAAAAAGAAAAAGTCTTCAAATTAATGGATTAGAAAGAATATCACTAGGGATATTTTCTTTTCGGTAGTCTAGACGTTTATTGGGGCCATTTTCTGGAGCAATGGTAAATGTCTAGGGCTACCAATTGCAAGTGTGGGGATTTGAGTCCAGAGAGTGGCCATTATGCAATATGTTTGATGCAGGGAGCATAACTAAAATTATTTCATAACTTATTATTTTAGAATGTCTTCCAAATTTCATTTTTAAATTTTGAATTGGTTTATTATTTAAAAATTAATTATTTTAAGATTTTCTTCCAAATTTCATTTTTTAATTCTGAATTTCTCTTTCTTGTTGTTGAGGATTTTGTGGGATGTAATTGCACCTTAATGTAATTCTAGGCTTCACTATCTAAACTTTTCCTGGCAACCTTACGCTTCACACCACTTAAAGGTGCGTGGAATCGCCGCCATCTAGAATTTGCCTGAAAACCTTATACTTCACCACCTAAAGTGCTTGGAATCACAACCACAATTAGAGAAACATCTCTAATCAAAATTTTTATTCAAATTGCACTGTTAGAAACTATTCCAGAGCCTTGTTTTAATAGAATTAAGGGGTTTCATACATTAATGCACACTTATATTCCTCAAAAACATCAAAGCCAAATTCAAAATTGAAAAAGAAATTGGCCAAGTTCCTTAATATAAAAAATTTGAAAAAGAAATTTTGTTTTGTTTTGTTTTGTTTTTAATATTATTATTGTTGTTGTTGTTGTTGTTATTATTGAAAAAAGAATACTTCACGTACATATATATTGAACACAAGGAAGCCTAAATAATTACAAAGAATAAGTTATCAAATACAAAGTATAGCGAATTTTTGAAATAACAATGGAATTACTATTGGTAAGACCCTATACATGAGACTGGTCGAACAAAGATCTAATGATCAATTATTTCAATTGAGTCACCAAATTTTTGGCATCTTTACAAGAATTCTAGTTCAAAATTAGAAGAAATTCTGAAATAATTTTGATTGTGCTCCCTGTATCAATGTTGAAGGGTAGGAATGTATGCATCCCACCTTTTGAGGACGAAGGACCCCACTTAAGTAGGACCAACACTAATGAAGAACCCTTATTCTAGAAGTTTATGAAAGCGATCAAGTTCATCGATAACTAGTGGAAAGAGACATGGACATTAATTTGACCCTTGATGCAAGTTATTGTGATAGGAAACTCACTTGTGATGCCTGTACTTGTTCTCACACTGGTTACAACTCGATCATACATTCCTCTATTACTATAATATACTTTAGAGGAACTATATTCTTTTCTAAAACCCATTACGTAGCCATTCTAGGTACTCTATCATTCGTTTTTTCTATACCCCGTAAAAATCATATGGAGATCTTTATTGCTTTCCTATATTTCTCCATTAGAAGTCTAAATAAGAAATTTTTTTTTTGTGGTACTCTCCTAATATAAAATCAAATTGATTATTCAATTATGTTGTTTTGTGTCTTACCTATATTCAATCACTCTCCCCAAAAGACTAAAATAGTGTATTTGGACTCATTCTTTACTCCTTACCCATGGCCTTCATGAATTCTTTCAAATCTCCCATTATCTTTTTGACATGACCATTAAGGTCTCCTCCACTTAAAAATTGTTTCCTCATTTGGTAACCTCCCCAAATTCTTTTCTTAATGGATTCTTCCAACCCTTTAAGTAGTGTCTGTGTTAATTATGTTAACTCTCTTGTCTCCGAGAACAAGTATTATTAACAAAATTCTTTCCTCTATCCTTTTAAACTCAACCTGCCTTTGATTTTAGGCCTCAGGCAGTGTAGAATGCACTAATTTGCGGCCTACGTGTTTTCCAAAACTAAACTGAATAGAATTGTTACTTTCCAAAAATGCTTGCTGAAAATCAAAGAAAGAAGCTCTCTGATTAAGGTACAAGGGGCTCACTAAACTATCGAGAAATGGCTTTCAGCCTAGGATTTCTTGAATGTGCTTTTCTTTTCTTTTAAGTTTCAACTAGGACTTCCCTCTCTACTGCAAACTATACTCTATCAGAAAGTCTTGTAATCAACTGGAATTCTTTTTCTCAACCAATCGGAAACACTGGAAACAGGTTGAAAGTAGGGCAGAGGGTGGGTTTAGCTGATTTCAAAATCCTCTGCTAGTAGGGATCCTGGGTGAGGTTCTACTTTCTTACTCGGGAATATTTACAAGGCGACGCCTTGAAATGCATACAATTGTGCCTCTCATAAACGAATACCAATTTAGCCTGCTCCTACTGCACGGGAGTATCTGCTGGTCACCTTTGGTGAAGCAACCTGTTTTTCTATCCCATTTCTATTTTTTATCCTTTTCTATATTCTTCAACTTCGATTTATATCTTGTATGTTCAATTTCTCTAAATTTTTCACCTACCCATAATCCATTTAGTTCCTTTGGGCACACTATGTTTATCTTTTTCCTAATCATTGTATCTACTAATTTCATTAGTTTCTCTGTTAATGACCCTATATTTCTATAAATCCTATTATCTTAGACTAATTTCTTTATCCATACCCATCCATCAAAATGGGGTGAATCATTGTTCATTTCTCACTACACGCGGGTGCTGATGCAGTGCGTCGCTTATAGGGAACACCTTAGCTACCCTTACCCACTTTCCATTTTTTTCCAGGGTCCAATGTTGTGAATCGCTAGTAGAAAACACCCCAAGTTGTATCTACACAAGATCTATTCATAATAAAGTGACCAAATTTTACATTGGCTGTCAACCAATAGTAACCCTCCCAATTTTTTTTGGACTTGGGTATAAGAAAAATATACAACACACATGTGGAGTTACTTGTGCAACTTTATAATAATAAAAAAAAATTAAAAATAAAAGAATAAAGGCTTGATGGTGGTAGCTTAGGCTTTATTACCCTGTCTAATGGATCATGGATCACATAGCCAGTTAGCTGTGCATTATGTTTTAGGACAAAGCTTGATTATGCATTTCATGCTTGAGTACTCCTTGTACCAATTTTGAGTCTGAAGCTCTTATTCATTGTATATTAATCCAGAAATTTTAAATTTATTGGTGCAGAAATTTTGCAAAAAGGCAATTGACATGGTTTCGTAATGAGCATATATATCATTGGCTTGATGCTTCTAAGCCCCTGGTATGTCATTTCCATTCTTTACTAGTTACTAAATCTTTCTTGACAACTACATTTTTTTTTCCTCCTCTTTTCTCCTCATCTTCAAGTGCATTAGCTCATTTGGATGTCACTTGTACAAGGCTTTTGCAGTGCATTTATATGTGCACAGAATTCAACATGGGTATTGGTGTAGTTTGGGATGAATGTATTCCTTTCTGCATTTACAAGTAGAATTGGTCTTGAAGGGGCATATTTCTCATCCATGTGGAAATAATTGTACAAGTGTTGTACGCTACGTAAAACTGAAACTGTATATATTGCTAATCTTTTTGTTTAAAAGATAATAACAAACACCGAAGGCATAAAGTTGGTATAAATAATGAAACTAATTTTGAAGTAAAACTTAAAAAAAAAATACATGATGCATGTCCTTCCCTCATATGAATTAGGCAATGGGAGGGTTGTGGGTTCAAAATCCACCGGAAGGAATACATGATGCTCAATCTATGTTGGCATACACATGAATTTGGAATTTGAAAGGTTTTTTATTTTCTATTACTCTAGACCAGATATTTAGCTCAATCTTAACCATGCTCATGCTGTGTACCCATTCCCGCCGTATTTGAGCCCTATCCCACCATATCTTTTAAAGATAAATTATTGTTTTATAAACAATTTTGGATACATATCCAGTATGTATCCAACATTCCAACCATATCCCCTTGTAGTTTATATACGATCAGTATCATATGACTGGTATGACAGCAATGTTGAAGTATACATGTTTTCTAACTGTATGTTATCAAGATCCAAAATTTAGGTACAGTTCTTAACAATGAAGTATGGATTCTTAGTGAAACAAAATATGGAAGGGCCCACACCTTTCCTTTCCCACTTACTGTGGTGAGCTTGCCAATGCACATGGAATGGGGATAATTTGTGGTTTCCTTAGGCAGATTTCTTTATATTGTAAATTTTTTATACATCATGACCAATTAAATGTTCTTATCTAATATAAGTTCATAAGTCAGAGTTAAATCTTATCAGGAATGGAACAGTGAATCCATGAGGTATTTGCGTGCAGCTATTAATATTAATAATATACAGTGGGTTAACTTTAAGGAATATCAATTTGCCATCTCTTATTCACCTTTCATGTATTATAACTCTAATATCTATTTATAAGCATTAAGGAATTTATATTTGAATATTAACAATGTATTTGCGCTTTTCACTTTTTATCTTATATTTTTTTAGATTTGTTGTGACAATGTTACACTTTTTATTTTTTGTCTTGAGATTCTTTATAATCAGGAGAGGATTTTAAGTTAGACAATAATTTTATCCCCCAAATTATTTGAATTGAAAGTATTACTTCAAAATATGCATAATGGGAAATCGCCAAATTCTACCAAAGGGACTCCATCAGATTTGAGATGCTTCAGTAGAATGTAGAGATTGTGTGAAAGAGTGCCCACAATATGATTTGAAATCTTTCTAATCATAGTGTATATTGGATCTTTTTCCCTTGCTATTTTCATATACCTATTTTCATGTGATTGTAAATGATGGTTATTTTTGTTATTCTTGTATTGCTCATATTCCTATTTTCTGCACGCATGAATTTTTTCTGTTGTGAGTTTGAACTTTGAAGCATGTTTCTTCTCCATACAGATCCTATAGAGATATTCTTCCCACCATGTTCAAAGGCTTACTATGTATTACTTCTAATAATTAATGTTATTATTATTATTACTATTAATGCTGTTTTCATGCAATGGGCTGATAGTGTACTGTGTAAACGTGAATATATTTAACACTGAAATCTGGAATTTGTCAAGATGCAAGGAACATGTGACTGTCAAATTTATTGATCTTTAGTGGACTTGCAGCAAATGGATTTGCTAGTCTGGCAACCCTTTTTTAGCTCTTTAGCTGGTGTACAGCTTGTCATCTTTTAGAGGTGACAGTGACTCTCCAAAAGCATGCTATGGGTTTTTCCAATCAGTCATTTGAATTCCTTATTTTTTTCCCCTAGGATATATTTTACATTGAAAGACCAATAACAATCCAAGGAACCCTCATTTTGATTATTCAGGTTTGACAACAAACTTTTATATCTTGGGGGAAATGCCTTCAAATTGGTTTGGCTAAAAGGTTTCATTTTTATCTGGTCTTGGATAGGATTTGCAAAATGATAACATTTTGTGGGTTGACTTTTTATGCTTACAAATTAAGTCGTCTTAGTTACTGCAATTACAGTTGTGAGACCATTTAGCTTTATGCAACATAAGTTTCTTAGATACTGATTTATGTGAGCTTGTTGTATTGGCACCAAAAGAAAATTATTGAATCATATCAGGCCCTTAAATTCTGTTGCTTAAATCAGGGAAAATTTTGCAGGAACAGGTGCTGAACTTCATTTATGATTCATACCATGATGAAAGCAGAGTTTTGGTGGTGCCTGAATCACTAAGAATGAAGAAAGATACAAGCCACCGAGAAGCTTCCAAACTTAAGGGTTACCGCACCAAAAATAGGTATATAATAGTTATATTTGTTATAAAGTTGTTGGGTTGTTTATTGCAAAGGTCTAAAAGGCTCTCTTTAAATGTGAAGGCATTTTGTCAGCCGTCAAGATTGTTCAGATATTTTGGACTGGATAAGCAGAACCCAAGGGTCATCAAGCAATGAAGCTATTTTTTCGTTCACTTGAATCTAAATTCATTATGAGAATGACCTTACAGAATCCAAAATGAAACAATTTTCCCCCTTTCAGAGGTAAGTTTTCAAGGCCCTTGCCTTATTATGGCATATTTCTATCCTTGTCCAATTTGATCAAGACCTTTGAGCATTCATCTATTTTGCAGAGACTCAAAAAAGAGAAATATATCGGAAGCATTCATCTTTATTGGAAGCCAAATTGAGTTTGTTTCATAAAGGAGGATTTTGATAATGAGATCAGTGTATGTATTTGTAATCAATAGGGTCTACTGCCACATTCATTTTCTGCTTAAATTGAAGTATGTAAGAGCATCCGCATTAGTGGATGTAAAATTTTTGTATATTTTGCAAAAAAAAAAAAAAAAAAAATTTATTTTACACTTCTACTTTTATAAAACACCACATCAATTTGTCTATTCTACACACTCTTTTATTTAAATAATATTTTTCTCACTTTTTTTTATTATAATTTCACACCTTCCATATGGCCCACCAACTTTAACACACATGCTGAACACTTTCCCTTTATTTTCCCCATTTTTCTTCTTTCTTTTTCGTCTTTTTCTTTCTTCTCCTTCTTCTTCTTCTTCTTCTTCTTCTTCTTTATCATTCTCTCAATTCATATTTCTCTCTATCTTCCCAGTTCCCTCAATCAATCTTCCTCAATTTACCACCCCCATTAACCAAACCCAGTTAAAGGCAGAGGCTCAAATCAAGACCAAAACAAAACCCACACATTCTATCATCAATTCCAACAAACCCACAAAATTCCCCAAGCTTGAACATTAATTCCAGCAAACCCACAAAAGTCCACCAAGCTTGAAGCCAAATAAGAGAAAAAACACCCAGATTGTGTGAGTCTTGATTATGGGTTTGTGTAGGTGAAGTATTTGATGTTGAGATTGTGTGGGAATTTTGTGTTTGGAGGGAAAGATTTTTGTAGCTGAAGTATTTGATGATGGTTATGTGTGGAGATTTTGTGTTTAGAAGAGAGCATGTCTGATGAGGTAGATAGAGAAGAGAGTAAGGGGAAGAGAGTGAAGGGAAAGTGACAAGAGAGAGAGAGAGAGAGAGAGAGATCAGATTTGTGGAGAGAAAAAAATATATATATATATAAAATGTAAATGAACAGTAACCGTGTAAATATACACGGTTATAGCAACTTTGAATATTTAGACAACTTTAGCTTGACTGATGTGGAAGATTTTTGGGGTAAAATGTGTTACTTATTATATTTGGCAAAGTTTTACAAAGGCTGGTGTGATTGCTGAAATCTTAATATGGAATAAGACTATGCTTTACCCAATTTTGGTATTATTTCTGATCTACCTTATTTCTTCTTTTTATCCTCTTGAGTGAGAGAGAGAGAGATTATTATTGTTATTATTTTTTTTTTGGGGGGGGGGGGGGGGGGGAGGATTGAAAAGGTAAAAAGTCTTTGGCCTGAGAATATTTTTGGACTAATGCTATTGTTTTTTTGATGCAAATGTAAGAATGGTTGCTTTTTAAGGACATTGTTGTTCATATATATATATATATATAGACACACATACATTGTTTATAAAACGAGGGTGTACAATACATATATATGTGCTCAGTGTAACTACTTTGATTTAGCTCTCTCAGTCTTTGGACTCTTCCCTGGAAGACTGATGGTTGTTAACTACTTTGATTTAATAAAACAAAAAAAACTACTGAGCAAGTCTATATTGTCACAAACTTTTCCACAATTTTACTATGTAACGACTCATGAGTGGTGAAATCATAGATCCACATGAACTCATTATTTTATTTTTACCACTCACAAGTCGTCACTTAGCAAGTTGTGGCAAAATTGTGAAAAAGTTTGTGACATTAGACTTACTCAAAAACTACTCCACATTGTAAACACATTCCGATGCAGTAATGGTATTGCAGCAAAGTCATGTGAGTCAGTCAATCAAGATATTGAATCCGCTATCTCATTGGTAACGTGTAAATATTGCCCAATCAAGATATTCGCTAGGAAAAAAAAAAAAAAAAAATTAAGAAGAGGGAAGAATTATATTTATATATGCAAACACTGTTTTTTCTTGCATCCCTCCCGTCCGTAGATGTTAAACTTACTTGGAATTCCAGGAAATTTATTCATTTTATTTTTCTCTTTCATCCTTGTCCTTGAACGAAATGTTCAACTTCACTTTAACCAAACATATTGAATTAATATGCCGCTACTATTCAGATATTGAGTAGTAATGAGGAGAGCTTGGGATCCCGAAATCTTGAAAGGGTCATCACTCATCGTCATCGGCATACAAGATGCTTGTGGCACACAGAATATGCTAAACTGATATTCATATTCCACCCCAATCAAGGCCCTGATCTGATGCTTGGTTTGGCTGTCGATTAACCACATCTTCCCATTATCTTATTCATGTTCAGGTTTTGCTTTTACTTTTTAAAATTACATGTAAATCAAAACCCAATCGAATAAAGTAGGATAGTTTTCCTTTTCATTTTCTTATATATATATATAAAAAAAAAAATCATCTTTTTTAGTATAAAATAATTTTCCATTGATCCCAATAGCTAAAATGGTAGTACTTCTTTTTTAATAAGATTACCTCACATCTAGATTTTGCCTATTATCACAGTTCGATGACTAATAGAAATTCCTATAATATATATATATATATAAAGAAAAAAAAAGTGACATAGATATTGATCTGTGTGCATGAATCCATAAACTCTTTAAAACAAGCACCTAAAAAAGTCTAAAATGATCTACGTTGTATTTAGAGGATTCTTACCATAAATTTATGCATCATGAAAACACTGTCACCCATAGATTAGAAGAAATACTATTTAGTACATGTCCGTGGGGTCTCCATTTGCAAGAAAGGGCCAAGACTCCACTCATTTATTTTTCGCCGATGATAGCCTTATTTTCTGCCGAGCCTCCATACAAGAATGTCAAAAAATTCAATCTCTCCTTGCCTGCTATGAGAAAACATCGGGGCAGCTCCTAAATATGCACAAAACAAGCCTCTTCTTTAGTAAGTCTACCCACCCGGACACCCTTAACCAGATTAAAGCATCACTTGGTGTCCAAGTAGTGAAGCAATGTGAGAAATACCTGGGTTTACCTACTCTAATCAGGAAAAACAAGAAAGCAAGTTTCAGGTACATTAAGGAAAAAGTTTGGGCTAAACTTCAAGGGTGGAAAGAGCAGCTCATTTCTCAAGTAGGCCGGGAAGTGCTTCTCAAAGCGGTCATCCAAGCGATACCGACATATGCCATGAGCTGCTTCAAGCTCCCTATCACCCTTTGCGATGAGATAGAATCCTTGATCAAGAAATTCTGGTGGGGTCAGAGGGGTGAGCAAAGGAAAATCCACTGGTCCAAATGGAGCACCCTTTGTAAGCCGAAGAATCTTGGGGGCATGGGCTTTAGAGATCTTGAGAAATTTAATGTGCGATGCTTGCAAAACAAGTTTGGCGCTTGCTAACAAAGAAGGACTTCTTGTTCTACAGATTCTTCAAAGCAAAATTTTTCCCAACAGGTAGCATTCTTGAGGCGAAGGAAGGGATTGGGTCCTTTGCATGGAAGAGCATCCTTAAGGGCAGGGATTTAGTCCAAAAAGGCTTGTTATGGAGAGTGGGCAATGGGTCATCAATCCGGATCTACCATGATAATTGGCTTCCTGACCCTAGTTTCAAGAAAGTCCTCTCCACTCCTAACTTTTTTGACAGCCATGAAAAGGTTTCAACCTTTATTGATAGTGAGTGGCATTGTTGGTCCCTGGAGGCTATTGATGCGAATTTCCTCTCCCATGAAGCTTCGTTAATCAAGGCCATCCCCTTCAGTTTTGACGACTGCGTGGATGTGATAACTTGGCCGTCGAACAATGATGGTGTATACTCGGTAAGGTCTGATTATCGCCTCTTGTTGGACATGGAGCTAAATGAGCAACCTAGATCCTCGGACCTCTCTAATACGAAAAGGTTATGTAAGGGTATTTGGAATCTAAAATTCCCTAACAGAGTTAAGAATCTAATTTGGAGAGCAGGGTCAGATTCATTGCCATCAAAGTCAAATCTCAGGAAAAGGAAGATCCCTATCAGTGCAATGTGCTCAAACTGCGGTTTGGAACTAGAAACCACAGTGCATGCCATTTGGTCATGTCCCTCCCTATTACAGGTTTGGAATGTCCACTTTGATTGGCTGGTTAATGAAGTGGGTAAGGTCTCTTGCTTCCTTGATGTGCTGCAATGGTGTACAGAGAGGTGCAATCTATTGGATTTGCTCGCCATGACAACTTACCAGGTTTGGTCTAGACGCAACAAACTTCGTGTGGGTGACGCTGCTGCTCCTCTGAGTATGATCAATCAATTGGCGACGGATAGCCTCCAGGAATTCTGCCAATCCTCCCTTAATCCTCCAAAAGCTCCCTCTCATCCTAAAGTCCCAAAATGGTTGCCTCCTCTTTCGAATTGGGTGAAAATCAATTTCGATGGAGTAACGTTTGGTTACACCAGCTCCGCAGGTTTGGGAGCGATAATCCGAAATGACATGGGTCTAGTTATGGCTGCTTTTACACAACCCATTCCACTGCCTACATCTGTAGAGATAATGGAAGTGTTGGTAGCTTGGGGTGCCCTTTGCTTTGCAAAGGATCTCGGCTTTAACAAGGTAATATCGGAAGGAGACTCGGAGATTATCATAAAAGCCCTCAACAGATGTGGGTTGTCTTCTTCTAGCTTCGGCCACATTATTAAGGACATCAAGATGTTATCTTCATCGTTTGGGAGTGTTCTCTTTAGTCATACCTGTAGGCAGGGCAATAGAGTTGCCAATGGAATGGCTAGAATGGCATGTAATTTTGTTCATTTCCAATCCTAGATGGAGGATGTTCCTTCAGGGGTGAAAGATGTATACTTATCTGAAGTAATCAAATGATTTCCTCCCCCCTCTTCTGCGAGGGTGGTTTCTCAAAAAAAAGAAAAAAGAAAAGAAAAGGAGATTGAGTTACGGTAGTAAAAAACACTTTAAAACAAGCACCTAAAAAAGTCTAAAATGATCTACGTTGTATTTAGAGGATTCTTACCATAAATTTATGCATCATGAAAACACTGTCACCCATAGATTAGAAGAAATACTATTTAGTACATATTATTAAGAAGATGAGCTAATTAGAAAGTTTTTCATTCAATTAAATTTAGCTTTGCCTAACGAATAATATTTAAATTAAGAAAGGAGAACGGGAAAACAACTTATGAAAATGTTGGTAGTAGACTAGTAGTTTAAGAATCTTAATAAGAAAGAAAGTGATGAAAATGTTATATATATAGAGAGAGAGAGAGAGTGGGGGTAGCAAATAGCAATCACTAGCAACAAAGAATCATAAATAATATTCTATACATTATTATTTCTAAAGCAAATAGAAGCCATTAGAAAATATCAATAATTCTGTCAAACCTTTAGCCTAATATAAGGATGAAGAGGCCAATTTGAACTTTTCTTACATCAACTAAAAAATTTGATATATCAGGGATATATCAGGAATATATATATATAAAAAGAGGATTCCCTCTTTGGATTGGACGTTTACAATTTTAATTTTTTTTTTTTAATCGGCCGCAAGTTCCCCCCCCCCTTAAATAGTTATCTATTTCATTCATAAAAAAAATAAAATAAAAAAAAAAAAAAAAAAAAGCCAGCTCACGTTTCATTGCCTTCCTTGCACTATTTACAGGATTACAGGTTTCCTTTTTCCTAAAAATTATTGTAACATACTGTTGAGGTTCAAAAAATCATAACACAAGGCCCAAAGATTTGAAGCCCAAGATCCATGAAGGGGCAGGTTTTAGAGCCCATGAAACAAAGGCCCAGCCTGCCAAGATCAGAAGACCAAAGAGAGTCCGAGCAGAAAGAACTGGGCCGGGATCCCAGAGACTGCCAAGGGCCAGGGATCCCTGGGACGTGCAACACAGCCAGAGTGGGATTGAGACAGCTCAAAAGGGGAATAAAAAAGCACAAGAAATGAAGGACAGATATGTCCTCCTCAAGCGCTCAGTGATGCAGCAAAGAACCAGAGGGCTTGGAAAGCAACAACTCGTGAGCAAAAGGCTGGTACTTCGGGGAACCCAGAAAGATGAACCATAAGGGGAAGTAGCTGGGAAGACCTTCGACTTGGCAGGGAAGGATTCGGCTCACTTTGGAAAAATGACAAAGGGTAAAGGCGTGGAAGCATTGAAAGAAGAGAGATTGAAGGTCAGCTACCTAAGGGCACCACGGAATGGAAAGTCAGCGAGGGACTTTCAGGGAGACAGCACCAAAAGGAGAAAATTATAAGGAATGAGGAAAGAACCAACCCTCTGAGTAACTGGCACAGCACGAGCTTTGATACCTAGGGGAGCAAAAGAGAGAAATTGGTGGTACCCTAGAATCCTACCATGACACTATAAAAGGGGTAGGCAGCCAACATCAAAGGGGCATTCAGCAATAGTGGAATCATAACAGAATCATTGAGAAAACTCTGTCAAAATTCAAAAAAAATAGGAAAATACCTCCCGGTATCCCATAAACAGCCACTAGTATTTACTTGGATTCAAGGGGATTCAAACTTTGCAAGTCTTAGAGGCTTGGATAGCCATCTAAGTCTGTAATTTTTGAGCTTATTTGGACCTTGTATCATGTTTTAGTGAGCATACTGTAATCCATAATTAAAAAGATAATCAAATATTTCATATTAATTTGGGATCCCTACTAGTCTGTGTGCCTTTTCTTTTACATTACATTGTCTTTTTTTTGCTGTTTTTCTTGTTGTTCAATACATATATTCTTGCTTGCCAGTGTATACGTGTTGTAGGATCTTTGCTCTGCGCATAACCTGGTTCGTAAACAGCCCATTTAGCTGCGGTGAACCAAGCCCAGTCCCTTCAAACTATAACAAGAGGGTCTGGGGTCCTTGCTTAAGCTTGGGCTAGGATACCGTCAAAAATCGACCCTCACACATACAGTATCTCTAAATTAGATATATCTCACCGGTTTCTAAAAAAGAGAAGAGATTTATCCTATTCACTTACTAGGATAAATACAAAATAAAAATGTAAAATTGTGTTTCATTTTAAAATCCCACTAACTCACATTTCTTACCTACTTACTTTTCCAGTGTAAACAAAAAAGACAAACTACTTATTAGTTATTATGTACATATTATAATCATAATTTTCCACAATCATTTGTGTGTTTATTTTGTATATATGTGATTACTTTACATGTTGAAAAAAAATAGAAAAACCTCTATGCACGCGTGTAAGCGCACAGATAGTTGTCAAATCGTGAATCGTATCGTGAATCGATTTTTGATTTTTTTGTATCGTGTATCGTATCGAATCGTATTGTAAGATACACAAACACCTAATAAAATTATAAAATAATTATAGATATACATATATAAAATGTATATTCATTATAAATTCAAAATATATTCAACTAATGACCAATTTAATCATTACTTATGTAATAAAATTTAACAAAGCTAACTAAATAAATCAAATTAACTTATGTTTATAACATGCACATTCAAATTGATTAAACTCAGAAGTAATACATGATATATGAACCAAAATAATAATATCTTTTCGCCATCTTGACTAATCAACTCCATCTAAGTCAATGTTATCATCATGTTCGGCATCTTGCAAAATTATTTTTTCATAGACATTTTCTTTATTATTATCAACATTTACTTTTCTTTTTTTGGTTTTTTTATTCTAATAATTTTTTCTTTATATTTTTTCTTGGCATTCTAGCTTTTTAGACTCAAAATAATAATAACAAAATAAAAATAATTATATTTTCATTTAATACATTATTAATAGTATAGAAAATAAATTTGCACATATGAAAGTAAGTGTTATGAGTATTTTTCTTTTGATAAACAACATATCTATTAATCAGGATCGGTACAAATTGAGGAGTCTCCCCTACAAACAGCCTCAAAGGAGGGGGGGAGATTTCCATTATTGAAACAAAAGTCTAAATTGGAGTTCAAGGCAAATTTAGCAGCCTCATGGGCAGCTGCATTACCATTTCTCTGAACCCAGCAGAATTTGACAGAAACAAAACGAGAAGAAAAACAATGGATATTACTAATGGTGGCACTTGAATGCCAATCGGGGATAAGCTCAGAGTTCGACACCGCATCGAAGTAGTTTTTACAATCTCCCTCAAAGATGACCGAGCTCCACTGTTCATGTAAAGCTAGCTTCACTGCCCATAGGAGGGCTTCGGCTTCTGCTTGGGCTGGACTGCATAACTGATGTCTTGTACCCCATAAGAGAAGGACTTCGCCATTATGGTCCCTAGCCACAGCCGCTAGCGCTAAACCAGAGCTGTTTAATGCGGCATCCACATTGACTTTGATACAACCTTGAGGAGGTAGGGACCATTTTACAGAGACTTGCTCCTGTGGTGGGTGGATGATTGGAGAGTACACCTTTAAAATCTCAAGGAACCTTTTTTTGACATTCTGCATGGCATTGAGAACATCGGCTTTGCCATCTTGGAACTGAATGTGATTTCTAGTTTGCCATATTTCATCAACGATGAGGGCCATTTTAAGGGAGATAGTCCACTGTTCATGCACTGGAAATGGTGAGTTTGGAGGTGTCATAATGAATTTGATGATGTCTTCATTTGAACTGATAGCAGTGGCATCTATTCTGAGTCCCCACCAAGCTAATGCCTAAAGAGCTTTGGCAAAATTGCATTCAAAGAAAAGATGGTTGCTGGTTTCTTCCGCTGAGTTGCAGAGAAAATAGGACGGGTCAACATGAGGAATTCTTTTCTGCAAGTTTGCTTTAGTAGGGATTGCATTGGCTCCAACTCTCCAAATAAGCAATTTGAGTCGTTCCGAGAACCTTGCTTTCCACAGCTTCAACCAATGTGTTTGGAGTTGATCATTACTGGTGGGATTGGTAAAGGATACTTTGTAGACAGATTTGACCGAAAAAATTCCTTTAGAATTCGGTAGCCAAATTAGTCTATCTGACCTGTGAGTAACAAGTATGGGAATGGTGAGAATTGCATGGGCATCAAAAGGGGCGCAAATTTCATTTACCAATCCTTTGTTCCAAGTTCTAGTGGTGGAGTCAATGAGATGGCAGGCTTTGATGGGGAATTGCTTGTACTCCTCTACCCTCGGCTGAGGCTTGAAACTAACAATCCAAGGCACCCACGGATCAATCCATACATCTATAAACTGCCCATCTCCTAGCAAGAAGCATGCTCCTTTCTTAATAAGCTTTTTAGCATTTTCTATAGCTCTCCAAGTCGAGGAGGCTGTCTTAACAGGCTCTGCGGTAATCCACATGTTGTTGACCTTGTACTTTGATCTCAATACTTCCATGCATATGCTCTGCTTCCCAGAAACCACCATCCAGGCAAGCTTAGCTAATAATGCCGAATTACCATCTTTTGCCTTTTTAAACCCAAGGCCGCCTTGTCTCTTAGGACGACAAAGCTTGTCCCAAGCATTCCAGACAATGAATCTGCTATCTTTATCTTTGGGTTTCCACCAAAACCTCCTTGAGAGAGCATCCAACTTTTCACAGTTTTTAGCTGGGACATTGAATGAAGATAGAGTGTAGTTGGGGATGGCTTGGGCAACTGAGTTAATAAGAATGCATCTACTAGCCCAAGTTAGACATCGGCTTCTCCACCCCGACAGTTTGGCTTCTAGCTTTTCTTCAAGAAATTTAAAGTCTTTAGATGGTGATCTAGTTAAGAAAAAGGGAGCGCCAAGGTACACCGCATCTTTTTTAAGCTTTTTCATTTGGAGCTGCTGCTTTATGGATCTTCTAATACTATCTCCAGTGTGTTTGGAGAAGAAAATTCCTGACTTACTCCTGTTAATGTTTTGGTCCAACCAATTGCAGTACTTGTCCAAGCATTTGGATAGGATCCTGGCATCATTTTTGGTTGCCTTAGAGAAAAGCACGATGTCATTAGCATACATCATGTGCATCAAGGCTGGTCCTCTAGCACTTGCTTTAGCACCGCTGATATTACCAGAGATAAGCTCTTTATCAAGCATTCAAGAGAGAACTTCCTAACCCAAAATAAAAAGATAGGGGGAAAGTGGGTCACCTTGCCTTAGACCTCTGCTAGGTTTGAACTGGTCAGACTTACCTTCATTGACAAGCACCTCAAAGGAAACTGTATATATACAGGTCACAATCCAGTTAACAAAGGTGTTGTTGAAACCAAGGTTGGAGAGCACAGCTTGGATAAACTTCCAGTTGATTCTGTCATAGGCTTTTTGAAGATCCAGCTTGATTGCCATGAAACCAGTTTTAACCTTTCTGACCTTAAAGCTATAGAAGAGCTCATGAACCACAACTTGGTTTTCTGCGATCCATCTCCCCAGAATGAATGCAGATTGGCAAGGGGAAATTATTTTGTGTAAAAGTGGTCTAAGCTTTGCTACCAGCAACTTGGATATGATCTTGTAAACTACATTGCAGAGGCTTATGGGCTGGAAGTTGTTAACCGAGGAAGGGTTTGGGGTTTTTGGGATTAGGACAATAAGGGAGCTATTAGCCTTATTAGGCATATTGCCATTTTCGAAGAAGGAGACCACTGCTTGGATTACTGTGTCACCAACAGTGGGCTAGAATTCCTTGTAGAAGATAGCAGGGAATCCATCTAGGCCTGGTGCCTTTAGGTCATGCATTTGAAATAGGGTTTCCTTTATCTCTTCTGGAGTAGGGATACTGTTCAAAATTGCATTATCTTCCTCAGATATGTAAGGGGGCATGAGGTTGTCTAGTTGCACAGGGAAAGCTACCTCCTCTTCTGTGAACATTTTCTTGAAGGATGAGTGGAACATCTTCCTTATCTGGTTTGAGCTAGTAACCCATTGTCCCTCTTCCGACTTAATTGCATCAACATTATTGTGCCTTCTTCTGATGATAGTGGAGAGGTGGAAGGATTTTGTGTTTCTGTCCCCTTCCTTCAGCCATAGCTCTCTCGATTTTTGCTTCCATATGACCTCACTTCTCAATAACCATTCTGATAACTCTAGTTGCAGTGCTTCCTCGATTCTTCCGTTCTCCTCAGAAGGAGGCTTTCTTTGGACCTCTTTTATGTTCTTCATGAGGCGATTGATTCTATCTTGACAATTCCCAAACACTTCCTTGTTCCATTGCAGAGCTCATCTCTTGTTATAGCTTGCTTTTTGTACAGTTTAATAAAAGTGGTGCCACTTGTAATGCTATTCTATGCCCTTTCCACGATAGAGTTACACCCATTATCTCTAATCCATGCTGCCTCAAACCGAAAAGGTCGAAGGGCAAAGCTGTTTTCTGGGTTAGTATCTAGGAGGATTGGGGCATGGTCGGAATTAACTGCTCCAAGATGAGATACAACAGCCTTAGGGAATGCTAATCTCCAAGAGATGCCTGCAATGCCTCTGTCTAATCTTCTTTTGATAGCAGAGCTTCCCCACCTTCCTTTTGCCCACGTGAATGTATTGCCTGAATATCCCAGATCAATAGCTCCAAACTCAAATATAAGCTCTTTCAAGTAATTGGTGGCTGATGAACCAGCTCCGCCATTATTTCTACCAGAAATTTCAGAATCAACTGTTGTGAAATTAAAATCACCTATGCAGACCCAAGGATAGTGGCATGACTCAAGAAGAGCCATAAGATTTTCCCAAGCCTTTTGCTTTTTGGCTGGGTATGGAGGGCCGTAAAAGCAAACAAGGAGCCAGCTGCAAATGGCATCAAAGGCCTTAATCGCAATAAGATTTTTATTGTACTCCACTTCTTGAATTATGAGACCAGACTTCCACATGACACAAATACCACTGCAATACCCTTTGCTTCTACCACACACATATCAGAAAATTTTATTAAATTCATAACCTCAGCCATCCTAGAGGCCGAAGCCTTGGTTTCACTTAGAAAGATAATATCAGGGCTAGTCCCTTTTATTTGAGCCTTAAGGCTCTGACTGTTGCAGCGTTGCAGATGCCGCGACAGTTCCACCCTAGGATCCTCATGGGGAGATTGGGGGCATGATAAGGCCTGCCTCCTCGACCATAGAAGAAGAAATAACACATGAATTATCATTGCTGAGAACATCAGTGGAGATAGAGACATCACTGCAACAGGGGTTGGAAGATTCAGTATTCTCACCTTGGTGTACAGAGGTCTCTTTACTTGATGCTTTTTGCCTTTCCTCTAGGATGAAGTGCTCAAATTCCGGTTTGGGAGAGAATGTGACTGTTTCTGGATCAAATAAGATTGCCTCTAGGGCTCCAACTGCGATTTTTACCTTTTGGAGAATAGCTCAAGTTCTTGCCGGGTAGCTTTTCTTTTCAGAGATGGGTTGTTATTGGTATGATCATCATGACTGAGCTAAGGCGGTATGATCCGAGATTGCTGATGTAGGGGTGGGTTCTCTTGAGTTTGTAGGTGTTGCGGTTTGGCTGAATTTGGGGAAGTGGAATCTTTATGGATTAGGTCAGGCGTTGTTTTAGGTTGCTCATTAGGTATTAAGGAAAGGTTTAGTTTTGACCTGATATTGGGTGGGCCGAATCCAGGTGGGAAGGGGGGGTTGGTGTCCTCTAACTGGGCATTGAGTGAATATTGGGTTTGTGCTTGTTGTAAGTATTGGGCTTCAGGTGATTGTTGGGCTTTTGGTGAGGAGGGGCAGGTGTCCCTTACGTGGAACGGATTAAGATTGCTGATGTATTTGGATGAGCTCGTCTGTTGTTGAATGCTGGTCCCCATAACAGTACCAGTACCTTTAGTGGCTGCGGGGAATAGTGCTGGCACGTTGGTGTATTGCTCTTGAGGTACACAGACTTGCTTGGGAGTGTGTTGTTTGTCCTGGCTTGTTGACGTGTCCCTGCTAGTTGATGACAATGGGATAGGGACAAATGTGTTTGAATCTGCTCCGGTGGGTGAATTTGGTGGTGATAGGTGGCCGAGACAATGAAATAATTCAGGAGGCGTGGAGCTGTTCTCCGCTCTCAACCATGGCCCTGATGCAAGAAACTCATGCCCAAGCGAGTTTCGGATGAGGAAGTTCTTACCTTGACATGCCTGTGTTTCATGGCCAATAATACCGCAACGGTAACAAACGTCTGCCATCTTTTCATATTTCAAGCTAATCCAGAGATGAGGAAGGTTGTTCCTTGGAAGGAAAATACCAGGCATAAGTGGTTGTTGGAGATTGACTTTGACTTGAATACGAGTAAATCTCTACAACTTTACCAGCTTTTTCTCCTAGTTTTCGAAGATTACTAGGAGACCTCTAAAGCACAGGGAGTCTGTGAATCTGAACCCAAAGAGTTGAAGTTGTAAATGGTATTTCTTGCAACACTAAAGATGGATTCCAATGCTTTAGGACCAAGTGTCCACCTTTGACAAACCATGGCCTTCTGCGATAGGCATTGTTCATGTCTGCTTCATGGTTGAAGCGAAACATGAAGGCATTTTTGTCTAGTCTAGTAACCCGATCTGAAATGTTTGTCTCCAAGCTGTGTTAACAACGTCAATGACTATAGATGTGCCTACATTCTTGTGGGTTATGAGCTTACCCAGTAAGATGAAGGCAGATGTTGCTGGGTCTTGTTGGTTTGGATGGAGCTCTAGACAGGCGTCTATCCAAGAGCTGTTTTCTGAACGGGCTACAAGGTTTGAGACCTCCATGTGGATGGAGGATGAAACTAGCAGAGATGATTGCTAAAACTGTTAGGGTGGACACGTTAGGGGAAAAATCATAGTGAAAGGATAAGTATATTTGCAAATAGAGGGGAAGGACCCATAGAGAAAGGATATGGGGAGTAGTTATAGGAAATAGATGGAGAAGGTGCTACAGAGAGCACGGGAAAAAAAATGCTTCATTAATGCCCATTTGAGTGTTATGAGTATAGTCTAAATTTTGTAAGAGAAAGAGAATGGAGGAAAAAAACTCATGGACTTACTATTTCATTAGACTCAATTAAGTTTCCCAATAATTTTGTGTTAACAAAGTCTAACAACTTGTTTAAATAAAATAAAATCACAAATTTTAACAAAAAAAACCCATTTTAAACCCACATGTCTATGTATCGTACGATACGTATAATTCACCGATACGATAAGATTCATATGATACGCACCTATGTAACAGACGATTAATGAGCATTTATGATACGAAACTTTTTGTACACGATACGATATGTATCGCGTATCGTACGATACTGATAACTATGCACACACACACACACTAAGGCGTAAGATTTTTTTAAAATATATATCTTTTTTGGTAGGAGAACTTGTAAAAGTTAAGGACATGTTTGGTATGAGAATTTTTGTTCTTGTTTTTAAAACAATATGAAAATAGTATTTACATTATTTGTGTTTGACTCCCACTTTTAAGAACAATTTTCAAAATACTAGAAAAAAAATGTTTGTAAAGAACATTTCTATTTTGACATTTAAAATATATATATATATATATATTTTTTTTATTATTATAAAAAATAACGTGTAGATTATTAATTTTTTTTGGATAATGATAAGCTTCAAAATTAAAGTGTGAGAATATAACTAATGTACTTTTAAAAATTTTATTTATTTGTAATGATATGTTTCAAATTTGAAGTGTGAAATTTTTTTTGTAATAAAGATAAGCTCATTAATTTAAGAGTTAGAAGAGTTTGGGCAGATATGTTGGGTTCAATTTTTTCAATTTATTTACAATTATGCCATTAAAATATTTTTTATATCTTGAAAACATCCTCTTAGTTGTTTCCAAAATCTTGTTTTGAATAGGGAAAATAAGAAATAATTTTCTAAAAACTATATTTAAAGAACATCAGCTAAATAATAGATTCAAGTGTGGGATCCACCATTTTTTGGTTTCTAAAACAAAAATATTGTATTTAAATCCTGTGGGGCCTGAGAACTTGGCAACCTCGGTCCACTTTATATCCGGCCCAAGGCCCATGCCGAGGAGGGAGAAACGTCCGAGGATGATGTGTGAAAGTCTAAATTACCAGGGACCCTGCCGAGGACGACCCTGTCCTCAGCAAACCGAGACCAACACGTCAACCACGGCAGCAAGGTGGAGGAACAAGTTTAGGATAAGTTGTCACCTCCACATTAAGTGCGCTCACCTAACCCCCCGGCCGCATTAATGGAGACGTGACCTTTGGACAAGATTGCCTTGGTTGCTGCAACTCACAGGAGTGCTGGAAAAATGGTTGATGGGATGGGCGGTCAGAAGAGGGAGGCGTGGATGATCAACAAGTGAAAGAAAGAGGTTGTGAAGAAAGGGACTATATAAGGGGAAGAAACGAATCAGAAGAGAGGAGGATCCCACGGGGGAGGGGAGAGAGACCGCTGTCAAGCTCCTCGGACTATTGCCGAGGACGGACTTTGGAGGATAATCTTGGTTCGCCCTCCTTCGACGGTGGCAAACGCTACATTGGGCCCTGTCCGCTTACTAGGGCCTAGTTCTTGAACCCGCTCTCTACAAATTCATTGTACTGGGCTAGCTGGGCTTAAGTTCACTCTCTCAACAGTAGAAGTACTCAAACTCAGTCCCTACAATTGACGCCGTCTGTGGGGAGAACTAGTGCGCTAGCAAGCGCAACGGTTAATGATTCCCACGTTGAAGGCTTGCACGAGGTTAGGCAGTTTTTCGTCACAGTCGGTGACACCGATCCCAAATCCCATCAAAAAAGAAAAAGCGAAAGAGAAACAACAAACAACGACGCGTTTGCACAAGAAACAATCATTGCAGAAAAGTAGAAGATTCAGAGAAAAGGAAAAGGGAATGAACATTGCAGCATTTTATTAAACAAAAAATAAATACATGATACAAATAGAAGCTCAGACAGGCTTGTTTTAAAGCTAACTCTATAAACAGAGGCCCAGACAGACTTGTTCAAAAGCTAACCCTAAAGGAAAGGGGACTGAGGCAAGCTTACTTCAAGGCTGCCAACAACCCCTGGGCCGGTATGGATGGTACCGGCGAGAAGAGAGGAGCAGTTGCAAAAGCGCCCGATGGCCCCCGCCCCATGATGTTCCCTTGATGCTCCCCTAGCCTCATGATGATTAAACGTTGGAGGCGGCAACACCCGGGCACCGAACATGACGTAATCTTACGAGCCTCCATCGGCAGGTAAAATGGGAGCGAGTCACCACCAGCTTGAAGGGCAGGCACGGACGCGCACCGGAGAGAAGCGTTATGTATTTCATGGACCTCCCTCCTAATCGCCAGGCACGATACCACCAGGATGATGCCCAAGGCTTGCCACACTGGAAGTTTGACGCAGGCTACAACAGCAACGACTCTCGATCGAGGGAGGAGGACCTTTGGCTTGCTTGCCCCCGCCCTCATCCAGAGCCATCCCATTCCGCCAAGCTCTGATCACAATCCTGGCAAGGTTATTGAAGGGGCTTAGAGGGTGGGAGAATCATGTTTCCTGTTTGACTAGAGGGTTTGTGAAGTGTGGAAGGACAATTCCCCCAGAAAGCCTTATATGGAGGGCGAAGGTCAATGGGAATTGGTCCACCCAGAATTCGAAAGAAGAATTATCAGCGACATTAATCCTGACTGAATTCCAAAGAGGCCATTAACCGCTGGATCTGCATTAATCCACTAGAATATTAATGAGGGCGCACCTTACACACCGAAGCGTCAAGCGCGAAACGCAAACAGTTAGAAGATGCCTCGTGATCGTAAAGGTCAGAAAGTTGGAGCAGAGGAGGGGCTACCGCCACGCGTGAGGATAGAAATCCGAGCCACCCTTGTCCAGGGCAGCGCGAGGCCAAGGGTCCAGTCTGAGGCATAGCCTATTTTCGGTGAAGCAAGGCCGAAGCCGTCATCACGCTAAGAGCAAACTTCCTAACACTGAGGACAAATTCCTTCACTCCAAGCAGAAGAACGCCTGGGTACTAGATTGAACCAAGGTCTTCCGTGGTCCTCGGACTCAAACTTTCGGTGAAACTAGTTACTTACAGAAGAACACCTGGGTACTAGACTGAACCAAGGTCTTCCGTGGTCCTCGGACTCAAACCTTCGGTGAAACTAGTTACTTACAGAAGAACACCTGGGTACTAGACTGAACCAAGGTCTTGCATGGTCCTCGGACTCAAACCTTCGGTGAAACTAGCTACTTACAGAAGAACATAAGCGTTAGACAAAACCAAGGCCTTGCATGGTCCTCGGACTCAAGCCTATGGGAAAACTAACCACTCAAATATACCTGGGTACTAGACTGAACCAAGGTCTTGCATGGTCCACGGACTCAAACCTATGGGGAAACTAGCTACTTACAGAAGAATATAAGCGTTAGACAGAACCAAGGCCTTGCATGGTCCTCGGACTCAAGCCTATGGGAAAACTAACCAATTAAATATACCTGGGTGCTAGACTGAACCAAGGTCTTGCATGGTCCTCGGACTCAGACCTTCGGTGAAACTAGTTACTTACAGAAGAACCCCTAAGTACTAGACTAAACTAAGGTCTTGCATGGTCCTCGGACTCAAAACTTTGGTAAAACTAGTTACTTAAAGAAGAATACCTAGGTACTAGACTGAACCAAGGTCTTGCATGGTCCACGGACTCAAACCTATGGGGAAACTAGCTACTTACAGAAGAACATAAGCGTTAGACAGAACCAAGGCCTTGCATGGTCCTCGGACTCAAGCCTATGGGAAAACTAACCACTCAAATATACTTAGGTACTAGACTGAACCAAGGTCTTGCATGGTCCACGGACCTAAACCTATAGGGAAACTAGCTACTTACAGAAGAACATAAGTGTTAGACAAAACCAAGGCCTTGCATGGTCCTCGGACTCAAGCCTATGGAAAAACTAACCACTCAAATATACCTAGGTGCTAGACTGAACCAAGGTCTTGCATGGTCCTCGAACTCAAACCTTCGGTGAAACTAGTTACTTACAGAAGAACCCCTAAGTGCTAGACTGAACCAAGGTATTGCATGGTCCTCGGACTCAAACCTTCGGTGAAACTTGCTACGTACAGAAGAACCCCTAAGTGCTAGACTGAACCAAGGTTATGCATGGTCCTCGGACTCAAACCTTCGGTGAAACTAGTTACTTACAAAAGAACACAAGCGTGGGACAGAACTAGGGCCTTGCATGGTCCACAGACTCAAACCTATGGGGAAGTTAACCACTTCGAGGAGAACTTGGGTGCTAGGCTGAACCAAGGTATTGCATGGTCCTCGGACTCGAACCTATGGGAAAACTAGTTACTTACAGAAGAGCAAAAGCATTAGATAGAACCAAGGTGTTGTATGGTCCTCAGACTCAAACCTGTGGGGAAACCAATTGCTTCACAAGACTAAGTCCTAGACAGAACCAAGGTATTGAGCAAAGCATTAAAGTACGACAAGTGAAAGGAAGCATCATTCGAAGAACTAAAAACAAATGATTGAATATATTACACAAAAAATAGTTTCGTTACAATGTCACCAAGACAAAAAGGAAAATAAAATGAAAAAGAAAGCAAGATCAGAGTGGCCCAAGCCGTCAAAACAGGATAGCCCGACAAGATGGCCTACTCCATCAACCCGGTAGACGGCTTGTCCTGAGGAGTCTGCCGGAGGGTTTCTTCGGGTGCCTCGGGACCCTGGCTCAGAGGGGCTACTTTGGAGGACCCTTCCTCAACATGAGGGATCTGAGGGACAACGAGTGTGGCTTGGGAGTTAGCTGGAGACTTCACCACATCCTGGGGCGCTTCTTGGCTACCAGTCCCTGCCCCCTCCAATGCTCCATGGCGCTCAATCTCCTCAACAGGCTTATCAGCTGAAGTTGAGTCCTCGGCAGCATTGGTCTAGCCTTCATCTGTCGCTTATAAGGCAGAGCCCGCCTTGGGAGTGACGGAGACAGCCTCGCAAATTGCGGGGGGATAATACACTCTCTCGGCCCTCCTAAGGTCAGACGAGGCCTCGATCCCCGCTTGGTTGAGGGCCTCACTCCAAGTCTGGAAGCAGTAACGCCTGCATACTTTAGGGACTTGAGCCTTAAGGGCAGCCTCGGTCTTAGCCACCCCCTCAACAAAGGCCTCTTCCTCCGCTTGCTCTATAGAGCGCTCAGCATTTATTCTTGCAAACACGGCTTCTTCTTTAGCCCTCACGGCCTCCTTCCTGGCGTACTCGGTAACGCCTCTCGCCCCCACTGCCTCGGCAACTTCTGCTTTAGGTCTGCAATATGCTCTTTGGCAACCCCTAGATGACCCTCGACATCCCGCAAGCGTCCTGTCTGGTCCTCGGCCTGTTTCATAGCATCGGCTAGGTCAGATGCCGCGCTATCTCTGGCCCTCGTCATCTCCCCTAAATTCTCCATTGCCTTCTTGAGATCCGACTCAAACTTCTTGAGGGTATTCGCGGCATTCAAGTACTTGTCGCGCTCCTGACCCAGAGCTTTACCCTGGTTGTCGGCCTCCTCGTCCAGCTTAAAAGTGGCTTGGATAGCCTGCCAACAAAAACAAATACACCATAAGTTGGGGACTAAGCAATAAAATCTGAACGAAGGAACAAGTATCAGAAGTCTTACCATGCCCAGGTACCTCTTAAGGTTACGGGCAACTTCTTGCCTCCTCGTGCCCCCCAACACAGCCATGTCGACGGGGAGAATGAGGGACCTCTCCAAGGCATCGGCCACGCGAGCCCCCTCGCCCCCTCGGAAGTCCCTAAGAATGACGTCGTCCATCAAATGCTTCCCGCGGAGCATGGCAGCGGGCAGCCAAGCCTGGGGCTCGGATTGCTGAATGACCTCTTTCCCTTTAACTTGACCACAAATCCTCAGTTGCTTGGAAGGCCGGCGAGCTTCATCTTCCTCTTGGGAGGAACGGGATCTCCCCTCGTCCACTGGGTCTTTGCCCTTGGAAGGCCTCTTCCTCTTCCGATTGGTGGACTCGGGCCGAGGGTTCGAGATTAACGGAGTGGAGGACGACCTGGTCTGCGCAGGCAAAGGCTTAGGTGGGGGAGGAGGAAGCTTGGGTGCGGGTGGAGGAGGCTTGGGCTGTGACTCCCTCGGCGCGTCCTTCCCTGGCTTGCCCTCAAGCAAGTTAAACAGGCTGGTTTGGGGTTGTCTCTTGAAACCCATTTTGGCCTGAATACCAACCGTTGGAGACAGAAGATCGGCTTCAGACAAATGGGGATCCCCCAAGTCACCAGAGGGATCCTCGGACAGATGGGCTTGGTCGAATGCACCAAATTCGTCCTCAGACGAACCCAGATCGACTACTTCTCCCTCTTTTTCCAAACTCTCTCCCTCAGCCTCCGCAGCTTGATGGGATGAGGAAGAACCTGCCAACGGGACGCCCTCTGGAATGGAAGATCCCTCAGAAAACGAGAACCCGTGCTCCACCATAGTGATTTGTCTAAGCCGAGGATCACGAGCCCTGATCACGTACTTCGGGGCTGGGAACTACTTCTGGGCCGGGTCGTACCCGAGGATCTTGTGAGCACCTTAACTTGATCGTCGCCCTCGTTCACGAAAATCTCCGCCCTAAGAACGGATTGCAAGTCTTCCTTGTTGACCAAATGGAAACGCCGTTCGAAGGCGTGTGGATTTGCAGAAAGAAAAACAAACTCCTGTCATCAACCGAATAAAGCAGATTTACAGAAAAAAGAAGAAGAAAAGAGGCTAGACCCCCTCCTACTCCGAGTACCCCACCTGGCTTTCCCTCTACTGTCGGGCAATGGAGACCGTCGTGCCATTCACCTAACACAATGAGAAAATCCTGATTTAACCCCTTACTGGACTCGGGGAGGCACTGGATGAGCCGAACCCTATCGTCCCTCGTCTTCATGTAGTACGACTTACCCTTCAGGTGTTGGAGGTTATAGCACCAGTTTACATCATGGTGGGTTAACCTCAACCCCATCCTCTCATTCAAGGCGTCTACGCACCCTAGTATCCTAAACACATTGACGGCGCATTGGGTGGGGGCCAACCGAAAGTGCCTGAGGTAACCGCTCGTCACCGGCCTCATAGGGATTCTCATACCTCCCTCTAAGAAGGCGATTATGGGAATCACAACTTCGCCCTCTTTCCTCCTAATATACCAATCACCTTCCTCGCAATACCTCAAGCCCACGTTGCTGGGTATCCTATAATCGGCGATGAATTTCTCCGTCATCTCTTCAGACTCAACTAACTTCTTAAATCTACCCATCCCTAACAACGACTAAAAGACTCGAGAAGGAGTGAAGGAAAGAAAGGAATGAGGGAAGAAATTTGTGCCACAGAGAGAAGAAAACTTACAGAAATGAGGAAAAGCTCCTCGGACAGGCTTTTTATGCTGAAAAAGGCGTGGGTGCAGTTGGAGGTTTGACCGGATTCAGAGCATGTGCACCAGAGTTCTTGAATGCAAAAATAAGGAGGCCAATCAGTTCAAATGATTATTTATATCCTCAATTAAAGATAACCAGGCGGAGTTTCCCGCCCGTAAAGGCAGGAAATCCCCACCAATTGATTACCATCGCACCGTTGAACGTGGAGAGTATGGAGTCGCCAGAATTTAATGCGGGTGCACACCATATATCGAGGCGCCAGAAACGTGCATTGGGCAGACGAAAAGACTCCAACGCTGACGTAGGCCAAGGCTGGGCGAGTCATGACGAAGGCCCGAGGATATCAAAATCCTCCTCCCCGTCCGAGGATACGGACAGCAGGATTTTAAGGGGCTATTGTAGGGCCTGAGAACTTGGCAACCCGGTCCACTTTTATATCCGGTCCAAGGCCCATGCCGAGGAGGAAGAAACGTCCGAGGATGATGTGTAAAAGTCTAAATTACCAGGGACCCTGCCGAGGACGACCCTGTCCTCGGCAAACCGAGACCAACACGTCAGCCACGGCAGCAAGGTGGAGGAACAAGTTCAGGATAAGCTGTCACCTCCACATTAAGTGCGCTCACCTAACCCCCCGGCCGCATTAATGAAGATGTGACCTCTGGACAAGACTGCCTTGGGTGCTGCAACTCACAAGAGTGCTGGAAAAGTGGCTGATGGGATCGGCGGTCAGAAGAGGGAGGCGTGGATGATCAACAAGTGGAAGAAAAAGGTTGTGAAGAAAGGGACTATATAAGGGGAAGAAACGGATCAGAAGAGAGGAGGATCCCCTGGGGGAGGGGAGAGAGACCGCTGTTAAGCTCCTCGGACCATTGCCGATGACGAACTTTGGAGGATAATCTTGGTCCGCCCTCCTTCGACGGTGGCGAACGCTACATTGGGCGTTGTTCACTTGCTAGGGCCTAGTTCTTGAACCCGCTCTCTACAAATTCATTGTACTAGGCTAGCTGGGCTTGAGTCCACTCTCTCAATAGTAGAAGTGCTCAAACCTAGTCCCTACAAATCCTCTTACCAAACAGTCCTTAAATATTTATGAACAATTAAACTCTGAATTTTTTTTATTAACAGGAAAATTGGTGCATAGTATAGTGGTTGATCAAATATGCGTTATGATCATCAAATCGAATCGAAGGCATTACTCAAAAGCACATTTTTGGATGGAAGGTGAAAGAAGGGTTTATTTGTTTCACATAAAGGATACAAAATTTCGGACAATTCGAATTTATTGTGTTTCCTTGTTGAAAACTTGTGTGTTTGGCGTCTTGCTTTTTGTCTCACTTTTTTTTTCTTTTGCAAATAATCTATCTTTTAATTTTTTGTCATACATTTAACATATAAATTACCAAAAAAATTACTATATCTTTTGATGAACACTTTGCAAATAAGTTGTTCCCAAACACAAATAAGTACGCTTATTTGCTTAAGTGTTTATCTAGTTGTTTGCTACAAATACTAAAAATAAAAGCTAAATAAAATAAGTTGATTGTTAGTTGCTTCTTTTGTGTTTTTGGCTTATTGCTTTTTTTTTCGGGACCCACGTGAGACTCGCAAACAACATAGTCAATAAGCAAACAATAGAGAAAATAAGCAAAGAGCTAGCTTTTGCATTACTTCCCAAATGTATGCTTGTTAAAAACACTTTTTGTCTCATCTTTAAGCAAATAAGCTAACCATGGAAATAAGCTTTATTTTAGTTTTGTCACACATTTAACATAAAAAGTTACCAAAACCTATGTCTTTTGATAAACACTATACAAATAAGTTGTTCCCAAACATAAATAAGTCTACTTATTTGCTTAAAATCACTTTTTGTCTTGCCTATAAACTAGTGTAGACAATTGATTAGGATTGAGTTGAACAATTTTAGTTGAGTGTAGTTTGCATTGATCAGCCATACTCTTAACTTTGTTAATACTACCATTGTCATGTTCACTATCATCATCAACATTAGGACTGTCCATAGACCTGGGCAACCTGATAAATCTAACCAGATTTAAATTAAAAATGGATTGATTTGGTGACTAAGGAAGTCAACGACCAGTTTTCTCCCCAAAATATGACATTAGCAAGTTGAGTGGCAGGTTCTCTCCTTCAAAATTCAACAAACTCGACCTATTCGAACCTTTGTTTCTCTCTCTCTTAGTCTTAGATCTGTCGAGATATAGTGAGATCCCAACCAGATCTGGTAAGATCTTGATCAGTTTGGATGAGATCCAACAAATCTTTGCCACAACCGAACTAATCCTCGCCTCTTCTGTTACTTTTTTCTTCATAGCTGTTGCTACCAATTTCAGCTGAAATGCCTGCCACCCATGAAAAGCTTGTTCTGTTTGATTTGTAGCTCCTTATTTGTTGATTGTGGGCTGAGCTTTCCTCCACTCAACATAAACGGGTTAAGTATAGGTTAAGCATAAACCTGACTTGATTCGACCCATGAACACCCCTACTCAAACATCACCATCATTATTGTCACTCACCATTGTTGAAACCATTATTACCACATGATGACTATTACCACTATTGTAATTTTTTTAATAATTCAATTATTCTAACAAGAGGAAATGAGAGATTTTAATTCTGGATATCTCCATTGAAAATACTAGGAAGTGCCAATTATTTGAACTACAATACCCTTGGCAACACCATAACAATATTGATAGCAAGTAATTATGGTTAATATTAACATCAACTATAGTAATTATTAAGATATTGTAATTTCACCTTTTAAAAATATAAGAAAGTGAAAATGAATATTGATGAGATTGAAAATTTCATCAATTGCAACTAAAAAATGGAAAACTGAAAATACTGTAACAAAATAATTTTTAAATGTGTGAATAGTATCGTGAACTTAGTTTTAAAGTTTTTTTTTGCTAAATAAAGTACTTGTAAGTCCCGTGAACAGTGCACGAGACCCACTGAAAAATGCCCAACGCAGCTAAAAACACTTTTCAATTCTATTCAAACATACACGAGGTGATGCATGCATTTTCATCCAAACATGAAAAATGATGTAGTTTTTGTATATAATAAGTTGGTTCTCTCTACGAGTCAAACAAAAGCCCAACGAGGCGATGCATGCATTGCCAGGTTAATTTACCATAATGTCTATGATTTATTTTTTTAAAAGGTTAATTACCAATTTACCACTGCATTAGGGAACACTATTTGCAATATCTTATCTATTAAAAATTAAAAATATATCATTTTTGTTTTTTTGCTATTTTTTTTATATACAATGTATGGAAAAAAAAAAAAAAAAAAAATTTATTATTAAAAGTTAGGTTATTTGAAAAAAAAATTGAGACAAAAAGACAAAAACGAAAAATAAATAAGTTAGGCCAAATGCATTGAAATATTGATCTCATGTCCAATTTTATGACTAGACAATTTTTGCTTACATGAATTTATTACTTTTTGTTCACTTAAAATTACACAAATAAATAGGTTATGAAATTAGGTGTGAGAAAAATTTTATTTGTAGTATTGCTGATTTATAAAAATATAATAGAAGTAATATATTAAAAATTAAATATTTTATTTCATATTTAGGAAACAAGGTCAGTTTGTTATCATTATTTAAATAACAATTTTTAATATTTAAACAATATTATATATATTTTTACTCACTTTTTAATTTACAGGTATTTTTAAAAATTACAATCAAAATTATTACTAAACACGCAGTAGCAAATAGAAAAAAGAAAAAAAAAAAAAAATTTACAGGCCGAAACCCTCTCCATAAAAAGAACTGACAGACGGAGTCCTCGAGAGAGAGAGTAGCACTGAAGTCTGAAGTTAACCTCACACGTTCATTTCGTCAACCAAAAAAAAGTCTCATCTCTCATCTCTCTATCTCTATCTGTTTGTGTGGAGAAATGAGGACTTCCATCGTGAGATCCGTACAATCTGCCATAGCCAGAAGTAGCAGTAGCAGGAGCAGTACTTATGTGTGTGCTCGCGCATACTCATCGGACTCTGTCCCTGAGCGCAAGGTCGCCGTTTTGGGCGCCGCCGGTGGGATCGGCCAGCCTCTGGCTTTGCTCATGAAGCTCAACCCTCTCGTCTCTAAGCTCTCCCTCTACGATATCGCTGGCACCCCCGGTGTTGCCGCCGATGTTAGCCACATCAACACCAGATCTGAGGTCACTCTCTCCCTCTCTCTCTCTTTCATTTCTACGGTTTTGTTTTCTACCGATCTCGGATATTTTCAGACTAGTTTTAGCCCTAAACTGGATTTAACTTTACATCTGTGTTCCCGAGATTTTCTCTCTCTCTCACACACACATATTCAAGTCAATTACTTGGTTCTTCATTCATGGTAAAAAAATGATTCCTTTTTTTAATTTGTGGTTCTTTAAAGGAAGAAAACGTAAAAGAAAACAGATACTTGTTGATTTTCTCACTCTCACTCTCAGAACATATATTGTTTTTTTCTTCTTCGGATTGGTAATATTTTATTGTGAATTGTGCAACATATGGTCAGTGTGAAGTGGGTTTAACATTAACATTTAAACTGAATTTGATAAAAAAAAAAAAAGGTGTGTGGGTATGCGGGTGAAGAGCATCTGGGAAAAGCTTTGGAGGGAGCGGATGTTGTTATAATCCCGGCTGGTGTCCCCAGAAAGCCCGGTATGACCCGTGATGATCTCTTCAACATCAATGCCGGCATCGTCAAATCTCTCTGCACTGCTATTGCCAAATACTGCCCTCATGTGAGTCTCTCTCTGCATTTTTTAATTTGCCGTTTCACTTGTAAATTGCTTGCACTTTTGTAGAAATGGGAACCCACCCTTTTACTTTTTAGTGATTTCTAACTATTTATTGAATTCTTTTTTTATTTTATAATATGAATGTTTCATTGATTTGATGTGTGTGAACAGGCCCTTGTTAATATGATCAGCAACCCCGTGAACTCAACGGTTCCCATTGCTGCTGAGGTTTTCAAGAAAGCAGGAACGTATGATGAGAAGAGATTGTTTGGTGTGACTACCCTTGACGTGGTTAGGGCTAAGACGTTCTATGCTGGAAAAGCAAACGTGAACGTTGCAGGTATACCTATAATGGCCTACTACTTGAAATTAGTTCTTGTTTTTTTGTCTTAACTCTGTGTTTGGTTGCTAAAAAAATTAATGTAAAGAATTAAAAGTTGTAAATCATATTTCTGTTTGCTTTTCTAAAGAATTAAAACTCAGTTCAACAAGGCAATATGCTTGTATTAAGGCTCCTTTGAGTTAAGGATTTCATTTTCATTGAGTCTTAAACATGAGTTTTATATTTTAAGAGTTGATTTTTGGTTGTGAACTCTTTATCCTTCAATTTTTACGTTCCTGCAGATGTAAGGAACTTTTATGTGTGTGTGTGTAGCTCCTTTGCTGACCTGAGCTTTTGTATTTATTTGCAGAGGTTAATGTACCAGTTATTGGTGGCCATGCTGGCATAACTATTCTCCCACTATTTTCTCAAGTACTTCCTTTGCCCCTCAATCTCCCTCATGATCTCTTCTATTGAATTGTATCTCTTCCATTGAATATTAGATAATATAATTTTTTTCTTGTAAAATCTGGTTTGCTGCTTTAATGTTGATGGAGACTTTGCTAATTTGAGGCTTTGTTTTAATAGGCCACACCAAAAGCCAATTTGTCAGATGAAGATATCAAGGCTCTTACCAAGAGAACTCAAGATGGAGGAACAGAAGTTGTGGAAGCAAAGGCTGGAAAGGGATCTGCGACATTGTCAATGGCGTAAGTCTTGATTGATACCCATCCATTTGTATTTTCTATCGATATTTAGTTATTCTGGACTAACTTTCCCTTTTTTCTTGTAGCTATGCTGGAGCCATATTTGCTGATGCTTGTCTAAAGGGACTTAATGGAGTTCCAGACGTAGTGGAATGTTCATACGTGCAATCAAACGTCACTGAGCTTCCTTTCTTTGCATCCAAGGTGATTAACCTGAACTCATTTTTTATACTAATTTTTATGGGTCTTTGCTTATTTCTATGCACACTTATCATTAGTTCTTTTTAATTTTTGTTACTAATGAGCTTTGGTTTAAATGGCACTCTCTACATGGATGGATGGAGAGATGTTGCGGGGTCAAAACCCAAATGTAACTCATCAGTAAAATAAAAAAAGTTTTTGGACTTTTTATCTGTAACTTGATGCAATGAGCTCTTGCTCAACTAGCACTGTCTTCACTTGGCAATTGCTAGGTGGAGGTAAGGTCCTGGGGTCAATACTGTGCATTGCTGATTATAAATGCTAGGGTCAATTTTTTTGTCTTTTGGATATAAGTAATGTTTTGGGTCAAATTAATGATTCGAAACAGCTTCATTTTACTTGAGACTGTTACAAATAAAGCTCGCCATTTTGAACTTTTGTGTGCATTGAGCAGCTAGTCTGTCCTTTTTTTTTACCTAGTAAATTTTGAGGCTTGTCTCGTTGTATTTTTCTGCTTAACAGAATTGTAAAAAATTAGAGGAATAATGTCATTGACTCATTGTTTTCATATATGTTTTGCTCCTTTCTGTTGAGTTATGAATCATTCTTGTTTTGTTGGTCTGGTCAGTTATTTACTTAGTAACATCCATCTGATGCACGGGAACACATTTAATGTATTTATTATTTCTAGTTCTTATCTTGTCCCGTTGATATTGGAAACAGCGCAAGTGCAAATAAGGCTTTATGGTCATTTGCACTAAAACTTTTTTTAATAATAAAAAAAAAAATCTATTTTTGCAGGTGAGACTTGGAAAGAACGGTGTGGAGGAGGTTCTAGGGCTAGGTCCTCTCTCAGACTATGAAAAAGAAACCTTGGAAAGCCTGAAACCCGAACTCCTGTCATCTATTGAGAAGGGTATCAAGTTTGCCAACCAGAGTTAGATGCCTATATTATTTGTGGCTGGCGTTGTGTCCACTCCATGAGAAAAGTCAGCGAAATTTTGCTTTTGTTATCTTTACTAGTGTTGTATTTGTTGCTCCAAGTGGCACCGGCTTTGCTCTTTTGGTAGGCTTTTTATAAAGCAAAGATTCCATCAATAATTCCCAGTGACATGTTAAGGCAGGGATAGCTGTGAACTTTATCCAATTAGTTGGGGATGATTATTCATCTTACTCATAATTATTGATTACGGATATGCTATTTGCATGGGTTAATTTGATCTGTAGATTGTCACCTGTTCTTGGTTTGGAATTTGAGAAACGATGATCTCATTTACTCTAAATGTGAAAAACAAAGTAGAACTTGCTTTTTAAAAAAAAGCAAAGTTCCGGCAGTGCTCTGCTATTTGAGGACCTAACCAAAGATCTGGAACTAAGTGCCATATTTGGAAACAATCTTGATTGAGCTCAACTAGAATGTGGTGACTAGAATCCTATGGTTCAGACATTTGTGTGTTACTGATCGACTCAAATGAGGGTACAAACCAACCAATCAGATAGAGGCCTAAAAGGAGATGTTGCTCGATCAAATGAGGGTACAAACCAGCCAATTAGATAGAGGCCGAAAAGAGATCTGAATAATTAATTAATTAATTTATTGCTAAATGCAAAGACCTATATTTTTAGATGCAATTCTGCGAGATATCGGCTACCTCTAACCAATTTTGAAACCTAATTACATTTTAAACTTAAACTATTTGTAACCACATACAGGCTGATTTAGAACACATCTGACCTGTTTTGACCATTCTCAAGTTAACTTGACCAACTTTTGTTGCATTGCATTGCATTGTTGAAAGGACAAACAGGAAAAACCTAGCATAAAAACCTAGCATCAGCATTCTAAAATCGGGGGTGTCTAGCAGTTGGTGGCAATGAACCTTTTTGCCCACAAAAAGGTTCCCTCTGTCATTACAATATCCAACGTTATCATACAAAATGGATAAAAAAAACAGAACCACCACAGAAGAAAAAGACAAAAAAGGTTACAAGGAACCACCTATAGATATAAGCTGCACGTCATACACCTTAAATATTCAAAACAAAAGGCAATGCAGCCGTAAACCAAAGCAGCTCCACCATATCCTATGCATTCTCAAGAATTGTCAGGTGCCACAATTGCAGATTAATTTACATCTGCAGAAAAATTAGTAAGCTTGTTAACAACTGCAGCAAATTTAGTGAGCTTGCTAACTTTGGGTTTCATTATGTCAAAACTGGTACTGATCACACACACACCCACTCTATAAAACAAAAACAATCTAAAATTTCAAAGACTTAAGATTTCCAAAACCAAGATAACAAGAAAATTAAGTAATGACATATTATGTAGAAAGCTTTGACAAATTGAAGATAAAACTGCAAAACAGAGGTTTCATTGATAAAATCTTCCTAACAAGGGAACATTGAAGACCTTGGAACAAGGAAATATTAAATCTAGGAATTAGTTCTAGAAAAATAGCAGTAGCATTATGGTGGTGGTACAAGATTTCAATCAGAAAAATCTTTAAATATCAAGGAATATCGTTTTTGGTATCTTATTAAAGATTTTTCCTTACACTACAAATTTTTTTTTCAGCAGCTTGCACCTCTATCTAAAACAAAGGAGAAATTAGCGGGGAAATGTTTTTTTTTTTGATAGGTATCAGGTTGGCTAATAAGAACTTTAGAGGGGAAATGTTGTAGCAGTGGAGGTGGAAGGCAGCATGAATTGTGAGGATAGCAGTAGAAAGTGGTTTTGAAGTGAATTTTATGCCATGGTAGTAAAGTTTTGAAGTTGGAGGTTTGTTACGCATGCCAGTGGAGTGGATAGCCAATGTACATTCCAACAAGAGGGAATTCAAACTGTGCTAATGCTTTTCAATCTAAGTTCGAGGGAAAATAAACACACTGAACATTCTTTAAACGCTTTCTGCAACATATTACACATTGCACTGCAGAGAACAACCTTGGGAAAACACTCATTAGCGAATTTATACTTATCACATAAACTGACAAAGCCATAGGAAAAAAAAAAAACCCAGGGACTTCAGTTCTGCCATGAGTAAACTTCAGTTCTGATGCAATTGGAGCTCATATACAGAAAATAATCAGTTTAGATACTACCCTGAGGGAGGAAAATTGTAGTTTACAACATCTTAATTTTTAAAGTATAAGCAGAATAATCTTCCAAAGCTCTGCAGTTTAGTAATTTTAAAAACCATTGGCCCAGGTAATTTTCCCTAGAAGTTGAAGTTTTTGGATGAAAGTTGGCAGAAGTGTAAGAATGATTTTGCAGTTCATTGGATTTTTTAGGGGGAAAAAAGACATTGTCTCTTGGCCAAAAAATTTCTCGAGATTCTAGCCTATTGCTATGGAAAATTTAGAAATATTAACAACCTTACAAATTGAGAAAAGCTCAACTTTCAGACATAAGAAGGCACAAAAGTTGCTCCCTAGATCCATGTAAACGGAAAATACTTGTATAAATATGTAATTGGGGGGAAGCTGGCTCGCATAATACCAAGAACAAAGACAAGCTAGGATTAACGAATTACATCCAACATCAATGAAAGCTTTTGTTTTTTTTTTTTTTTTTGAGAAGCAACCTCAATGAAACCAAGATATGGATTTGATGCGCTCCATTAAAACCTAAAATTTGACAATTAAAGACTTTATCTGCACTAAGTCAAGCCATTCATGTACTTCGAATTATAGACGCTATAGCTTATGTTTTACAGAATAAGCTTTAAGCCCTAAAAATAGTTTTTAATAAAAACCATAATCCAAAAAGGAACATAATCCCAAGAACTTTTATAGAATAAGTTTTTAATTGAACCAAAAAGGAACATAATCCAAAGTAATTTTACCAAACAGATTTCCATATTATTTCTAGCTATGGATCTTCAACGAACTAATTGAGATCAAATGCATATATTTTTTCCACTATTTTCTCCTATTCAAATCATGCTCGGACTATCAAGAGCCTTGTAGCTCAACTGACACCTCCTGATGTTTCTATGGAAACTTCTAAGGTTCAAATCCCCCCTTCCCCATTGTGACTATCGAATATATATATATATATATGCTTGGACTAAAACTGTTACCTAATTCCTTCATGTCAAGAGGACTGGGTAATTCACATTCAAACTCAACATTTTGCAAGAAACCTATCATAAGTGAGAGCATAGGCAATCACATTAATTGGGGAGGCAATGCACCTAGTGGCCTGTCCGGCCAGGTCAGCATATCCCAAAGTTCTTTGGGCTTGGACCAAAACCTTAGGCCCATGGGGCTCAATCAGGCTCAAGTATACCCATGAATGGACTGATTTGGCCCATTGTTCATTTAAATATTTATTTTCTTAAATATTAAGGATACAATAAAAGTCAGATCCTAAAAGTCATAGTTATCTCAAGTGGCTATCTTTTCTTTACGCCAAGTGATTACTCTCTCATTGCTCTAAGTGGTTTATGGCTACTCTCAATTCAAGACTTGGGTAAATTACATAACTACCCTATTATTTTGGGTGGTTTCAAATTAAAAACAACTTGCAAAAAAAAAAAAACTATGGTGCACGGAAAAAATCCCTCATTAAGTCTCTATTAACTAAAAGTTACAGAAATTGATGTAATTTGTGACCAAAACCTCTAAACAGAAAAAAGTTCTTCCGTGTTAAATTATCTAAACTCAAAAGACCCATCCTTGTTAACTATGAGAGATTTGGTATACTATACGCGACTTTTGAAATTATATAATAAGTAGTCATTTAATCATTATCATCAAATTATTCACAATAAAATTCTATATTATAAATCAAAGTTGTGTCCTACATGATGTGGTTGCACTAGATGGCCTCTTCTTTTTTTTATTAGTTTTTTTAATCCTTATGTCATGCGATACTATATGTATTTTAAAAAAAATTAACATAGTTGCTCTAAGAGAAACTCTATTACCAAATTTTTGAAAAGTTTTGAAAATACTAATCCAATCATAGTTCTACTATCAACAGTTTCTAGAATTTTTACTTACCAAAAAAAAAAAAAAGTTTCTAGAATTTTAGAAACAGCTTCATTATTTATTTTCTATATTTTAATAATCTACAATAATTGTTTGTTTTAACAATAAAAGTTGGGCCATACTTATCCAGTTATCCCAAAAAACAAAAAATAAAGTTGGCTCATACATATCATGCTAGTAATATGAAATAAAATGTAAGAATACAAGTTCAATGACAATAGACTATACCAATTGAGTTAACTGGAATTCACTTAAAAGTAGTTTCATTATGCATTTTAAATTAAATTATAAGGCTATGTTTAGTAACTATTTTTTCCCCTTATTTTCTGTTTCCAAAAACAATTTTCTATTTTTGAGACTAAAAAACTTGTTTGGCAACCTAAAATGGGCAGAAAACAAAAACTGTTCTCAAAACTCAATTTGTGAAAGAAACTAAAAACATGCAAAATGCTGTTTTCAGTTTCTAATTTTCATAAATCAATAAAAACATGCATTTAATTTAATGAATCTGTCCCATTTAATAAGTTAGCATTAACATTCAAATCCTAGTAACAATATATTTTAGTATTTTCTATTTTTTCTTCAAAAAACTATCTTTTTATTTTCAACTAACCAAACATGTTTTTGATTTCAAAAATACAAGAAAATTGTTTTTTCTTTATATTCCCAAAAACAAGTTTTTGAAAATAGAAAACAAAAAAGGTTACCAAACATAACCTAATCTATTTTAATTTTTGGTTTTTGATAAAAACTTACACTATATGCATTTGTCATGTAGCTTAATGTAATTTTTGTTATTTCATTTTTACTATCTATTTTTCCATTCAATTTTAAGTATATTGTTGATTTTTTTTTTTAATTGACAAGATTCTTGATTAAGTTCTACTGGGATAATACGAGTGTCTCTAAAAATTATACAGAGCCTAATGTGTGGTTTGAAGCTACGACCTTGAATAATCAAGGAGATACTACTCTTTTTGTGCTGAAAAGAGGCACAAAATCTACAAATTAGAAGTACAAATGCATTTGTAAAGTTAGGCTGGGCTGGATCCAGCACATCTCACTGTCACAAAAGCTGTGTGTTGAGAAATGCAAGGACCTTGAGCTGGGCTGGCTCATGCCAGCAATTTAAGTGTTACCACATGGTGCTGGCTAAGCATGAATTTGGTGACCTAGCCTAGCCCATGGGCACCCTTAACTGTGATTAAAGTGTGACCTCAATCCCATATATGTATCATGAGCAGAGCATAGTTAATATTATGCAGGGAAAAAATATACAGCACAAAATATGTACTTGTTTCATTTGATTCAAAATTTTAAAAATTGTTTTAAAAATTTGCATACAAAGGGAAATGAAAGAAAAACATAAATAGACATACATAGTGGAATGTTACAGATTTTAATGACAAAAAAAAAAGCTACATATTAATGATTTCTTTTACCATATTCCAATGTAATAGTATAGGTATGTTATCTTAGCATAATCTCATAATATATACCCATAAAAAATAATAATTTCATAAGATAATTATCAAAAATTAATTAAATAAGCATTTAATATATCCACTATATATCTTTTCACTTTTTGGTAATGTTTTCAAGCAAAACAACGAACCCTTTTTTAAAGATACAATAGGATTTGCCATTGGACCAAGATATCAATGAGTGTAATATATTATATAGTACATATTTTACTAAAGGGCAGAGCATAAATTAACGTTTAGCTCAATAAAATATCAACTATAAACATTGCCACGCCCCCCTCCCACAAAAAAAGAAGACACAAAAAGGAAGAAGGTCTGTTTTCTGGCTAAATGCTCATAAATACCATGGAATCTTTATACAAGTATTAAAATCCTATCTTAGAACAGTAAAGAATAAAAAAAATTCAAGCAAACAATTCATCTTTTAATAGTATTTACAAATAACAAGAAGCATAATAAATTCATTCAAAAATTCATCATAGTAGAATTTAAAGACAAGTAATGGAAAGTAAAATACTAAATTTTACGTCAATTAAATGCAAGTCAAGAACAAATCAATTCGTGTAAAATATGGGCAAAATTGAGAAACAAACTACGAGTAAAAAACAAGAAAATTAAAACGATGACATGAATCAGCTCTCTCTCTCTCTCTCTCCCCCATGAGTATTAGAAAAGTAACTAGAAAAGAAACTGAGAAGTAAACCTAAAGTTTCTAAAGTGCTTTCCAAGCATCTCTGGGACACTTGGTCTACAAACATCCTGGAAACCTATGCATAGCTTGAAAGCGATTTGTTAATTTACTAATCCAGTAGATCTTTCTGCCTATTTCTGACAAGTTTGGTCATTTTCTATGACAATTGGCAAGTCACCATGCTATTCCAATTATTTCAGACTCAAAAAAGAAGCTTTATTAATTCAGCTCCAACCAAACAACCGGCATACAAGGTCTTCACACAATAATAGCATGTTTATACCACCATGCAATGTCTATTCATGTTTTAAATGATATCCAATAATGGACGGTTGGACACTGACTGAACCATCAAGTTTTAAGGGTGAAAAGATATAATAGAGCTTGAATGGCAATATTATCATAAGTCATGCAAATTGAGGAAATCAATGATGGTCAATAACTAAGAAAAGTAAGAATAATGTTTCCTACCTCTACTGGAACATCTTAAGTTCAAGATTAATGATCTGCATCAGAGCCAGAAGCAGAGGAACTATCAGTGTCAGAATCTGCATGCAAAATATCAGAGCAAGTTAATTAATCTATAGATGGGCTTAGATGGCACTATAATCAAAATCAAATGTGGCCATATGATGATATGTGGTAACAGCCGACAATGAACTAATTAGTATTTACCACTTGAAGATGATCCAGAGCCACTGCTAGAACTGCTGGAACTACTCGATCCACTCACATTATCACCTTGCCTTTCTTCTTGAACAGGGGTGAATTCCGTAACATTGTTTTCAACTGGTTACAATCCAGCAGGTTTTGAATGATATCAGCACATGAAAATTAGATTTTCCTCGAAACCCAATGGTAAATTCAAACAAAAGAATCACCAATCTTTGTGATTTTGAGAATTTTACCTGTTTCAGTTTCTTTTGTTGCCTCTGCAATGGCTGGTGCCAGATTCTGCAAAGATAATAGCATGAATTTGCATTAGCCAACAACACTTTCATGTAGTAAAGAAAGTAAGAGAGAGAAATAATAAGTAATTCATGGTCTCACTGTCTCTGGCATAGCATGGTCAGTTTCTCCCTCTGGCTCTGGCTCTGGCTCTGGCTCTGGTTCTGGCTCTGGCTCTAGCTCTGGTTCTGGCTCTGGCTCTGGCTCTGGCTCTAGCTCTGGTTCTGGCTCTGGCTCTGTTTTTCTCTTATTCTTGCTCAAACTCTTTTTGTAGTTGGTCACAAATCTATCTAGTTCCCAAAGTGTTTCGGGATCAACACTGGCTATGTCCACTTCAATCTCATCATCTTGTTGAAAAAGTGCGGAATGCCTCTTCTTGATAATCTGGACAATGTTATCTAGTTTCTCTGAAGGCAAACTCTGAAGGCTTGAGCTGAGCCTCTGCTTCTCCTCATAAGTCATATCCCTTTTGTCAGGATCCTTAGCTTTAGGTTTCTTTGGAATTGAGGTTCTACCCAACTGACCATAACCAGGAGGTTTTGACTTGGGCTCCTCAGTCATTGTCCGAGATTCCGACCTTTCCAAAGTCCTCATCTCCACAGGTGGAGGAGGAGGAGGAGGAGGAGAAGGCAGAAGCGGAGGTGGAGCAGGAGCCGGAGCATGTGCTCGAGGCAGCATTGGTGTTTTTCTAGAAGTGGGTGTTGGCAAAGCTGCATCACGACGCATTTCAGGTCGATTTAGCATTGGAGTCTTTCTTGAAGTGGGTGTTGGTAAACCTGCATTGCGATTGGTTTCAACTCTCCTAGTGTGATTAATCTCGGCCTCTATCGGCTTCCATTGATCTTCGTATATCTTGGACAACTGCTCAGCCATGAAATGAACATCCTGCCCTTTCGGGTTATACAACATGGCATTACTAAGCGTGAGTCTCACATCCTCTGCAAACTCTCTAGGCGATTTATACCAATTCTTATCAAGCCTAGTCTTCACTGTTCCCAAATCCATTGGATGCTTTACAATGGTATGGTAATCATGAAGCCCCAAACCCTTCACATCCACTGGCTTATTAAACACCCAACCAAACTTATGCTTCATCAATTTCGTTAGCAAATCACTACAGGTCTTAAACACAGGACTCAAATGCCAATCCAATTCAACAACATTGGACTTCAACTTCTTCATCTTCTTCTTTACATTATTGGGATTCGGTGCGTTAGGAATGGTCCTTCGCTGCTCCTGCTCCTTCTCCTTAGCTTGAAGCTTCTTGATAAAGCCTCTAACTTGTTCTAGCTCAGTGACTAGCTTCCTCTTAAGCTCTCTAACCTCACTCTTCCTTATCGAACTCAAGGAAATCCGGCGGAAGACATTCCCAATGTGGCTGGATGAGTCGTCGTCGGAAGCATCACGAGGCGGGGAAGCGGCGGAGTAGTTGTTATCTTCGGTTAGGGTTAGGGTTTTGGTTTTGGTTTTGGTTTTGGGGACATTGTGGGAATTCTTGGGCTTCTTAGGGGTTTTTCGGGAATAGACCTTGTTGCCATCCTCCCAACGACGCTTCTTGTCTCTGGCTTCGTCACCGCCTAATACACCTGAAGCCATACATACATACCCTAATTAATTCCGAACCAAACAAAGCAGCAGCTTTAGGGTTTCGGAAATAATAGGAGGAGGAGGAGATCCTTAAGGATTTTAAAATCCCCAGGATTTAGGGGAATTGGTGGTTAAAGAAGAAAAGTTTTATTTTATTTATTAGGGTTTTTGAGTAGGAAAGAAAAGTGAGAAATGGAATGGAAAACAAAGAGAAAGAGGGTTTGAAATTACTTGAAGAGAGGAAGGAAGGCTCTCTCTCTCTCTCTCAATCTCACTCTCACACTTTCTTGCTTCGCTCGCTCGCTCGCTCTGTGACTGCGACTGTGACTGTGACTGAAGAATAGTTTACTCTATTCTGCTCTGAGGGACTGACTGAGGTTGAAAGCACACGCGCTGCTGGGGCGACTGTCCGGAGCGATGCGATACATGACAAGATTGGTCAATGCCACGTCAGACCGACTCTCCTGTTTCTGCCTTTCTCAGGTTAACATTAACATTAACATGTTAATGTTATGTTTAAATTAGGGCGCAGGCCCTCACCCGGTACCACCGACTCCTTTCTTTTTTTGGTTTCCCACAGTGTTTCCTCAAAGTTTTCAACCAGAGACTAATTACTGTTCATGCCGGGTGGGCCCACGAAGGGGTAAAGTCACTAAAATCTCAAAATTTATTTTTATTTTTAAGTATTTACTCTATCAGTCATTCAATTTTTTTTTTTTCTCAAAATTACGGATTAAAAAAAAAAAAAAAGTAGAATCCTTGTTATTCATTTCCCTTTATATATATATTTTTTCGAGTGAGCTATATTTTTGGTTCTTTCTTTTTTTCTTTACCATCTTTCTTTTTTCTATAATTCATATCATTAGAACGTGCATGGATCTTAATACCAAATATTATTAGATATATTAAGAACCTTAAATCTCACTCAAAGTTGTTTTTATTAGATGAATGTTCTTTTCATGTAAAAATTACTTTGCTAAGGCTATTCTAACTAAGAAGAGAGGAAGAATTTAGTTTTTATTTCATTACTATCCTGTGCCTTACATGAATGCGTGGCCAAAATTGCAAAATAATGGAACACCATTGCCAAATAACAAAGGATATCTAACAATATCGTTAGTTGCCCAGTTTTGAAAGAATGTGTGAAACTAGCATCTCGAGTGTCTAAAACTCGAGTTTCAAGACAAAAATCGAGTTTTTAAGTCTCAATTTGTAAGTGGATGGGTCTGATGTGAAAAAAAAAATCTATGTGGAACTCGAGTTTTAAAGACTCGAGTTCCATAAATTGCAAGAAAACGCTGCTATAGGGCTTAAAAACGTCACTATAGGGCTTAAAAATTGAGTTATAAAATTTTTTTGCAGAAAAACGCCGCTATAGGGCTTTAAAATGTCACTATAGGGCTTAAAAACGCCACTATAGGGCTCCCTGAACCTGATATTGATCACTTATGAAAAAATTTTACAGGAAAACGCCGCTATAGGACTTTAAAACGTCACTATAGGACTTAAAAACGCCACTATAGGGGCGATCACACTAAATTTTTTTTTGCATAGAACTCGAGTTTCTAAAACTTGAGATCTATGTGGCATTTTCAGTCCAAGTCACCAGCAAAACACTCGCAAAGCGAGTCTTTGGAACTCGAGTTTTAATATGGATCTCGAGTTTCTAAAACTCGAGATGCTATTTTTCATAATCTTTCCAAGCGTTGCTTAACTTACTACATTGTTAAGCTTTACACAGTTGGTCTGCAAATTTCCCCCAAAATAATGCATTTTTGTAACTCATTTTGCCAACCAAGTTAATTTGAAAGTTATTGGAGGATATATAACCTCATTTGAAACTCGACTTTTCAAAAGTTGAGTTCTCTTCAAATTTATCTCTCTCACTCTCCTTTTATTTCTTGCCTCTCTCACATTTGTAGCGAAAGGAGTCTATCACTAGAAAACCACTCATCTCTCTCACTAGTGTGGACACAACGGAGAGTCGCCACCTAATTTTAGAATGGATTAGGAACCATATATATAGCGTCTTCTAGAGGAAGGACTTTTTTGATCTTACTACCAGAAATATGGGTTCAGAGTTAAGGTATGGTATTGGGAAGGTGTGTGAGAGTGCCTTTTTCTTCTCACCTTAGTGGCCCAAGGATCCTGGGCCAAACAAATATTTTTTGGTGGACTGGGCTTGATTCACCGCAGCTAAAAGGGCTGTTTAAGAATCGAGTGGTGCACAAAACAAGCTTCCTACAATACAAATAACTAACAAGCAAAAATATTTGTATTGAATGACATTTCAACAGCAAAGGAATGTACAAAAAATGAAATACAATGTAAGAAAAGGTTAGGGATCCTTGAATTAGTAAGGTGCATTTTATTAATTTTCTTTAGTTATGATTACAGTGCTCACTAAGACGTGATGCAAGGTTCAACTAAGTTCAAAAATTACAGACTTTAATAGCTATTTAAGCTTTCAAGACTTGCAAAGTTTGAATTTGTTGAATTCGAACATGTGCTATAGTGGCTGTCTTTGGGATACCGGGAGCGGTTTCTCTATTTTCTTTTAATTTTACAGAGCTCTTTCTATAGTTCTATGAGACTCCTAAAAATGGCCGTGAATGCTTGAATCATCTAATCAAAGATGAATCTCTATCGGAATCTGAATGCCCTTTGTAGCATGGACTCCCTCCTCCTTTTATAGCACAGCTCGGGCTCCGAGGTACTAGTAATTTCTCCCTTTTGCCCCTTAGAGTTTGTGCCGTGCCAGGTTGCTCAGGGTTATGTCGTTTCCTTTTTCTCTCATAGTTTCTTGCTTTTGGTCCGACCAAACGAAAGTCCCTTAGCTAGTTTTCTAATTCCAGACTTCTCCGTTGGTTGGTCTTCAGCTATTTGGCTTTTTCTTCTCAGCACTCCAGCTTTTTCAGTTGTACTCTTCCTTGTCACTTTCTCCAAATGGTTGGAATCACGGCTCTTGCGTTTTGCTTTGTACCTCCTGGCTCCATTGCATGTCTGGAGCATGAGACTCGCATGCTCTTTGTCTTTTATCCCTCTTTGAATTTGCTTCAATCTTACTTCGCACGTCCAGGGATCCCCGGACTCTAGGGACTTCTGGGATCCCGGCCCACCCCTTCTTACTGGGCTTTCTTTGGTTTGCTGGTTTTGCCTGGTTTGGGCCTTTTTTGTTCTTTCGTGGGTCTTTGGATCCCAGTCCTCTGGGCCTCTTGCCCTTTTCTTCTTTCTTTTCTCTTTTCTTTATTGTGTGAGCCCAGTCTTCCCTTTTTTTTCTTTTTTTTCTCTTAGCTCTTGTTATTTATTTATTATTTTTTTGTGTGAAATGAGCCCATCGTGTTATTTCTTTGGGCCTTAGTTTGTGCCCAATTTTGAACCTCAACAAGGTGTTAGGCACCCAAAACCGCCTAACCCTAGTGTTGGTTTTCTCTCATTGTGTCTTATGTCTTAATCATATTAAAGGCACACTCAATATTGTTATTCTAACTCACACACACACTAGCATTCATCTAACAATCAACATGGTATCAATCATCCCAAAAAGACCTAATCATTCATCGATCATGGCAATCAACCAAAGCCTAACATTCATCTAGCATGGCATATCCCAACCCAAACATACATGTCATATCAACCAAGCATTCATCTAGCATGGCATCTCATGTCAACCTGATATTCATCTAATCATGCATATCATCACATCACAAACCATAGCATACATCTAATCATGGCATCTCCAAACATATTGCATCATCCAAGGCAGCAACAAAATAGGGCATAAAGATAGGCATGGCAAACAAACATAGATCATCACATGTATTCCAAACTTTTAGACATGAAATCAAACATCAAACAAACATATTACACCATTAAAATGCATGTTCATACCAATGCATGACTTACCTCACTTACCTTGCAGTAACTCAGCACCTATGACATTATGCATGAACATGTGAATACGTGTTTATAGCATTGAAGTAAGGAAAACACAAAATAAACCCTAATTCTAACATGTGAAAGGCAAACAAGCAATTAAACATGTGAAACAGAAGCTTAAAACCATAAATACATGAAAAATGATCCAAAACAGAAGCATTACATGTGAAAACAGAAGCAAGGTCAGAAGAATTAGGGTTAGGGTTTCTGGGCAGGATCATGCGCACACATGAACAAGCCTGCGTGCGCAGGCAGAATTATGCGCATGTGGGTTTCAGCCCAGAAACCCTAGCAACACAGCAGAACTTTAAAACACTAAATCTAATATCCTAACATGCTTTTAAGATATACAAATATGTAAACCTAGACTACATAAACATATTAAAACATATAACAACTAAGAAACTAAAACAAACAGAAAGATTAAAGCACAAAAAGGAAAAGAAAGTTTAGACTAATACCTAAAAAAAAAAGCTCTCCAAGCTTGATTTTGACCATTCCTCTTAGTCAAATCTATTCATAATCAATAAGAAACGTGATTAGTAATTTTAAACTCAAAGATCAAGGTTAGAAAAGGCCCTAATCAAAAGAAAATTGACTTGAGAATGTTTTGTGAAAAACTTCATCTTTGATTCACTATTTCTAATGAATCTTAGTGTTTTCTCGTGGGATTTCTTTGTTCTTGAAAATATACCATGTAAGGTTACTTATATTGTGAAAATAGGGGGTTTAGAATGACTCCCAGATGATATGGGATTCGTTTCGAATCTCAGTATTAATGCAAAAAACTTGCATTATTTATATTTTTGGAACCCTTCATGTGTGTGCAGGATCAGGCTTGCGTGCGCATGCAGAATGTTGTGCGCGTAGGCTAATTCCTGCGTGCGCATACTGAGGGTTTCCTTGGTTTACATTTCCAAAAATAGATTTATTTGCTTAATAAAAGTTATATTTTTCATTTTAACATTTCTCAAGTCAATTTAACATCTGATTGGGCCCGAAACCAACATTGGGTCTTAGAATTTCAGCATCATTGGGGAACAGAGGCTCGAGTCATAAAGGGTACAAAAGGCGGTGTCAATAGATTCCCTCTTTTGATTTGATTGCTTCACTAACGAAATTAAAAAAATAAGAGACAAAACATTTTGGTTCAACGTACAGCTCGAGTCTAATCCACACACACAACACATATCACGCATACATGGGGCAGGGTGCAACTCTGAAGAGTTACGTGAGATTCGTATGTTCGAATTCCCATATTTTTTCCTCAGAAAACTAGCAACTACAGGTTCACTATCCCATAACCTGTTTTGCCAATTGTAAGCAAAAGGTAAGTGACTCACTATCCTAGAGTTACTAAATAAGAAAAACAAACAAGGCCAACGACCGCAACCATCAACCAAACAAACAAGGGTGCTCTTACGAGCTTAAAAGGATATATATCTGTGGTGTCTATCTGTGGTGTCTATCTGGGGCTCTTGCCTCAAACTTCTCCGGGTGGCTTGCACCTTTTGGTAATACCTATCTTCTCCATCTCTGTCTCTACCTGTTCTGGTGAAGCTCTTGCCTCGGGGTGACCTTGGTCTTTATCTCTATCTCTACCTCTTCTATTGTGCCTGCATATTCAATTCCTTCTAGATAGGTGCACAATTTATGTATTATGTGCCTGCATGTTTAATTCCCTCGGGATATGTGCACAAGTACTATATTATGTGCCTGCATGTTCAATTCTCTCGGGATATGTGCATAAGTCCTATGTTGTTCTTTCTGATTTGTATGTGGTTTCGTGCTTACATGTTCAATTCCCTCGGGATATGCGCACAATTTTTTGCATTTTGATTTGCTTGACTATTTCTTGGCTGAAAGATTACTAGGGATGTGGAAGAACTCACTAGGGAGTATACTTTTATTGAGAAGTGTTTTGGTAATGATTTTGACCTACCACGAAGTCTTGGTAGTGTACAACCCACTAAGGGGTAGCTTATTGGGATTTCCTAATGGCGTGCTGTTCATTGGGGAACTTTCTTCCACTGGAGAATAATTATCTTCTTCTTTCTTATAACTCACCGGGGATTGATGTTGACTCCACCATTGAGGGGGTTTTACTAGACTCTACTTGGGAAATTTTATTTTGCAACTCTCGAGGGGGTTGCCTTTGTGTCTTGGACCTATGGGGGAGTCTGTCTATGATATTGGATTTACTTGGAATTTAGTTGATGATCTTGAGTCACGGAGGAGTTTTCATGATGATTTTTGATCCATTGAGGGATGTTTTTTTTATCCACTAGGGATGCTTTTCTTGCTTTCGATCCACTAGGGATGCTTTTTAGAGTCTTTGTGTTCCTTGCCTATAGAGGGCATTTCTGGCATTTTTGGATGCATTTTTTAATTTTCCTTGCATTTTCGGACTCCTAGAAACTTTCCAGGGATATTTGGATTTTTTTTGTGCTAAACTACACGTAGTTTAGCAGGGAGGCCTAAACTACATGTAGTTTAGCCATCAGGTATGTTCCCGCCTCTTCATCTTTTTTTCTCCAACAGTTACCAATCGTTTCTTTTTTCATTCTCTTCATCTTTCTCACCTTTTCATATTCTCTCTAACTCTCTCTACAAAAGCCTATTACCTCTCTCTCATTCCCTTCCAATTTGACCTTCATCTTCTTCTTTAATCTCAACTTCTCTCTCAAACTTTCTCATTTCCTTTAATGGCACCCAAGTCCAAGAAGAGTTCCTACATCCTTTCTATCGATGCCTTCCATCTCACCCATTGGAATGGAGCGGTAAGGCTGACGACGACTCCTCCCTTGACCTACAGATCACAACAACACCTTTCGGAGAGTGCAAGGACCAGATCAGTAAGTTTTTCAAACTTTTCTCATTTTCTCATTTTTCCTTTGATCTTCCGTTTTGATATGTTTTTAGGCTTGTAAATGCTTGTGTTTTATTGTGGGATGGGTTTAGATGAAAACCTGACACTTTAGGAGGGGTAGGAACATGTTTATGTTGAGTTTTGGTTGAGAAAAGTTTCAGAATGTCGAAGAACACCCTTCTGTGTTTGTTCTTGCGTGCGCAGACATGTTCTTGCGCGCTTAGCTTGTATTCATGCGTATGCAAGCTTGTTCTTGCATGCGTGTATATGTTCTTCAGTTTATGCGCGTGCAAGTTCCATCCTGTGTATGCGTGCAGAATCCTGCATACGCATGGTCCTTCCTGTGCATGCATGGTGCTAGGTAGAAACCCTAGTTTGGGCATTTTAGGCCATTTTCATTTGTTTTTCATATGTTTGCAATTCTAACATCATCCTTCACCATTTTTGCATTCAATTGTACATCCCATGTCATATCTCATTCTATTGTGAATCCAATATCACTTTCCCACAATTCTTTTCACCTAATCATGAATATTATCCCATTCTCTTTTTGCAGGTTTCAGCCCTAAATTTGGTAGAAATAGTACTAGCTGGGTATTGGTATGGTACAACATCCTTACTAAGGAGACTTGGGGCCATATCCGTGCTGCGGTTTTGAGCCCGTCATCCGTCTGATGCTTGAGAGGTTGCTAGTGATGTCTTGGTGTAGACCTTAGCCAAGAGGTGGTGGGACACTACCCATACCTTCCACATTGCTGATCGGGAGATGACTATCACTCCCCACGACTTCCACCATATGATTGGCTTACGGTTTGATGGAGTCCCGATTAGTCTGGAGGACGAGTTGGGATCTCGACTGGGTGTGGAGCTGTTAGGGAGGAGGTATGCTATTGAGATGATTCGCTATACTAATCTTAAGGTGGACTTAATACATCGTCCATAGGGGACGGTTGAGGAATGCATCTAGATGGCTAGGGTCTACTATACTTGTTCGCCAATGGTGGGCAGACGGTGTCCTTGATGTGGTTAGCCCTTTTCCAGGATTTTGAGAAGGCTCGAACTACCAACAGGGGGCAGGTATGCTTGGCTTACTTTTACTCCTCCTTGGACACACTCAGCTGGGGGACTCTGGGCTAGCTAGTGGGGCCTTGGAAGCTCCTCGAGGTTAGTTTCTCTCCCTCTTCCCTTGTAGCTCATGCATTCTCATTCTTATGGTCATATATCCACATGCCATTTAGGTTAAGACTATGTATCATATTCTTGCTAATTGCATTCATACCCATATCTTGCAAACTGTTACCTTGTAAACTGCCATATCTGTGTCTTGCAAACTTTACCATAACATCTTGCAAACTTTCATCTTGCAAACTGTCATCTTGCAAACTGTCATGTCTAAATCTTGCAAACTGTCATCATGCAAACTGTACCATAACATCTTGCAAATTGTCATCTTGCAAATGTTATTTCTGAATCTTGCCAACTATCATATCTTTTCAGCATTGGGCCGTGGAGTACAGTTTCATTGCTCAGCGGACTTCGGTGGACTTGAAGAGTGTCACCTCGCTTCGGGCCTACCTCGACAGGCTCTCTCCTAATGATGTAAGTCAGGAATATATTGCTTTCCACTATTTGTATGCTTCTTAGGATTCTCTTTCTAACCCCATGTGTTGTCATAGATTATGTGGAGTCTTTGGGCCGGTGCTGACCCTGTAGCGGACCTAAACTTAGAGGTAGCTGCTATCGTTGCTTCTAGGCTCTCTCAGCCCCTTGAAGTCGGTGGATTGAGGGTGATCTACTTGGCAGAGAGGGTATGCTGCTAGCTGGCAAGTGAGGATGTGCCTCAGGTTTCCATGGACTATCTAGTGTTCATGCTTGCTCCTTGCTCCATGATGAATGTGGAGTATGACCTGTGGGGGCCATGCATCCCTTTCACTGAGCGAGTCACAGCTGAGTTGGACTATGACGAGTTCAGTGGGACTCACCTTATACCTTCTCTCATTGCTCCGATATGTGTTCTTGCTTCTCTCATTTTTCTTTAATCATTCATCATTTGCATTTTTGTGCATTGTCAATATTCAAATGAAACACTTGTGTTAGGAGGGCCCTGTTGCTGGTGCTCTTATTGATCCTTCTTGTTTGCCTTGGTTGGTTTATGCCTACGGTCCTGATGGCTTTGCTTGGGAGCGTCCTATTGGACGCAATAAAAATGTTATAGGCTACCCTTTTCCCGATGGCACACGGGCGGTGAGTTCTCTTTCATTCTTGTTCTCTTTCCTTTCTATTCTTGCATCCCAACACCCGTTCTAACAACATTTTCTTCAAAATTCAGCCCACTATTCAGGAGCATGAGGAGCTCGTTTAGCTTGCGGGAAACCTCAAAATGGAGTTGACTGAGTATGCTCGACAGCTGTACAGTGGCGGGGATGTTGGTGATGACGATGATGATGGAGATGATGGCAGTGATGTTGGTAGAGGTTTAGAGTCGACTCCAAGCTATTAGCCGAGGAAGAAGCACTTCTGGTGACCCTGTAGACAGACAGGCAGACACAGATATAGACACAACATAGCATAGCATACTTTCTTTTTGTTGCTTTTATTATTTTTCTCTTTTTAGCATACATGCCTGCACTTTAGATTTGGTTTGAGATATTGGGTTGTATTTTAAGAACATCTTTCACATGTATGCTTTTATTAAGGATATGTACTTAAATTACAAACTTGTGGAAACTTTATGCAATTTTGCTATCCTTGGTCTTTGACATTTGGAAGTTCTGTGCTTGAATTGTGCCTTGAGCAGTCTTTTAGGCCGTAAAACTTACAGGAAAACATACTCAAAATAGGAGAACTTGGTTCTGCATGCCTTCCTTCGCCTTTCCTAGTCCCAAAGAGGCTCACTTCTCTTGGTCTCCCTCGCATCTCTCCTGTACCATTAAGACAAAGTGGGTGAATCTTTTCTCTCAATCCCTAATTTTTGCCTAGGCCTTCGACCTAGTGGGATTCCTCTAACTTTTGCATGGATTGCTTTTCGGTTTTCAACCCATCGAGGCTCCTTGTATCGTCTTTGAACTTTTTATTTTTTTATTTTATTTTTATTTTTCTCTTTCTCTCTCTTTTTCTTTTCCTTTCACTCACGCCTTCTCTCCTTCTCTTTTATCTCTTCCAAATATGGCCATATGAGAGGCTCCAATTGTTTCATCCAACTTCAGGACATAAGAAATGACTTAGAGGCTATCATGAAGTGGGTTTACAGCTGAGAAAGCTTACAAAAGTCCAATCAAAAGAAATAAAGACTAACTGACCACCTTGGTATGCTCCAAAATTTACTTTTTTGCACTTTATGATTCTCACGTCTTTTCTTATGAATTTAATAAAGGATTAGAATGTTCCAAATCCTCTATAGAAACAGTTTATCATCTTTTAATTTAAGCAATGAGAGAAACACCCATTTATTATATTTGTTTATTGTCATTATTTTTCTTCTTTTTATTTTTCTTTTCTTTTTTCCATGCCATGTAATTTTTGCCCATGATGTCCTTTGATGAATTTTTGCCATGCCCATGGTCTTTGCCCCTATCTTTTGCCTAGATTGCCCCTTCGGGTTTTCAACTTAGCAGGGTCCTTTTGCCTTAATTTTGCTCCAAATGTTACTTTTCTGCACTTTATGATTCTCATGTCTTTTCTTATGAATTTAATAAAGAATAGAATGTTCCAAATCCTCTATAGAAACAGTTTATCATCTTTTAATTTGAGCAATGAGAGAAACACCCATTTATTATCTTTGTTTATTGTCATTATTTTTCTTCTTTTTCTTTTTCTTTTCTTTTTTCCATGCCATGTAAGTTTTGCCCATGACGTCTTTTGATGAATTTTTGCCATGCCCATGGTCTTTGCCCCTATCTTTTTCCTAGATCGCCCTTTCAGGTTTTCAACTTAACGGGGTCCTTTTGCCTTAATTTTTTTCCTATGTCGCCCTTTCGAGTTTTCAACTTAGCAGGTTTTTTTTCTTTTTATTTTCAAATGTTGTATCTTCGGAGTCTATCCATGTTGATTGGGTGAAGCATCTCTTCCCCATCCAAGTCTGTAATTCTCGTAGCACCTTTTGACATGATTTTCTTGATAATAAAAGGCTTAGACCATCATGGCTTCATCTTTCCTCTTGGATCAAAAGTTTCATCTCTAAGCACTTTTAGGACCAAGTCCCTTTCTTTAAAGTTTCTAGGTTTCACCTTCTTGTAAATGCTCTAACAATCCTCTTTTGGTATCCTTGTGCATGGTATTGTGCCCTGGCCCTCTTCTCATCTATCAAGGCCAATTGCTCATATCTTTGTTTCATCCATTCTCCTTCTAGGACCTTGGTTTCCGCTAATACTCTCAAAGATTGTATCTCCACTTCAATAGGAAGTACCGCTTCACTACCATAGACCAAATAGTAGGGTTGCTCCGGTTGACGCACGGATAGAAGTTTTGTAACCCTAAAAGGCAAATGGGAGCTTCTCGGCCCAATCTCTACCATCTTGGATAGGATGTTCTTATTGGCTGCTTCTGCAACCCCATTGGTCTGTGGTCGATATGGTGAAGACTTATGATGCTCAATGTTGTACAATTCCATGATTGTTCTAACCTCTCCCTCAAAGTGGGAAACATTATCGAAGATAATCTCTTAGGGTACCCCATATCGACAAATGATGTTATTCTCTATGAATTAAGCCACATGCTTGGCTTTTAACCCAGAGTAGGAGGCTGCTTCCACCCACTTGGTGAAGTAGTCAATTGCCACTAGGATGTATTCGTGTCCATTCGAGGCCTTAGGGGCTATTCTTCCAATCACATCTATGCCCCAGTTTGAGAAAGGCCATGGAGAGGTCATGCTGTATAGCTCACTAGGTGGCACATGATTCAAATTCGCATGTGTTTAGCAATCATGGCAACTCTTCACAAAGTCTACACAATCAGTCTCCATCGCGTTCCAATAATACCCTATCCTCAAGAACTTCTTGGCTAACATTCTCCCATTCATGTGAGGACTACAAATCCCTTGATGAATTTCTTTCATAACTTTCTTGGCTTCTTTTTTCTTTAGACAACGAAGATGTATACCATCATAGGATCTCCTATAGAGCTGACCTCCACATAAGATGTATTGCATTGCCATCATCCTAATCGAATGACGCTCTCTCTTGTTGGCACCATCCAGATATACTCCTAATTCCAAGAATCTCATGATGTTATAATACCAAGAAACCTCTTCCTCTTCTATAACTAAGACTGAAGCTTCGGCCCTCTCTTTGTGTACCATCCCATAACTTTGTTCAATCTTTAAGGGTCGTGTCCATACTCCCTTGGGTATTTCAACCATGGAAGCTAAAGTAGCCAAGGCATCTACAAACTGATTCTGAGCTCTAAGGATGACTGTATATTCAATCTTGTCAAAAGTTTTGGTCAAATCCTCTAAATATTTCTAATAGGGTTTTAAGTGCTTTTCCTTTACTTTCCACAACCTTTGTGCTTTAGTTATAACCAAAGTCGAATCTTTAAAGACCTCGGCCTCTTTCACCCCTAGTTCTTGGATAGCTTCCATTCCAGCAATACAAGCCTCATATTCTGCCATGTTATTGGTTGTCTCGAAGTTCAACTTAACTGCTAAAGGTATGTGAGATCTTTCGGGAGTGATCAAGGGTACTCCTATCCCATTCCTATATTAGTTCACGGCTCCATTGAAATACATCTTCTATGCCCCTAGCTCAATGTCCAAAATATGCTCTTTTGGAAAATCTTTTCTACCATCCCCTCCTTCCACGGGGTTCTCAGCACAAAAATCTAATACGGTACTCCCTTTGATAGTTTTCCTTGCCACATACTTCAAGTCAAATTTTCCCAATAGGATCAACCACCTTGACAATTTTCCACTCAAAGCGGGTTTCTTAAACAAGTATTTCAATGGATCCATTTTGGCTGTGACACATATTTGGAAAGGTAGGATAATGTGTCTCAACCTCTGTATGGCCCATACAAGAGCAAAGCATGATTTTTCTATGGGTGTGTACCTAGTCTTGTAATCATGGAACCTTTTACTCAAATAGTACATAGCTCTCTCATTCTTGTCATTGTCTTCTTATGCAAGCATACTTTCAACCGCATCTTCTATGATGGAAAGATAGAGAAGTAATGGTTTTCCGTGCATTGGGGGTACCAAGATAGGTGGATGGAGGAGATATTCCTTAATGAGCTGAAAAGCTTTCTGACATTCATCATTCCATTCATGAGGTTCATTCTTTCTTAGTAGCTTGAAGATGGGCTCACAAGTGGAAGTGAGTTTGGCAATGAATCGACTGATGTATTGCAATCGGCCCAAAAATCCCCTTATCTCTTTCTTGCTCTTGGGTGGAGGCATTTCTAATATGGCTTTGATCTTTGATGGGTAAACTTCTATCTCTCTATCACTTATCAAAAAGCCTAACAACTTCCTTGCGGTTACCCCAAAGGTGCATTTTTGCGGGTTCAATCTCAGCCTATACTCCTTGATACTCTCGAAGAACTTCCATAAGTTAACGATGTGACCTTCTCTCTCCTTGGATTTCACAATCATATCATTAACATACACTTTGACCTCATTGTGCATCATATCATGTAACAAGGCCGTGACCATTCTTTGGTAAGTCGCACCCATATTCTTAAGCCTAAATGGCATCACGGTGTAACAATAAATTCCCCATTCTGTGGTGAAGGTAGTTTTGTTCATATCCCTAGGAGCCATATTGATTTGGTTATACCTTGAGAAACCATCCATAAAAGACATCAAGGCACTACCAGATGTGTTATCCACTAAAACATCTATGTGAGGAAGATGGAAATCATCCTTAGGGCAAGCTTTGTTCAAATTCCTAAAATCCACGCACATTCTTACCTTCCCATTTTTCATGGGTACGAGCACAACATTGGCTATCCACTGGGCTTGGCATACGAGTTTGATGAACCCTACCTTCAATTTCTTGGTGACCTCTTCTTTGATTTTTAGAATCAATTCGGTTCTCATATGTCACAACTTTTGTTTGACGGGTACCATGTGAGCATGAGTGTCAATGTGATGTTGGGCTATCTCTGGATCAATGCCAGGCATATCTTCATAGGACCATGCAAGCACTTCTTGAAATTCTGTGAGCAATTCTTTGAGATATATATATATTTTTTTTCACTTAAGGTTGAGTTGATTTTAATTAAGCGTAGATTCTCATCATTGCCCAAATTAAGAGTTTTAAAAGCTGGTTCCACAGGTTCAATTTTCTTTTCCAATTGTTTATTAATTTCATTTTCAAATTCATTAGAATCATTTAAGTGCAGAATTTCAATATTATGGGACATATCAAAATAAGCCAAATCAAAATTCATCTTATTAAAATGTTGAAAAGTACATTAGGACTTGCATTACAAACTTTCTTTCCCACATTTTCAGAAAACCCAATCCAAGTCCAATTATTAAGTTGCCCCACAGCAGGCACGGTGAAGGTAGAAGGATCACTTGGCTACTCGTTGGTGATGGTGAACACGTCCCCCTCCATCTTCAACATAGTCTCCATGGCTTCAGCATCCATGTAGTCCATCCAATCGACTTCCCCTTGGATCAGTGATGTCATCCATGCCATGTCATACTCACCACGTAAGCCCTAGTCGACATCATCGACACATCAGCTGTTTATATTTTGCCACGTGTCTTTGATCATCCATGTTAACGCCTTATCAGTAGTATCTGACACGTCACTAGACTATTAGTTTGACCGGCTTGACCCAAACCGAACCGTTCTTATTTAGATCCAACCTGGGATATCAACATGACCTTATACGTTGACTTTGACCTTTTTGTTAACGTTGACCGAATGTGAAAATTTTTAGTAAGGCCTATCTTGCTCAGTTTTTTGCGTAGATTCCAATTTTGGCTCCATTTCTTTATTTGAAACTTTTAAATCATCCAAATGGCCCATTTCTCATTTATATTGGGAACCTCCTACGCATAAAGACTCGTAAACCGTGCTTCATGGCGGTGTTCTCTTCGCCAATCTTCTTTAGACCTTTAATGTAGCCATTCTTTTGCCTTATTAGGCTTTCTTGGTCATTGATGCAGCCTTTCTCTGGCATTCTTCAGACGTCTCTTTCATTGTGCATGGTTCTTTCTCTATAGTGCTCAATTCTTCTAGTCTCTTCCAAGGTCATTCCTCAAGGCTTCCTTCATGGCTTCTCCAAGCATTCTTATGGCTTATTCAAGGCATTTTTGTGTCATCTTCATGGTTTCTTCAAGGCATTCTTCATGGGATTTTTCAAGTTTATCCAACCTCAAGGCTTTATCAAGCTTCCACCTTGAGTTTGAGAGGGGTTGTTAGAGGTATGTTAGAGATATGTAATAGGCCCAAGCCCAATCCTTCTATGTGTGCAAGCCAAGTCTCTTACTTGTACTAGAACTCTATTAGTCTAGGGTTCAACCTGCTATATAAACCCATGTTATGGTTCATAGTAACACATGATTTATACTACAATCTTATATATTAAAGATGTAGTTCTTTAGGGTTTCCTCTGCAGACATAGGCCGTTAGGCTGAACCATGTAACTATTGTGTGTTCTTATGTTCTATATTTTATGCTTTTGATTCTGCATCTATTCTAGTATATTCAACATGGTGTATTAATGCTAATATTTAACAGTAAAAAATTATAAATTTAGCACCTTTGATGTAGAATTTTTTGGTGTTTTGGGTGCTAAAATAACATTTTAGTTATTTTAACACATTTGATGTGAATGCTCTAATCCATTTTCTCATAGAGAAGATTATTAGTAGCTTGCTCCTCCGCACATTAGCGGTAAATTCTTAGTGTTGACTTGATTTTTTTTTCTTTCTATTTATTATGTACGTGCTGTTTGTGTATAAAATAAATATGCATTAGTTGTATATGGTTTGCACATAGTCTATAGCAGGGCCGGCCTAAGCGTTTCGGAGGCCTAAGGCAAAATCTTCAAATGGGGCCTTTATGTTATACTTAAATAATATTTAACTAGCATTTTATATAATAATTTTTTTTAAATCCGTTCTTTTTACTTTTTAATATGATTTTTTTTTTTTGAGAAAATGCTAAAGTTATAACAAATTTTACTACAAATTGGTGTTGTAATGAATGTGATCAATGACATGAGGCTTACAAAAATACTAGAAATATTATAAAATTTACAATATGAGAATTATAAAGATATATCACCAATCACAAATATTTATTCAAAAATGCATTCAATAGTTTGTTTAAATTCACCTATCATATTCATTGTCACATCAAATTATAAAAGTTATGGAGACACCACGCACCCTTGGTGTAGTGATCACTCCACAAGTATAAGTTCTTGTGGAGTGTGAAGGGTAATGGCCGAGATTTAATTATCTAGAAGAGAGTTTCGTACACATATACACTTAGATTAGGCTAGAGTAAAATTTTTATCTTGTATAAAAATAATTAAATAAATAAAAGTTATGTCGTAAAATTTATAGTATTTTTAACATTTTTCCTATTTGAATTACTTGTGATTAAGACCTATTTATTTAAATTTGTCTTATCTCTATCTCTAGCATTACTTAATTCTTTGAGCCTTCTTAATAGTGAAAAAAGAGGTAAACTAAAATGTTTTAATATCTCCCAAAAATGTTTATATATAAAAAATAAAAAATTTGCCCCCAAATTTGGGGCCTTCTCTAGTAAGGGGCCCTAGGCAATGGCCTAATTGGACTAGGCCTAGGGCCAGCCCTGGTCAGGCCTGTCACTCTCCCCATATTTCTATAATTTTATTTTTCCTCCAATTGATTAACTAATGGAAAGTAAAATTAAGACCACCGTGTTCCCGGTTGTTTTTTTAATTTCCTAAAAGCACATTTGACCTGGTTATCAATGGAAAAGCACTGGTTCCCGAGTCCTGACCATATTGTGTCACAAATCCATGTACAAAAGTATCCTCAATTTCAACAAAAAAATAAAATAAAATCCTCAAATAAATAAATAAATAGTAGCCTTATAGTTTATCTCAGCAAAAAATGAAAGAGAAAAAAAAGAAAAAAGTAGCTTTATAGTTTGAATTTCTGAAGTGGTAGAGATTTGACAGAATATCATACGTATGCCATGTGCAACGCTTCCATTAAGATTGTAAAAGCTCGAGGAGATCCGGCATCCATGGCTGAAAGCATTAATATCACTAGTCACTACCCACCAAAAGTCTTCTAAATTTAATACTAATATAATAAATCAATGTCAAAACAGAATGATCCATTGCAATAAAGAACCAAAACCTCCTTTGCAATTTGTAGTCTTCTCTGTGTAGCTAGCAATGGCCTTGAAACGCCAAGCTTATAAATCCACTTCATGTTCTAACTTCCTCTGCATTAGATATTCAACCATCCTCAGTTTAATTCTAGTCTTTACCTCCTTTTTCCTCTTCCTTGCACAACTTAGGCACGTCCGGGAACCATTACTTTGGGCAGGGCAAGCCCGGTTTCACGGTGACCTTAGAGATGCTAAATTCCCATGGAACAAGCTATGCTTTGGACCGACCTTTGAGAAGCTCAAGCTAGCCGTGTTCTCCAAGACATGGCCAGTTGGTGCAGCCCCTGCTGGTATGGAGCGCCACGCTTCAACTCTATACCATGCCTTGGCGGCAAGGGGCCACGAAATTCATGTCTTCACTGTGCCTTCAAATAGAAGGCCTCAACATGACATCCATGAAGGCAACCTTCATGTGTACTTCGCTGCAAATGACCATGGTTCAGTCAATTGCTCTCTAGCATTTGAAATTTTTAATAAGATAAATGCAAGTGGCGCGTTTGATTATGTGCACACGGAGAGTGTTTCCTTGCCATATTGGCATGCAAAATTTTTGCCTAATCTGGCTGTAACTTGGCATGGCATTTGGTATGAAATTATGCACTCAAAGTTGTTCCAAGAGCTTCTTGTCAACCCAAATGAGGCTCTTCCAGGTCCCATGACAGAGCTCCAAGAAGCTATACCCAGGCTAATTGATGAAATTAGATTTTTCTCGAGCTATAGACAACATATTTGTATCAGTACTAGTGCTGGCGAGGTTCTAGTTAACATCTATCAATTACCACAAAGAAATATCCATGCTATACTAAATGGGGTTTGTAGGGTCAATTTTTGCAGCCCAAGCCCAAGAAGGTATGGATGTTGAGCCCACTGAACCCAAAACAATAAATTTGTAGAGAGTGGGTGAAAGAGCTAGGCTAATAATGAAATAACAGTATTAAACAGCAATGCTAGTGGGAGAATTTGTAGTGATATGTGCTCGGACGGATGTAAGTGTCTCGTCCGAAGAGGTCTTTTTCATTGATGAACTTAGGTTACAATTGTTGGAGCTACAGTAATATGATACACTCTTTTCTCTTTCTCATTTTTCGATCCCCCTCTATCAGAGACACCCTCCCCTTATATAGTACTGTCTTCCTACATCTTCACCGTCCACTTGTTCATCATCTAGACGCCCACTTGAGTGCATGTCCCATCATACTCCCCCTTTTGTTCTGTGTGAGTGGTGGTAGCTGAGAATTCACTGTTCAGGGGTCTTCTCCACATAAATGCGGCCAGGAAGGTAGGTGCAGTGCATTCAATGCGGTGGTTGAAGTCTGTCTCCTTGATATTTCTCTGTTCCTGTTATCTTCATGCGTGTCCGAGGCTCCTTTCCCTTTTAACTCTTTGTCAAAAAGATCACTTGAACCTCTCATACACGTGTCGGGCAAAACTTCGTCGGATCCGAGGACATCGGACTCCTCGGACATATGAACATCTCCTCAGACAGTGCACGTGTTCGACCACAGACATTCTCCCTTGGCATGGGCCTCTGACTGAGTGTCTTCATCTCCTCGGACGAACAGTGCTCATATAGGGCCTTGGGCCCAATACGTTGGGTTGGGCTTTTTCTCCCCCCACATTAGCCCCTCGAAATTGTAGTTTTTCCCTCGCATCCGAGGAGAAAAAGTAGGATTTTGACTTGCCACGGAACAGAAAACTTGGGAACTCGCACGACTGAGCTGGCACATGTGTAGACGTGGGGACAAGCGCTTCATTAATGCCGCTGCGGTTTCCTTATTCCCAAGGCGCTGCATTAATTGCACCAGGTGGCGCTTTGTCCTTCGTATTCAACGGTGACTGACTGATCCAACGGCTGTGGTTTTTCTTCAGGATTTGGGCGGGAGTGCCCCTGACCCTTCGCTTGACCCCGTATAAAACTTCAGAGGAAGTTACTTCTTCCTCACTTTACAAATCTTCAGACGCTCCAGCAAGAACAGACGTGCCACTCCGTCCAAATCTCTCAGTCGCCGGTTTCAGACTTCCCCAGAATCATCACGAACCCTCCTACAAGCCTGACATCCTTTCTCCGATTTAATCCTGGTGAGTCGTCGTCCACCAAATCATTCAGTTCTCTCTTCGGCCAGTCATTTTAGTTAAGCACCATGGGGAAACTCCAGTACTTGGTGGATAGCCCTGAGTAACTGGAGGCGTTTAGGGCCGCATATCGCATACCCCCTAACGTGGGTGTGAGGTATTGCCCCCCAGAAAAGATACTAACAGATCGGAAGACGGGAGAGGTGGTTATCCCCCTCATTGCCTTCAAAGAAGGGGGAATGACAATCCCCATGGGTCCCATCACCACTAGTTACCTTCGGAACCATAGGCTCACTCCCTGACAGTGCGCGCCCAATATGTTTAGGATCCTAGGAGCGATTGAGGACCTTGAGCGTCACATGGGATTGGGACTCACCTGGCTTGATGTGGTACATATGTACGAATGCCACAGCCAGCAAGATGCTGGATACTACTTAAAATCCCGGTCGGATGTTGTCAGGTTCATTTCCTGCCTTCCCAAATCCAACAAAGGGATGAAAGACGACTATGTGATCGTCTCGGGCGCATGGCATGACAGCCATGGTTGCCCAACCAAGCATGGGAAGCCAGGTGGGACATGTTAGATTTAGGCGCACTAACCATAGGCTTAGGGTTCTCGTCTTTTAACGGTTTCTGATTTCTCTTCGGTTTCTATTTCTGAGTTTCTAACCATTTTTTGATGTGACTTGTAACAGATAAGAGACAAGTTTCTCCTCGGCTCAGCCTAACGAATATTGCCGCCCTCAATTACCTTTTAAGGTCAGAGATCTTCGTGAGCGAGGACGGGCAACTACGATCTGCTCCCCTTATTCTGGGATATACAGGGAAGCCAAAGGGTTTCCAACCGGTCGGCAACGCAATCGTCCAGGGAGACCATCGCCTTGCGCGTATTGACGTTGGTCGAAAGGGTTTCTTGGCGCCAGACGATCTTGAACCCGTACCCCGTCCAAATCCTCGGGGTGTACCTCCTCTTGTCCAGCCGCTCCAGCAAATTCCCCTCGGACAAGAGATTGAAGGTGAGGGGGCTGGCTCTTCCACTTCCTCACTAGAAGAGCAAATAGACGGATTTCAGTTTGAGAGAGAAGCTTCAGGAGTGAACCAGGTGGTAGAGGTCTTAGACGCCGAGGAAGAAGCCTACGAGCAGTCAGGCGTCCACCTCAATTTACTAGCCACTCATTCTGAAGACTCCTCGGACGACGATATGGATCTGAGGAGTTTAATGAAGGGCAGAGGAAAAAAGTCCGAGCCGAAAGATGCTGGGACATCTAAAACGGTAGTGACACTGCCTCCAGTGCCTACGCAGGTCCCTGACCCAAGTTTGAAACTCATGCCAAACTTGCAGAAGAAGAGGTCCCACGAGCCCGAAGAGAGGAATGTGGTCGTGCTACCCGCGACGAATAAACAGCAAAAGGTGGCAAGGGACCAACGAAGCAAAAGGGGCTCTTCCACTGAAAATCGAGAAGAGAACGTCGCCGAGGAGGACCTCGCAATTGGTCTCCAAAGCTGGAGCTAGATGGCGCCCCCATTCTTTGGGACACATCTCTCAGGAATTATGACGGGGGAAAGGCAGGGTACGTTTCTGAGGCCCTGCAGCAGCCACTCCTTCTCCCACATGATATGGCCTCCTTCAGGTCACCCAGCAGGAGCTATTCCTGTCCCTTAAGAGGGATTTAGCCATGGTAAGTGCACCATTTCTGAATTTAGGTTTTATCCTAAGTTGGCTTTGTTTCTTTTCTTAACCTAATATTGAAAATGTTGTCATGCAGATTACTCAGCAGGTCTACGTGGCCGAGGGGTGTAACAAGGAGTCCTGGCTCAAGGCCCAAGCAGCGGCCCAGTCCCAGTCTGAGGCAGAGGCATCTCTTGGCAAGCTGAAGGAGGAACATGCTCTGATGTCTGAGGAGCTTAAAGAGGTGACTACTCAGAAGCGAAGCCTCGATGCCGGGATCAAAAATGTTCAAAAGCAGATCGAGGAGCAGCGTAAACTGCTGAACGCGTCGGAGGTCGACCTGGCGACCGAAAGAGAACTAGTGAAAGGCCTCAGAGCTGAGCTTCAAAAGGCCAGAGAGAGCGCCAAAGCAGCTGAGCAAAAGGCTCAACTGGCCAAGGAGTCAGTTGAAACTGAGAAGAAGGTAGCGTATCAGTTGGGGGCAGAGGTGACTGCGCAGCAGCTTACTGAGCAGTTTGCCTCAGTTTGTCGCGAATACTGCGACAAAACTTGGGAGAAAGCTTTGGACGCTGCTGGGGTGCCCTCGGACTCTCCCCTGAGGTTACCTGGGAGCATCTACTACGATCCTGATATCCAAGAGATCCCGGTGGATGATCCTTCTGCCCCTCAGCTTCCTGAGGCTTCTGGGCCAAGTCAGATCAGCCAAGCTCCTCCGTCCACCCTTGGTGCAAGCAAGGAAGCTGGTCAGCCAGGCGACAAGGATAAGCCAGCTGAACCAGTCAAAGGAAAAGGCCAAGGGTCAGGCGAAGAGAAAATTCCTTCTAAGCCCAAGGACCAAGCCCCTGAAGCAACTGCTCGGACAGGCCAGGCTGCTGACCCCGTGCTCCCTCCAGCAAAAGAATAGATGTATAGGGCTTTTGTTTTTGCACCTGTACTTTCTTTTGTTTTATCCGAAGAATTGTAAACTGTTCTTTTATTTATGGAATGGCTTCTCATTTGTCTATGATGTTTTTAATACATGTCTTACTAATTATTACTGTTACATACAACTGTACATTGCACTTATAACTTAATAATGCAAATAAACCTGATTGATACATCATACTTATGGTGTGAATAACTAAGGTTGATATTGAAAAGAACAATCCGGATAAAAGTTACTAACAAATAATGATTTGCAGCGAATTATTTGTGTAAGTGAGACAGTTATAAGTATAACTAAGGAAGACAGTCATAAGTGAGAATTAATTTAAATGTGGTCAGGAATTTTAGCACTAAGCCCCAGTGACAGTAGCTGTGTGGGGGTACTGACTAACCTGTGTCATTTGATTCAAGGGCCACGGGGGACAAGCGTATTCGAGTGTTAACTAACCCTAATCATCTGGTTCGAGGACTACAGGCATGATTGGATTTAAGTTTAAACACTTAGAGAATTGCACCGGAGTGTTAACTAACCCTAATCATCTGGTCCGAGGACTACAGGCATGATTGGATTTAAGTTTAAACACTTAGAGAATTGCACCGGAGTGTTAACTAACCCTAATCATCTGGTCCGAGGACTACAGGCATGATTGGATTTAAGTTTAAACACTATAGAACTGTAACTGAGTGCTAACTAACCCAAATCATCTGGTCCGAGGACTACAGGCATGATTGGATTTAAGTTTAAACACTAGAGAACTGTAACTGAGTGCTAACTAACCCAAATCATCTGGTCCGAGGACTACAGGCATGATTGGATTTAAGTTTAAACACTAGAGAACTGTAACTGAGTGCTAACTAACCCAAATCATCTGGTCCGAGGACTACAGGCATGATTGGATTTAAGTTTAAACACTAGAGAACTGTAACTGAGTGCTAACTAACCCAAATCATCTGGTCCGAGGACTACAGGCATGATTGGATTTAAGTTTAAACACTTAAGCTAGTGGCGAATGAGTGTTAACTAACCCTAATCATCTGGTCCGAGGACTACAGGCATGACTGGATTTAAGTTTAAACACTAGAGAACTGTAACTGAGTGCTAACTAACCCAAATCATCTGGTCCGAGGACTACAGGCATGATTGGATTTAAGTTTAAACACTATAGAACTGTAACTGAGTGCTAACTAACCCAAATCATCTGGTCCGAGGACTACAGGCATGATTGGATTTAAGTTTAAACACTTGAGCTAACGGTGTTAACTAACCCTAATCATCTGGTCCGAGGACTACAGGCATGATTGGATTTAAGTTTAAACACTTAAGCTAGTGGCGAATGAGTGTTAACTAACCCTAATCATCTGGTCCGAGGACTACAGGCATGACTGGATTTAAGTTTAAACACTTGAGAGAATACTTTACGCAGTGAATTGACACGTCGGTTGAAGAAAAGATTTGATTAATAAAAGTACCTCTTGAGGTTATTTACATTCCATGGACGCGGTATTACATGACCATCTAGGTCTTCCAAGAAATATGCCCCAATGCCTGCTCCTGAAGTGATGCGATACGGCCCTTCCCAATTGGGTCCTAGTTTTCACCAAGCTGGATTTTTTGCGGTGCCCACTACTTTCCTCAGCACTAGATCGCCAGGCTCTAGAGGCCTTAGCTTTACGTTAGCATTATAGTCTTGCCTGAGTTTCTGTTGGTAATGTGCTAGCCGAACCATTGCGTTCTCCCTCCTTTCCTCAATCAAGTCTAAACTCTTCTGCAGTTGCCCATCGTTGTTGGCCGGACTGAACGAGCTAGCTCTCAACGTTGGGAACCCGGTCTCCAAAGGAATGACAGCTTCAGCCCCATAGGTCATTGAGAAGGGGGTCTCTCCGGTAGACCTACGAGGCGTAGTCCTGTAAGCCCAAAGTACGTGTGGCAGTTCTTCTACCCATTTGCCCTTTGCGTCATCCAGCCTCTTCTTTAAGCCATTCAGTATGACCTTGTTGACAGCTTCTGCTTGTCCATTACCCTGGGGATAGGCTGGAGTGGAGTATCTGTTCATAATTCCCAGCTCACTGCAATAATTCCTGAATGCCTTGCTATCGAACTGCAAGCCGTTGTCCGAGATGAGAGTGTGAGGAACTCCAAACCGAGTGACAATATTCTTCCACACGAACTTTTGCACATCAACGTCTCTGATATTGGCTAGTGGCTCGGCTTCGACCCACTTGGTGAAATAGTCTGTGCCGACCAGGAGGTATTTCTTGTTTCCTGCAGCTTTAGGGAAGGGTCCCACAATATCCAAGCCCCATTGGGCGAAGGGCCATGGGCTAGATAGCGGATTAAGATTCCCCCCGGCTGGTGAATGTTTGGAGCGAAGCGCTGACATTGATCACACTTTTTGACATATTCGTGTGCCTCCTTTTGCATGTTAGGCCACCAATAGCCTTGGGTAAGGGCTCGGTGAGCCAAGGATCTACCTCCAGTGTGGCTCCCACAGATTCCTTCGTGCAGCTCTTCCAGCAATGTCTCAGTTGCCTCGGGATGCATGCATAGCAAGTATGGTCCCGAGTAGGAGCATCTGTATAGTTTCTGGTCCTCGGATAACCAGAACTTAGTCGCCTTCCTCCGAACTTTATCAGCTTCTACCTTCTCTTCAGGCAATATATCTTCTTTGAGAAATCTGATTAAAGGGTCCATCCAGCATGGCCCGGCCCTGACCTGGTGAACTTTGACTGCCCCTGCCTTCGCCTCTGTAGGCCTGTGCAAGTCCTCGACGAGGATGATCCTCGGCAGGTCTTGCGCCGAAGAGGTGGCAAGCGTGGCCAAGGAGTCAGCATGTGAGTTGCCACTCCTGGGGATGTGCAGCAAACTGAAAAAGTCAAACTCTGATTGCAGATGTTTAACGCGACCCAAGTACCCCTGCATTCTTTCATCCTTTGCCTCGAACTCGCCTTGTACTTGACCTACTACCAATTGTGAGTCTGAGAACAACTCCACAGACTTCCCACCCATTCTACGGACCATAGTCATTCCCATCAGTAGGGCCTCATACTCCGCTTCATTATTCGTTGCCGAGAAGTCTAGCCTTAACGATTTCTCGATAATGATTTTCTCGGGGGATATCAATACCAGCCCAACTCCAGAACCTCTTTGGTTTGCCGCACCATCAACGTACACTTCCCAATGGGAGGGATTCTGTTGGGAGATCATGCCAACTGATTTTTCATCCATGCCTGACGTGGGCTTTACCTCTTCTAGCTGGGGCTCCGTGAACTCAGCCACCAAATCTGCGAGGACCTGTCCCTTGACCGATGTGCGGGGCATATATCTTATATCGAAAGCCCCTAAGATTGTACCCCACTTTGCAATCCGACCAGTGTAATCAGCACTTCGGAGTATAGCTTTGAGTGGGAGTTGTGTGAGAACGATGACCGTGTGGGCTTGGAAGTAATGAGGTAGCTTCCGTGTGCCAAGCACTACTGCTAGGATAGCCTTCTCCAGAGGCAAGTAACGAATCTCAGCCTCATGCAGCGACTTGCTTACGTAATAAACGGGCCTTTGCACACCAGAGTCTGATCGTATCAACACCAGGCTCACCGCATAGGGAGCTACAGCGATGTAGGCGAACAGTACCTCATCAGGCTCAGGACTGGACATGATAGGTGGCCGAGCCAGATAATCCTTGAGTTGCTGGAATGCCAAAGCACACTCCTCAGTCCATTCGAATCCCTTCCACTTGTTGAGTAGAGAGAAAAAGGGGCGACACCTGTCTGCTGATCTAGAGATGAACCGATTGAGGGCAGCGGTCATTCCAGTTAGTTTCTGAACCTCCTTGGGATTCCGAGGAGCTCGTAGATCGTTGATGGCCTTTATCTGGTCGGGGTTGACTTCAATTCCTCTGTGGGTGACCATGTATCCTAAAAACTTTCCGGACCCTACCCCAAATGAGCACTTAGAAGCATTTAGTCGTAGCTTGTACCTTCGTAGAATCTCAAAGGTACTTTCAAGGTCCTTCACATGCTCAGCTATAACTTTGCTCTTCACCACCATGTCATCTATGTAAACCTCGATATTTTTGCCCAGCTGTGGCTCGAACATCCTCGTCATCATCCTCTGGTAGGTAGCTCCCGCGTTCTTCAAGCCAAACGGCATCACTTTATAGTGGTAGTTGCCAATAGGGGTGACAAAAGCAGTTTTCTTCTGGTCCTCCGGGGCTAATGGTATCTGGTGATAGCCTTGGAAGGCGTCTAGAAAGCTCATCCGAGGGTGGCCGACAGTGGCATCTACCAGCTGATCAATTTTCGGCATAGGGAACGGATCTTTGGGGCATGCCCTATTCAAATCCGTGAAGTCTACGCATACTCGCCACTTCCCACTCTTCTTCTTTACCACCACGGTATTTGCTAGCCATTCGGGATAAAAAACTTCTTTGATAGCCCCAGCCTCTTTGAGTTTCGCTACCTCGTCTCTCACTGCGTCGGCATGTTCCTTGGATGGGCGCCGAATAGGCTGTTGCTTGGGGGTGACCAGTGGATTCACCTTCAAGTGGTGGCATATAAACTCCGGGTCCACCCCTGGGGCTTCGTAAGCACTCCAGGCAAACACATCGAGATTTCGCTTGAGGAACTCTATCAGCTCTTCCTTCTCTTGAAGAGGCAGCTGAGATCCGACTTGAAAGAACCTATCAGGATCATCTCCAATGACCACTTTCGTCAGATCCTCACATCGAGTGCTTTCATCTGGTTCTTTAGAGGGCATTCCCCGAGACTGTAGTTGCTATAAATCCCTCCCAGCTACGTCCGAAGACTCGGCTGGGGTCTTATGCTGAATGGCAGCTACCAAGCACTGTCGAGCAACAGACTGGTCTCCTCGGATCTCATGTATCTGCCCTCCTGATGGATATTTGACCTTCTGGTGCAAAGTAGAGGGAACAGCCCCAAGTGCGTGAATCCAAGGTCTGCCTACGAGTGCCGTGTAGGGCGAATATGCGTCCACAACTATAAAGTCCAACTCCACCACCTCGGAGTCGGACTGCACAGGTAAGCGTATCCGGCCTTTCGGGATGACAGGCCTTCCTTCAAAGCTCAAGAGGGGGGAATCGTATGGCGTCAGGTCCTGGGGTTTTAGGCCTAGCCCCTTGTATAGGTCCGGGTACATTATCTCCACAGCACTGCCCTGGTCCACCATCACCCTCTTTACATCGTACCCTCCTATTCTGAGCGTGATGACTAGTGCATCATCATGGGGTTGGATGGTGCCAATCATGTCTTCGTCCGAGAATCCCATAACCAGCGGGGCACCAGACTTAGCTCTCTTCGGTCCTCGGCTTGACTCTCCTGCGGATGGTCGGCCCACCGACATAACTTTCAATGGCCAGGACCCTGTTCTCCCCGGCGCGGCGAAGACGACGTTTATAGTCCCCAGCGGCGGCTTTGAGGGGTCGTCCCTGTGTGGCCTCGAGCCCGTCTGCCCTCGGCCGCTGGAGGGGTGCAGAAGGTGTTTCAGTTTACCATCGCAAACCAGTTGGTCCAGGTGATCCCACAGGCTCCTACAATCCTCCGTGTTATGCCCGTGGTCTTGGTGGTACTGGCAGTAGAGATTATGGTTGCGTTTCTCGGGGTTTCCTATCATCTTGTTCGGCCACCTGAAGAATGATTCGTTCTTGATCTTTTCCAGGACCTGGTGTACTGGCTCTTTGAACACGGTGTTGACCGATTGAGGGTTCATCGATCCTGATTGCCCGGCAAAATCCCTCCGCGGTTTATTGTAATTGTACCGGTCCGACCGCGAATCTCTCCTCTCCTGAGGGATAACCTTATCCTTTCCCTTGCCCTGCTGCTGATCTTCTTCAACCCTCTTATACTTCTCTATGCGGTCCATTAGTTGACTCACGTTGGTGACCGGTTTGCCAGATAGAGATGCCCTCAAACCGTGATCAGTAGGGAGGCCGAGCTTGAACGTGCTGAGGGCCATTGCATCATTGTTACCCTCCACATCATTGAACATCTCCCAGTATCTGTCTAAATATGCCTTCAAGGACTCGCCTTCCTGCATGGACAAGGATAGCAGTGAGGAGAAAGGTCTGGCCACTCTTCGGCATGTAACAAAACGGGAGCCGAATGCCTGAGTGAACTCTTTGAAGGAGTTGATGGAGCCTGCCTTCAAACCGTCAAACCACCTCATGGCAACAGGCCCAAGACTGGAAGGGAAAACCTTGCACATCAGAGCTTCATCTCTGGAGTAGACAGCCATCCTCTGGTTAAAATGACTCACATGCTCCACGGGGTCAGTTTTACCATTGTAGATGGTGAACGTTGGCTGGTTAAAGCGCCGAGGGAGTCTGGCTTCCTCTATCCTGCGCGTGAAGGGCGACTTAGATATCTGATTTAGAGCCCTGTTCATGGCATCGTTCTCCATGTCCTCGCGTGATGGGCTTCTACGTTGCCTTTTACGGTGGGACTCCTCTACATAGGTGTAGGACTCGCTAGCTGGTGTCTTAGATTGGCGCTGATAAGAGACGTCCTGCTCGTCATCAAGATCATCCTCAGAGTACGAGGAAGCCCGTTTCCTCTTTGCGTGGCGCAACTCCCTCTTTAGTTTTTCCACTTCCAGTTGTAAGTCACGGTTCTTCTCTGCATGGGACATGTGACTTCCGCCCTGTGATTGGCTCTGGCTAAGGCGCACAGTGTGTACACTGCCCTCACGGTTTTGTCTCCTCTCTAAGTTGACAAAATGATCTACGTGTTGGGATGCCCTGGATTCTGCTTGTTGTTCACCGTGTCCTGCCATCATCAACTGTTGTTTTCACTCTTGCACAAGCTCTCCCCACAGACGGCGCCAATTGTAGGGTCAATTTTTGCAGCCCAAGCCCAAGAAGGTATGGATGTTGAGCCCACTGAACCCAAAACAATAAATTTGTAGAGAGTGGGTGAAAGAGCTAGGCTAATAATGAAATAACAGTATTAAACAGCAATGCTAGTGGGAGAATTTGTATTGATATGTGCTCGGACGGATGTAAGTGTCTCGTCCGAAGAGGTGTTTTTCATTGATGAACTTAGGTTACAATTGTTGGAGCTACAGTAATGTGATACACTCTTTTCTCTTTCTGATTTTTCGATCCCCCTCTATCAGAGACACCCTCCCCTTATATAGTACTGTCTTCCTACATCTTCACCGTCCACTTGTTCATCATCTAAACGCCCACTTGAGTGCATGTCCCATCATACTCCCCCTTTTGCTCTGTGTGAGTGGCGGTAGCTGAGAATTCACTGTTCAGGGGTCTTCTCCACATAAATGCGGCCAGGAAGGTAGGTGCAGTGCATTCAATGCGGTGGTTGAAGTCTGTCTCCTTGATATTTCTCTGTTCCTGTTATCTTCATGCGTGTCCGAGGCTCCTTTCCCTTTTAACTCTTTGTCAAAAAGATCACTTGAACCTCCCATACACGTGTCGGGCAAAACTTCGTCGGATCCGAGGACATCGGACTCCTCTGACATATGAACATCTCCTCGGATAGTGCACGTGTTCGACCACAGACATTCTCCCTTGGCATGGGCCTCTGACTGAGTGTCTTCATCTCCTCGGACGAACAGTGCTCCTCATATAGGGCCTTGGGCCCAATACGTTGGGTTGGGCTTTTTCTCCCCCCACAGGGTTGACGATGCAAAATTTGCGCAAGAGCCAGAAGCGGGTGCAGCTTTAAGAAGAAAACATGGGGTCCCTGTCAATGCAAGCCTTGTCATGGGAGTGGCTGGGCGCTTGGTTAGGGACAAAGGGCACCCACTTCTGTATGAAGCCTTTTCATCAATAGTTAAAGACATCCTGGTGTGTTTTTACTTGTAGCAGGGTCAAGTCCTTGGAGAAGAAGGTATGCTGAATTAGGCTCAAATGTGAAGGTTTTAGGCGCATTGGAGCCCTCGGAGCTGTCTAAATTTTATAATGCTCTTGATGTGTTTGTGAACCCAACATTGAGGCCTCAGGGGCTTGATCTAAATTTGATTGAAGCAAAGCATTGTGGGAAGCCTGTTTTGACCCCAAATTATCCTAGCATAGTTGAGACTGTAGTTGTAAATGAAGGACTTCCGTATACTTTTTCACCTAATGTCAAATCTTTTGTGGACGCCTTGGAGTTGGTAATAAGAGATGGGCCTGAAGTTTTGAAGAGGAAAGGCATGGCCTGCAAGGAATATGCACCGTCAATGTTTACAGCGAATAAGATGGCATCGGCTTATGAAAGGTTCTTCCTCTGCATGAAGGACACTAGGTATTGTCAGTACCCTCTTCTAACAGATTGTTAGAACCTGCACTAAATGGAGGTTATATTGGTATGTGAAACTCTAAGATGGTCTAGTAGCTTATTTTTCTGCAAACAGGTATAAAAAGAATTCCGTATTCAAGATACAAGATTCATATATTTAATTTGACAATGTAATTAATGATTGGATACCACATTCTCAAACTACAGAATTTATTGATATAAATAGAACGTCTTACTATATCTACTTTGTAGCATTGAATTTTGCTATAGTTCAGTGAAGTCAATGTTCATTGGAGCTAGCTACATTCAAGGTTTATGCGTAGTCTCTAAAAATTAATCCAAAAAAATCTTTTCAATTTTGCTTCCCACAAAAATTGAAATTTGACGATGATGAAATGTCCTTTATCAACTTTCAGCAACCATTTCATTAATGGAAAACAGTTCTGCAGAATTAGCTCTTAGCGGGCATGGTGTTTTCATATCTAAGTTGGAAAATATTGCATTGGTTTTTTGACATCGAATGCTAATTTACCATTGGAACAGAGAGCAAGTCATTACATTTTTTTTTGAAGTAATGTCACAGGTTGTGTATGGGGTTCGGGTTTTCAGATATTTATTGCATAGAAACACACGATAACATCAAGTGACAAAATACAGCACAATGTTATATTTTGCTGTTGACTCTTAGTGTACTGAGATCCTTATCTACTAGAAATTGGCTACTCTACTCCTTGTTCGATTAAAGCCAGTATCAATACAACTAGAACCATTAGAACTCCAAAAGGCCAAACGTGGTGCTTTTCACAATGAGTCACTGGACAGTAAAGTAAGACAGATGTAATCCATTCCCAACATACACATTTTCTTTCAAGCTTTTTCAAAAAAGACGAAAACAACATAGTAGAAGATGAAGTGATTCAACTGCAGAGATGAAGTTCACAAAACTTGGGGCAAGCAATTTGGCAAGGTTGTACTTTTATGACAAGAATAGATTTACTATTTCAGTGACACTTAAAAAGACACGACTTTCAGAGTACATAAAGAGCTTATACTTGTAAATTGTGCCTGATGAGAAACTTTTTTTAGCTTATCTGAAAATGAAAGAGCTACGCCCCTAGTGAACAAGCACTAAAGTGGCTAGTGATGTTGACCATCTGGTCCTCCAGGTGCAACTCGTTGAGCTCCTGCACCTTGCACCAACCTTCTTCGGTAGTACTTGATTTTTAATTCATGATACTGCAGTTCACGAAAGATAGGGGGTTTACCAATCTTTTTAGGTACGATTGAGAAACCATGAGAAAGACGTGCCTCAGAACTTGTTACAATCATTAGTACAATGATTAAGGATAGAATCTCAACCTTCGCCTTTAATAAAGTACCCATAGTCTTTAAAAGGCTAAAAGTGAGGACACTAGGAAGTAAGTAGCTGAACAGCTAACAAATGTGAATTGAGCAGCTTAAGAGTGTAGTATGATTCTCCTTGTACATTCGAGTCTCCTTATATATATTCAAGTTCAGCAATGTGTGATGAGGAACTTTATGGAAGCTTTTGTCTTTATATATTCCTAGTGAATGATGAATCAAAGACTGTTATATTGCAATGCTGAATAAGCAGATAACTTCAACGCAAATATTTCTTTGTCTCACTTCTAATCTTGGAGTCTCTGCTTTTCCTAAGTCACTCCATTCACTTTATTTTCTATCCCTATTGGCATAGCCAATTTGGGCTTCTTTTCAAAACTCCACCAAGTCGATCAATGATTCTCGGTCATCATCTAGTCATCCTTAATTGTCCTATATCATCCAAAACCTGAAAACAGCAAGAATTACCCAGACAAATGATAAAGACTTATAACTCTTTGATCTACAATAAAAGATTGTATCATTATCAATTGATATGCTGTTATGCTTCATCCGCAATCAAGAAACCACGGACAAAATGAGCCTTGCCGACAAATGGGATTTTGGAGTTGTCCTGTTCCATGACGAGGTAGACATTTTTTTAATCTCTTCGTTTTTTGTTTTTAGTTTTGGATTTATGTGTTATACTGCACAGCCAACTAGCTTTTTTTTTGCTTTTAGTTTGCATTTGGTATAGCTTAAAAAGCCAATTTTTTTTACTATTTAGCTTATTTTTACTACTATTTATGAGTTTTATTATATTTTTTGGTACTATTTATGAGTCACACTGTACAATTTCAACTACCTTTTAACTTTCAGCTAAATAAACTATTCTCAAACAGACACTTAGTCCAAATATTAGGACTAATCACGGCCTACCATGATTTTGAAATTGGGCTTCAACATGGAAAGGTGATTATTTATAATTTAATATTATAAGGTTAAGAGGGTATACAATGAGCTCAAGAGTGTTCACATGAACACTTTGACTTGCAAAAAACAAATAAATTATATACATAGTTATTTTTTTTTTTTTTTATACTAACCTCTTTTGTCTACCCTAAAAAATGTATATCTAACTAAAAATAAAAGAATTTCCTGTTTAGGCCCTTTTAGATATACACTACTGTCAGTTTATTTAAAACCTTCTTGCCTCTCTCCGTGTGTGTGTTAAAATATTTAGTATTCTAAAAAAAAAAAAAAAAAAAGAATTGCCTGTTTGCGTTTCAACTTTTTGTGTACTAAAGTACCTTTACGCAAATTCTTAAACTCTTTAAAATACCCTTATTTTTTAGTTAAATAATTTTAAATTAAAAAATACAAATTGATTAAAAGAGTAATTTGTTGTTTCTAAGTTTTAGGTTTTATCCTTTATCTTCTCCATTCAGCCTAAAACTTAGGACACTATCTTTATCTCATTTTTAAACATTATTCCACGTTACCTTACCTCTTTAAAAAAAAAAAAAAACACACGGTTATTTATATATCACTTTTAAAAATTATAACACTAAACAAAAAATAAATAAATAAAAAAGAGTATTATTACATGCGCAAAGCGCGTGTGATGAGTCTAGTGTGTGTGTTTCTATATATATATATTGAAAACCTTGACTTGTCCCAAGAATTTAGGTTCAACAAAAATAATCTTGATTTCCCAAGCATGATCCTTAACCCCTTAAACGAAAAAAAAAAAAAAAAGGATTCCAGTTAGTTCAGCTGGTAAAGTCTCTAATGGTTGAATAAGATATCTAGAGTTCAATTCTCGCCTACACCAAAAACCGATTGGCGTCTTGGTCTAATTATATTGAGCATAATCATTAGAAGCGGATATCATAGGTTGAAATTCTATAAAAAAAGAAGCCCAAATAACATCAACAAAAATCAATCATCAGAAGTAAATACCATAAGTTGAAACTGTATAAAAAAAAAAACTAAAAGAAAACTAAATAAATAAAAGCCCAAATAACATCAATAAAAATAAGCCCAAATAACAAAAAAATCACCCAAACTATAACAAAAATAGACCGAACAACAATAATTAACAAACTATTCAACAAAAATCCCATTAAAAAACAAAAAGTAAAAATCCCTAATATTCATATTTGTAATTTTTTCAACCCAACTTATAAAAGTTCTCCTCAGCGGCGCTGGCGTATCTGCTCTCCTCAACTTCACAGTCGCAACAAGTCCGCCTACTCGATAGCTTGACTCACAGTCTCAGTAGGTAGCATCCATCTCTCTATTTTTCTCTTTTCTATCATCATTTAAGATTCTCCTTCATCTTAGCATTCTCATTTTTGGCATTTTATTTTCTTTATAGAAGAAAATTGTAAAATTTCATATATTTGTGTTGTTTTGTTTTTTATTTATTTATTTATTTTTTTATGTCAATGTCTTTAAGTTATCTTTTTATTAGATTTTGTACCATTTAAATTTCTTAATAGTTATCCTAAAAAATAAAGGTCCTAAATGCATTTAAAGAATTTCAAAAAGAGAACGAGGGGATTGGCCCAAGTTATAGTAATACCGCCACTGGTAGTCAGAGACTTGACTTAGAGAAGAATACCAGATAAAGACGCATATAGGGAGGTAAAAAAACACATCATTTAGCGTCTAATTTATAGAATTTTGAGTAGGGAGGATCATATTTTTTTTGTAAATCTAGGTAGTTATCAATTTGGATTTGACGAAGTAGGACTGTGTTCGTATATGATTACATCTTATCTACTTGCAAAAGGATAAGTATGAAAGCATGAATCATATTGTTGAAATAAATTTGCAATATATATTTATTCTTTTACTAAATCCAGCAGCTAATGTCTCATTATATATGGATGATTGAATATATATATATATATATATATATATATATTCTTTGACAAATGACATATTTTTATGTAATTGACATATCCTTTAACAAAACGCACTTTACTTGTATTTGGGTAAATCTAAGAAAGTTTAAGATGATCATTACAAGTGGTTAAATTGAAGACATGAAGATTACTCAAGAACCGCTTAAGAAAAGTGCAATCTGCAGGTCTCGATACCTCCTCGACAGAAGCTCGATTTGTCGAGATTCATTAAAGCTCGATCTGTCGAGATTCATTAAAACTCGACAGATGTCTCAATCTATCGAGCTTACGGGATTCAGATTATAGTCAACAACGTTTTTATTCTAAAAGACTGTTTGTTTATGAGTTTGTATAATCCTTATAGGACTAAGAAAACCCAAGGTTTGTGGGTTTGTATAATCCTTATTAGACTAGGAAAGCCCAAGGTTTGTGTAAACCTATTTGGAATAGGAGAGCCCATTAAGCTCCTATTTAAAGGAGGTGGAAAAAGAAAAACCCTAACCCTAGAGAGTTTTATAAGGTTTTCTTTTTGAAACCCTAGCCTTTTCCTACAGAAGAAAGAGTTATTGCTGCGTTTCTTGTACGTCTTTGGGTTTTGTAACCAAGCAAAATCTCTTGCACCAACATTGAAGATCTTATTGGTGTTTCTATGTGAAGCTGCTACAAATCAACTACAACAATCAAAAGGTTGCTGTGGAGTTAGTCATGTACTTGGATTTGTGCGAAGGAGTAAGCCGCGTACTGAGATCTGCGCATCAAATTGGTTAGTTACGTACTTGGGAGCCGTGCATCAAAAGGAGAAATTGTCACTACAGAACAAGTCCAATTGGGACTTGGGGTAAGGGTTCAATTGTAAGTTGGTATAAGGTACTGAGATTCCTTTACTTGTAACCACTTATTGTGATAATAGTGAAATTTCGGGAGTGGTGACCTGAAAATCACCCGGTGGAGTTTTTGCCGTGTAGGTTTTCCCTATTCGTAAACAAATTACCATGTCAAATTTATTTTTCGCTGCACTTAAATTAATTGGTGATTTGTTTGTGCTACCACGCACTTTGCATGTTAATTGAATTAATTAATTAAACTTGGCTAATAAATTAATTTAATCATAAGGAGTCAATACGTTTTTGGCCTATCATATACATTGTATGTGAAGAGACATTTATATATTAACGACTTAAAATTGAAAAATATTTAGATAATTTTGGAGTACGGCTTTGGACTCTCACACTACAAGTAAGCCCTACCATGGGGCTCACCCATTATATAAAAGCTTGAAGCACTACTCCAAACTACCTAAGTATTAACCCTTAAAACTGTACAATAGTTGCCTTTTTATATAAATGCACCAAATAATACATAAGAACACAAATATGGTAGTATGATGTACAAATTAAGTATTGAGTTATTGGTACATCGTATTACTGGATGCTGAAGTGGGGCTCTTGGGCTTATATTTGTTGGAAAATCTGGTTTTGTATCTCATACAAAACACATAGCGGAAGTAACAAATACGGATCTACTACAATAATGAAAAATAACATGTAACCTTGAATTCTAGAACAAAGAACAAGAAGCGTACCTTGATGCAGTGAGTTTCAAAACCGTGACTTGAGAATACCTTTAATCTTCATCTCAATTCCATATGGTGCTCAAAATGTGTGGTCTCTCAATTAGTCTTTTGTACATAGACTCTCAAAGAAAAAAAACCTTCTTCTTCTCCTTGTGGAGAAAAACTGATTTCTTTTCTTTTCATCATACGTACATTTTTTCTACCTTGATAGTTTCTTTATTTAATAACTCTTATTAAATAATATCTGATTATCTAATTGGGTTAGCTTTTTGGGCCTACCCAATTGGGTTTTTGTTTGTAGCTTGAGATGGGATCAAAGGGAACAAATAAGACTCTAGCTCCAATGGGCCTTGGGCTTTTTTGTCAACTCTTGACAAGTCCAAAGTTACCATTAATTATATTCAATACCACTATAAGAATATAATTGCACTCTAAGCCTTATTAATAAATTATATCTCAAGACTTTATTATACATACAACTCCTTCATTGAAATATTCGTAGTAATACAAAGTCATGAATATAGACTATCACTTTGAAGATTATTACATCTTAATCCTTAAGTACCTGGTTTAATCCTTTATGTTATTCATCATATATTTATGAAATCCAATTTCATAAATATATACTTTAGTAACTCCTTACTAAAGTGGTTGGGCCCAACACTCTGAATAACCAAACCCATTAAACTTATCTCAAAAGAATATTTTATATCTCCGTTAAGAGATTATGAATTCTATCTTGAAAATATATGTTCCATCAACATTAAATGCGGCTGCCCAACATACTGAGGTTTTGACCGTAACTTATAGATCTTACTCCTGATATATCAAAATAACCTACATCTCATGATCAAGTCCATTATTCTCTCAGGATTTAGAGTTGATGTAAATAGAAGTTGTGAGATTTATTATTCATTTGACAGTCATTAGGAGAATAATAAATCTTACATCGGCCTAGTTCAATATGTCTTAACTCTTAAAACATATCAACATATCAACTAGAAGTTTCCACTTCCATGATCAAGAAAAATCATCTTAGTTGATATTTTATGGTCTTCGCAGATGAAATGCCCAATTTCATTACCGACTACGATCTAAATTCTGAGTTTATAAAAAAAACTTGTGATTTATATCTTCTGTGACTTTCACATAAATCACATACTATGCATCTCATGAACTAAGATAATATCTCATTAGTTCATTTATAGATAGTCTCATATAATTAAACAATTTAATTATTTATGACATGCCAATAAATTGGAATTTAAGGCATAAACCTCAACAATTTCTCACTTGCCCTCAAAGACAATTTATCATATATCCGACACTTATCTCCCTTTAGAGTAATTTATAGTCACTTTAAGGCAATGTTTGGAAACAAGTTTCAGTCAAATTTATTACATAAATTATCTTTTCTACTATTATTTCTCACGTATTCACATATCTCTAATGAGATGATACTTACGCTTAATGTGTATCTTCACCACGTAGGATGATCACATATCTTGAAGTCCAATTTCATGAATCACAATCAAACTACAAGTCAATATTTGTACATCTAGTAACTATCAAAAAAATTACTTTTGTGGACAATCATATAATCCCTCATTCTCCTAAGATATTTGAGTATATGCTTTACTCCAACTAAATTAAGTGATCTTTGATTCAATTGATATTTGCTTACTATGCCCACTGCAAAATATATATTTAGCCTAGTATTTAGCATAGCATAAAGATTTACATGCTATACTTGGCTAGAATCTAATCTATTTAAGCAATTTGAGATAGACCCAACATCCTAATTTCTGAATTTTAACAAAGTTATAATTCTTAGGATGTGACTAGTCTTTCCCAAGTACTTTATATCAAACTGGACTAGACAACAAAAAAATTCCATTGATGACAACAACTCTACATCATTCTAAATGATTAGAATGTCATCAACATACATTAAAAAATTTATTATTCTATATAACTTTTACACACATAAGGCCTTTTAATACTTGATCAAAATCAAACAATTTGATTGCTTGATCAAAGATGATATTTTATGATTTAAATGCTTGCTTTAGTCCATAAATGGACTTTAAGCAATTTGCATACTAAATATTACTGGTTCTTTGCTATGAACAAGTCTAGTTACATCATATAGATGTCTTCTTCAAGATTGCTACTAAAAGAAAATTTCTTGATATCCATTGTCATATTTCATCCAAATGAAATATAATGAACAAGAGAAGTTAGATAGAGTCAAACTTAACTATTGGTGAAAAAATCTTTTCATAGTCGAACCAATTCTTTCTGAATAAATCTTTTCGCTACTAGTCTTGACTTTGAAGGTTTGCACCTTCAAATCTATCAATCTCATTTACTTATAGACCTATTTGAAAACAATAGGCTTAATGCCATTAGGCGCCTCTACAAGTTTTAGACTTTAAATAGAATTTATTTCTATTCACATAACCTTGATCCAGTAATCCATATTCATATCATCTATTGCCTTTACGTAGGACCGATGATCAAATTCATATCCTTGTGAAATAACTACAAAAGTTTATTTCAAAAGTATGAATTTATTTGGAAATCCTCCAATTACGATATTGTATCGGTGTAATGGTTATCTACAGAATAATGTCATGTGGTGTATCTAATACAACTAGGGGTGTCCAGGACCCGCTCGACCCGCCGGAATCGCTCGACCCGCCGCCACCCTAACCGAAATCCGACCGACCCGAGCACCACCGCGGTCGATGACGGTTTTGTCCAACGAAACCCGACCTTCGTCGGTTCAAGTTTCGGTTTCGCTTCTCTCAACCCGCAGGAACCGACCCGACTGAAAAATTGGTTGATTTGTTTGATTTTCCTCATTTTCTCTCTCAGATCAGCTCAATTTTAGTGGATATCTCCCTTTCTATGCCCAAATCCGGTGGAGATCTCGAGTTCTTCACCTAGATCCGATGGAGATCTCAAGATCTCCGTCCAGATCGAGTGGAGATCTTGAGTTCTCTGCCCAGATCCGTTGTAGATCTCGTGATTTCCGCCCAGATCTGGTGGAGATCTCGAGTTCTCTGTTCAGATACGATGGTGATCACGTGAACTCGGTGATTTTCGGTGCAAATGGAGTGAGTTTTTGTAGATTCCAGTGAAGTTTTTGCAGATTCCGGCGACATTTGTAGATTCCGGCGACTCGACCAAACCGACCCGAAAATCACCAGAACCCGAACCGACTCGACCGATTGACGCCAGCGGTTGGTTTCGGGTCCCTCCGCCTTCCACCCGACGCCGGCGGGTCGGGTCCGGGTTGGGTCCAAAACCGAGGCCCTAAATACAACCATCTCATTTCCAAATGTATTTTATAATTGTCCTACAACAAATTCTAACAATTTTTCTTCTAGAACAATCTACCTTTAAAAGAGCCCTATTCCTCCTTTATGTATGCACTAACTTAAAGAAGTCATTGAAACTTCATTCTTTTACAAAAAGGAGCCCTAGATCTTATTATCCTTTAAATAGAATTCATAGACTGGGAATATAATAAAATAATGGTTCTAAAAGCCCATCTTTCACCAATCTTGAATATCATTTAGATTAAAAAGATCTATAGACATAAGTGCCAAAACATACAATACCAAAGGACGGAAACTTTCTCTTTAAAAAGTAAAACATGTAAATTTCCATCTAGAAGACAATCATGGACAATGCTTAGTTTTACCAAAACATAAACACTTTCCTCTTGGTCATACTTTTGAGTATAATTTCCTTTTGGCAACTATTAGGGCAACTAACTTGTCCAACTGTTTAGTATTATAATTCCTCTTCTTACCACCCTTACCTTTCGGTTTAGGCTAAGAATTTGAATTAAATCATATTGATCCTAACTTTAGCTTTTAGGATGTCTTCCGTTGCGTAGAACTCACTTATCAATTTAGATAATATAAAAAAAAAAATTTATTTTCAAAACAATCTGAATTGATCAAATGATTCTAACAAGGACTTGTGGATCATATCCATATGAGATTAACATTTAATCTCTACATCCAAGAATTCTAATTCATTTTAAAATTAAAAATTTAATAAAATGATATAGAATTGGAACTCCTTAAGCCTTTCATAGCACTCAATATGATTCATACTAAACATCTCATTTAGACTTATTATAAAGTCTAAGTCTAGTACTAACTCTTGCATCTCATGAAATAGTACAATTGAGATAGAAGCTAATGTAACATTTCAGCATTTCAATGGAGACTATGATTACATCATAAGCTATCTTCCATAAAAGCATCATGTATAGGAAATTATGACAATGCTGAATCGAAACATAAAAATGTATTTCAACTCCTTTAAGCACCATGTCCAAAATTATTTCTTAGTTAATGTGATTCAATTAAATTAGTAGCTAGAGGACAAAATTTATGACAAATTTATTTTGAGACTATGAACATAATAACCAAGACATTATCATTTTGCATCCATAACCATATAATATGGAACTTGAAAAACATACTATACTAGGTGCAACGACAACCTAATCCCGCAATTAATATTCCTCGGAAGCGAGGTCATACCAATCACTATGATCAGGCGAGAATTATTCTCATTATTAATGCTATCATGGTAACTCTTATCAAACAAAAATAATTTGCCGCTTTTCCTTTAGCCTCTAAGTAATAATGACATAGCTCCGAAGGGAGGTTAACATTACACTTAGTCTAGTGTACACCATTGCCTAGAATCAATGTGAATCACCAAGTAACTCCACGGAAGCGTGGTCATTCTCAATGAAAAACACACTTCATCCGTCATTAAGAAGTTTAACTTGTAGTACAATGAATTAAACACCCTCCGAAGGAAGCAAGGCATATACGCCAAGGCGAGGTGCCTAATCACACTACTATAAACCAACAATGGAAGCCGTGAGATCCAACCCTTGTATCTCTCTCTCACTAGAAATTTTAAAACAAGTGGATTGTCTTGAAATCATTGTGATCTTATCACAATTTTAACCCTACACATCAAATGTGTTTAATTGTTTAAATTCAATGTGATGTAACTAAGTCATGTCACAATAGCGTAACGAACATTCGCGCAATCACAAAAAAAGTTTAACCTTGTAATCTGTAAAGTAAATACCCTCCGCATGGAATGCAAGACTTGAAGTCAAGACAAGGTATTTATTCACATTACAATAAACTTAACAAAATGGTTATTTCAGCACTCCCACTCATTATTTGGGTTTTTCTTTAAATAATTGTGATCCCATCACAACTAATAACCTTGCACTTGATAAAGACTCTAATCTTATTAGAATCACTAACTAAAATGGAAGTCCTAAACTATTTAGGATTTCTTAAACACTAATGAATCAAAAATTGGTTATATAGAACTATATCCTTAATTTATTAGATAAAGTATTCTAATCTCATTAGAAACTATATAACTTTTAATTAGAATTTTAATCTTATTAAAAACATCTAATTAAAATAAATTAAGGACTTTTAATCATAAAACAATTTAGGACTATGAGTTCTATTTAACTAATATCTTTGATCTCATTAGCTCTTTTAGTTAGAATCATGTGTAATCACATCACAAATTGCCTTACACCTTATACATTTGAAAACATTTAGAAAAAAATTCAAAATTCCCTTCAAATGTATTTTTGCGAGAATCTCGCGACTAAGCTCTTCCTGCGAAAATGGGTTAAGGCAAAATAGTGAAAACACAAAATTCAGACAGAAACTTTCGCTGCTGTCTCGCGGGTATCTCGCAACTAAGCGCTTCCTGCGAAAACGAGTTAAGCAAAAAATTGAAAACACAAAATTCAGACAAAAACTTTCGTTACTGTCTCGCGACTATTTTGCGAGTAAAGCTTAACCGCGAAAATTTTTGTACTTCAGTGGCATTTTTTGCGAGTAGCCTCACGAGAAGCTTACCCGCGAAAAACCCGTGCTTTCAGTTTTTTAAGGGAAAAACTGAATTGTTTTCAGAATTTTCAAGTGACCGTTTTTGATATCTTCATTGTTCTTCCATCAAAAACACTTTTTTTGATTTTATGAATGAAGATTTACAGATCAAACATTAGGGTTTTCAATATCAAGATCAAGAACCATAATAATGCTAGAAACCTTGAAAACTTAATCCTAATCTCATTAGAAATAAATTTCATAATCCTAGCATTAACATATTGTTTGATCATAAAAAATATATTATGCAAGGCAAGCAACAATGCCCGTTTATCATTCAGATCTTAATATATATAAACATGAACTGATATCATGGTTTGAACATCTGCACATTAATATATATATATATATATATATATTAATCAATTCATGAAGTTAGGCCTTGAATCCTTGATAACATATAAATATATACGGATTCAATATGCAAAACGTTTATATATAAGATCAAGTGGTCCATATTTAATATATTATATACCTATTTGCAGTATATCCTTTTATGACGGTGCCGACTTCCAATATTTATATAAGATTGAATAGAAATAAAAAGCATGACACGGCACCATATCAAAGAAGCATAATCATGGGCCATTGTGTTAAATGTGAACCAATACTATGAAAACATGGCACCGTATCATAATGAACATGAACATGAACCACTTCGAATAACTAAGCCCAATTGCCAACAACCAAAGCAATTCAGTTACATTCATATTCTCAAAATTCAAACGATGTCTTTCATAAAAGAACACGACACATGGGTCCATGTATAACAAAAATTATGCAGAAATTTTTTTCTGCAAAAAACTAGAACACCAAGAAAACGATTTTTCTTTAATTCTAAAACTCAATCACATGTTATACAAGCATAATATTGAAGACCGCTCTGATACCATTTGTTGGAAAATCTGGTTTTGTATCTCATACAAAACACACAGCGGAAGCAACAAATACGGATCTACTTCAATCACTGCAAGATAACATGTAACCTTGAATTCTAGAACAAAGAACAGGAAGCGTACTTTGATGCAGTGAATTTCAAAACCATGACTTGAGAATACCTTTAATCTTCATCTCAATTCAACATGGTGCCCAAGATGTGTGGGCTCTCAATCAGTCTTTTGTACATAGACTCTCAAAGAAAAAAAAACCTTCTTCTTCTCCTTGTGGAGAAAAACTGATTTCTTTTCTTTTCATCATACGTACATTTTTTCTATCTTGGTAGTTTCTTTATTTAATAACTCTTATTAAATAATAACTGATTATCTAATTGGGTTAGCCTTTTAGGCCTATCCAATTGGGCTTCTGTTAGTGGCTTGAGATGGGACCAAAGGGAACAAATAAGACTCTAGCACCAATAGGCCTTAGGCTTTTCTGTCAATTCTTGACAAGTCCAAAGTTACCATTAATTATATTCAATACCACTATAAGAATATAATTGCACTCTAGGCCTTATTAATAAATTATATCCCAAGACTTTATTATACATACAACCCCTTCATTGAAATATTCGTAGTAATACAAAGTCATGAATATAGATTGCCACTTTGAAGATTACTACATCTTAATCCTTTAGTACCCGGTTTAATCCTTTATATTATTTATCATATATTTATGAAATCCAATTTCATAAATATATACTTTAGTAACTCCTTACTAAAGTGGTTGAGCCCAACACTCTGAATAACCAAACTCATTAAACTTATCTCAAAGGAATATTTTATATCTCCGTTAAGAAATTATGAATTCTATCTTGAAAATATATGTTTCATCAACATTAAATGCGGCTGCCCAACATACTGAGGTTTTGACCGTAACTTATAGATCTCACTCCTGATATATCAAAGCAACCTATATTTTATGATCAGGTCCATTATTCTCTCAGGATTTAGAGTTGATGTAAATAGAAGTCGTGAGATTTATTATTCATTTGACAGTCGTTAGCAGAATAATAAATCTCACAGCGGTCTAGTTCAATATGTCTTAACTCTTAAAACATATCAACATATCAACTAGAAGTTTTCACTTCCATGATCAAGACAAATCATCTTAGTTGATATGTTATAGTCTTCGCAGATGAAATACCCAATTTCATCACCGACTACGAACTAAATTATGAGTTTACAAAGAACTTATGATTTATATCTTCTGTGACTTTTCATATAAATCACATATTATGCATCTCATGAATTAAGATAATGTCTCATTAGTTCATTTATAGATAGTCTCATATAATTAAACAATTTAATTATTTATGACCTGCTAATAAATTGGATTTTAGGGCATAAACCCCAACAATATTTACATAACACCCTCGTAAACTCATGTTGGGTTGTGCGAGATCAACTTGAATTTGGAGAAGATCATGAAAGCAGCATGGTGGAAGAGATTTGGTGAAGAAACCAACTGACCGATCTTGCAAGGATACAAATGCAATTGTAGTGTGCCCTCTAGCAGGTGGTGACAAATAAAGTGACAATTAATCTCAATAAATTTGGTACAATAAAAGAAAATGTCACCATTGGCATGCAAATAGCACTTTAACTGTCACAATAACTGAGCATGAAACACCTACGTCTTGCTAGAACAAACTCAACCAAAGGAACTTAGCTCTGGTGTTAGCTAGTACTCGATATTTAACTTCTATACTGGAGTGAGCAACTACAGTTTGTCTTGCTAAGCCAAAATAAAAGAGAGCATAAAGCAAAATCCCGTAGTAGAACGATGATTAGTGATATTGAGACCCCTTGCCTAGCTAGTTGGCATCATTGTACACCCGGCGTGTCAGTCATGATTGGAGGGAAAAATGAAATGCACTTAACAAGTTTCCTTACGGTAATACCTGGTTTAACTATGCTTTTTATTTTTTATTTTGAAAAAGTAGCGGTAATTTTATTGAATTGTGTTTTGTATCTGTGTGTGCACTTGGCAGTTGTGGTTTAAGTAAGGTTGAACAAGGCATTGGGATTAAAGCTTATATACTTCCACCACATTTGGGTGCCATTACTAAGTCAATGACGTGTGCAATTGTCTGTATGGTGGTGATAATCAATTAAAAGGAAGAAGAGGATCACAAAAAGTTTCAGTAATATATGTTACACATCACTGTAACATATGTACATGATAATTCAACCATTGTGAACTCAATAACCCTTGCGAAATTCAAGGCTGGGAAAAGAATACCCATATTATTAAAAAATGAACTTTTATATCTTACAATCACAGAAACCCAACTAGAATGATAGTAATAAAGAAAAATCTGTACAAACAAGAAACTTACCGCAAAGGATTAAAAGGCCCACACTACATGATAGAGCATTATTATTGGCGGTGCTAAAAAGTCATATTGCTATTTTTAGCACCATCATTTACAAAAATAGGACTGCATTAGTGGAGCCAAAACCAAAAAAATTGGATTCTCAGTTACAGTGCACAGTTACATTTGGCTGTGCACTGTAGCTCAAATGTTAAAAAAAAAAAAATATATATATATATATATATTATATTTGTATGTTCACACTTGTAGTAATATTTAAATAATTTATTTTCTTTCCTTTTATTTTTTTATTTATTTTCTCTTCCTTCTCATTCTTTCTGTTGCTTTTTCTCCTCGGACTCGCTCAGCCTCTCTTCTTCCTCCACCGCTAGCCCAGCCACAAGCTCAGACTCACTCGTTGCCTAGCCAACTCATCTTCCTCCACCTCACCGATCTCAACTCAACCTCGCCGATCTCCCCTCTGCCTCGCTGATCTTGCCTGCCCCTCCACCTTGCCAGTATGGGTTGGGTTTGTGTGGTTGGGTGGTTTGGATCGGTGGTTTTAGTGGTGGTGTGGGTTGTTGTTGGGATCGGTGGCTGGCTGGGTTGTTGTTGGGTTGTTGCTATTGTGGTTGAAATCAGGTTGTTGCTGTTGTGCGTGGATTGTTATGGTGGGTTGTGGGTGGGTTGTTGAGGTGGGTTTATGGTGGTGGTGGTGGTGGAGGTGGTTGTTGTTTTTGTATGTTGATTTTTGGGTGTTGATTTTTGGGTTTTCCGTGATTTTTGGGTGTTTATATTTGGATTTTTGGGTTTGCCTTGATTTGTGATGGTTGTGGGTTGTGATTTGTGGTGGCAGTGGTTATAGTGGTGGTAGATGTGACCGACAATGGTGTGGTTGTGTTGTTTGTACACAAACAGGGAGAGGAAGAGAGACAGGGGAAGAATAAAAAAAAATATTTAAATGAAGTAGCTAAAAAAAATAAAACCATTAATGAAACACCCCATAATTTTTATTACTTATTTCTTTCTTATAAGTAAATAAAAAGAGACCCACAATTAAATGGATTTAATTGGTTTGGACCTAAGATATTTAAAACTGATAGTTATTATGGTATAAGAGGCCCAAGTGACATGACATAAGTGTATATGTATATATATATATATGGGTCTTTATAAGCTTTTTAAAAAAAGAAAAAAAAAAAAAAAACCCTAGCCTTTTACCTCTTAAGTTACACATGTATATACATAAGAATGTTTATTTTGTTTCAGCCACAACACACGATTAAGGTTTTCTTTTCTTCTATGCGTTTGTGCATGGAAACCTGTAGGTATGATTTTCTCATGCTCTAAATTTAGGAAGTTTGAATATTCAATGGCTAGCAATTGTTCCCATCCCTATAGGAAGCATCTATTATTTTTGTACCTGATAGAAAAATAGGTGCTGCTGTTATGGATTTAAAGCTATGATTATATTAAAGGGAAAAGGGTGCTTTGTGGTTATTATATAATCATATATGACCTCACTAATTTCACCACCATTTGTCATGCACCTACACACTTGTCATTGTCCAAATGTGTCCAGCAATATTCTTATGTTTTGCGGCATCAAGGGATTTATGGTGGCAGATATAGGCGGACACTATAATTAGAATAGTTGTGAAAATTTTGGAAGCCTGATTGACAAGTTCAGGCATCAAACGGGGCATTTCAATGCTCCCATCTATCAATTTAATAACTGCAACTCCAGCAGTGATGGCCACGAATTCAATAGCCAAGCCCATTGACAAAGCTGAAGTGTATTTCAAAGAAACTAAAACATCTCCGTAGGCTTTAATATTGATAGATAAAACTATTTAAGTGTGAAAACAGATTTTAAGTGGGAAATTCTTGTATTGATGAACCTATTTTTGGTGTTGCTAGGTTCTAATTCTACTGATTTATTGTGACTCAAGGGTGGTTGATTTCATTTTTGCAACTAAGAGGTACGTGGTGTTTACTAATTTTGGGGGGTTTTCCCAAAACATTTTTGATTATGAAACTATCCTTATATCAAAGAAATATGTTGATATTATATAAATGAGATGAGTTCAAGTTATACCTAGTGTAACTCTACAAGAGTTATACCTAGTGTAACTCTACAAGAGTTACACCTTTTTTAAGCCATAGATTTCCAAAAGATCTAACGGTCAAAAAAATAGCATTAAATGCTAAGTGATTTACACATTATTCACTTAATTAATAGCAGTTTTGTTTCTCTCTCCATATTTATTGTTTAAAGCCTTTTACATATATATTCTTTTTTTGGCCAAATGACTTTACAAATATATTTACAACACTCTTTTACCTTATTAGTGCAGGCGTGCCAAGCTTATAATTCAATTAATCCCCCAACCCAACTATGATTTATAAAAAACTGATTAATAATGTAGGCATGTTTGCCAATGGGGCAAAACTCTTTTTTCTTTTTCTTTTTTCCTTTACAAAAGTGGTGCATAAACATTTTCTTTTCTTTTTACACCATCACCTTCCTGATCTAGTTTTTGGCTGTTCTTCGTGATTATGAATAGGAGCAGCAAACCTCGATGAAAAACCAAGAACCAGGTCATCTTCCTCACAATCAAAACCACCATCAAAATTAAGAGCATAACTCTCTGGATCATACTGAAACTTGTTCCTATCTTTCTTGTTCTTGTTAATCCCAACTTTCTCACAAAAATCTTCCACTTGGGCCCGACTGATACTTCTGTTACCTGCCTAACCTTATTCAGTTTATTCTTCCACCATGATTCCCTAAGTTATCTCCTTTTGCTGCAAAAGATATTTGCTTTCGTTGTCATTTCTTTTCCTCTGTGGTCTGAACCCCAAAAGTCGAAAACAGCCACACCCTGACCTAGAAGCAGAATCATCATCATAGTCATACATAGCTTCTCCTTCTTCATTCTCCTTTAATGGTTTTTCATAAAGGGCTGCCATGTTTGTGTATGTGTGTTTTGCGAGAGAGATTTATGAGAAACTAGAGAAGTTTTAAACAATAAGTATGGAGAGAGAAACAAAACTGCTATTAATTAAGTGAATAATGTGTAAATCAATTAGTATTTAATGCTATTTTTTTGACCGTTAGATCTTTTGGAAATCTATGACTTAAAGGTTACACCAGGTGTAACTTGAACCTATCTCTATATAAATATATTGATATCCTATAAATGTTTGATGTGCACATTGTATGGAAACGTTGACTATTTGTTATATGAAAAACTTGTGAGACAACCTAAACTTATCCAAATTTTTATGTGTGGAGAAATCTTTGTATTTTTGAGTGTTATGATTAGATTATTTGTTGTGAGCATCTTGAAATTTTTTTGAATCCTATGGCAAGTCATGATTAAAAGCTCAGTGTTGTATTAGTCCTTAGCAAGGGACAATCAAACTGTAGCTAGTCCTTAGCGAGAGACAGTCCTAGAAAAGGGAGACAGTGCACAATCGGCAGCTCCTTAGCAAGGGAGTATATCATTAAGGATGGAGCTCCTTAGCAAGGGATGAAAAGGGGGTTCTAGTCCTAAAATGGGACAACACAACCCTGTCAACGGGGCGTAAATGTTGACCACGAGAAAAGTCTAGGAAATTGTTTATATGATGGTATTGGTACATAATGATGGCTCACAATATAATGATATTTTTATATGAAATATTTGATGTTAAAATACAAATAGTTTTGCAAACTTTGTTGTATGGAATATTTATTTTAAAAGGTTTGTTCCCACACCCCAATGTTAGTGAATTCCACTTATTGAGTTATCTCACCCCTCTTTTATTCCCCCTTACAGATACATTAAAGGGATTATTGGAGTAGAGATTCTTGGAAGACAACAGTTACAAATTATTTTATGAAACTGAGGATTTTTTTATTATTTTTATGGTATTGAATTTTGTACTGGAGAATTATTTTGAGGATATTTTATCTTTGGTGGATTTAGAGTTCTGACTATTGTGATGAGATTTTAGGTTGTTGGTTATATTTATTTATTATTTTTTTTATGGATTATTTAGATTGAATAGACATTTATTATTTATGATTTTGGGGCATTACAATTAATGTTGGGTGTGTTGCGAAATGGTAAGTTAAAATAAATAAAGTGGCTTTTAGTGGTGCCAAAAACCTAAAAATTTGCCTCCACCAATGTGGATGCTCTTAATGCAAGAGACTAACCTTGACAATGAAGTTATAAATCAATTATGGCTCCTTTGCTTGTTGGCTTGCCATCCTATAATCTTTTTTGAACAAGAAATGCAAATGATAGAACAACACAAAGTTGTAGTAACAACTTTAGGGAGTAGAGAGATATTATGATAAGGATATTTTGACCAGGAAAATTTTCTAACTCCTTTTACCCGTCGGGTTGGCAATGCCCTTTGGGTTCCTTAGACCCTTCAGGCTTAAATCACCATTCGGGAGAAATAAACCTTTTAGGATCAATATACCCGTCAGGACAAATATATCCTTCGGGAGAAAGGTGTCCTTCGGGATAAAATGTCTTCTTTGAGTCTGATGGCAACGTTATATTGTCTATAGTCTATACCCTCCATCCACATTTGTCATCAGGTATGAATCTAGCCATCGGGTTAACCAATATCGACGGTGGAATATACTTAGTCCCACTCCATTTGCGTACTCTTCGCTCATGATTCCATATATAGAAAGAACTTGCACACCACGTTCAAGGACCCCTCTATATATTCGTATCCTTCTAATATGGGAAATAAAGCCCTAAGATCTCGGAACATTAACTCCATATTTTCCTTACAAGGATAGGTCCAACTTTCATGGGATCTTGGTCAGCTCTACACCACTATATAATCACTAAGTCTCCTCTTTTCCAAGGTAAGTGAAATTTCCTAGCTCTTACACTTTCGAGTTATTGGAGATTCTTCTATCACTAATTAAACCTTTAGAGGGTCTTTGGCCGACACTCCACTAGTTTGGGTGTAGCGGGTTTGGGAGAGTACGCCTCAGACGAGTGGACCAAGGTGGCGAAAGAAAATGAAGTCTCCACCTAGATTAGATCTAGGAACCATAAATACAGCGTCCTTCGTGGAAGGACTAATCTACTACCAGAGCACGTGTTCAGAGTTTAGGTATGAGGATGGGAATGTGTTAGGCACCCAACCCCATCCAACCCGTGGGTCAACTTCCACTCATTGTGTCTTACGTCTTAATATTATTAAAGGCACATTGAACATTCATCGTTCTAGACTCACACATTTACTAGCATACATCTAAGCAATTAATATGGCATTTTCATCCCAAACCCTAACATACATCTATCATGCATCTCATCATACCCAAGGCAGCAAACAAACAAGCATATACCACATCCAAGATAGAAACATAGAGATATTAAGATCAACCAACATGTTATAGGCATCTAGACATCAAGAACACCATTTAACCAAGCATGTTCATACTCATCACAAAAGCATATTCCAAACAAATGCATGTTCATATGAATGCATGAGTTACCTTATTGCACCACAGTACCTATGCATCAATGCATGGTCATATCATATGTATGTTCATGGAATATCAAATAAAGACTTGAAAAGAAAACCTAATCTAACATATAAAGGAAAATTAACAACAAAACATGGAAGCAGGGACTCATAAACATAGAAACTAGGGCAAACAGAGGCATGTTAAACAAATGAAATGAAGAAATAGAAGTAAAAAATGGTCAGATGAGGGTTTTTGGGCACGAGTATGAATGCGAATACATAGGGCTTGTGTGCGCAGTCTAGTTGCCTTTTCTGATTCACTATTTCTAGTGAATCTTGTGTTTTCCCTTAGGATGTTCTGTGTCATTTAAAAAGGTTCCATGTATGACTTTTTATAGTCAGAAAATGGGGATTTGGAACGGCTCCCAAACGATGTGGGATTCATTCCAAAACCAAGTTTTAAATGTAGAAAACTTGCCTTTCATAGTTTTTGGAACCTTTGCATGCGCATGCATACCCGTGTATGCCTACGCATGCACATGCAGGTCTGGAGCATGTGTGCGCATACTTGCGTATGCGTATGCATGCCCTAGGGTTTTCGTGGCATTTCTTTTTCCAAAAATAGCTTATTTAGTTCATAAAAGAGTTATATTTTTTCGAAAATGCCTTTCTCAAGTCAATTTCAATCTGATTGGGTTCTAAACCAACCTTGGGCTTTAGAATTCCAACATTAATGGGGAATGGGGGCCTAATTAGTAAGGGGTACAAAATGCGGGTCCATTCGGTTCTCATACACCTCAACTTCTGCTTAATGGGCACCATGTGAGCATGGGTATCAATGTGGTGTTGAGCTATCTCAGGATTAATACCGGACATATCTTCCTAAGACCATGCAAACACCTCTTGGAATTCTATGAGTAAGTCTTGGAGATATTTTCTTTCTTTTTTATTTAGAGTTGAGCCAATTTTAATTAAGCGTGGATTCTCATCATTGCCCAAATTAAGAGTTTCAAAAGTTGGTTCCACAAGTTCAATTTTCTTTTCTAATTGTTTATTAATTTCATTTTCAAATTCATTAGAATCATTTAAGTGAAGAATTTCAATATTATGGGACACATAAAAATAAGCCAAATCAGAATTCGTCTTATTGAAAATGTTGAAAAGTACATTTGAACTTGCATTACAAAATTTCTTTCCCATATTTTTGGAAAACCTAACTCAAGTCCAATTGCTACATCAGCAGGCATGATGAATTCTATCCTTCTTTCTTCCTAGGTGGCATCGCCTTCTTCCTCGTTTCCTTCCTTGAAGAGAGTTTGCAGCTCCACAGACTACTTTTCATCTTTCAAGGGCCCCCAAGTACGTATAGCTTCAGTTATATCCCACATGAATCCTTCTTCATTCGAAGGGGCATCATCCTCCTTGTCTAAGGACCAATCACAGTTACTCTCGCTCCAATAGCTAATCTCCTCATCATCTTCTTCATTTTCCTCTTTGTCTTGGGCTAGGACAAGATTTTGTGCAGCGTCAGGAGGTGGGGTCATGTCTCACTTAATCCAGATGTGAGTAGGGGTGATTTGCGTGGTCCCGATTGTAGAGGTCCATTTTGGCCAGTTATGGTCCTCATGATCCTGCACTTCCTATTTCAGAAAAGTCGTTGACATGAGCCCTAGTAAAGGTCCATGGTCCCGGAACAGGCTCGAGCACTAGAAGGAGAAAGCGGACTATTCCTTTGCTCTTTGCTCAATTAATATCCTCTTGAGTCATGTGATCGATATCGTGGTACGTGGAAAACTGGAAGAAGCCATTGGAAGCATAAGCACATGTCCCAAGAAAGGATCTTAGAGTTCTTAGAAAGTCTTCAAGTCCATTTTAATGAAGGTCCAATTACAAAATTACTCCCTTCAAGTCCCTTGTTTCAGGGTTTTAGTCCATTTACAATAAAGCTCTCATCTTACCCTCGAGGACTTTCATTAGAATGTGCTTAGAGATTTTCAACCCTTTGTCTCAAATATGGGCTTACAATGTATCCATCACCTTTGGGCTCTTCTTTTTTCCATTTATTATCATCATTTTTTTTGGAAGTAGCCCTCTAACTAGAACATATTGTAGCCTTCCTGTTAAGGTCCATGAATTTATCATCATTTTAGGCCTTTGGCATACATCAAGGAGGCCCAAGATTAGGGGATTTCATATTGGCTTTGTAGGATGTTGGATACTAAGTCCATAGCATATTTGTTACCTTAGGCCTAAGGTCCTCCTTTTCAAGAGACCTTTTGATTTGGGCTTATGATAGCAACTAGGCTATGGTCTTATGAACCTTTTAAGTTAAGATATACCTTTGGATGTTGGGATAAGCCTCTTACATGTGAGAACATCTTAGGGTGTGTGTAGTCACCACATCTTGTACCCTTTACGACTCGGGCTCTCGTTCCTTAATAATGTTGAAATTCTAAAGCCTAAGGTTGGTTTAGGGCCCAATTAGATTGAAATTGATTTGAGGAAAATATTTTAAGAAAAATATAACTCTTTTATGAATTAAATAAGTTATTTTTGGGAAATAAAGACAACGGAAACCCTAGGGCATGCGTATGTATACATGTGTATGAGCATGTTAAGGTTCTAGAAACTATGAAAGGCAAGTTTTCTGTATTAAATTTTGGGTTTTAGAATGAATCCCACATCGTTTGGGAGTCGTTGCAAACCTCCATTTTCGAACTATTAAAGGCCATACATAGTAGCTTTTCAAAACACACAGAAAATCCTAAGGGAAAACATAAGATTTACTGGAAATAGTGAATCAAAGAGGGAGTTTTTTTTATAAAACATCCTCAAGTCAATATTTTTCTGATTGAGGCCTTTTCTAGCCTTGATCTTGGAGTTTTAAGATTACTAATCACTTCTTTGTTTGATTGTGAATAGATTTGACTGAAAGGAACGGTCAAAATCAAGCTAGGGAGCTTTGTGTATTGATGTATATGTTCTAAGTCCTTTTTCTTTCTTTTCTTACTTTAATCTTTTTGTTTTCCTTGTTTTTCTTGTTTAGTAATGTTATAACATGTTTTTTTAGTTAGGTTTTCTTTATTTCATTGTTTTAAGCATATTAGCTTGTTAGTTTCTGCTTTGTTTTCTTCTTGTTTTCTAGGTTAGGGTTAGGGCGTGTATGCGTAGGCATGCTTTCTGCATGTGCATACATACTCGAAGTATGCATACACATACAACTGGACTACGTACGTAGGCCTTATGTATGCACACGCATAATCATGCTTAGAAACTCTAATATGAACCTTTTCACCTCTGTTTCTTCATTTCACTTATGTGATATGTCACTACCTTGGTCCTTTTTCATGTTTTTGAGTATCTATTTCTATGTTTGCTTGTTGTTTGCCCTTTAGATGTTAGATTAGGGTTTCTTCTCTTCTCTTTGATTGATATGCCATGAATATGCATATGATATGACCATGCATTGATGCATAGGTGCTGTGGTACAATAATGTAAGTGAGGTAAGTTATGTATTCACATGAACATGCATTTGTTTAAGATATGATCTTGATCTTGCCTTGATGAACATGAATAATATTTGTGAATGCTTTGCCTTAGATGTGATAACTTGTTTGTTTGATCTTAACATGCCTATGTTTCTGCTTTGGATATGACATGTTTGTTTGGTTCCTGCCTTGAATATGATGATATGAGTTGCATGATAGATGTATGTTAGGTTTTTGGGATGAAAATGCCATGTTGACTACTAGATGTATGCTAGTGTGTGTGAGTGTAGAATGATAATATTGAATATGCCTTTAATGAGATTAAGATGTAAGACACAACGAGTGGAAGCCAACCCACGGGTCGGGTGGGGTTGGGTGCATAACACCTTCCCATCCCCATACCTAAATTTCAAACACGTGCTCTGATAGTAGATCAGTCCTTCCATGAAGGGTGCTATATAAATGGTTCCTAGACCTAATCTAGGTGGCGACTCCATCTTTTCTCCACCTCGGTCCATTCGGCAGAGGCGTACTCCCCTCCCGTTGCGCCCACAATATGCCATAACTTTTAGGTCATCCTCAAAGTCTTTTACATCTTTTATTTGTCCTTTAGAATTAGGTGAACACAAGATATAAGGTTGAAAAAACAGTAAATATAAAGGGTACCCTCTTATTGATATGACTTTGGATCTTTCTAAGTGTGGGTAGGCTCCTTAGAGCTCAAGAGATAAATCAGTAGGTCATTCACAACTAGGTGGGCTATGATTCCAACCTTGTGCCTAAATGGATTATGGTGGATTGGTGGCATACCGTTAATGTACTTAAAGCCCATTATAGGCAATGGCACAGATTGTGCGTTGGTGGGATAAACTCCGAAAGACTTTGGCCCGAATGGAGTGTACTTATCTTCCCACTAATCACCAATCGGGGTGAAAGGGACAAAAAGAAATAAGTGAAGTGTGTGCAAACAAATTTTGAATAAGCCTTTATTAAGATTAAGAAATAAGACACATTGGAATCAAACTCTTTATCCCCAGTGGAGTCGCCACTATGGGCGCAGCAGGTTTAGGGGAGCACGCCTTGGTCGAGTGGACTGAGGCAGAGAAGGAAATTGGAGTCACCACCTAGATTAGATCTGGGAACCTTTAATATAGTGCCCTTCGTATTTGGAGTTTAGGTATGAGGATAGGAAGGTGTTAGACACCCAACCCCACCCGACCCATGGGTTGGCTTCCACTCATTGTGTTTTACGTCTTAATATTATTAAAGGCACATTCAACATTCATCTTTCTAGACTCACACATACACTAGCATACATCTAAGCGATCAACATGGCATTTTCATCCTAAACCCTAACATACATATATCATGCATCTCATCATACCCAAGGCAGCAAAAAAACAAGCATATACCACATCCAAGAAAGAAACATAGACATATTAAGATCAATCAACATGTTATAGGCATATAGACATCAATAACACATCATTTAACCATGCATGTTCATACTCATCACAAAAGTATATTCCAAACATATAAATGTTCATATGAATGCATGACTTACCTCACTGTACCACAGCATTTATGCATTAATGCATGGTTATATCATATGCATGTTCATGGCATATCAAATAAAGAATTGAAAAGAAAACCTAATCTAACATGTGAAGAATAAGCAACAACAAAACATGGAGGTAGGGACTCATAAACATAGAAAACTAGGGTAGACAGAGGCACGTTAAACAAATGAAATGAAGAAACAAAAGTAAAAAGGAGTCAGATTAGGGTTTCTGGGCAGGAGTACACGTGCGCAGCCCAGTTGTATGCGTACGCATACTTCAAGTATGTGTGCGCATGCAGAAAGCATGCGTACGTATACACACCCTAAAACCCTAACCTAGAAAAAAAAAAAAAAAAAAAAAGAACAGAAACTTTAAAACCAATAACCTAACATGCTTAAAATGATAAAACAAAGAAAACATAAACTAAACAAACATATTATATCATAAACAAACAAGAAAACAAGGAAAAGAAGATCAAAACAAGAAAAAGAAAAAGAAAGGAACTTAGAACATTATACCAAAAAATACAAAGCTCCTTAGCTTGATTTTGACCGTTCCCTTAGTCAATGTATTTACAATTAAATAAAAAGTGATTAGTAAACTTGAAACTCTAAAGTCAAGGCCAGAAAAGGCCTCAATCAAAAAAATATTGACTTGAGGATGTTTTGTGAAAACTCCCTTTTTGATTCACTATTCCTAGTGAATCTTGTGTTTTCCCTTAGGATTTTTTATAGTAAGACAATGGGGATTTGGAACAGCTTCCAGACGATGTGGGATTTGTTCCAAAACCAAGTTTTAAATGCAAAAAACTTGCCTTTTGTAGTTTCTAGAACCCTAGTATGCGCACGCATGCCAGTATATACGTACACATACATGAAGCATACATACGTAGGTCTGTAGCATGCATGTGCATACGCGTATATGCGTATGCATGCTCGAGGGTTTCTGTGGCCTTTCTTTTCCAAAAATAGCTTATTTAGTTAATAAAAAAGTTATACTTTTTCGAAACACCTTCCTCAAGTCAATTTCAATCTAATTGGGCCTTAAAGCAATCTTAGGCTTTAGAATTTCAACATCATTAGGGAATGGGGGCTCAAGTCATAAGGGGTACAAAATGCGGTGTCTACAATTGGTGCTCTTTGTAGGTTCTTCATTCTTTTTGTTCTTTAGGTTCTTCAATCGTTGTGCGTGTGGACAATCAACTCACTGATGATTTTATGCATCATCAGTTGGCGTCGTCTATGAGAACTGAGTGATTGGCCATATCACCACATCTAAGACAAAGAGTTACATGGTCTAGACGCGGTCAATGACTACCAGCAACCTGGAGACCAGAAACCCCTTTAACGTCTTGGAAAGGCAAGTGCAAACCCTCACCACGGCCGTTGAGCGGCTTACTTAGTAAAATCAGGATCTTGAACAATAGATGAACCTGATGAATGAACGTCGCACCCAAACCAACGATCAGAACAACGACTGGAATGACGACAGTAATCTCACGATGAGTGACTAACACGAAAGAGAAGATCAAGAATAAAGTAATGTTGCCAGCAGGTGCAACCGAAGGGAGGATATTGATCGTCAGTCAAAGCTAGAGAGTGGTGCAATTCGCATGGTGCAAGATATGTAGATAATGAAAGACAAGATGGACATAATGATGAATGCCGTGAGAGGACAAGTGTCCACTAACTTGGATGAATTGGTCCATCATATGGACTCCCCATTCACGGTGCAGGTCACATGTTGTCTCCTTCCATCCAAGTTCCGAATGCCTAAGGGTGAGACATACGACGGGTTGAAAAAACTGTTTAAGTCGTTCAAAATTCTTATACACTTGCAGGGCGTGCTCGACGAGATAATGTGCAGAGCCTACCCAACCATGCTCAAAGGACCAACTAGAGTATGGTTCAGCAAGATTACTCCAAACTCCATCTCAACTTTTAAGGATCGGAAGAACCAAGCCACCAATGAGTTCCTTGGTCAAAAATCTAAGTCTTCCTACCAATGGGGTGGACGGACAGACGAATCAAGCCACCAACGAATGCTTTGGTAAAAAATCAAAGTCTTCCTACCTACAGGGTGGATAGATGAACCAAGCCACCAACGAGTGCCTTGGTAAAAAATCAAAGTCTTCCTACCTACGGGGTGGACGGACGAACCAAGCCACCCACGAGTGCCTTGGTAAAAAACTAAGTCTTCCTACCTACGGGTTGGACGAACGAACCAAGACACCTATGAGTGCCTTGGTAAAAAATCTAAGTCTTCCTACCTATAGGGGGGATAAACGGACAAAAAAGCCACCAACGAGTGCCTTGGTAAAAAATCTAAGTTTTCCTACCTACGGGGTGGACAGATGAACTAAGCTACCAACGAGTGCCTTGGTGAAATATCTAAGTCTTCCTACCTACGGGGTGGACGGATGAACCAAGCCTCCTACGAAGGCCTTGGTGAAATAGCTAAGTTTTACTACCTACGGGCGGGACAGATAGGCGAACCAAGGGATCCTCCAAAAATGATCGACTCAAGTTAATGATCTTCTGTGCCACTAGGATGACAAACAAGCGAAGTCACTTGGGTGACGAATGAACGAAGTCATCAAGGGGACAAATGATCCAAGGGATCTTCTAAAGATGATCTACTTAAGTGGAGAATGTCTAACTAAGTCACCAAGATTACAAATGATCCAAGGGATCCTCCAAAGCCGATTGACTTAAGTAGCAATCCTTTAACCATATCACTTGGGTGATGAATGAACCACATCACTAAGGTGATGAATGGTCTAAGCCACCAGAGTGACGAGCGATCTAAGTCACCAAGGTGACAAATGATCCAAGGAATCCACCAATGTTGTTTGACTAAATTAGCAATCCTTTGATGACAATCGACTTAAGTATTGATACTCCAATTAAGGTGACCTAAACAACTGACCCAGGGAATCATTGATATGCATAAGTGGTGGTTGTCTGATTAGAGTACACTAAACGCTCATGGAATGGGGGGCATGAAATAGAGCCCTCAACACTCTACAATTACAACGCAATGGTTAACATTCCACACTCATCCACTTGCATGATGACCATGGAATGGGGGGAAATTGATAGCGAATATTTTCACCATCCCGAAAATCTTTCTAACACCCTAGAGTCTTCGGTCACCAAAAGCATCATGAATTCACCAAAAAAATCTTCGATCACCAAAAGCATTTTTGGTTAACAACAGGTCGTGAGGTACACAATGGTTGTCAGGTACCTTCCCTAACACTACGCGACACACTCCACCCTAATGGTCGTCACGTATCAAGGAGTCATCAGGTACACAAGGGTCGTTAGTTGCCTTCCCTAACACCACGCGACACACTCCGCCCTAACGGTCGTCACGTATCAAGGGGTTGTCAAGTATACAGGGTCGTTAGGTACCTTCCCTGACACCACGCGACACATTTTGCCCTGATGGTTGTCACGTATGAAGGGGTCGTCAGGTACTTCCCCTGACACTACTCGACATATTCTGCTCTAATGATCATCATGTATCAAGTAGTCGTCAGGTACCTTCCTTGACACCACGCAACATATTTCATCCTAATGGTCGTCACGTATCAAGGGGTCGTCAGGAACCCTACTTATCGCCTTGAATAACATTGACACTTACTCGTTTAAACCAATGAGACACTCTTGACAGACGACCCATTATACTCATCCAATCAATAGACCAATTTGCTTAGTGATATCATGGCAATGCTCAGAGTCTCACTCATCTAGTTCATTGCGCGATGGACAAATTGGCAAGGACCAACGACCAAGGACAACTGACGGGTGCTTTGTCAGTTATTTGAATTGTCGTACTTGTGGACACAACGGATGGAGTCGCCACCTTGTTTTTGCAATGGTCTAGGAACCATATATATATATAGCGTCCTCTCAAGGAAAGTCCTTTTGATCTTACTACCAGAGATATGAGTTTGGAGTTAAGGTACTGTTTTGGGAAGGTGTTAGGCACCTAAAATCGCCCAACACTAAGGTTGGCTTCCCTTCATTGTATCTTATTTCTTAACGCTATTAAAGGCATACTCAATATTGTATCTACACTCAACATGGCATACATCATCCCTAACCATACATCTATCATGGCAATTAAACAAAGCTTAACATACATCTAACATGGCATACCCTAACATACATCTAGCAAACAACCTAACATTCATCTAGCATGGCACATCATCGCATCCCAAACCCTAGCATACATCTAATCATGCTTCATCACATCATATCCTAACATACATCTAGCATAGCATCATATATCCAAGCATAAACCCTAGCTAGCATTACAAAACATGTCAACTCACAGATCCTAGCATTCATCTAGTATCATATCATGCATACATACAACATGATGACATCAAAGAATCATATTGAAGGTATCAAGAACATGTTATCCAACCAATCATCAAAGCAAAGGCATATTCAAATGTGCATGCTTATGTGAATGCATGACTTACCTTACTTAACTTGCATCAACTCAGCACCTATGGCATTATGCATGGACATGTGAATGAATGGCATGGTATTAAAATAATAAAATACTAGATAAACCCTAATTCCAACATGTGAAAGATAAACTAACAAATAAACATGTGAAACAGCAGCTTAAAAGCATAAATATAAGGAAAAGGATCTAAAACAGGAACATGGCATGTGAAAACATAAACAAAAAACAGAGGAAATAAATTAGGGTTTTTGGGCTGGTTCATGAGTACACATGAACAACCCTACGTGCGCATAATCAAGCTTGTATACGCAGCCTTGATCGTGCACACTTGGGTTTCTACCCAGAAACCCTAGAAACACAGCAAATAGAGCAAGGTTTCAAAACACGATTTCTAGCAACCTAACATGCTTTTAAAACATAAAACTTCACAAACTTAAGCTATATAAACATATTAAAGCTTAAAACAAGTAAAGAAAAAAAAAAGAAAAAAGAAGAAGAATTGAAAGCAAAAAATAAAAGAAAAAGCTTGAAATGAATACCTTAAATCAAAAGCTCCTAGACTTGATTTTTGATCGTTCCCCTCAGTCAAATCTATCACAAATCAATAAATGTGTGATTAGTAATCTTAAAATTCAAAGATCAAGGCCAGAAAAGGTCCTAATCAAATAAAATTGACTTGAGGATGTTTTGTGAAAAACTCCTTCTTTGATTTCCTATTTCTAGTGAATCTTAGTGTTTTCCCGTGGGAAATGAAGGTTTGTGTTGGGAAATTTAGACCCCGGTTGATAGAATTAACAAGTTTTAAACCCAAGTTGTTAATTAGATTTATTATGAATAAAACTTGTTAAAACAAACAAATATCAATATCATGTCAAAATCATGCAGCGGAAAAAAATAAATAAGACAAGATATGATGACCCAGGAAAACTAATGAAACCAACCAGTTTCACAGTAAAAAACCTGGGGGGAAACCTTCCCTAAAAGCAATCCTCTATAGTAAAGAGAAGTTTCAGATCTAGTACAAAACCTTTGTCCCTAGACTCTACAATCCCCGTAGATGAACTCACAGCAGAAACTTTCTACCACTTCAGAACCTCTGAACTCTTCAATATATGAATGCCACCCTTTGATGATGCACGAATCCCAATACGTGACTAACCAATTGCGCGGATCCCAGTACGCGACTTCAATCACTAACTAGAAGAAGATTGTTGGCTGCAAAGTTCTTCACTTCATCAACAATGAAGATCAAGAAGCACTTGGTTACAAAACCCTAAGGCGCAAAGATGCAGTAGCTTCTTTTAGAGAGAATAAGGCATCGGTCACCTTTTGCATATGTTCTCCTTGTATTCTCTTATGTGACGGTTCTAAAATAAGCCTTATATAGGTCTAGGGTTGTGAGAAAAGAAACCCTACACAAATACAAAAGCCTGGCCCAAAAATCAGATCTGAAAATTCTGATTCCCGTAACCTCGATAGATAGCAGGTGTCGAGGAGGTGTCAAGCTTTAAACCTCGATAGATAGCTACGTGTCGAGGAGGTGTCGAGAAGCTGTCGAGGGGACAATAGCTTTCTCGATCGATCCACCAGCTGTCGAGAAGGTGTCGAGATTGCGATAAGAAAACACCTTAAGAGCTCAATAGATAGCCAGCCGTCGAGAGGTGTCGAGCAGCTGTCGGGCTATCTGTCCGCAGGTGTCGAGCTATCTATCCGCAGGTGTCGAGCTATCTGTCCAGCTTTAATGAACACATTTTCTTCACTTGTTTCTTGGTCCAATCTTCATGGCTTTAATACTAGACTTGAACAACATTTTTCTTGAAGTATTAAACACATCCTAGATCTATCCAATTACAAGTAAAGTGCGTTTTGTCAAAGGATTAGCCAACTACATAAAATATGTCCTTAACAGTTTGGAATGGCTCTTAGATGATGTGGGATTCGTTCCAAACCTCAACATTAATGCAGAAAAATTGCATTTCTTATGCTTTTGAAACCCTACCTGCGTGTGCAGGCTCGTGCCTACGTACACAGGCTTTTAGGCTGCGTATGCAGGTTCATGCTCGCCTATGTAGGATTAGGGTTTCTTTTGGCCTTTATTTTCCAAAAATATATTTGTTTGCTCATTAAAAGTTATATTTTCCATTTTAACATCTCTTAAGTCAATTTGTAATCTAATTGAGCCCTAAACCAATCTTAGGTTTTAGAATTTCAGCATCATTGGAGAACGGTGGCTCGAGTCGTAAGGGGTACAAAATATGGTATCTACAGTACCTATGGGGTGGACTGACACCGACGGGTGCTGGTCACTCATTCAAACTAAGTCCTACTTACAAGGTGGATCGATGACCAAGGACGACTGATAGGTGCCTGGTCACTTGTTTAAAAACTAAGTCTTACCTACGGGGTGGATTGACGATGAAGGAGTTGTTGGGACAGTCTCATTAACATTAATTCGAATGGATAAAATCCAAACTTGATTCTGGGTAGAGTATAGTGGTTCATTCACGAAAATGGCGGAAGCATTCGCCAAATTCCACCCCCAGCTTGTCAAAGTAGGCTTGGGACAATTGAAACTTCGTGACAGCTTCGGCCTTAGCATCCTCTATGTGCTCATGAAGAGCAGCCAGCTTCGTCGCCAGGTTGGGGTTATCCTTCGTTGACTGCTCAACCCGATAGGCATGCCCCTCAAGCTCAATGATCTTGGCATTCTAAGCCTTGAGCTCAACGATGGTTGAATATGCGACGGGTGATCTCTAAAATGGACGGGTCTAATTGACAGATGAACGAAGAGCTCCACACGGTGTAAGAAAGTAAAAACAGTAAACAATCAGGTCAGTAGGGGTAATGAACTATTTGTAGGGTAAAGAAGCGTGAGAAACGAAGTAGGGCGACTATTCATGTCGCCCAATCAGAAGATGTCACGTATCCCCTATGCACTTCAAAAGACAGTTTTACCCCTGTAGTTTACACGAACCTCGAGGTAGACTGTTATAAAACCAAAATTGCTCATCGTATTCCGTAACCCGTCGAACATCCGACGACCACGGAATAGGTGGCAGCTGATAAGGATATTTCGACCAAGAAAATTTTCTAACTCCTTTTGCCTGTCGGGTTGGCAATGCCCTTTGGGTTCCTTAGACTTTCCAGGCTTGAATCACCCTCAGGCAAATATACCATTCGAGATCAATATACCCGTCAGGACAAATATACCCTTCTGGACAAAGGTGTCGTTCGGGATAAAATGTCTCCTTCAAGTTTGATGGCCATGTGACATTGTCTATACCCTTCATCCACATTCGTCATTAGGTATGAATCTGCCCATCGGGTTAACCAATACCGACGGTGGAATATACTTAGTCCCACTCCATTTACGTACTCTCAACTCATGATTCCCTATATGGAAAGAACTTGCACACCACATCCAAGGATCCCTCCATATATTCGTATCCTCCCAATATGGGAAATAAAGCCCTAAGATCTCAGAACATTAGCTCCATATCTTCCCTACAAGGAAAGGTCTAACGTTGATGGGGTTTGGTCAGCTCTACACCATTATATAAGTGTACGTTTTTAGACCCCTTAAACACAAACAGATTAACTTAGTTATTTAGCTAAGCGATTAACTTAGGTAAATTATTTAGATCTAGGTTAACATACATAAATCATATCATTGAAACAGTGCAAAAAGATAAAGAACACAACGATATGATAACCCATGAAAATCAAACTAGTAAAAAACCTGGGGAGGATTTAACCTAGCTATTCTTAAGGTAAAACAGATCCACTATGAAAGAATTGAAGTTTTACAATAGTGACTTAGACCACTAACATCCTATTGCTACCTCGAGTAGAAAACTTACTACCACGACCACGTGACTGCTTCAAGTCCACAGACTACTTCTTTCTTAGATTCACAGCAACCACAAGTACTCTCATTTGTGTTTTTCTTTAAACTCTTTATGCAGCAACTGAAGCGATCACCAAGCTCTCGACATCAATCTTAATCTTGATAACCCTAAGTATGTATGAAGGCAAACACCTCTAGATCTCACAAGAGATTCATACACACAGCATAAACAACAACTACAATTTTTCCTTTTATACTTAAGGCAAAATATAAAACTCTACACGTCATACGGGCTTGGGTTGAGTTGGAAAAATCTGCAGAAAAACAATTTGCACGAGCTTCGATTGATCGAGTCTAATTTTCGATCGATCGAGCCTTGCAGATTTACATAATAAATCCTGCAGTACACTTGATTCCAACTTTACACATAAACACACTTTGAGCAGCCTAATTCTAGACTCTAAGTTTTGATCATTGTTTGCCAACATTACACATTGAAGTTCTAATACATTTAGATCCTAAATCCTTAGAACCTAACAATAAGCACCAAGTTTCCTTTTCTCCAAGGTATGTGAAATTTCCTAGCTCTTACACTTTCGAGTTATTGGAGATTTTTCTATCATTAACTTAACTTTCGGAGGGTTTTTGGCTAGCACCATACCGGTGCTCTTTGTAGGCTCTTCATTCTTTTTGTTCTTCAAGTATTTCAATCGCCGCGCATGTGGACAATCAACTCACTGGCAATTTTGTGCATCATCAATTAATAACCACATTCAGATTTTTTTTTCTCATTATAGAATAATAAAGGGGAAATGGGAGTTTGCAAACCTATAAAAAATTTGCCGATTCAAAAGTAAATTTGTTATAATGCACTCACAGTCCTCTTCTATACTAAATTAACCATATATAAAAACTACTCAACCTATCTAAAACTAACTATTTACAATTATTAGAATATATAAATAAATAAATAACATTGTTAAAAACAAAATACTTAGACCTAAATATCCTAAAATTGAAGGGAGATATCTAGAGTAAATTAACTTTAAACAAAAGTGTACAACTAAACTAAAAAAAATTAAAGAAAAAAAAAAGCTGAATAACATTAAAATCATAAAAAATATTCTGTGAATATTCTCAGACACCAAAAACCAGATTTGACCCAATAATTCCACCATAAAAATGGGAAGATAAGATAAATGCATTTTTTAGAAAATAGAAATATCTTCTGATTGAAGATCAGATCGATTGATCCCCTTCCGATTGAAGAGACCCCTTTTCTTTTCTTTCTTTTCTATAATGAGAGAGAGAGAGAGAGAGAGGGTATTTGTTATTTTAACACAAAAAACACAATGAAGAAAAAATAAGGAAAAAATTTCACTACGCCCCAAGAAATTTGCAAGGCCCGCCTGTATTTTTTACAAATAGGTGACGAAAAATTATTTCGTCACCAATGATACCCAATTCTTAATATCGAGTGACGATATTGGAATTTTGTCATCTTTGGTGACGCAAATATTTCATCTCTATAAATCTAACATTTTGAGACGAAATATTGCGTCACCATAGACACCTGTATATCCCTTGCCTAGAAAATTCAAATGTTGCCTTTTTTTTCATGACCTATAGCGACGAAAAATATATTTTGTCACCAATTTGAATGTCTTTAGAGATGAAATATTTATTTTGTCACCATTTTAAAAATTTTTATAGTATTTGGTGATGAATTTTGTTTTTTCTCCCTAAATATTATCATTTAGAGACGAAATTATTTTTCCTCACTAAATTTTGTCACCATAGTCCATATTTGTTATAGTGAGCCAAGGTTTTTACGGGGAAACCCTTTGCCTAAACTATGGGAAAATGGTTACAATTTCATGTAACGGAGAAGTTATTCACAGTGTTTTTACACACGATTTCAGGCAAGAAAATACAGTGTTACACACACCATGTGTAACAGACTTTCCCTTCTAGTAATGAATGTCAGTCCCTTGTATAAGCTCAAAGAAAATGATGAATCCTTACAGATGTTGCTTTTTCATTGGCGGTCCTAAAAATAATGGTTTTCATCTCATATTTTTTGGATTCGTGCCATTCAACCCTTTGCCAAGTGGAGGGTAGTTCTTTCACAAAAAAAAAAAAAAAAAAGAAAAGAAAAAGAAAAAGAAAGTGGAGGGTAGATTCCCTCAAGCCGTTGGTGAGAAACCCATCAACATTGAGCAACTAAAATTTTCGGTTTTTACTTATTCAAAAAAAAAAAAAAAAAAATTCGGTTTTTATTTTATTTAATTATTTTTCTAATATCTCTTTATCCCTTACATCAAGCTTAATGCATTTTTAGCCAAATTTGACCTAAAAACTTTACTTTCGTTAATTTAGCTAATCTACTATCCATAGACAACTATATCAGTTTCAATTCTCTATCGCTATATATATATATATATATATGTATATGTATATGTATATATCTGAATATCATTTTTTTTCCTACATCCTTCCCTAGTTTCACGTTCACTCTTAGGGTGTGTTTGGTAGAGTGGATTTTAGGGAGGATGGAAAAAAATGAAAAAAAAAAAAAAAAAAGAAAGGAAAACTTTTTGGAGGGTGTTCGGTTGGGAGGGAGAGAGGAAAAGAAAGGATGGGGCTTGGGTGTTTTTTCCCCAAGTCCACCACAAAGTTCTCTCTCCAAAATAGGGAGAAAACTATGGTGAGAGAGTTTGATTTGTTTATTGACCAAAATGCCCATCTGCACTTACCCATGGGCTTTTGGGCCAAAATGGCCCAATACCACTTTTTTTTGAAATTTTTAGCTAAAAATCACTGTTTCGGAAATAAATAGCAAAGTACCACTTTTTCTAGAAATCGAGTTTCAGAAACTCGAGTTCCTCTCAATTCTGCCACCGTGGCATTGCTGACATGGAATTTCTGTGATTAAAAAAAATTATGTGGTACTCGAGCTTGAGAAACTCGAGTTCTATGCAACACAGTACTCGAGTATACCAGACTCGGGTACGTTTTATAAATAAAATGCAGGGAAAAAAATTTACACAGTACTCGAGTTTCCTAAACTCGAGTACTGTGTAAATTTTTGTTTTTTTTTTTGTTTTTGTTTTTGTTTTTGTTTTTGTTTGGGGATAATGAACAAATAAACATAAATGTAAAAATAAGTGACTTTTATATGTTTTTATTTATTTAAACAGAAGCATTGTAAAATATAGAGATTTTAATTTCAAAATATGAATTTAATTTCTACATTAATTAAAATTGTTCATTGTTTTCTCATAAAAATTGTTCACTGTTTTCTGTATAAACTATTTCTACGATTTTGCATAAAATTATTTTCTGTTCAGCATTATTTAAGAAATTGTTCACTCTCTTTTCTGCATAAATTATTTTCTGTTTACTGTTTAAAAAATTGTTCGTTGTTTTCTCATAAAACACCTAGTGAAATCGTGTTTTCTAAATTTAAACGCCAAATCTGAATGCTTTTTCATGTTTGAATTTCACAATAATCGAATATATTTTTCTGCATTGATAAAATCTGTTTCTACATTAATAAAATTTGCTCTTTGCACATCATATTTACTGTATATTCAAATCTACTTACTGCATTCATTAAATTTTTTTTTTTTTGCATTAATTAAAACTATTCACTGTTTTCTCATAAAAATTGTTCACTGTTTTCTACATAAACTATTTCTAGCATTCTGCATAAAATTATTTTCTGTTCAGCATTATTTAAAAAATTGTTCACTCTCTTTTTTGCGTATATTATTTTCTGTTCACTATTTAAAAAATTGTTCACTGTTTTCTCATGTAACACCTAGTGAAATCGTGTTTTCTAAATTTAAAAGCCAAATCTGGATGCTTTTCATGTTTAAATTTCACAATAATCGAATTTGTTTTTCTGCATTGATAAAATCTGTTTCTACGTTAATAAAATTTGTTCTCTACACATCATGTTTACTATATATTCGAAGCTGCTTACCGCATTCATAAAATTTGCTTTTTGCATTAATTAAAACTGTTCACTGTTTTGTCATAAAAATTGTTCACTATTTTCTGCATAAACTGTTTTTAGCATTGGCGCAGTTATTGCATTTAAATGGTTTTTGTGTTTTTTTAAATATGTAACCTTCTGAATAATGGACAAACTCCATGAAAGAAAAATGAATGATTCGCATAGATCACCTAACGGTAAATGCCTCGAAAAATTTGAATTTGTAAAAAAGTTCGAATTAGTTGAATGTAGAACTGTTCATTAAGTAAAACTGTTTTCTGCATTAAGTAAAACTGTTCACTGTTTTCTCATGAAAATTGTTCACTATTTTCTGCATAAACTATTTATAGTATTTTGCATAAAATTATTTTCTGTTCAGCATTATTGAAAAAAAAAATTCCTCTCTTTTTTGTGCAAATTATTCTCTGTTCACTATTTAAAAAATTGTTTACTGTTTTCTTATAAAACACCTAGTGAAATCGTGTTTTCTAAATTTAAAAGCCAAATCTGAATACTTTTTCATGTTTAAATTTCACAATAATCGAATTTGTTTTTCATGTTTAAATTTATGTTTAAATGAACTCTATTGCGGTGGTATCTGTACTTAGTTTTGTAGGTTTGTCAACCATGATGTGCTCGACGCCTCTAAGACTCTCGTACGTGTACATTGGCATATTAAGGAAACTAGCTTTTAAACCCGTGCAAATGCACGGGAATTACATAAGTACATGTATTTTTAGGTTCTTGGAAGAGTCCACAAATAAATTTTTGTACATAGAAATAATTAGAATCCGAGAAAGCAAATATATTCAAATAATTTTAGGTAAATATTTGGAGAAACATTTTGTTTCAAAAGTCATACTTAAATAAATTTAATTAAATAAGTATGTAGCTAATGCAATTGAATTTATAAATTTTAAAAACTAACACTTGGTATGAATTTCAAATTTAAAATGTATATAACACTCAGTATGCTATCCATAAAAATGTGTTGTCTTACAAATAGATTTTCTTTTAAGCCTATTCTAAACAACTAAAACTGTAACATAGAAAAATATTTCTAGCAATTGAAAAAAAAAAATCCAACTAAAGAGAATGGTGTGATCATCCTTCCTTGGAAGCAAATTTGTGGAGAGTAACCCAATCCAATTCCTTTTAATTTTGTTTTAGAATAACCCAAACATAACCTTTTCTATCCCAAGTTCTTTGCAGGATTTCATCGAACACCTAGTACTCATTTTAATACAGCTCCCCAACCAAAAAAGAAAATCTAATTAAAACAAAATTAGCCAACATTTATAAGGTTCATCCACTTCTGGATCGCCCTTTTGTTTAATTTTTCTTCCTTCTTTTTCTTTTATATATATATATATATATATATATATATATTTATAATGGAAGTTCACTCAACATTCTCAAATTTGTTTTCAATATGCAACATTAAGAAGTAGGAAAGCAACAACAAAGTAGCATTGATCACATGAATAAGGACCTGAATAGGGTTGCTCTTGTGACTGCATTATTAAATCATCTTATAAATGAAAAGAAGTAACTACATAAAGTAAGAAATCAACACAAAACATGTAAGGAGACCAAATGATTTAATTGATTAAATAGTAGTATGTTATAGCAAAAAGAGTGTTGAAATTACAACCAACCAAAAAAAAAAAAAATTTAATAATGAATTTACTATAAATTGATATATATACAAAATATAGAGATGAAGGATAACAATGCAACAACACTCATTAGGGTTCCAAAGGTAAGCATTGATTAATCACATCAAGTGCAACAACAGAAACAGAAAGCTACATGATAATTTCTGGAAACTTGCAAAGAAAACAATATCGTATTTCCACATAACTGTCAAAAAACTAAACCACGGGACCCTCAGAACCTCTCTAAGGAGCATAAATGATTCAAGGCAAGATTTCTACTTATAATCACCTGTCTGACATGATGAACAATAGCTTTCTCCTGATTGGTTTCCCTTAGTCTTTCAATAGACTGAAACTTCCCTCCCAAACATCCTTCATGCATAACCATTAGTTTATAGGCTACCTGCATAGTTAGAGAAAGTGCACAAACCCTAATAGTCAATAGTAAATATTACCCTCATATTCAAACGAATAAGCAAAGACCTAGTTTAGACATGCTTGCACAGAAAATTGATGACATGCTTGCATTCCAAAACCAGTGGGCCAATGCCCCTAGTGTAGACATGTTTAATGCAAAACAAAATGTCCTAGCCTAAAATTCACTTTGGAAGTTTTGCTAAAAATGAGATCAATCAACATGTATACATCTCATAAAATCCGTAAGCCTGTTTCCTTTCTTTTTTTAAGAAAAAAATTCCTTCACCCTTCTTAGTTTGACTACAAAGAAATCAAAGTGAATGAAAAACATTTTTTAAAAATTAATAATTTAAAACTAAAGGTCAAAGTTTACTTCTTTACAGTGTTTCACATAGAGTAGATACAAAACCATGTTTTTAATAAGAGTTCAAGTTACTTTCAGAACACAAACATGTCCAGTTCAATATATTGCAGCAAGAATCTTTGAGAATGAAACTACTACATTCTTCAAATAATTGGAAACTTGTAAATGCATAACCTCAGTCATGATTAGAAAGACATTATCATGAATTTCAAAAAATATTTGCTGCAAACAAAAATTATCTGCAAATCAATAGCTATAGCCCAACTAAAAACAGAAAATTAAAACCTATAAATTACAATTTGATACAAACCAAGACAAAAATATTATATTACTCATTGAAATGTCTTAAAAAGACAAAAATAGATTATCTGCTATATGAAAAAAAAAAATCATTAATGTAAGCATATATTGTATACATTTAAAAAAAAAATTGAAAATCTTCAAGACAAAGTAAGCCTTGAGAGTTGAGTCATATTTATTTCATTTTTTTTTTGGGTCAATGATAGATTGCTAACCTTGCTATAAAAGATAGATAAATTAAAAAAAAAAAAAAAATTAAGTCATATGGAATTACCCCTCCATGTGCAAGTGCAATGGCCATGATAGTTGTAGTTGACTGCATATATGATACAAAAAACTTTTCATTAAGCAAAATCCATCAAGGTTTGCAGAAAATTCAAGAAATTTCATTCAACATGAAGCTAGAACCATCCAAAATTACAATAAAAGAAGTCCACAACTCAGAGATAAACAATTGTACAAAAACCCCAGTTAATTTGTCTTGATAAAAATCTTTCATTAAGATCAAGCCATATAACACCAAGGGCCAGTTGAACAAAAAATATACCAAAAAAATGAGGGTTCCTTGTTCATGAAATTTTTTCCTTAAGGCTTCCAATTCAAAGAAATATTTGGCACTAAAGAACAATACCTTTAATACCAGCCAAATTACTTTTGACTACTCAATTGAAATATGTGAATAATATACACAAAAGAGAAAATAAATGAAACACATTTACCTTGCTTTCTAATGTTTACAATCAGAGAATAAAATTGTTGGAAGCAAACCACAATACAAGTAAATAGGGAAGATATAAAGAACATAAGAAAAACTATATTTAACATAGAATTACGCCTTTCCATCATAATGCAAATCACCTTATTAAATTGTTTATCAAATCCATTATTTCACTATGTTCAAAGTATAGACAAATATAGTTTCTAAAACATAAAATAGCTCAAATTGCGACAAACACATAAATTGCCTAGTGTATTTTAGTAGGAAGTGATGGACTTGCTCAACTAATTTGAAAAGAACAAAACAATATTTTTCAATGGTTCAGTTCTTATGACATTTTGCTGCAGCCTAATAATCAAATTATGGGTCTGCTCTGAATTGAAAGTACTTGCAAACTGCTTAGCAAATTGCCTGAGGAGCTCCAGATCACCAAAGATGACTTGCTAAACTCTATTTCAAAAATAACATAAAAAATGCCAGCATTAAGATCAGACCAGGACACAACTAATAACAGCCCTAATAGATTCATGTTTTTTGTTTGGTGATGTAGGAAAAACAGATGTGTTTAAAAAAAATACACAAGAATGTGAGTTCATTAGCTCGAGCTTTTGGTAGCTAGATCGAGGGGAGACTATTTAGATGGAGACGGCGTTAGATTTGAGAGTATGATATACATGTGGATTTGGGTCCTAGTTACACTTTGTGTAACTCTAAGTTATTTTACATCATGCAGCATTTCTTTGTTGGATGTGAATTTTAACAAATCTTTCGTTGGGTTAAATTCACTTCTAATACTCTATGTACTAGCAAAATATACATACACATACTATAGCTGAGGAGTTGTTGGATTCTAATAAAAATATGGTATTACTGCATAGTTATTGCTTGCTAAATTATTTAATTCTAGAACATTTTTTTCTCTCTTTTATTTATTACAACTATCTAAGAAAGAAGAAAAAAATTATGCAAAAAAATAAAATCTTTAGAGAGATAAGAGTCTGTTTGGCATCAATTTCAGCTTTTAACTTTTAGTTTTTGTGTACAGCTTTTTAAAACCTCATTTTTTCCTGCATTATTTTTCACCTTTTCAAAATTTTTCAAAGTACAAATATAATTTAGCACACTTTCAACAAAAAGTTTAGCAAACAGCTAAATAAGCTGTAAACGGACACTAAGCTTAAAAATAGTAGAACCTTAGAAATAGCTATTATATTACCATTTTGTTTCGGTAGTAACACCCTATGTTCCACCCCGGGAATAATTTTAGGTCATTCCGATGTGTTTCGGCCATTTTGGATTCAGAGACGGAGATAGAAGTTTGATTGAGGGGATTAAAATATAAACAAAAAATGTGTATCATCTATTTAGTATTAAGAAACTATCAACAAATAAAAAATACAAAATAATTATTTTCCGTTCAGCATTATTTAAAAAATTGTTCACTCTCTTTTCTGCATAAATTATTTTCTGTTCACTATTTAAAAAATTGTTCACTGTTTTCTCGTAAAACACTTAGTGAAATCGTGTTTTCTAAATTTAAACGCCAAATCTAAATGCTTTTTCATGTTTAAATTTCACAATAATTGAATTTGTTTTTCTGCAGAAAATAGTGAACAGTATATCATGTCCTACTTGAGCCAAAATCCATCTTACAAACAGTTTTGAGTTTTAAGGATCATAACATCAACATTCAGTACTTTTAACAGGCACAACTACTTTCAAACACCAAAAAAACACAGAAACAAGTTCAAAATCACACACACAAATGGACACTCAAAACATGCTTTGAGGTAAAAGTCATAATAGAAAATTGATTATTGAGCTACATTTTATTTTATTTTTCAGGCACGATTGCAGCCATTAAACCAACATAGATTCTATTACAAACATTTTTTTTTCCAGACATATAGATTCTATTCTCTCAGCCCCTAGACAGAGGGAAAGTATATAACAAATCTGATATTGAAAGACTTTAAAAAAACAAAATATTTGGTCAAGAACCTGCTTCGAAGTTGTATGTGAAAACTGAAAACCCAACCTACTACCTTTATTTGATCAGGTGGATGTAGTTTCTGTTTTTTTTTTTTTTTTTTTTTGGTTGGTTGGTAATTTATGTTGCTTGTGACAACTTATTTAAGTACAGCAACAATGCCGCTCAATTTTTTATTTTGGTAGTTCTTTGGTCTAGATTTCCCACCATGTATTTTGTGGCATAGATTTTTGGATAAACCCAAAAATGTTTAACTTTTTAGATAAACTAAATAAGGAGTAATAGTAATAATAATAATAAAATGTAATAAAGGGAAATTTTCAATACATTACGATTCATTGTATTCAAATCATCTCTAATTTCTACTCATTTTGTCACACTTGTTCTATACTTCTACATGGTAGACTATAGGTGAAGTAGAAAAAATAGTGAGTTTATTAGAAAGTGATAAACAACCAATCACAATCCATCATTGTTGGATAACTTTGACAAAGTGTGTATCAAAATAGATTTTATCAATGCCAAAAAAAAAAAAGTTCGATTATTGTGAAATTCGAACATGAAAAAACGTACAGATTTGGCTTTTTAATTTAGAAAACACAATTTCACTAGGTGTTTTATAAAAAAACAGCGAACAATTTTTTAAATAGTGAACAGAAAATAATTTACGCAGAAAAGAGAGTGAAAATTTTTTTAAATAATGCTGAACAGAAAATAATTTTATGTAAAATGCTAGAAATAGTTTATGAGAAAACAGTGAACAATTTTTTAAATAGTGAACAGAAAATAATTTACGCAGAAAAGAGAGTGAACAATTTTTTAAATAATGCTGAATAAAAAATAATTTTATGCATAATGCTAGAAACAGTTTATGCGAAAAACAGTGAATAATTTTTATGAGAAAGCAGTGAACATGGTGTGCAGAGAGCAAATTTTATTAATGTAAAAACAGATTTTATCAATACAAAAAAAGAAATGATCTGTGCATCTAATGTAATTAATTTTCCATTAAGTTTACTCAATTTGGTATGTTCTTCAATTTTCATTTGAATTTTCACGATTTTACACACTTAATGAATTCAATTTTTTCAACAAATTCGTACTATCTGTACATCTAATGTAAACAATTTTCCCTTGAGTTTTCACAGTTTTGTACATTCAACGAATTCAAATTTTTAAACGAATTCATACGATCTATACATCTAACGTACATACTTTTCCATTGAATTTTCATTATTTTGTACTTTCAATGAAATCAAATTTCTCAATAAGTCTAGACTATCTGTACATCTTATGTACACCTTCATGATTTGGTACGTTCATTGATTTTCCATCGATTTTTCTCGAATTTCTACATTCAACTAATTCGAACTTTTTTACAAATTCGAATTTTTCGAGGAATTTACCATTAGGTGATTTATACGAATCATTCATTTTTCTTTCATGGAGTTTGTCCATTATACATATGATTACATATTTAAAAAAACACAAAAACCATTTAAGTGCAATAACAGCGCCAATGCTAGAAAATAGTGAACAATTTTTATGAGAAAACAGTGAATAGTTTTAATTAATGCAAAAAAAAAAAAAAAAATTTATGAATGCAGTAAGTAGATTTGAATATACAGTAAATATGATGTGCAAAGAGCAAATTTGATTAATGTAGAAACAGATTTTATCAATGCAAAAAAATATATTCGATTATTGTGAAATTCAAACATGAAAAAGCATTCAGATTTGACGTTTAAATTTAGAAAACACAATTTCACTAGGTGTTTTACGAGAAAACAATGAACAATTTTTTAAACAGTAAACAGAAAATAATTTATGCAGAAAAGAGAGTGAACAATTTCTTAAATAATGCTGAACAGAAAATAATTTTATGCAAAATCGTAGAAATAGTTTATACAGAAAACAGTGAACAATTTTTATAAGAAAACAATGAACAATTTTAATTAATGTAGAAATTAAATTCATATTTTGAAATTAAAATCTCTATATTTTACAATGCTTCTGTTTAAATAAATAAAAACATTAAAAAGTCACTTATTTTTACCTTTATGTTTATTTGTTCATTATCCCCAAACAAAAACAAAAACAAAAACAAACTCCATGTTTTTCACTCTTAAGTTTTTAATCAAACAAAAATGAGGAAAATTAAAATCTTTTCTATTCTTTCGCTTTTCCATCTCTCCAACCAAACGAACCCTCAATAACTATCATAACCAGAGACGAAAACACCACCACCACTAGATTGACCGCACAGTCACACAAACATTACAACCACAATATAGAATAACAAAAACTTCATTTTATGAGGGGAAAAAAAAAAAAAAAAAATTCATGGAAGAGAAAGATAAATTATCTTGACCTAACTGAATATATAGATTATCATGACCTAACTGAATATATAAATCTTATTAAAAAAATCATCATTTTTTAATGAGTTTTGAAGTTTGATCTAAACTATAATTTTTTTCATAGTGTTTTAATTAGTTTTATACCGTTCATTATATCTAAATAGAGTTTGATTAGTTTTGCCCAAAAAAAGAGTTTGATTAATTTACATATTAGAGTCATCATGTCTAAATGAATTTTTATATTATATATATATATGTGTGTGTGTGTGTTCAAACATCATTTTTTGTTACTTGATTTTTTTTAATAATTTTATTTCCAGGACCACATATTTTCACACATCTTTTGCCACAATTGCCTTATATGACACATTGTGATTGTGGTTGGTTGTACATCATTTTCACATAAACCTATTATTTCACTTGGATTTTAAGTTTAATATATAAAAGCCCAAAAAATTTATTGGATTAGGATATTTTCCTACAAGGATTGGGTCTATTTTTAAATCCAAAATATCTATATACAACAAGCCTCTCATAGAGCCCAAATTACTTGACTTCATGTGTTAGGCTTCATAACCCTTATTATTTTCGTATTGGCTTTACAACCTATAAACCTTCCTTTTTAAAGCCCAAATTTTATGAGAAGAAAAAGTTTATATCAAGAGCAAACATAAACTACAACCCAGCCTCATCCAAGATAATGCGAGCAAAATTTGGAGGGCAATGACTCAAACTAAATACACCAAAAATAGACTGCTTCAAAGACCATTTAGCAAGATCATGAGCTGCAAATTTGGCATCTTCGACTGACTCAACTAAAAGATTCATTCCCAAAAGAACTTAAAACATACTTTACAACTTTAACAAAATTAAGAAGCCTCCAAGAGGCATTACTGACCAGAGCTTAAGTGCATCAATACACACCTTCGAGTCACTTTCTATTACAAAATGAAGACCATGGAACCTAGAAAAAAGGTGGAAGCCTGGAGGGCACTAACAATAGCTTCAGCCTCTGCTTGAACAGGGACATTGGTCTACACGGATGAGGCTTACAGCTCAAGATCTTTGTTGTCACAAAAATTGGGGTAATGACTGGCTCATGCTCTCTCTCTAAATAAATTTAGTTCACGGCTCATTTTCTTTCTTTCCTTATGACTTGGGTCCCACATTTAATTGAAGTTAGTGTAAACAAAATTTGGGATTTCAATTAACTCAATTAGTAAAATCTTTGATGGTTGAATAAGAGATCTGTGGTTCAATTCCTACTTACACCAAAAATCGATTGGTGTCTTGATCTGATGATAAAAAACTATCATCATAAGTGGATGCCATAAGTTAAAACCCTTAAAAAAAAAAATTGACTAATAAGCGGAAAAATTGAACCCTACACTAACTACAAGCTAGTGGGCTTATTTCTCAAGACAATACTAAGGCCCACGGTTCTCCTAGGCTAAACAATATTTCATGCAATTCAAATGGGTCATTTTGGACGAGATGAGCTCTCAAGGCCTACAGCCTACTGTTGCATACAAAGAAGTAGCGTAGATAATTAAAAATCCAAACCATTAATAGTTAGAATTTAGAAAAAAAGAAAAGAAAAGAGAAATATTACATCTACAACATTTTCACAAAAAATTCACAACAAATTATAGGTGACAAATTGTCAATGATGGATAAAAAAATAATTTTAGCGGTGGGCTTAGATTAGAACTAGTAATAGTTTGTTACTTTGAATTTATTGTGAAATTGTTGTGGATGTAGCATTAATTACAAAAAAAATTGAGTAAATTTATCACCATTATTTTAACTAATGGCAGGTTCAAATTTTACGTGGGAGTTGCAAAGTTTTTCTAAAGAGTGATGTAGGGCAATTGTTAATAAACTATAATAAGAAAGTTTTGACATTACTTTTATGGGAAATATAAAAAAGTTGTTATCAAATTAATTGATTTATCATTTTTCCATAAAATGTTTCTAAAAATAATTTCTAAACTAATGCCTTTAGGGCATTCTTTAACATTTTCCATTTATACTAATCATTGTCATCTATGTAAAAATTATTGTCTTATTTAGAATAAAACATACCTTTTCTATTTTAGTTAACAATTTTTCAAAGAGATTAAATTCGATAAGGAATTGGTGTAAACCCTTTAGTTTACACTCTCCACTAAGAATATACCATATCATCATATTACTAAAACATATATACATCTAATCACATAGGATAACATCTTAATAAACACAATATTTCATGTTTTAAGTAAAATGTTGATGTGGTGCTATTAGGTGTAGTAAGATGTATTAAGTTTTAAGTAAAAAACTGATGTGACAAAATCTTTTTGGATGGTGTAAAATTCATGTTTTACACCCCATCCTTACCAAATTCAGGTTGTTTTTCAAAATATCCACATCTAATTATCTACTTTAAAATCTATTTCACTAAAATATCAAATTTTCTTGATTTTTTTAATTGTTTCTACATACAACAGTTACCATCCACTCTCTTCTCTCACCCTTACAGTGACTTTTATATTTGCATAAGCATTGTAGCAAAATCTCATTTTGCATAGCTTATTCATAATTTGATGTGGATGATTTTTGGACTTCATTAACTATATTTTGGATTTTATGCTGTTTTACATGAATAGGTGGGAATGCTCAAGGTTTGGTTTATTTGGTTGAAAAATGTTTATATTAGCTTCTGTAGAGCTGTATGATTATTAACAAAATTGGCGCGTGAGAATGAATACTAATAATTGATTTCCTACCTCGTGCTAAGTTCGTAAAACAAGGCTTAATAATAGGGTAAATACTTAGTAGTCTTGGAGGAGAGCTCCGGGTTCTCACATAGGGGATGAGCCCCATAAGTATTACCCTAAAAATAGTGGCACTAGTGACATAACCATTCAAGTGTTGTTCTACTACATTGGAGTGTACATATATATGTTCATTTTGAAACATTCACACTTAAGCGAATCTTCACTGATTAGTATTGAGTGGGTAGCTGATGGCTATGAAGCAATATGTTCAACGTTGTCATACCTTTTGTCCTTGTACACGAATATAATGGCTAGAAGATACAAGATAAACATCATTTTAAACACGAGGTAAACCGAAAGCACGATTTGTTTGCACACTGGATAGGTTCCACTTGTCCGAAATACCTAAAATTCTTTAATTCAATGCAAAGCTATATTGGTCAAGTGCTGACAGCCACAACTTCTATATTAGAAATTGTCTCAAATTTCTAATTTGACTAATTTGATTTTTTTTTTGGGTGTGAAATAAAAGTTGGTTGCGCTCTGCAGGGGTTGCTAGGTAGCCGTGATCATTGGCATGGGTGTTATTTTTGGTGGGCAATCTAGTGCTGTCGCATCAACAGATCTTTGCTGTGGATCGATAGTTGTCATTGACTCATTAGGTTGCCATTTGCCTTATCTTGTCGCTACCTTGGGGTAGGGTGTTACTTTAGCCATGTGTAATTGATAGTGTTCAGAATTCAGACCCCCATTGCAACGCAATTATCCAAATTTTATGCTGAGTTTGAATTATTAACTATGGGTGAGTTTGGTTCAATTTTTTTTGTATAAATGCATAATGAAAAAGTTGAGTTTTCAAAAAGTGTATAATGAAAAAGTGAAGTTTTAAAAAGCTGAGTGTTTGGTAAAATCTGTTAAAAGTGCTTTTTGAAAAAGCTGAGTGTTTGACTGACACTTATAAAAGTGGCAGTTTGAGGGATAAATTACCAAAAAAGACAATGTATATATAAGGGAGTTTATTTCATACTTAAATCAACTACTTCATCATACTTAAATCAATTTTTCTCTTTCTAAAAAAATTATTTTTTTCTTCCCAATATTAGCTAATAATAACCTACCATTTAAGATTTATTGTGAAAGTATTGTGAAAATATTGTGATAAAAATTAGTACTGATTTTAATTTTAACGTACTATTAAAATTATTTTTTTCTCACCAATATTAGCTAATAATAACCTACCACTTAAGATTTATTGTGAAAGTATTGTGAAAATATTGTGATAAAAATTGATAATAGTTTTAATTTTAACGTACTATTAAAATTATTTTTTTCTCTTTCTAAAAAAATTATTTTTTTCTCACCAATATTAGCTAATACTAACCTATCACTTAAAATTTATTGTGAAAATATTGTGATAACATTTCTTTTCTTTTTTTTTTCCTTTTTTTTCCCTCTTTTTTTATCCTTCACACACGACATTTCTTTCTTTTTTTTCCCCCTCTTTTTTTCTCCTCCACACACGTACCCTTACTCTTTTCTTTTTTATCCTTCTTTTCTCCTTTGTTTTCCCTGCCATTCCTCCAAACTCCAGAACGTTCCAAGCTCTCCTTCTTCCTCTTTTTTTTTTCCCTGTCGTCGTTTACAACGTCCACAAATTCGCTATTCGACGGTCGTTTACGTTTCTTCGCGGCGGTGGTTGTGGAGGTAGCGGTGGCCGTGGTGGAGGAGTCGCAAGTGGTTGTTGGGATTTGGAGTGTCCCTCCGACGGAGACGGCGATGGCGGGGACTGTTTCGGTGCCGGTTGCTGCGATGATTGCGTTCTCGGCATGTTCTAAGAGCCACCGAAACTCATGACTCTTCAACTTCTTCTCCACCGGAACTCATCCACTGCAAGATGGGTACAATCTCCATTTGAAAGATTTTGCAATATTTTGATTTTTTTTGTTTTGCATTTTGAGGAATCCTAATTTGCAAGGGATTAATTTTTTTTTTTCCTTAGCTGATTTGGGAATTTGTTATAGATTTTTTTTTGTGTTTGGATTTGGAAATTTATTATAGATTGTTTTGTGTTTGGATTTTTTTGTGTTAGATTCTGATTTTGAGATTTTTTTTGATCCGCCTGCGGATCTTATTTCTATTCTAGAGGCTGATTGCCGTGGAACATATTGCTATAGGCAGTGTACTGATTTTGTGTTCTCTGTTTAGCTTTTATGAAATTCCTTTTTCTACCCAAAAAAAAAAAAAGCTGTGCGTGAGACTCTGAAGAAGACACCTTGCCCTTTATTGAAGGGCAATTTTGGTAATTGAACTCACCCAACAGATATATATCAAACGCCCACACCAGCTTTTACAAAATGGACCGAAATATGTCCAAAACTCAAACGCGCTTTCCTTCACAAATATAAAACGCAACTTTTTGGAAAAAGTTGCATTTTATACTCACCAAACACTAAACTTGGGTTGGCTTTTTTAAAAAGGCAACTTTTGGGCTCAAAACGCCCAAACAAACGGGCACTAATTATGTTTAGATGAAAAGTTCATGCTTTAATATAACACAATCTGATATCGCTGACACAAGCGATGTGATAATGAAGATAAAAGACTAGACAAGAAAAACTCTTGGGGGGGTTTACCACAAACCCTTAGGAAAAAAATCCACTATTAAAATAGAATTTCTTACAATAAATTAACCATAGGTTTAATTGTCACCTCTAGTAATAATTTACTGTTGTGACTTTCTTACTTTGGGCTTGTTCACATGAACTTCTCGTTTGTGACTCTAAGGACCTACCTTGAAGCTTTCCACATATAGCATATATGTATTGATTGTGTAGTTGCTTTGGCTAGATCACCAATCTTTAAATATGCTTAGGTCTGACGGTGAACAATTGGTGCAAACCCTAAGCGTACATACACAACACTCTTGAGTCCTCTTTTTGATTGACTAATATGTTCTCTTAAATATTTTGAGCAAAAGGTCATGAAATCCATAACATTAAGTCGATCCGTGGGCCTAAATTAAAATCACGTTGGCTTCTTGCGATCGATTATGACTCGATCAAGAGGGCTATCGGCAGATGCTCATTATCAATCTGGACTAGATTAAGAGGGATATCAAGACATAAACTTTTGTCTTCTTGAGCTCTTCTTGAAACTTGGTCTTGGTCTTAGTTAGGTTCTAAATTTTTAGGTTCTAAAAGTTTAGTTTGTTGGCAAATTGTGTACATAAACTTGTCTAGGTATATATTATAGTGTCTATAGGTCATGTTAGACATAGCTCAACGTGTTGTAAGTTAGAATTCAAAAACATACAAGTTGTAGGTTCAAGAATTCAAAATCAGACTGGCTCGATTGATTGAGAGGAAGCTTCACTGATCAAAGCGCGATTCTGTAGATTTTAAATAAAACCCAACAACCCATCAAACGTTTAGGGTTTCAGTCCAAATTCATTTGGTATTTAAAGAAAACCCTAAAGCACGTTTTTTCAAGTCTTGGAGAGCTACTCTTCTGAGATCTGAGAGAATCTGTGCCTTCTACTCTTTCAAGCATCCACCAGAGATCATTCTTATACCATAAGTACTAGTGGAACAAAGTTGCAACCCAAGCTTCAGATATCAAGTATACCGAAGAGCAAAGCGTGAGCTGGTGGTTCATGTTGGAGCAGATCCATATCAAAGAAGTTTGAGGGTTTCAAAGCTAAGTTTGATAATCATAGTTAAGCTAATTACAAATTAAATATTCTTGACTCTAAACTTTTATTTGATAGTGGATTGCTCTTCTTGGGATTGATCTCCCAAAGTTTTTTACCTTGAAATTGGTTTGTTTCATTAGTTTTCTTGGGTAATCATATCTTGTATTATTTAGTTTTCTGTTGTATGTACGATATATTTGATTTATGATTAACCTAAGACTTGCATTATTGACTTAATTAACATTTTGGTCATAAAATCAGGCTAAACATTATTTGTTCAGGTGACTAAAAACTAACAGTCTTCAATTGCAAACTTTGACACTTCAAAACTCTTAATATGAGATAAAAACTAACAATTTGACATGGTTTTCCAACTTTCTGACAAATATAGACCTAACAAATTGCAACGTTGGCTATGATGGGGTAAGGGATTGATTGGTCTAGCTTCTGATATGGTGTGGGTTTAGTTAAGGGGGGTTTTTTGGGAGAAAAATATAAGCGAATTATTTTATAATAAGATGTATTACAAAATGAAAGTGAGATGTAAGGTGTAATATTAAAGTGGTGGGCTAAAATAGGGAAAAAAAAGGTGATTTATAATCATAAAATTTGGCCAATTTTTACAAAACCAGATGTGAATGGTAATGTGGCAACAGAATCACGGAACTGTGGTAGTGAAATCCTTGCGGCTTAATTTGTGTTTTAGAAAATTGGGGAATATTTGTTAACAAAATTCAGTTTCTTTTCCTCGTGCCTTGTGAGACCCAAAATAAGGAGAAGAAATTTATTAAAAGGAATATTCATTTTAGTGAAAACGTAGATCCAACTAAAGTGGTAATGTATGAATTTCATTTGCTGCTGCTTTGGTATGGGAAGGAGTACGATAGTAATGCTTAAAGATGCATGATTTGGCTTACTTTTAGTACTTTTTTAACTGAGTTTTTTGTTTTGTTTTAATGAGATACTATCACATCATTCGCTAACTAAATAAAAGATGGAGATTAAAACCCACTACTACTTGCTATTGTGTATTTAAAACAAAAAGACACTTCTAGTTAAAAAAATATTAAAGATAAGCCAAATCCAAAGATGCACAACCTGCAGCCTGTTAATAAAGAGAAAGGACATTTCGTTTTTCTATTACTAATGCTAGGTGCTTTTATCGTACTTATTAATGCAATGTGAAATGCTCTCAATATGGATTAGTCCCTGATTCCATCTTTATTAGTGGTTCAATATCTATCCTATCCCCAACATAATGATGTCCAAAATAAAGAAGTGGATCCTACGTACTCTTGATCTAAAGTTCAACCCGAGTTGGCCCCATTAACCGACCAGATCTTTGTTTTAAGATACCTTGAAGGACAATGGAAGCCGTGGTATCTTTTTGTTTCGGTTTTGTTCAAAATTTAAAGATCGAAAAAAAAAAAAAAAAAAGAGAAGATCCTTCACTTCTCCCCAAAAAAAGATTGATCATTCCATCCATATTTCTAAGGGTGTGCAGAAAACTCACCGACCCGCCAAATCCGACCCAACCCAACCCGACCCGTCGGGTTGGGTCGGTTTTTAAGGCTGGTGGGTTGGGTTGGGTTGGGTTACAATTTTTTTTTATTTTTTATAGTGGGTCGGGTTGGGTTTGGGTCATAAAATTACAAACCCACCAAACCCGACCCGACCCACCCAGATTTAATATATATTTAAAATATATTATATATTTAATATATATTTAATAAAATTTTTTTAGAACCAGCTGTAGGGCACTTATATATCTATTTAAATATATATTATATATTTAATAATTTTAAAAAAAAATAGCTGTAGAGCAGCACTTCCTCGGTTCCTCCTACTAATACTAATTTAATATATATAATATTATATAATTAATAAATTTTTTAAAATAACCAGTTCTTCTTATCATATATAAAAGTCAATTAGTTCACACAAATCTTAATAAATTACTATTGTTGTTTAGTCATTAGTGTTGTTTGCCTTTAAGGAGTTACATTGATACTAATCTTTAGGTTTTTATAATATATTAATATTTATATTTTTTTCTACTCAATTTAATAATAATAATAAAAAAAATTTGTTAAACCCATGGGTTCAACCCAACCCAACCCGACCCATATGGGTTGGGTTGGGTTGGGTTGGACTTATGTGATGGGTTGGGTTGGGTTGAATTTTTTTTGACCCACCATGGTGGGTTGGGTCAAAAAATCTCCTCAATCCGACCCAACCCGACCCATGTACACCCCTACATATTTCCCATTTTCAAATGCATCCTAATAGAACATGACTAAAATCACCAACTTGGCCTAACTTGGATAAATAGAAGAACCCTTTTTTAATCCTCTTGTTCGGATTAATTTAATTGAGCTTTTATAAAGTGAAAGCTTAAAAAATAGTACATAAGAGCATTTATAGTAAAGCATCTAAAAAATTTAGCTTTTAGCAACTCAAAACACTATTTTATCTATTTTAACAACACACTTTATAATACACCCTACAACAAAGGTTTTATATTAACATTCAATACATTAAAATAATATAAACAATACAATAAAATAATATATTTAACACGATAACCAACAACCACAACCATCTTTCCTAAAAAAAAAAAACCACCACAACCATCTATACATTAAAATACTTTTTTTTTTAACACTCTACATTAAAATACTATTTTTTGTTTTGAGTTTTGAGCTATAGTGGGCTGCTATAGATAGCAGCCCACTGTAGCTCAAAGTTAAATTTTTAGTAACCCACTATAGCTCAAAGTTAAATTTTTTTAAATTTAGTTGCTTTGCTATAGCCACAATTTTGGAGAATTGGTTGCTAAATTGATTTTTTTGTCAATTTAGCAACCTCACTAGGGATGCTCTAAGAGCATTACCACTAGGATTACTAGAACTCCCCAAATATTATTTTAGTACCCAAACATCAAATAAAGTGCTATATTCCGGCTCTTAAACTTAAATTTTTTTGCAACCGCACTATAATAAACTGCAACTAGTAGCAATTATGTAGTACGTTGCTAAAACTTAAATCCAATTTAATATTCAACGTCTCTCTCTTCCCTCTCACTTTCTCTCTCAAACCTCGCCACTGGTGCCTTTGAGGTGGAGATTGGTGTAGGTTGTGGTGGAGATCAGCATGGGTCATGGGTGGTAGTGAAAATCGACGTGTAGTGGTTGTTGAGGTCAATGTGGGTTTATGGCGGTTGTTGAGATCAGTTGGTGGCAATTTGTTTTGATGTGGGTCGCGGTGAATGGTGGATTTGGTTACTAGGTTGAGTATATGGTGTTGGTGGTGGCGACAAGGTGGATTGGTGTTGGTTGCTGGGTTGTGGTTTTGTGGGTTGGGGGTTGCTGAGTTTTATGGGTTGTTTAGCATTGATGATGGTAGGTTGCTTTGCTTGGTGGTGGTGGCTAGTTGCTATGGGTTTTTGTGTCTAGTCGTTTTATGTTATTTTAATGAATTTTTTAATGTTATTTTAATGGGTTGAATGAAAAAAATAAGAGATCAAATATAGGGTAGTTGTAAAATAGTATGTTAAAATAGATATTGATAACTCCAAAATAAATCGTTCAAGGCCAAAGAACATCTTCCAGAGTAGGGATGGCAATTTTGCCCCGCCCCTCCTTGCTTCGCCCCATGCGGGTTTTACCCTCCCCGCAAAAGTGGTGGGGCAAGGATGGGGTGAGATTTTAGACCCGCACCCCGGGGCGGGGTGGGGATGGGTTTACACTTTTTAGACCCACCCCGCCCCACATTAATAAGGGTTAAATTGTAATTTTTTCATACTCTAAAACCCTATTATTTAAACAAAAATATCACCAGCTTATTTTATTCTACCTAATGTGGCTTTCTACCTCTTTTTTCTCTCTAGCAAAGTTGGAAATAAGGTACCAATTTTAACGTTTTCTTTTGTCTTTATTAGAAACAAATTTATATACTATTGAATTACTGATTTCATTCATGATTCATATGTCTTTCTCAACTTACTTTTCATCATGAACATAATTTTTTTTTTTAATGCGGTATAGGTCTAGGCCTGAGTCTGAGATTCTAAATATTTGGCTGTTATAACTTATAAGGTACAGGTTTGAGACTTTGTCCCATTCTTTATGAAATAGTCACAAAATGGGAGGACCTAAGTGTGCTAGTTTTTAAACATACGTAGGAAAAAAAGACAACTAATACTTGTTATAGTTTTTCTTTGTTTGGACACAATCTGTTACTTTATTTTATTTTATTTTATTTTTTTGGAGGGCTGTTGTCTGCTAGTATCCTCGCTTTTTGTAAGTTTTTGGGCTTCAATCCCTTTTTTCAATATAATTCTATCTTCGAAGTCAAAAAATAAAAAAATAAAATAATGCACACTACTTAGTAATTTATAACATTTACTAGGTTCAAGTATATTTTTATTATTGAAACATGTCATTTTATTTGAAAAAATGGTAATAGTTGTAGGGAAAATTAACAAGAAATAAAGTTTTACGGGGTGAGGCGAGGCTTTGCGGGGCCTTAAGGGGCGGGGATGGGGCAAGAAAAATCCATGCCGGGCGGGGGCAAAGACCCCATCCTTCGGCCCCGCCCCGCCCCATTGCCATCCCTACTTTACACAGCTTATAATTATACTTTTGTTTTATATTTTATAAAACTAGTTGGGCTGAAACCACCTTTCATCCCATTTACAAAGTGAGAACTGTTGAACAAATATTTTCTATTTCAAAAATTCATGAAAAATGTTGCTTGTTTTCTAAAAGAAATATTAATGATTTCATTGCTAAAAACAAAGTTATTTGCATATTGGTATGGTTCAAGTTGCTATTAAACCAATCACCCGAAAGGGTATCAATGCTTCTGTTCTCATGTGTTTACGAGATGCTAGATTTAAGCACTTTAAAGATAGCATTCTTGGTATGATTACTGCTTCCTTGTATGATGGTCCTGTTTATTTCAATTGCTATCCTGATCTTACTCTTGCTTTAGATGATCCTAATATTGTTAAAGCTTTGACTTTGAATATTGCTTCATCTGGTTATATCATGGAAGAAGGTAGTAAACCTTTTGCTTTGATTTACCGCATTTATTATAGATTGTTGGGTACTTAGTTAAATCCTGGTTGTTTGAATCCTAAAGAACCTTCTGGTAAAACTATGTTAATTCAATGTTCAACTCCTGATGCTAAAGTTCAAGTTCCAAAAATGATTCAATGGCAAGATGTCAAGCTTCCCACTGAATGGTTGTTGGAACAAGAATCCCCTATTTCTAAACCTATTTTTGATGAGGTAGATCTCACAAATATTCAACAATATCTTGATGGTACTGTTAAAATAAGTTTTCAAAATATTCAACCTTTGAGGATCAACGAAGGAAGACATTCCTTTGCTGGATCTGAAAGTATTTCAAAAAGAGATCAAGATCTCAATGATTTTTTACAAAAGAATTTTGAAAAACCCACTGATCTAAAATTAAAAGGTGTTTCTAGTGATAAATCTCAAATAAGCTCTGTTTACTATTCCACTAAACCTGAACCTTCCTCTTCATATGGTAAAACTGCCAATGAAGAAGAAGAAGATATTGGATCTGTTTGTCCATCTGATTATGATTTTCCTCCTATTGAAAATAATGTTAACCAATTAAAAGTTTTGACTGTTTTAGATGAAAACTTTGAAATTGATATGGTTTCATTATACAATGAATTTATGCTTTTAAAAAATAGACCTAAAAGGAAATATTTCCAAAATAATTTTGCTCAGTTTGAAAAAGACTGTGTTAAAAGAAAATGGAAAGAAAAAATGCATCAATTGAAAAGGCATATTTTGTTCTTTGATTTCCTTGAAAATTATTATGTTACAAAAGATGAAGTTTCAAAAAATCATTTGAATGTGATAAAGAAATCAAATTTTGTTAAAAGTGACAAAACCATTGTTAGGTCTAGTCATCCACCTCTTGAGACTATTTGGATAACTACTGGCAACATTGATGTTAAAGCTTCTCCTTTTAAAATTGCTAATGATCAAACTCCTATTGTTAGTCTTATTGAACAAAACAATTTTACTAATGAGTCTTTGCACATTATTGGTCAGCAGCTTGACCGTATTGAAGAACAAATTGTTGAAAAGCCTGTTTCTGTTGAAAAATCTACTTCTGTTCAAAAACCTGTTTCTATCAAGACTGAGGAACCTTTGATCACTTTACCCAGTCATGATAACAAGATTAAGTTTAAAACTTCTCAATCTAAAATTCTTGAAATTGTTGAAAAAATGCTTGCTGATTTAAAAGTTAAAACTGAGGGTACTTCTACAAGTACTCATGCTGCTCGAACTATTTCAAGAAATGAAAAAGAAATTGTTTCTGATGAAAATACAGATTCTGATACTGTTTCTTCTATTTCTGCTAAAAATGTTTTTGATAATGATTTCCCAGAAATAAAAAGATTTGTTGGGAGTTCTTCCAAACCCATGTTTCTTACAAAAAATTGGTATTCAAAACCTACTCCTCCTGATATGCAGTTTGAAGAAAGACCTTTTCAAACTCAGTTTTCTGTGTCTGTCGATAAAATTTATAAATGGAATATTGATGGGTTTTCTGAACAAGAAATTATTAATAAAATGGGTCACATGTCTATGGTTGGAATTGCTTACCAAAATAATCATGATTTTGACCAACCCGAAATTGTGGATTTACTTGCTACGGGTTTTTCTGGTACTCTTCGTGGATGGTGGGATTCATATCTCACAGAAGAATCTAGAGACTCTATTAAACATGCTGTTAAAAAGAATGATGAAGGTTTGCCTATTTTTGATGATCGTATTGGTCGAGGTGTTCTTGATGGTGTTAATACCTTGATTTATACTATTATCAAACATTTTGTTGGTACTCCGTATAATGTTTCATCTCGAATTTCTGATTTGCTAAATAATTTAAGAAGTCCTACTATGTCTGATTACAGATGGTATCAAGATGTTTTCCTTTCCAGAGTAATGGAACGGAAAGACTGTTTCAAGTCTTATTGGAAAGAAAAGTTTATTGATGGTCTGCCTCCTATCTTTGCTCAGCCTCCTATCTTTGCTCATAAGGTAAAACAAGAATTAATTGGTAAAAATGATTCCATTGATTATGATAATTTAACTTATGGTGATATTTTAAGCACTATTAAAAAACTTGGTATTAATATGTGCAATGATGAAAAACTGTTAAAACACCAATTAACAAATAAAAGAGAAGCTAAATATGAAATGGGTAATTTTTGTGAACAATATGGTTTGCCCCCAATTGCTCCTTCTCGGCAAAAGGGTAAAAAACATGATAAAAATCACAAAAATTATAAAAAACACAGGAATAATTTTAATGACTTTTATGCTAAAAAGAAAAATGTTTCTAAGAAATATGTTAACCAAAAATTTGGGAAAGGTAAATGTTTCAACTGTGGAAAATTTGGTCATTTCAGTAAAGATTGTAAACAAAAACCTGGTAAGTTAAAAAACAAGTTTAACATGTTAAATATTGATGACAATGCTCAAGAAGAATTATTCAGAATCCTTGAATCAAACAATTCGTCTGATTCCTTGGAAGATGATTTTTCTTCTTCAACTAATTCATGCTATAAATCCGCTGATGATTCTTCTGATTCTCCTAATATTAAAATTGGTTTTAGAGATTCTTGTTGCAATGTTATTAAATATGTTAATACTCTCACTAAGGGTGAAGAAAATGAAAGTTTGTTGGTTAAATTGATAAGTCAAATTGAAAACCCTGATTTACAGAAAGAATATTTGGATAAGTTTAAGAAAAACTTGTTAAAAGAAGAAACTAGTAAAAAACTTAAATCAACTATAAGTTTTGAAGAAACCTTGGAAAGATTTAATAAAAAGAAATCCAAAGATTTAACTGTTAATGATCTTCAACATGAAATTAATATTGTTAAACAAGAGATAAATGAATTAAAAAATGAATTTAAAAATATGAAAAGTGATAACCATAATCTTAAACAAGAGTTGTTAATGTTAAAAATTGATAATAATATTGATCAAAATAAGTCTGATAATGAACAAGATGAGCACATAGATGGAGATGAATCCTGTCAACAGACTCTTCTTTCTGATAAAGGTAATATTGATGATTCTCAACTTGCTCTTGTTAATAACATACTTCCTCCAAAATGGTTCACAAAAGTGAAAATTGTTATTTCTCATGATTATCATTTCACTGTTATTGCTATGATTGATTCTGGTGCGGATAAGAATTGTATCCAAGAAGGATTGATTCCTCCAAAATATTTTGAAAAATCAACTGAAAGATTGGTTTCTGCTAATGTTTCTCAAATAAAGATAAAATATGAACTGAATGATGCTCATATTTGTCATAATAATGTTTGTTTCAAAATTCCTTCTGTTCTTGTCAAAAATATGACTGACAAAGTGATTCTTGGTTTGCCATTTATAAATGCTTTGTATCATTTTCTTGTTGAACATGATGGAATTACTGCTAATCCTTTTGGACAAAAAGTAAAATTCGAATTTGCTTCAAAACTTGAAATAGATATTAATAATGCTTTAGATCTGTCTTGTGATTTCCCTACTAATAAACCTGTTCATGAACCACTGATGAATTTGTATTTCACAGACAATTTTCAAGGTATTACTAATAGTGCCAAATTGTCAACTATTGCCAATCACCCTAATATTCTTAATGATTCTTTGCAGGAATCAGGCAATGATGCGTGGATAAATACCACTAATAAGTGGGATAATAATAATATTTATACTTATACCACTAGTAAGTGGATTATTATGGCTCCCTCGACTGAAAGGAAAAATAAGGGAAAAGCTCCTGCACAGGACTATTCTCAAAACAAAAGGTTCCCAGCGGGACAAACTTTTAATATGCATGAAGGCGCATCTTTTGGGGTAAAACCCAGTGGATCAACATCCCTTCAGGAATTTGTTCCGGCAATGGTGACTTATTCCAGTGGTGATATGATGATTACTTTACAGGAAATCTTATCCAGATCCTTACAGTTTCATAATGGAGTCTATAGTGAATTACCAGATTCCATAAAATTTATTCTTGACAATCTCTATGCTGCTTTTATTAAAGACCACTATACCCTGTTTGAAAAAACCCTCCAAGCTCTTGAAATTCACCTTGTTAACCTTACTGCTCAAAATGAGGCTTATATGAGGCACTATGCCAATCTTATTTTCGAAAACAACCCTGTTTCAGAAAATGACCTTGTTTCTGAAAATGATATTATTCCAGAGAATGAGACTCTTAGGATTCGCCTGGAAGCCTACATTAGTCAACTCTTTGGCAAAGAGGATATCCATTCAAAAGATAAAATGACTATAATGGGCACTGATTATGCTAGATTGAGTCTTAAGATCCAATCTCTATTAAGAAGTGCTTTTGCCAACTTGCTTTCAGACATACAAATCCGTATTCTGAAAAGCAAGGCTATGTTTAGGTCTTTCGACCTATGGTTCAAATGTTTCAAGAAACTTGTTACAGCCACTATTCCTGATCCTGATGAACTAGATGAAGGTGATAATGTGTTTATCCAGTTGGACTGGGAAGAACACTTTGGGAGTACTCTCAGAGTGTATGAAAAGAAACACCTATTTCCTGGTCTCTTAATTAATTATGATGATGGTTCATTTGTTGCTGATGATTCAGATGATGATGATGACAGGGATCCCAACTGGCTTTCCCATATGTTTGAATATGGCTTTATTAGGTTCCTAAAATTAACAAGCCATCGCCAAGCCAGCCAGCTTTCACAAATTATTCAGGATGCTATTAAAAGATTTGCGAGTCCTCTTGTTTCTATCAGATGCTGGAGTATTTTGCCAAAATGGGAAAGAGATAATTGGATGAATGTCCAGCCTTCAAAGCATCTCATTCTCATCAATGGTCATACTCATCAAGGACAATGGTTTGAAGGAAATTCTCACTTATCCTTTAAAAATCCTTATGCTCTTGCTGAATGTTGGAGAAATTATTTTAATAATCAAATTATTGAGGTTGCTCAGAATCTATGGAAGGATTATCATTTTATAGGGAGCACTGATAGAATTTCTATCTTTGGTCCTAGGCCCTATGCTGATGCCATTGCTCACTTACGAATAACTGATCATGGTAATCCAAGAAGCCTTCTCATCCCAGGGAGAAGACCAGAGTTTGAGCCTATTTTATATTGTGGATTCTGTAATCAATATGCTATTTACCATGACCATCCATGTGATTCTCCACAAGGTTCTTTTGATCCTTTTGATGGTTATCCATCCGATGCTCCTTCTACTGATTAAATTTGTGGCACTACTGTTTTGAGATTCTTGTTCTTACTGATAAAGTTATTTCCCCACGTTACTCCCATAGTCAGTAACTGTTTAGTCAAGATACTCCTGATCCCTTGTAGTTGATTAATGTTTGATTTCTCTATTTGCTTAGCCTACATAGTGGCTAAAAATGTTGCAATATTCAAATGATGAAGTACCTATGCCTGACAAGCCCATGATGTTCCTGTGCATAGCCATGCGTCTGAGAAATATTGGAGTTGCTGAAAAGAAAAAGAAACTATGGTCATGATTTATATATTTTGTCCTGGTCTTGCCATGCTCCTTCCGACAAATATCTCCACAATATTCTTGGACAAGTTTCCCCACATTTGGAGATTCTTTTTGTACTCTTTTGAACTAAAGTTTAAAGTGTGCCAAAGCTATTTTCTGCATGATTTGGACAAGCAAAGGACAAGCTTCATGCTACGGAAGTTTGGAAGTCAATAATGAAAATTTCACTATTCATGTCACTATTCATTGTACTGTTCACTTTTTACTGTTCACTCCGAAATTTTGCCTATTTAAGGGGGGTTGTCCCTTAAGTTTCATTCAGAATTTTTCTTAGAATTTTCTTCTAGAGAGAGTTTTCCTCCTTAGAAGCCTTCTTTGAGAGAATTCCTTGTTTCTACTATTACCTTGTTATTACTTCTACTTTCCCTACAAACCTTGTAACTAGGACTAGTTCAAGCTTTGTAACTATTAACCTCCACTGTTGAGATCTTGTATTCACTACTACTGTAAGTGTTTAATCTACTTTCAATAAGAAGTATTTTCAGTTTTATGTTCATTATACTACTTGTTGCTACCGCCACCTTGGACAGATTACCGCCATACCGGACGGTTCTAAATTGCTTTCATTTACTTTGAATTATTTTATATATTGCTTGGCTGGTTCTACCGCCTTATTATATATATATATATATATATATATATATATAGATTCTCAATTTTGTTTCAATGCGGTACCACTTAATCAACTTTTTTTTTTTTTTTTTTTTGGAGAAAAAACTACTTAATCAACTTAACTTTACGGTCATGAAATTTATGTTTATTTTTTTTAATAGCAACTTGTCAATTCATGGAGTCCAATGAGAATAAAATGGGGGAAAATGCACAATTATCTACACAATTTTTGCAATAACTTGCAACTTGTGGGGGTGTGGACTCACGTGGACCACCACTTTTTCTCCACTCCTCATAACTTGTCATATGGAGAATTGTGGCAAAAATTATATAAATAGTTTTGGTCCTAAATTGTGACAACAATTGTGTAATTAGTTGTGGTCTTTTAACATGACAAAATTTGGTAAATAGTACATTTTTTGGAAAAAATTCGGTGACTAGCACGCATTTGAACTTATTTAGTAAGTTAGACTATTTTTGGAACTTGAGTTTGTCAAACTCGAGTTCCAATCCAAAATCCAGTTTGGGAAACTCGATTTACTCTTGGATAATACCTGACGTGGAATTAATTAAAAAAAAAAAAAAAACCACGTGGAACTCAAGCTCCATGCTTTTAAAAAAAATAACCTAGATGGAACTCAAGTGTAGGAAACACAAGTTCCGTTATTTTTTTAAAATGGAACTCGAGTTTACTAACCTCAAGTTCCACGCTTTTAAAAAAAAAAAAAAATCCACGTCAGGTGTTATCCAAGAGTAAATCAAGTTTGGAAAACTCGACTTTGGGTTGGAACTCGAGTTTGACAAACTCAAGTTCCAAAAATAATCCAACTTACTAAATACTTTCAACCGCATGCTATTTATCTAATATTTTTCTGAAAATGATGTTGTTGAGCTAATTTTGCCCTTTTAACATTGTCCATACTCCATAGAGTGGCCAAGGAGGGGAAAAAAAATACAAGCGCTCTGTCTTGTTCTCAATATTCTCATTAGCAGTTTTATTGGGCACAACTCTTGTCACCCTTTAAAGCCATATGTATATTAAAAGCCAAATCTTAGAAAAAATCAAATTAGAATCCAAATTGAATTTTAATTGGAGTCCAATTGTGCGCCATGTGTCCTATCTAATTTTAAATTTGTGTGCCAAATAAATTATTGAATGTAAAAATCAAAGAGTCCACATCTAATTATATTTCAATTGGAGTCCAATTTTGCTTCACGTGTCCATCTAATTTTTTAATTTTCGTGGCAAGTGAATTATTGGGTGCAAAAATCGAAGATACTAAGGGTCCGTTTGGATACAACTTATTTTTGCTAAAACTGAAAACTAAAAACGGAAAACACTATAGCAAAATAATTTTTAAATATGTGAATAGTGCCGTGGGACTTGTGAACAGTGTGTGAATAGTGTGTGAATAGTGCATTTTGTCTCCTGCACAGTGAATTCATGTGATGTTATTGTTCACGCGCTGGGGAAAAAAAAAATGAAGGCAAAAAACGCAAAACTTGTAAACGCAGAAACACAAACTTGAATCCAAACACATACTAAATCCAATTAAATTCTAAATCTCTCACAAACACACACACACACACACACACATATATATATATATATAAAATGAGAAACCATTATATGTTTTAGAAATATATGGTTTAAAAAAAGTGTAAGTTAATTCCATGTTTAATTTTAATGTCTTCTAAATAAAATGTATAATTTGAACCATATAATTGTAATTGTTTTTAATTGTACCGGTGTATATGCACAAAGTTATACACTAATTGTTTTTTTTTTTTTTTTTGAGAAACAAGTAAGTCCATATTATTAAGCTAAAACAGAAAAATCAGAAAAGAAAACATCCTCCAAATCACTAGGTAGTTCTTCTACCCATACATCAAAATCAATTGTTTCTAATAGCAGTTGGATTATTCGGAAGTCCAATGGAATAAAATGGTTCAACAAAAACAATAAAGTGTTATATTCTACTGCATCTATTTGTTTCAACCTTGTCAATCAGTTTCTGCCTAAGTGCCTATCCAAAAAAAAAAAATCATCAGTTTCTGCGCTTGCTTATAATTGTTATGACAAAATGTAATTTAATTGAGCATATTACAGTCATGGATTTGCCTAAATTATTTGACATTTTTAAATTTTTTTTTTTGGGGTTTATATATATAAAACTGGGTACGTAGTGCAACGTACATTATTAAATTTGTAAAATTTTATTTTGAATTGTGAAATTGCTATTGAGGATCCTCATCTATTAAATAAGGGCCCATATTAGGCAATATAAAATGTTATTGTCTGTTTTTTCTTAAAACAAGTGAGAAAAATGAGGAATTTGAGCGGAAGTTCTCATACGAGGGAGACCGGACACTACCATTAAAACATAATAATTAAACATTACATTGACTATGAAAGCAAGATGGAAAAACAAAAACAAATGACACGGACACCAAGCTTTTATATGAGATCATAGGCTTCGCCAGGCCCTGAAGTGAGTAGCTAATTAGTGATGTCGTGGATCTGGTCCTCCAGGGCTTACTCGGTTGGGATTGATGAAAGGCCTTCCAACTTGTCTTCCAATGCTAGCCTTAAACACCTTGTTCTTGTTGGCACTCTCAAGTAGTGGCTGATTGCCCTTGCTTAAATATATATTATTAGTAGAACGAGTTTCGGAACTCGAAAAGGAAACCAGGACTAGGAAAAAGCATAAATAGAATTTGAGGGCAGCCATTTTCAATATTAATAAAGTTGGCTTTCAAAACTGCTCGGTATGGAGTTTCTTAGCTAAGGAATGGGATATATATATATAGATGTCTATTGGAAAGTAGTTGATGGTTAAACGTTAAAGTATTAGTCATTCTACCTTTTTTTTAGTTTGATCGGTTTATTAAGATTCTTTTCTTCATTGAGTAGATCAAGAGCTGACAACGTATTTTTCATCAAACTCCTATAGTTTTCTTTCTCTTATGATTCCATTTTAAAAATGTGCATAAGAATTCAACGCAACATTAATCACATGCGGCCGCCCCCCCCCCCCCCCCCTCTTTTTTTTTTTTTTGACAGTGCCGTACTGCCTGTGCCATGCATCTGCTTTTTTGCTTCAACCACACCCCGCCTAAAAAATAAAAATAAAAATCTCATTCTATTATTGCCTTTTCTGTAGTCTGTTAATTTACTTCATGAAAATATAATACCAAGGGTCTCCCGAAGAATTTAGTTTGAATCTTGTTCATTCCTCCTGTATACAAACATCTTTAGCAAATATGGCTTCTCTTATATTACGAAATCCAAACATAAGTACAAAAATAAAAGTTATGGACATTGTACAAATCGTGAATAGCCTAAAAGTTAATGGCACGGGTAATTTGGCCAATTGACGGACATAAGGTAATATTACATCTTAGCCATACAAATTTTCAAAGAAAGCCATTGATACTGACCGTCCAAGTGTCCAAGGGAATTCTGAAACCCACGATCAGCTATTCCAAGGACATTGGAAGCAGAAGCCATGCTTAGGGTCTGTTTAGATACCGCTTATTTTGTTAAAAACTGAAAACACTGTAGCAAAATAATTTTTAAATGTGTGAATAGTACTATGGGACCCAGTTTTAAAGTTTTTTTGTCTGAATAAAGTACTTGTGGGTCCTGTGAACAATGCACGTGACCCACTGGAAAAGTATAATCCCACATGAAACGCTCTTCTCAAAAAAAAAAAAAAAAAAAAAATGTCAAAACGCAGATGCTACTTGAATCAGCTGTATCCAAACGGGTACTTAAGGGTGTCCATGAGACCCGTTAACTTGACCCATTTGAGTGACCTAATCGGACCCAAGCCTAAAATAATCCGAACCTATGGCTGTGGTAGTTGGTGGCGGGTCTTCGCCTTCAAAACTTGATTTTGGCAGGTTAGGTCTCAATTTGTCTCCTCCAAAACTCGAGCAAATCGACCTTGATAGGCCAATAATGTATTGACTCCTTGTGATAAATTAACCAATTGGTTTAGCCAAGTTAATTAATTAATTCAATTAACATGTAAAATGCGTGGTAGCACAAACAAATCACCAATTAACTAATATGCAGCGGAAATTAAATTGACATGGTGATTTGTTTACGAAGGGGGAAAACCTACACGGCAAAAACCATGCCGGGTGATTTTAAGATCACCACTCCCTAGAATTCACTATTATCAAAACAAGCGGTTACAAGTAAAGGAATCCCAGTACCTTATACCAACCTATAGTTGAACCCTTACCCCAATACCTAATTGGACTTGTTCTGTAGTGACAATCTCTGCTTTTCAATGCACAGATCCTGGTACGTGACTAACCAATAGATGCGCGGATCCCAGTATGCGACTTGATCACCAACTTGAGAAAGATGTTGGCTGCAAAGTTTTTTAGTTCATCACACAATGAAGATCACAAAACTCATTGGTCACAAAATCCTAAGGTGTACAAACATAGCAGCTTCTTCAAGAGAAAGATGAACTAGGACAAATTTTGTCTCTGGTCACAATTTGCATGAACAAAACATTGCTTCACACTCGCGAAACCTTTTACTGCCTTTAAAATAATCCTTATATATGTTTAGGGTTGTGAGAAAAGAAAGCCTAAACATGTACTCACAGATTGGATGAAAAATAGCTCTGAAAAACTGAATTCCATAAACCTCGACAGATAAGGTATCTATCGAGCTAGCTGTCGAGCTTCTGGCTTTAGCAGCTTTTTAAACGTCGATAGATACTAGTTGTCGAGCTAGCTATCGAGTTTTAAAATCCAGCACTTCTTCACTTGTTTCTTGGACAGATTTACATGGCTTTAACACTTGATCTTGAAACTTTGTGTTAGGTTCTAAGGTCTTAGGATTTTATGTATTTAGAACTCTAATTTGTAATGTTGGCAAACCATGATCAAAACATTGTATTTAGTCTTGTTTAGGCTTGCTCAAAGTTGGTTTATTATTGTACAGTTGGAATCGAGTGGCTGCAGAAGTACTTGGGACTTTTGGCCTGGCTCGATCGATCGAAGATTAGACTCGATCGATCGAAAATCGCACAGGTTGAATTTTCTGCAGAATTTCCAACTCAGCCCTACTTCATTAAACGTTTAGGGTTTTATGTTTTTACCCTAGGTATATAAACAAAACCCTAGCCACGTTTTTGAGGTTGTCCATATTGTTATGTTGCTCATATTTTCTGTTTTGTGTAAATCTCTTGTGAGATCTTAGAGGAGCTTTCCTTTACACAAAGCTTAGGGTTTTCAAGGTAGAGATGATTTCAACATCTTGATGATCAACTTAGTTGCAACCATTTGAACTTAAAAGAAAAGCAAGCGGGGAGCTTGTAGCTGATTGAAGAATTCAAGAAAGAAGTAGTCCGTGGATTCGGAACCTGCGCGTGGTCGTGTCAGGAAGTTCGTACTGGTGGGTAGCATTAGGAAGTCGAGCGGGGAGCTTGTAGTCCTTCTGTAAGAGCTTCAATTCTTTCATAGTGAATTCTAGTTTGCCTTGAGGATCGGTGGGTCAAATCCTCCCCAGGTTTTTACCGTGTGGTTTCCTAGGTGATCATATCTTGTGTTATTTATTTTCCGCTGCATTATTATTTGTTTTATATACATGATATGATTATTTGATTGTTTTAACCTAGAATTGCTTAATTTGACTAAGTAACAACTTGGCTAATTAATCTAGGCTACGCAATCTGGTTGTTTAATGGGTCTAAATAACCTATCAAGTGGTATCAGAGCGGGTAGCTCTTTGTGTTTGAGATTTTTAATCTCTGAGCTGATCCTTGACCCCTGTTGTCATGGAGCATGGACACTCTTTGTTTGTTCCTCCTCATTTTGATGGGAACAACTATGCTTATTGGAAAGTAAGGATGAAAGCATTCCTGAAATCCATTGATGAAAGGGTTTGGAATTCCGTTGAATACGGATGGGTGAAACCCGCTACTCCTGTGAGTGAGTGGCAAACTTCTGAAAAAGAAGCAGCAAGCTTCAATAGCAAAGCTATGAATGCTATCTTTAATGATGTTTCTATGGAGGAATTTAAGAGGATCTCTAATGTTGAGGTTGCTCATGTTGCATGGAAAATCCTCCAAACTGTGCATGAAGGCACAAAGGCAGTTAAGATTAACAAATTGCAACAATTGACTTCTAGATTCGAAAGCATTAGAATGTCTGATGATGAATCTTTTGATGAATTCTATGCTAAATTAAATGATATTGTCAATTCTGCTTTTAATTTGGGTGAAATCTATGATCAACCTAAAATTGTTAGGAAGATTCTTAGATCTTTAACTGAAGATTTTAGACCCAAAGTGACTGCCATCACTGAAAGCAAGGATGTGGACTCCATCCCTGTTGATGAGCTTGTAGGATCTCTTCAATCCTATGAGTCTGACCTACCTAAAGTAAACAAATCCAAATCAATGGCTCTTAAGTCAGTTGATGATGTTGAGGGTGGTGGATTTGATGATGAGCTCTCTGCTACAGAGATTGCCTATCTTGCCAAGAACTTTAAGAACTTTCTGAGGAATACAAATAGAAAGGCAAGAGGGACTTACACTGCTGAACCTAGAAACTTTAGGAAGAATGATCCCATTAAGGTTAACAATTTTGAAAAACCTAGAGAAAATTTTGGTCAATCTTCTAATAACTCTTTGGGTCCTCAGTGTTTTGGCTGTCAAGGGTATGGTCATGTGAAATCTGAATGTCCTACATTCTTGAGGAATAAGGGTAAAGCTATGGCTGTAACCCTTAGTGATAATGAGGTTTCTGATGATGAGTCCGGTGGGGACGAGGATGGAAACTTCATTGCTTTCACGGCTACTGCTATAGTCAATGAAAGCATATCTGCTGAGGAGAACCCTTCTGATGGGGAACTCTCTGAAGATGCAGATCTTCAAGAGGCCTATAACAAACTTTGCAAAATTGCTGCAAAGGATGCTATGAAAGTCGAACTTGGCCTAAAGAAAATTGATTCTCTTGAGCTTGAAAAGAGAAATTTGCTTGTTAAACTGTTTGATGCTAATGAGCTTTTGAATAATGTTAAATTTGAGAACATGCTTTTGCTTGATAAAGTTAGAACTTTGGAACATGATTTATCTGTTGCTAGATCTGCTAGTTCTAAACTTGATCACATGCTGAATGTTCAAAAGTCTCCTGCTGATAAAACTGGGTTAGGATATGTTGAAAGCATTTTTGATTCTGGACCACATTCCACTACTTTTGTTCCTTCCTCTTCTTCTGAACCTTCTGTGAGTGAGGTTGTGAGTGAAACTGTCAAACCACCTGTGAGTGAGATAGTTAAACCCGTAGAAGTTTCACCACCTAAGAAGATTAGGGTAGACTTAAGAGAATCTAAACCTAAGGAGCCTACCAAATCTAAGGACAAGATGCATGGTAAACCTGCTTGGGTTTGTCATTACTGTGGTAAGTCTGGACACATTCGTCCTAACTGTTACAAGCTTCAAGCTGATAAGAGAGCAACTAAACCAAAAGTGCTTGTGCCTCAAGCACATGATCCTATGGCATTAATTGGTGAATTGGTAAAGGTGTTAAACCTTTATTCCAATCCTGGAGTTGGGAATCACTCTAATGTGAATAAGAACTCCAATGCTCGTGGTGCATCTAAAAAGTTTTGGATGCAAAAGACTCGAACTAACTGAGTCTTTCTGACATGGTCCTTGTGCTTAATTGCTCTATTCTTTGGTGACCATTGTTCTTTGGTTTGTGTCTTTTTGTTGTTTTTGTTCTAGGACTTGCATTGCATTACATTCATGCATTTCATTCTAGGATTTATTTGTTTTCCTTTAAAATAAAAAAAAAAAAAAAAGAAAAAAAAAAAAAGAAGGGAAAAGTGAAAGCAAAAATTATGTTAGACACTACTTTTCTTGGTTTTTGAAAAACAAGGTTGGTCTATCTTTTGACACATGTCATGTTCTGTGTACCTTGTTTAGCTTTGATGAGCTTATATATTGCACTTGACTAGTTAAAGCTTTGTAGTGCATGTTGTGTGGGAAAGATGTTTGTGGTTATTAATCACGTTGTCTTGATCTTGAAGTCACATGTTATTTGACTGTCGGACTTGATTCTTTTGAGAAAGGCATAAATAACCATCTCACCACTGTTCACTAGTCAATCATGAACACCTTAGTGCATATTATAAGATTTGGTGCTCGAGAAAGTGTAGCACATGCACAAAAAGAACATAAGGTGTAGCCTCTTTAAATGTTTAAATGCTTAATGCTTAAAACTGGTGTGTACTATTAGGCTTGATGCCAATTCACATAATCTAATCTGGTGTGTACTATTAGGCTTTATGCCAAATTTCACCTAAATAATGGGGCACAAATACAAGAAACTTACATGATTGCAAGCTTTTGTTCTAGGAGATGTGGGAGTTATAGGATGTAACTCTTTAGGTGATAGTCTCTTTTAAATTCTATGTGATGAATTGTGTAGACTTTGTGTTTGATTGCTATTCACATATCACCTCACATGTATCTCAAGTTTTTGCTAGTTTCACACACTACACAAGTTACTCTTTGTTAAACACTGTACATGCTAGTGTGTGTGTTTTTGGTCTGACCAACCAAGTTTGAAATTATCTTGAGATTTGTGTACAACATATTTGTTGTTTGAGAATATTCAAAGGAAGAATGATTGAAACTTGTTTTTGAGAAAATTGGGGTTTAAAATTTTGGGTTTTTGAAAAATCATTCCATCTCATACTCATGCATTTTATTTCTGTATTTTAATGCTTTGAGGAGTTGTTTTTTCAAAATTTAGTTTGTCTTTCAAAACTGTGATTTTTCTCAAAATTTAGTGAGCCTCTGCCCATTTCGATCGATCCAGCCTGATTTTCGATCAATCGAAAAAGTGCTTTCATTTGTCTCAAAATGACTGTGTGTTTCTATCGATCGAATGTGCTTTTCGATCAATCGAAAAAGTGCTCTAGTTTGTTTCAAAACGACTGAGTGTTTCGATCAATCGAATCTGATTTTCGATCGATCGAACATCGTGAAAAAGCTTTTTTAAAAGATCAGATCTGACTTTTTCAAATACTTTTCAAAATCTTTTTCAAACTTTTTCTCTCTCTCCGCGTTGGCAAGGCTCCACCTTAGGGATTTTTGTCGTTTTCTTCCGAAGTTTTTGCACAATCTCTCTTTCCTCAAGCCGGTAAGACCCTTTTACCCTTCCTTTTGATTTTATTTTCATCATTTCATGCATAAATCCATGTTTTTAAGGGTAATTTTCGGACTTTGCTATTTTGGGATTTTCTTTTGTTTCAAGCCATATTTTATACAATTGATCATTGGGTTTTTGTAGGGACATGCTATAGACATGACCTAAATAGTTTAATTTGATCAATTTTGAGTTTGGTGAAAAATTGAAAATTCTAGGGTTTGTTCTTAATCCGAATTGGGGCTTTTGTTAAATTGAGTAGAATTTGCTGAAATTGGCTTGTTGTATTGGTGTAATTAAGCATTATAATCTATGTGCTGTGTTTTGTAATGCTCAATTCATCAATTTGGTTAAAAATTTTTCAACAAGTGGTTTTCAATTTTTGGGATTTTTGATAGAAATTCCATGTTTAAGCCAATTTTGTCAATTCAATCTCAATTGAACTTATTTGTTTACTGCATTAGATCATGCATCACAACATTACTAATGTTCATGCATCATATAGATTTTTGTTCTATATTTTTTATTGTGCTAATTTGCAGTCTGCCCTTGGTTATGTTTTCTCTTGTTCTTTTGGTTTTTCACTATGTGTCTCTGTCCTTTCCTTAGCACTATGCCTAGGAAAACTAGAGCCCGTAGGAATGTTCCTTCACCTTCTCCTTCACCCCCTCCATCCTATGATCGTGAGAGGTTTTCTAGTGAGAAAAACCAAGAGATTTATGAGAAGCTGAATGTAAGGAGAAAAATTTGGGCTGAGCGTTCTGTTCACTTAGATGAACTTGATCCTGCCATTAGGGCAAACTTTGCGCGTAGGGGCTGGTTACCCTTGGTGGATGTTTCTGATCCTCCTCCACCTTCTGCCTTGATTAGAGAGTTCTATTCGAACATCTCTATCCGCATCTATGATTCCAACACTCTAGTCAAGAGTTGGATACGAGGCGTAGAGTACACCCTTACTCCTACGGTAGTGGCTGATGCTCTAGGGGTACCATTGGTTCGACATCCTGTCTATCCATATGATGTGTCTCCCGAGATTAGTGATGTCTTGTCTTACATCACTGGGACTACTGTCCAGTGGGGTTCTGATCCTCGGATCACCTCTGCTAAGCTCTCTGGGTTACACTATCTTTTCTTTAGGATAGCGTGTCATTCTATCTGGCCCATTTCCCATGTTCACACCATTCCTCTTGAGCGGTGTGTATTTCTGTACGCTCTAGTTACTGATGCTCCTATTAGTTTTCCCCATCTTTTTCTTCGTTCTTTGAACGATGTTTATAGGAGTTCATCATCTGCTCATACTCTTGTTCATCCTATTTTCATTCATAGGATTCTCCTTCATCTTGATCTTGGTGGCTTCCCTTACTCTGAGCCCGTTCATGTTATTGCTCCTATAGGTGCGTCTTTTCTTAGACAAAGGGCTGCTCATCTTCGAGCTGGTGCTAAACACCCTAGGTCTGAGCCCTCTAGTAGCGCACCTCCTCCTTCTTCTTCTGCAGGTATTGCTGGTGAGGATGTTACTGATCCAGTTGGTGATGATGCTGCTGCTGCTGATGTTCCTCCACCTCCTTCGGCCGACTTCGATGTTCGTCGTACTTTGGAGACTGTCATGACCGTTCAGGCGGCTCATGGACAGATTTTGGTGGACTTGCTAGATGAGTTTCGTGCTCTACGAGCTGACTTGGCGCGTCTTCATTCACCCTCACCACCTCCTTTTGATGGCGACTTGTGATTGCTCTTTGGCATTCCGTCACAAAAAGGGGGAGTGGTATTTTGACTTGTAGAGGGGTTTTTTTTTGTTAGGGGGAGACTTTTTGTTTTGAGAAGCTTGTGGAGTTTTTTAGATTGTATCTAGGTGCTTCACTTTGTATATCATTTTTGGGGATATTCATGTTAGGGGGAGTAACATTGATTGATATACATGTTATATTCATTGATTCTTGTTGCTTTATGATTCACTGCTTATTGATTTATATTTATGAGTTGATCATTCATATATGTCTTTATTTTGTGTTGTGTGAATCTTACAAGAATGTTATACCTGTTGTTTTACTCTTTTCTGTCACACATGCGTTTATGCGTTTGTTGAGTATTTCAGGAATATACAGGTTGATTCAACTAAAGCTGCTGTCTACACTTGCAACTGATGGATAGTAGTTAGGCTATTTTGAGTTTATGAGCAATACTTTTGTAAAGGGCTTTTACTTGTAAAATTTTGAGCTTTTTAATTATGGTTTTGTCACGGATTGCCAAAGGGGGAGTTTGTTAGGTTCTAAGGTCTTAGGATTTTATGTATTTAGAACTCTAATTTGTAATGTTGGCAAACCATGATCAAAACATTGTATTTAGTCTTGTTTAGGCTTGCTCAAAGTTGGTTTATTATTGTACAGTTGGAATCGAGTGGCTGCAGAAGTACTTGGGACTTTTGGCCTGGCTCGATCGATCGAAGATTAGACTCGATCGATCGAAAATCGCACAGGTTGAATTTTCTGCAGAATTTCCAACTCAGCCCTACTTCATTAAACGTTTAGGGTTTTATGTTTTTTACCCTAGGTATATAAACAAAACCCTAGCCACGTTTTTGAGGTTGTCCATATTGTTATTGTTGCTCATATTTTCTGTTTTGTGTAAATCTCTTGTGAGATCTTAGAGGAGCTTTCCTTTACACAAAGCTTAGGGTTTTCAAGGTAGAGATGATTTCAACATCTTGAAGATCAACTTAGTTGCAACCATTGGAACTTAAAAGAAAAGCAAGCGGGGAGCTTGTAGCAGATTGAAGAATTCAAGAAAGAAGTAGTCCGTGGATTCGGAGCCTGCGCGTGGTCGTGTCAGGAAGTTCGTACTGGTGGGTAGCATTAGGAAGTCGAGCGGGGAGCTTGTAGTCCTTCTGTAAGAACTTCAATTCTTTCATAGTGAATTCTTGTTTGCCTTGAGGATCGGTGGGTCAAATCCTCCCCAGGTTTTTACCGTGTGGTTTCCTGGGTGATCATATCTTGTGTTATTTATTTTCCGCTGCATCTTTATTTGTTTTATATACATGATATGATTATTTGATTGTTTTAACCTAGAATTGCTTAATTTGACTAAGTAACAACTTGGCTAATTAATCTAGGCTACGCAATCTGGTTGTTTAAGGGGTCTAAATAACCTATCACTTTGTTTCTTGAAGCATTAAACACATCCTAGATCTACCCAATTACAAGTAAAGTGCGTTTTGTCAAAGGATTAGCCAATTCTAAATTGACATATATTCCTAACATCAAATCACATATGTCCTAACAATCTGCCCTTTTGGCAATCCGTGACAAAACCACAACAAACAAATGAACATATGAGAGAAGCCGTAAATCACACAACTCATATTCACTTATTGAATACAATAAAATCTATCCTAATACAAACTCTTGAAAAGTTTTGCAAGAAGAGAGTTTATGGCAAGCAGACTTTGACAACCTGTATTTCTGAAACACTTTAAACAAAACTCATCAAGGCATCTTAATGTGAAATAGAAATATAAGATTGCATACATTATAAAAGAAACATGTACATAAAGAGAGAAAAGAAACAATACATGTAAAGATAGGTGAAAGAAAGTAATAACAACCTCAATATATATATATATATATATATATATATATATCAACATAAGTACAAGGTGTGCTATCACTAAGTGGTCACAAGACCAATGTACAAGAGATAATGTATCTAAAATAAAAGGAAAAGAAAAGATACAAAAATCCTCACTACATCCCTCATATATACACTCCCCCTATCAAAAAAATCTCCTATACTAACCCTCCCCCTATGAGTATGACTACTCTCATCTCAAAACTACTCCCTCCTTTTGTCACGAATGACAAAGGGTAAGTACATCAAGTAGACATCTCATCATCACTGGGTGAGCTAGCACCATCATCCTCATCAGCATCCTCACTGTCGAAACCATCGTCACTCTCATCCTTAGAGACTGGTGGAGATGGAGAGGAAGCAACAGTGAAACCACCCATAATAGCCTGTTGTCATGCGATACGACTGACACGGGTGTTCACCTGACATAACTCATCACTAAGAGTGTCAAGGCGAGCATCCATGCGCACAAGCTGTGCCATGATGGCCTCAAATGTTAATCCACCTATAGAAGACAAAGGAGCGGAGGTGGATGGAGTGGTAGAAGCTGGAGGAGCTGCCATTTGTGTCTGGAGCTACCTCGGTCTAAGCTGTGCTGTGCTTCGTCTAACAGTAGCAGCGTCTATAGCACCCATCATGGAAAAATGAGGTGACTCAGAATAGGAAACGGAAAAATGGCAAAGTATATGCGTGATAGCCGAAGGAAAAATGAGCTTATCACGAGTCACCATATCCCTATAGACATCTATAAGGGATAGAATAAAGTAAGAAGGGAAGTCGATAGAGAGATCCTCTAAGAGGGACAACAAAAATCGAGCACGAGGCTCTATAATGGAGTTATAGAGAGACAAAGGATGAAGAACGAATATCATCACCATGTTAAAGAACCTCGGACCTTTTGCAAAGCTTGAGCAAGGGGTGTTTTGATGGTCACCCAAAGAAGAAGGTGTCTCACAAAAGCGAGACGAGAGTTTGTCTTTGGACACAGTCCGTACACGATCGCAACCAGGGTAGTTAGGATACGCTACCCTAGGAATGTGTAGTACCTTGGAGACAATCTCCAGAGTGACTACAATGCACGTACCTCGAATGCGAGAGAAGAAATGAGGTACAGAAGTATTGATTCCATGCATATTGGAATAAAACTCTTGTATGATCATGGAGGGATAAGTGACCGGGATGTCACAAAGTGACTCCTAACCCCTACTGTGAATGACAGTGGGGAGGTCAGTGTCGGAAAAGTCCAACAGAACGACGTGGCGTTCTAAATGAATGCCTCGTCTACAAAAGTTCTCTGAAAAGGCCTTTCGGGCTTTATCATCACGGAACCGTATAGAAGAGGGTGTAGGGTCAGAAGAAGAAGATGCCCCATAACGTAGAGGGTTCTGGGATGGAGTAGATTTGCGTTTAGGTGCCATAAAGCGGACTAATGCAAGAGAGAGAGAGAGAGAGAGAGAGAGAGAGAGAGAGAGAGAGAGAGAGGGAGAACAAAAAAAGTACCAACAACAGCAGTATATAAGAATATAAAGAAATGAAGGTACATATGCATGAAAATGCATGAATATGTGACATGCAAACTTAAAATACATCATGGGCTCAGCCCAATCCAATCCTAAGTCCTAACAACACACAATCAGTTCAATAAAGTAAACACACATCTAAATGCATGAAACATTGTTATACTGTGAATGTGATGCAATGCATGATGTTTTAAAACCATTTGAACAAAAACCCATCCCAAAATTTTAACAAAAACTCAAAAGTTTTGAAAAAATCTTAAACAATTTCAAAAACCCCAAAAGTTAGGTCAAAAATCATGAAATGCATGATAAAGAGGGAGAAAGTATCATACCAGTTGAAGAACAAAGATCTTGAGACCGAAAATGAAGTGAGGAAGATGAAAAGATTGAGTTTTGGGTGTTTGGGAAAAGGAGAGAAACCTTTTTGTCGAGAGAGATCGAGGAGAAATGGAACAGAAATCGCGAGGATCCTATTTATAGGAAAACTCAATTTCTCAATGGATTGAGAGGTATCGAGAATTAAAAAGGCGCTTTTTAGCTGTCGAAGAGATATCGAGGATCTAACGAGAGGTGTCCATAACAAAGGAATCTCGATCGATCGAGGAAGCTGTCGAGAAGCTATTGTGTAACCAGAAAGTATCTCGATGGATCAAGCAGCTATCGAGAATGTGATAAAAAACAACTGAGGGGTCTCGATAGATAGCCTAGTTGTTGAGATGTGTCCAGCATCTGTCGAGATTGCTTAAAAACAGTTTTTCAAGAAGAGAAAAACACAGATATGAATGCAATCAAGCATGCTATACAACCAATGATCCAAACAACATTTTAAGCTCTCAAAATCATCTCTCAACAAGAAAAATGTTAAGCACATACATCCAAAACACACACATACACTAAACACGTCTAACCAATTTTATATTTTAAAAACAAGTTAAGACAATTTAGTGAGCATACATTTACACAAGTATTCATTGTGATGGCCAAATTACATTGTACCTGCACATGTATCAAAAGTAGCAAAGAATATTGCGTGTTGTGTGTGAAAAAAATCACAAGATTGAATAAGTTTCTTCATGTTATGACGATTTGAGATATGAGAAAATCACTTTAACTCACACACAATCATAACTGTTTGATGGGGACTATCACCTTCGAGGTACATCCTATAACTTCCACATCTCCTAGAATACATGCTTGCAATCATATATAAAGCATTTGATTCTTTTTGCTTTTTATTTTTCTTTGCATCTTTTTCTTTTAAGCAAATCATGCATGGGCATATAAGAGATAGAAAAGAAATACCCAATGATGTTAAGCATTTGACATTCCACTTTTGCTATACTGAAGCATACAAATGTCATTTCATGATTGGCAGGCAACAGTGGTGAGATGGTTATATATGCCTTTCTCTTAGGATTTTCTAGTCCTTCCCGTCAAAAAGAGTGATACGAGTATTAAGTACAAGTGATTACTTAACCTTACTCAATACAAACACGAGCCACAAAGCTCACTTGCTTAGTTGTGCATAGAGATGCTTATCTAAGCTACAAAAGATACAAAGTTTAGAAAACTTTGTTTCAATGGCCATCCAAGGTGTACAATTACCAATGTATACAAACACACACTATTTTTGTATTTTTCTGATTTTTCAATTTTTTTTAAATTTTTATATGAAAAACAAAATAAAGCAAAACTGAAAAGAAAACAAACAAAAACATGCTAAACAAAGCAATGCACAAAACTAGACTGACTCAAAACACGAAAGCAAAACACACAAGTAATGCAAAAACAAAAACAAGAAGGGGAGAGAGAGAGAAGAAATGACAGAATCACTTGGAGCCATTTTCCTTCCATACCTTGGAAGAACCTTTCCGTTTAGCAAACCCTTGATTCGGCAGTGAGGGGGAAGAATTTAAACCGTTCAAGTTTGAAAGGACACATGAGGGCTTTGAGAAGATCTCCAAGAGGAGCAAAGGAGGATGGAAACTGATTTTGGTTTCCTGACGCGATCATATTGTTGCTCTGTTAAGTGGCTAACCACTTATAGCAATTAGGTTGAGTATGTCCAGTTGCGCCACAGTGATGACAGAAATGCTACTTTTTCTGTTTGGGCTTTTAAGTATTTCCCTTCTTAGCCCTAGGATTCTTAATCGCTTTCTTATTGAGCTTACGGGGTGCTCCTAAGATAGATTTACCTTTGTCTATGTTCTCATTGGCTAATTCAGTTTTGACATTATTGTTCTCAGTTTCAACATTATTAGTAGGAGGAACAAAAACAGTAGAACTAGAAGTAGCAATACTAGGAGAAAAGAAATCATACCCTAAACCGGTTTGATCTGAAGCAGATTTCTAAAGACTGAGCATCTCATTGAGCTTTGCACTTGAAGTTCTTTCTAACTGGGCTCTAACTTGGAACAGTTCTGCCTCAAGCTTCTTGGTCTTCTCAGCCAAGAAATTATTCTCAAATCTCAGTACTCTAATGGTCTGATTTGCTTCATCAAAATTTGTGGAGATTTCTTCTCGTTCAAGCTCCACTTCACTAAGCTTCTTGGTGGCCAACCTATACAACTTCTCATGTTTTTCTGAGACCTTGTATAACTTCGCATAGGCTGTGTGGATGTCATCTTATTCATCCATCTTTTCAAACTTAGACTTCACCAATTCCTCTTCTTCATCCACATCTTCAACAATCTCTTAAGTAGGATTTACAGTGGTAGTGAAGGCTTTTAGAATTCCAGTATCCTCATTATTAGAATCATCCTTAGGCTCAGTGTCACTCAACGTAGCAGCAAATTCCTTGCTCTTCCCAATAGCCTTGAGCTACGTAGGGCACTCTTATTTCATGTGATTGAAACCCTGACACCCAAAGCGTTTTGGTCCTGAGGGAACAGTGTACTGAACGCCATCCCTAGCATCCTTCTTCCCTTTGTCTTGACTATTGAACTGTGAAGAATTGGATTGCTTTCGGTCCTTGTTAAATCCTTTCACGTTGGCATTCTTCATAAACTTCTTGAACTGCCTCATGATATAGGATTTCATCTTAGAATCTTCATCATCTAAAGACTCATCAGTATCACTGCTCTTGGCCTTCAATGCCATGCTTTTACTCTTGCTTGATTTCTCGATCCTTGTTAAACTCAACTCATAGGTCTGTAGATTTCCAACCAACTCTGTCAAAAGAATTTTATCAATATCCTTTGATTCCTCAATCGCGGTGATCGTGGCATGAAATCTCTCGGGAAGATATCTAAGCACCTTTCTAACAATCTTGGGTCCGGGAATGGTTTCCCTAAGATTAAAGGCCGAGTTCACTATGTCCTTGAGCTTGGCATAAAACTCATCGAATGACTCACCCTCCTCCATCTTAATCTCTTCAAAGCTCGTAGTAAGCCTTTAAAGCTTTAAATCCTTGACAGCCTTGGTTCCTTCATAGAAGAGACTGTCTTCTATCCATGACAAACAGTGGTCAATGGATCACACAGCAAAGATTACAATCTAATTAGAGTGTGCCTGCTCTGATACCACTTGATAGGTCAAGAATGTATTGACCCCTTGTGATAAATGAACCAATTGATTTAGCCAAGTTAATTAATTAATTCAATTAACATGTAAAATGCATGGTAGAACAAACAAATCACCAATTAACTAATATGCAGTGAAAATTAAATTGAAACGATGATTTGTTTATGAATGTGGAAAACCTACACGGCAAAAACCTCACTGGGTGATTTTAAGGTCACCACTCTTGAGAATCCACTATTATCAAAATAAGCGGTTATAAGTAAAGGAATCCCAGTACCTTATACCAACCTACAGTTGAACCCTTACCCCAATACTCAATTGGACTTGTTCTGTAGTGACAATCTCTCTTTTTCAATGCACGGCTCCCAGTACGTGACTAATCAATAGATGCGTGGATCTCAGTACGCGACTTGATCACCAACTTGAGAAAGATGTTGGTTATAAAGTTCTTTAGTTCATTACACAATGAAGATCATGAAGTTCCTTGGTCACAAAACACTAAGTTGTACAAACACATCAGCTTCTTCAAAAGAAAGATGAACTAGGGAAAATTATGTCTCTGGTCACAATTTGCATGAACAAAACTTTGCTTCACAGTTGCACAACCTTTTATGGCCCTTAAAATAATCCTTATATATGTTTAGGGTTGTGAGAAAAGAAAGCCTAAACATGTACTCACAGATTGGATGAAAAACAGATTTGAAAAACTGAATTTCGTGAACCTCAACAGATAAGGTATCTATCGAGCTAGCTGTTGAGCTTTGGGCTTCAACAGCTTTTTAAACCTCGATAGATACTAGCTGTCGAGCTTTAAAATCCAGAACTTCTTCACTTGTTTCTTGGATAGATTTACAAGGCTTTAACACTTGATTTTGAAATCTTGTTCCTTGAAGCATTAAACACATCTTAAATCTACCAAATTACAAGTAAAGTACGTTTTGTCAAAGGATTAGCCAATTCTAAATTGACATATGTTCCTAACATCAAATGACATATGTCCTAACAGACCTGACCAAAAACCCAAGGTAACTTTAGCAAGATTTGCCAAATCCAGTGAAATCTCACCAAATTGGCCAAGATCAATCTCACTAGATCCAGTGAGATCTCACCAAATCTATGCCGTTTTCCATCGAAATCTTGATCGTTGCCGCCTCTCTCAGTTTCGATCGAAACTTACTCAACTCGTGGAAGAACCAACTCGATTTGACTTGTTGATATTCTCGGTAGGCAATGGGTCCTCTATTTTGCCACTCTTGGGATTGGGTCGAGTTCAGGTGGAGCCCAAACTCAACTCGGACCGAGTTGTGGCATTCCTAGTCATGCTAAAATAAAATCAAAAAGCGAAGGACTCAATGTTGAATGCATTGTAAGAGCATTGCCATTGGGTAATGCAAAATTCATTTGCATAACCCTGTAGCTAAAAAACACTAAAAACACACACACACACACACACACACACACACACATTAGCACAAGTATTTTACAATAGTAAATGCATTTTTCCTACAAAAGAGCATTTCATCAGTCCATGTCAAATAACTTAAGCCTAGCAGTTTACCCAACCAACCCCAAAAATCACTCACATTAGCCTATGCAAAATACATTTAAAACCATCCATAACTACAGTAACCTTGAGAATATACACGATTACTATAGCCATGTATATCATTTTTTTTATTCATTTATTTGTTTCTCTCTCTTTCTCTTTCTCTCGGTTGGTTCTTCCAATCCAACCTAGAAATTATCTTTCTCTCTCTCTCTTAGATTTGTCCCCAACCTTGAAACAGTTCCAGCCATCCCACCACCACATCATGTCAACTGGATTCAAAATGGGTTCAAATTGGTTAACTGGATTTCAAATCAATGGGTTTTGAAATGGGTTTGAATTGATTCAAAATAGGTGAAGTAGAAATCTGAATTTGGATTTAGTTCGAAACTGGTGAGGAGGTGAGGGAGAGAAAATGAAAAAATTGGGTTTTTTTTTTTTGGGTTTTGGCTTTTAGTTTGAGCTTCAGTTTGATAGGTTTGAAGCTTGATTTCGTTCTGCCAACTAAGAAGGTTTGATTTGGTTTTTCCATTGAAGGAGGTCCAATTCTTTAATTCTAAGGTCTGTTTTGGGGTTTCAGATTTCAGTTTGAGCTTCAATTTGATGGGTTTGAAGGTTTAGTTAGGTTTCACCTTTGAAGAAGATTGTGGAGAAAGCCTATTCAATAAGAAATAGCCTTGGTTTAGTTGCAAATAGGAGTCCAATTCTCAATTGCATGTGAGCCTATGCCAAAGCTAATGGACATGTTTAGAACAATCAATTTCTATTATGTGAATTATTTTCTTATCATTAGTTCAATATGATTTTTTTAAAGGATTTTTGCCTATATATGACTCTAAACTTTGGAATTTTTTGGTTTGATAAGAAAACTTATGTTTGTTTGAAGAGAATGCAAAGGAAAACCGGAGAGAAAAATGGACTTAAATAATGGTGAAAAATGAATGAAGAATGAATATTATATTGCAATAGAATGTGGAATGGTTAATCTAATGTGAGTTTTTGAAAAGTTGTGTAAAATAGAAAAAGTAGATTTTTATACTAAAATAGACTAGAATTCTTACATCAACTTATGCGAATGCTTTAACATCTAAAAATATATGTTATTGTAGCTTTAATGCAAAAATAAAATCTAATATTTTATTCACTCAACCTCTCTCTCTCTCTCTCTCTCAGATCGACAAGTCATGGTGGACCTCGGGCTTGATGGAGAATCTTAATCTCAACAGGTCATGGTAGTGGCGTTGGGCCTGATGGTGGTGTGTCTATTTAGATTAGAGGCGATGCTAGAATAGAGAGTTGTCATCGGTTTGCTTAGATGTGGATCTCATGGGGTCTGCTTAGATGTGGGTTTCGTGGGTGAGGCTTCATCACGTGGGTTTGAGGTTCTGTGGTGGCTGATGGAGATAGATTTAGAGTTGTTGGTGGATAGGGGTTTGATTTGTGTGTTGCAGCGGATTGGGCACCGTGGTAGTGATGGTTTGGGGTTTTCGATCACAGTTAGTTAGGGTTTTGCTTCTTTTTTTGTGTGTATAAAATATAGATTATTTTATTTTGGTGAAATGGGAAATAACGAATGAGATGTAGGGTGTGTTTTTAAGTGGTAATGTAAAATACAAAAAATGGGTATTGGTGATGTAAAATGCATATTTATATGCATTAGCTGATGGGAATGCTTTGATTAAATGATGCTACTGCTTTATATGCCAATTCTAAGGCAAATCCTAGAAATTCTGGTTTTAGAAACAAGAATGGAATTAGGAAAGAAACACATTTCTGCACTCATTATTGTTAGGTTCTAAAGATTTAGGAATTTATGTATTTAGAACTCTAATTTGTATTGTTGGCAAACCATGATCAAAACAGGTTGTTTAGTCTTGTTTAGACGTGCTCAAAATTGTGTTGTTCATGTAAAGTTGGAATCGAGTTGATGCAGAATTTAATGTGCATCTCGGCCTGGCTCGATTGATCGAAGCTTAGGCTCGATCAATCGAATTTCGTATAGATGCGTTTTTCTGCAGTTTTTTCAACTCAATCCTAACTCCTAAAACGTTTAGGGTTTCATGTTTTTGCCCTAGGTATATAAGGCAAACCCTAGCCACATTTTAGAGGTTGCTCATATTGCTGTTTGTGTGAATTTTTTGTGAGATCTGTGAGGAGCTTTCCTTCACACAAGCTTAGGATTATCAAGAGGAGATTTCTTCAACATCTTGATGATCATTCAGTTGTTTCCATAAGAGCTTAAAGATACACAAGCGGGTGTACTTGTACTTGCTGGAGAATCCAAGAAAGAAGAAGTTCGTGGTCTCGGAGCTTGCACGTGGTCATGTCAGTAAGTTCTACTAGTGGGTAGCAATAAGAAGTCAAGCGTGGAGGTTTGTAACTCTTATTGTATGAACTTCGATTCTTTCAAGATAGTGGATTCAAGTTTACCTTGAGGATAGCTAGGTTAAATCCTCCCCATGTTTTTACCGGTGTAGTTTCCTGGGTCATCATATCTTTGAGTTATTTATATTTTTGCTTCTATATACTTGATATGATTGTTTGATTGTGATAACCTAGATTTGCATAATTTGACTAAGTTAATCACTTGGCTAATTAACTAGGTAAATCTGATTGTTTTAAGGGGTCTAAAACCGTTCAAGTGGTATCAGAACAGGTAGCTCTCTTGTTGTAGATCTTTTGATCTCTGAGCTGATCCTTGACCCCTGTTGTCATGGAACACGAACACTCTCTGGTTATTCCTCCTCACTTTGATGGGAATAATTATGCTTATTGGAAAGTAAGGATGAAAGCATTCCTAAAATCTATTGATGAGAGAGTCTGGAACTCCGTAGAATACGGATGGGAGAAACCCACTACTCCTATGAGTGAGTGGCAAACTTCTCAAAAAGAAGCAGCTGGATTCAATAGCAAAGTTATGAATGTCATCTTTAACGCTGTTTCTATGGAGGAATTTAAGAGAATCTCTAATGTTGAGGTTGCTCACATTGCATGGAAAATCCTCCAGACTGTGCATGAAGGCACTAAGGCAGTTAAAATTAATAAATTGCAGCAGTGAACATCTAGATTTGAGAGCATTAGGATGTCTGATAATGAATCTTTTGATGAATTTTATGCTAAACTGAATGATATTGTTAATTCTGCATATAATTTGGGTGAAATCTATGATCAACCTAAAATTGTTAGGAAGATTCTTAGATCTTTGATTGAAGACTTTAGACCCAAAGTGACTGCCATCACTGACAGCAAGGATGTGGACTCCATCCCTGTTGATGAACTTGTAAGATCTCTTCAGTCCTATGAGTTGGACCTACCCAAAACTAACAAATCGAAGTCAATGGCTCTTAAGTCTGTTGATGATGTTGATGTTGGTGGATTTGATGATGAGCTCTCTGCTACAGAGATTGTTTACCTTGCCAAGAACTTTAGAAACTTTCTTAGGAATAATAATAGAAAGGCAAGAGGTACAAACAATGCTGAACCTAGAAACTTTAGGAAGAATGATCCCACTAAGGTTAATAACAATGAAAAACCTAGAGAAAAAGTTGGTCAATCTTCAAATAATTCTATGGGTCCTCAGTGTTTTGGATGTCAAGGGTATGGTCACATGAAATCTGAATGTCCCACATACTTGAGGTCTAAGGGGAAGGCTATGGCTGTAACCTTTAGTGATAATGAAGCTTCTGATGATGAGTACGGATGTGACGAGGAGGGAAACTTCATTGCTTTCACTGCTACTGTTGTAGTCAATGAAATTGTATTTGTTGAAGAGAACCCTTCTGATGGGGAACTCTCTGACGATGCAGATCTTCAAGAAGCCTACAATAAACTTTGCAAAGTTGCTGCAAAGGATGCCATGAATGTTGAATTAGGCTTAAAGAAAATTGCTTCTCTTGAGCTTGAAAAGAAAAATTTGCTTGTTAACTTGTTTAATGCAAATGAACTTTTGAACAATGTGAAAACTGAGAATATGCTCTTGCTTGATAAAGTTAAATATTTGGAACATGATTTATCTGTTGCTAGATCTGCTAGTTCTAAACTTGATCAAATGCTGAGTGTTCAAAAGTCTCCTTCTGACAAATCTGGATTAGGTTTTGTTGAGAGCATCTTTGTGTTTGCACCTCATTCCACAAACTTTGTTCCTTCTTCTTCCTCTGAACACCCTGTGAGTGAGGTTGTGAGAGAGACTGCTAAACCTGTAGAGGTCACACCTCCTAGGAAGATTAGGGTTGATCTGAAAGAGTCTAAACCTAAGGAGTCTACCCTTCCTAAGGACAAGACGCATGGTAAACCTGTTTGGGTTTGTCATTTTTGTGGAAAGTTTGGACACATTCGTCCAAATTGTTATAAGCTGCAAGCAGCTAAGTGAGCAAATAAGCCAAAAGTGCCTGTGTCTCAAGCACAAGATCCTATGGCACTAATTAGTGAATTGGTAAAGACTCTAAACCTTTATTCCAATCCTGGAGTTGGAAATCACTCTAATGTGAATATGAACTCCAATGCTCGTAATGCATCTAAGAGGTTTTGGATGCAAAAAGCTCGATCTAATTGAGTCTTTCTGACTTGGTCCTTATGCTTCATTGCTTTATCTTTTGTGACCTTTGTTCTTTGGTTTCTTTTACCTTTTTGTTTCTAGGATTTGCATTGCATAACATTCATGCATTTCATTCTAGGATTGTTTTTGTTTCTTCTTTTCAAGGGAAAAAAAAAAGGGAAAAAGGAAAGCAAATTGTGTTTTGTATTTACTCTCTTGGTTTTTGAAAACAAGGTTGGTCAATTTATTTTCACATAACATGTCTGTGTACTTTGTTTAGCTTTGATGAGCTTATTTATTGAATTTTACTAGCTGAAGCTTTGTAGTGCATGTTGTGTGGGAAAGATGTTTATGGTTTTTGATCATTTTGTCTTGATTTTGAAGTCACATGTCTTTGACTGTCGGACTTGAACCTTTTGAGAAAGGCATAAATAACCATCTCAGCACTATTCACTAGCCAATCATGAACACCTTAGTGCATATCGTAAGATTCTGTGCTCGAGAAAGTGTAGCACATGCACAAAAAGAACATAAGGTGTAGCCTCGGTTTAATTGCTTAATATTTAAAATTGGTATGTACTATTAAGCTTTATGCCAAATCACATAAATTAAAATTGGTATGTATATTATGAGGCAAAAATCAAGAAACTTACATGATTGCAAGCTTATGTTCTAGGAGATGTGGGAGTTATATGATGTAACTCTTTAGGTGATAGTCTCTTTTAAATTCTATGTGATGAATTTTGTAGACTTTGTGGTTGATTGCTATTCACGTATCACCTTACATGTATCTCAAGTTTTTGCTAGTTGCACACACTACACAAGTTACTCTTTGCTAAACTTTGTACATGTTATTGTGTGTGTTTTTGGTCTGACCAACCAAGTTTAAAGATACATTGAGTTTTATGCAAAACAGAGTTGTTGCTTGAGAATTCAAAGGGAGTTTGTTTGAAAATCTTAATTTTGGAAAACTGGGTTTAAAATCTTGGGTTTTTGAAACTCATTTCATCCCATACTCATGCATTTGTTTCATTTTTTTTTTAATGCTTTGAGGAGAGAATTCACAAAAATTGCTGAGTCTTTCAAAACTGTGTTTTTTCCAGAATTTCGATTGATCCAGTCTGTTTTTCGATCAATCGAAATTGCACTTAAAATTTAAGGTGAGCCTCTGTCTGTTTCGATTAATTGAAACTGATTTTCGATCAATCGAAAATCGTGAATCAAGTTTTTTAAAAACTTAGATTTGACTTGTTCAAACAACTTTTTCAAAAGTTTTTCAACTTTTCTCTCTCTCTCCGACTCGGCAAGGCTTCACAACAAATTTTTTGTTGTTTTCCTCCTAATTTCTTGCAAGGTTTCTCTCTCCATAAGCCGGTATGTCCATATTACCCTTTCTTTTGCATTGTTTTTCATGTTTTCATGCATTATTTCATTTTTTTTTGGGTTATTTTTCGGACTATGCATAAATTTGGGTTTTTGATTAATCAAGCCTTATTTTGTGAAATTGATCAATGGGTTTTGTTGTTATATTGATATATTCCTAATCTATGATGGTTAATTTGATCAATTTGGGGATTTGAGATAAATCAAAAATTCTAGGGCTTGTATTGAACCCGAATTGGGGTTTTTGTTCAATTGGGTTAAAATTGATGAAATTGGCTTGTTGGATTGATGTAATTGATCATTCTAATCTGTTTTCTAACTTGTGAGATGATTAATTGGTCAAATTTCTTTAAAAACATACAAGTGGTTTTCAAATTTTTGGGGTTTTTGTTAGAAACTCTATGCTCAAGCCAATTTTGTGAATTTGAACTTCAATTGAACCTAGTTTCACTGCATTTGAGCATGCATCATGACATTTTATTGTTCATGCATCATATAGATTATTGTTCTATATCTGTTTTGTGCTAACTTGCAGTCTGCCCTTAGTTTTTCTTTTTCTGTCCTTTCTTGGTTCTGTTGTGTGTCCTTGTCCTTTCCTTAGCACCATGCCTAGGAAAACTAGAGCCCATAGGACTCCCTCCTCTTCTTCTGAGTCTCCTTCTAGGAGTGAGTTGTTTAAGGATGCCAAGAGCAGAGAGGCCTTTGATAAGCTGAACAGTAAGAGGAAGATTTGGGCTGAGCGTTCTGTGCTGCTAGATGAGTTAGATCCTGCCATTAGGGCAAGTTTTGAGAATAGGGGCTGGTTGTCTTTGTTGGAGATAGATCATCCACCCCCGACCGCCCTGATTAGAGAGTTCTACTCGAACCTCTCTTGCCACGTCTTTGATTCCAGCACCCTTGTTAGGAGTTGGATATGAGGTGTTGAGTTCACCATTATCCCTAGGGTAGTGGTTGAGGCTCTTGGGGTCTGGTCGTTAGGCAGCCTGACTATCCTTATGAAGAGTCTCCACCCCTTGATGACGTCATGTCATACATCACTGGGTCTTCTATCCAGTGGGGTTTTGATCCTTGGATCACGTCCACTGAGCTTCCTGAGACTACCTATCTTTTTCTTAGGATAGCGTGTCATTCTTTGTGGCCTATCTCTCATCTCCACACCATCCCTATTGAGAGATGTGTGTTTTTGTATGCACTTGTGTCTGGTGCTTCTATTTCTTTTCCTTATCTGTTTCTTCGTTCTTTGAATGATATTCATAGGAGTAGCGCGGTTAGTCACGCTCTTGTCTATCCTATTTTCATTCATAGGATTTTGTTGTTTTTAGGTTTAGATGGTTTCCTCGCTTCTGAGCCCGTTCATATTACTGGTCCCATAGATGCCTCTTTTCTTCGTCTGAGGGCTGCACATTTGAGGCCTTCTCGTGTTCAGTCTTCTAGTGCTGTCCCTCCTCCTTCTTCTTCTACAGGTGATGCACAGGCCGAGGCGTCTGGTGCTGCTGTTGCTGCTGATGTTCCTCCACCGACTACTTTGGATGATTTAGACATTCGACGTACGTTGGATCATGTCTTGACCATTCAGGTGGCTCATGGACAGATTTTGGTGGATTTGCTCGATGAGGTTCATGCTTTATGTGCAGAGTTGGCACATTACAGACGATCTCCTTCGCCACCTCCTTTTGATGATGGATTGTGATTGCCCTTTGGCATTCCGTCACAAAAAAGGGGGAGTAGCTTTTGGATTAGTTTGTAGAGTTTTTGCTGATAGGGGGAGTTTTTGTTTCTTTGGAGCCTATGGTGATTAGATTGTATCTAGGAGCTGTACCTTGTATTTACTTTCTTTTGGCTCTAGATGTATTTTTTGGTGGGCTATTCATGTTAGGGGGAGATACATTTATTTTGTTTCTTGTTTCACTGCTTATTGATTTATATTTATAAGTTATTCATTGATATATGTCATTATTTTGTGTTTGAGTGAAATCAAGAATTTATTTTGTTTACTTGAATTTTCCACACATGCGTTTATGCAGTTGTTTAGTATTTCAGGAAATACAAGTTGATTCAATTGAGCTGCTGTCTACACTTGCAACTGATGTGAACGGTTTTAGACCCCTTAAAAACAACCAGATTGGTTAGCCTAGATTAATTAGCCAAGTTGTTACTTAGTCAAATTATGCAATTCTAGATTAAAGCAATCAAATAATCATATCAAAAGAATAAAGCAGCGGAATAATAAAAGACACAATGATATGATCACCCAGGAAACCACACGGTAAAAACCTGGGGAGGATTTGACCCACCGATCCTCAAGGCAAACCTGAATCCACTATGAAAGAATCGAAGTTCATACAAAAGGACTACAAGCTCCCCGCTCGACTTCCTAATGCTACCCACCAGTAGAACTTACTGACACGACCACGTGCAAGCTCCGAATCCATGGACTCCTTCTTTCTTGAATTCTTCAATCAGCTACAAGCACCCACGCTTGATATTCTTTAAGCTTCAATGGTAGCAACCGATTTGATCATCAAGATGTTGAAGTAATCTCTACCTTGAAAACCCTAAGCTTTGTGTAAAGGAAAGCTCCTCTAGATCTCACAAGAGATTTACACAAAACAGCAATGTATGAGCAACAACTCAACTGGAGCAACTCTAAAAACGTGGCTAGGGTTTTTCTTTATATACATAGGGTAAAAATAGAAAACCCAAAATGTTTAATGAGTTAGGGCTGAGTTAGAAAAACTGCAGAAAACACATCTGGTTCGTGATTCGATTGATCGAGCCTTTCCTTCGATCGATCGAGACAGACCGAAATGCCCCAATGCATCTACAGTCACTCGATTCCAACTTTACAATATTTTATCAACTTTGAGCAAGCCTAAACAAGACTAAGCACATTGTTTTGATCATGGTTTGCCAACATTACACATTAGAGTTCTAAATACATAAAATCCTAAATCTTTAGAACCTAACAAACTCCCTCTTTGGCAATCCGTGACAAAACACAAACTAAAAGCTCAAAGTTTACAATTAAAAAGCCCTTTACAAAACAAATGCTCATAAAGACTAAAATTCAATCCTAACTACTATCCAGCAGTTGCAAGTGTAGACAGCAGCTCAATTGAATCAACCTGTATATTCCTGAAATACTCAACAAACGCATAAACGCATGTGTGACAGAAAATAATATATAAACAGGTATAACATTCTTGTAAGATTCACAAAACACAAAATAAAGACATATATTAATGAACAACTCATAAATATAAATCAATAAGCAGTGAATCACAAAGCAACAAGAATCAAATATAAATCATGTATATCAATATATCAATCAATGTTACTCCCCCTAACATGAATATCCCTAAAAATGATATACAAAGTGAAGCACCTAGATACAATCTATAAAACTCCACAAGCTCCTCAAAAAACAAAAAAAAATCTCCCCCTAATTACAAAAACCCCTCTACAAGTCAAAACTCTACCCCCCCTTTTTGTGACGGAATGCCAAAGGGCAATCACAAATCATCATCAAAAGGAGGTGGTGAAGGCGAACGCAGATGCGCCAGATCAGCACGCAAAGCACGGATCTCGTCAAATAAGTCCACCAAAAGCTGACCATGAGCCGCCTGAACGGTCATGACAGTCTCCAAGGTACGACGAACATCAAAGTCTGTCGAAGGAGGTGGAGAAACATCAGCAGCAGCAGCATCAGGATCAAGAATAGCCTCACCAGCAGGACCTGTAGAAGAAGAGGGAGAATGTGCGGACCCAGAAGGCTCAGACCAAGGGTGTTTAGAGCCAGCTCGAAGACTAGCAGCCCTTTGTCTAAGAAAAGACGCACCTATAGGAGCAATCACATGAACAGGCTCAGAGGAAGGGAAGCCACCAAGATCAAGACAAAGTAAAATCCGATGAATGAAAATAGGATGTACAATAGCATGAGCAGAAGATGAACTCCTATAAACATCGTTCAAAGAACGAAGAAAAAGATGGGGAAAACTAGTAGGAGCATCAGTAACCAGAGCGTACAGAAATACACACCTCTCGAGAGGAATGGTGTGAACATGAGATATGGGCTAGATAGAATGACAAGCTATCCTAAAGAAAAGATAGTGCAACCCAGAAAGCTCAGCAGAGGTGATCCGAGGATCAGAACCCCACTGGACAGAAGTCCCAGTGATGTAAGACAAGACATCACTCAACTCGGGAGACTCATCATAAGGATAGACAGGATTCTGGACCAAAGGTACCCCTAGAGCATCAGCCACTACCTTAGGAGTAATGGTGTACTCTACGCCTCATATCCAACTCTTGACTAAAGTGTTGGAATCATAGATGCGGATAGAGATGTTCGAAAAGAACTCTCTAATCAAGGCAGAAGGTGGAGGAGGATCAGAAATATCCACCAAGGGTAACCAGCCCCTACGCTCAAAGTTTGCCCTAATGGCAGGATCAAGTTCATCTAAGTGAACAGAACGCTCAGCCCAAATCTTTCTCCTAACGTTTAGCTTCTCATAAATCTCTTGGTTTTTCTCACTCGGAAACTTCTCACGGTCAAAGGGAGGAGGGGATGGAGAAGGTGAGGAAACAGTCCTACGGGCTCTAGTCTTCCTAGGCATAGTGCTAAGGAAAAGACAATGACACACAGAGAAAACCAAAAGAAATAGAATAAAACAAAACCAAGGGCAGACTGCAAGTTAGCACAATAAAAAGTATATAACAAAAAATCTATATGATGCATGAACAATAACAATGTTGTGATGCATGAACTAATGCAGTAAACACAGTTCAAATTAAGTTCAATTACATAAAATTGGCTCGAACATAGAGTTTCTAACAAAAACCCTAAAAATTTGAAAACCACTTGTTAATTTTGAAACAAATTGATGAATTGATCATTACACAAGGTTGAAAACAGATTTGAAAAACCAATTTCATCAATTAAACCTTAATTGAACAAAATCCCCAATTCGGATCAATTAGAAACCCTAGAATTTTAAATTCTTCACAAAACCCAAAATTGATCAAATTAAATCATTAAGAACATGTTTATAGTGTGTCCCCACAAAAACCCATTGATCAATTACACAAAATTGGGCCTAAATCAACAACAAACCCAAAAAGAAAAGGGTCCAAAATTTTGAGCATAAATGCATGAAAAATGCATGAAATATGTAAATAAACTCAAAAATGAGGGGTAAGATAGACATACCGGCTTGAGGAAAGAGATTTCTTGCAAAAAATCCGGAGGAAAACGACAAAAAATTGGAATAGTTGAGCTTGCCAAGTCGGAGAGAGAGGAAAGACTTTGAAAAACTTTTGAAAAAGTGTTTGAAAAAGTCAAGAACAGTGTTTTTTAAAAACCTGATTCGCGACTTTCGATTGATCGAAAAATACATTCGATCGATCGAATCAAACAGTCATTTTGAAACAAATTAGAGCACTTTTTCGATTGATCGAAAATCAGACTGGATCGATTGAAATGGGCAGAGGCTCACAAAAGTTTTGAGAAAAATCACAGTTTTGAAAAACACAAACCATATTTTGAAAATAACTCCTCAAAGCATTAAATTACAGAAACAAAATGCATGAGTATGAGATGGAATGCTTTTTCAAAAACCCAAATTTTAATCCCAGTTTCTTCAAAGATAATTTCAGCCATTCTTCCTTTCAAATTCTCAAGCAAAAAAAATGTTTTGCATAATTCTCAAAGTATTTTCAAACTTGATTGGTCAGACCAAAAACACACACAATAACATGTACAAAGTTTAGCAAAGAGTAACTTGTGTAGTGTGTGCAACTAGCAAAAACTTGAGATACATGTGAGGTGATATGTGAATAGCAATCAATCACAAAGTCTACAAAATTCATCACATAGAATTCAAAAGAGACTATCACCTAAAGAGTTACATCCTATAACTCCCACATCTCCTAGAACATAAGCTTGCAATCATGTAAGTTTCTTGAATTTTGCCCCATTATTTAGGTGAAATTTGGCATCAAGCCTAATAGTACACACCAGTTTAAGTTATGTGAATTGGCATCAAGCCTAATAGTACACACCAATTTTAAGCATTAAGCATTTAACAGAGGCATCACCTTATATTCTTTTTGTGCATGTGCTACACTTTCTCGAGCACAAAATCTTATGATATGCACTAAGGTGTTCATGATTGGCTAGTGAACAGTGGTGAGATGGTTATTTATGCCTTTCTCAAAAGGACCAAGTCCGACAGTCAAATAACATGTGACTTCAAGATTAAGACAAAGTGATAAACACCATAAACGTCTTTCACACACAACATGCACTACAAAGTTTCAACTAGTCAAGTGCAATAAATAAGCTCATCAAAGCTAAACAAGGTACATAAGACATGATATGTGTAAATAAATTGACTAACCTTGTTATCAAAAACCAAGAAACATAATGTCAAACAAATTTTTGCTTTCTCCTTTTCTCTTTTTTTATTTATTTTTTATTTATTAAGGGAAAACAAATAAATCCTAGAATGAAATGCATGAATGTAATGCAATGCAAACCCTAGAAACAAAACAAAAGAAACACAGAAAACCAAAGAACAATGGTCACAGAGGGATGAGCAATGAAGCACAAGGACCATGTCAGAAAGACTCAATTAGGTCGAGTCTTTTGCATCCAAAACCTTTTAGATGCACCACGAGCATTGGAGTTCTTATTCACATTTGAGTGATTTCCAACTCCAGGATTGGAATAAAGGTTCAACACCTTTTACCAATTCACCAATAAGTGCCATTGGATCTTGTGCTTGAGGCATAGGCACCTTTGGTTTAGTTGCTCTCTTAGCAGCTTGAAGCTTGTAACAGTTAGGACGAATGTGTCCAGACTTTCCACAATAATGACAAACCCAAACAGGTTTACCATGCATCTTGTCTTTAGAGAGGGTAGGTTTAGTTTCTCTCAAATCAACCCTAATCTTCTTAGGAGGTGAAACTTCTACATGTTTGACTACCTCACTCACAGGTGGTTTGACAGTTTCACTCACAACCTCACTCACAGAAGGTTCAGAAGAAGAAGCAGGAACAAAATTCGTGGTATGTGGAGTAGACACATAGATGCTTTCAAATATCCTATCCCAGATTTATCAGAAGGATACTTTTGAACATTCAGCATGTGATCAAGTTTAGAACTAGCAGTTCTAGCAACAGATAAATCATGTTCTAAAGTTTTAACTTTATCAAGTAAAAGCATGTTCTCAGATTTCACATGGTTCAAAAGATCATTGCATCAAATAATTTAACAAGCAAAATTTTCTTTTCAAGCTCAAGAGAATCAATTTTCTTCAGGCCAAGTTCAACATTCATAGCATCCTTTGCAGCAACTTTGCAAAGTTTATTATAGGTCTCTTGAAGATCTGCATCCTCAGAGAGTTCCCCATCAGAAGGGTTCTCCTCAGCAGATATGCTTTCATTTACTACTGCAGTAGCAGTGAAAGCAATGAAGTTTCCATCCTCGTCACATTCAGACTCATCATCAGAAACCTCATTATCACTAAGGGTTACAGCCATAGCTTTACCCTTATTTTTCAAGAATGTAGGACATTCAGATTTAACATGACCATACCATTGACAACCAAAACACTGAGCACCCAAAGAATTGTTTGAAGATTGACCTACTCTTTCTCTAGGTTTTTCAAAGTTATTAACCTTAGTGGGATCATTCTTCCTAAAGTTTCTAGGTTCAACAGTGTTTGTACCTCTTGCCCTTCTATTTGTATTTCTCAGAAAATTTCTAAAATTCTTGGCAAGGTAAGCTATCTCTGTAGCAGAGAGCTCATCATCAAATCCACCAGCCTCAACATCATCAACAGACTTAAGAGCCATTGATTTGGATTTGTTTGTTTTGGGTAAGTCAGACTCATAGGACTGAAGAGATCCTACAAGCTCATCAACAGGGATGGAGTCCACATCCTTGCTCTCAGTAATGGCAGTCACTTTGGGTCTAAAGTCTTCAGTTAATGATCTAAGTATCTTCCTAACAATTTTAGGTTGATCATAGATTTCACCCAAATTAAAAGCAGAATTAACAATATCATTCAGTTTGGCATAAAATTCATCAAAGGATTCATCATCAGACATCCTAATGCTCTCAAACCTAGAAGTTAATTGCTGCAGTTTGTTTATCTTAACTGCCTTAGTGCCTTCATACACAGTTTGGAGGATTTTCCAAGCAGTATGAGCAACCTCAACATTTGAGATCCTCTTAAATTCCTCCATTGAAACAGCATTGAAGATGGCATTCATAGCTTTGCCATTGAAGCCTGCTGCTTTTTTTTCAGAAGTTTGCCACTCACTCACAGGAGTAGTGGGCTTCTGCCATCCGTATTCAACGGAATTCCAAACCCTCTCATCAATTGATTTCAGGAATGCTTTCATCCTTACTTTCCAATAAGCATAGTTGTTCCCATCAAAGTGAGGAGGAACAACAAGAGAGTGTCCATGCTCCATGACAACAGGGGTCAAGGATCAGCTTAGAGATAAAAAATCTCTAACAAGAGAGCTACCCTCTCTGATACCACTTGAACGGTTTTAGACCCCTTAACACACAACCAGATTGAGTAGCCTAGTTAATTAGCCAAGTTGTTACTTAGTCAAATTAAGCAATTCTAGGTTAAAACAATCAAACAATCATATCATGAAAATATATAGCAGCGGAATAATAAATAACACACGATATGATCACCTAGGAAAACCAAACTGGTAAAAAACCTGGGGAGGATTTTACCCACCGATCCTCAAGGCAAAACTGAATTCACTATGAAAGAATTGAAGTTCATACAAAAGGACTTACAAGCTCCCCGCTCGACTTCCTAATGCTACCTACCAGTAGAACTTACTGACACGACCCCGTGCAAGCTCCGAATCCACGGACTCCTTCTTTCTTGAATTCTTCAATCAGCTACAAGCACCCACGCTTGATATTCTTTAAGCTTCAAAGGCAGCAACCAAGTTGATCATCAAGATGTTGAAGTAATCTCCATCTAGAAAACCCTAACCTTTGTGTAAAGGAAAGCTCCTCTAGATCTCACAAGAGATTTACACAAAACAGCAATGTATGAGCAACAATACAACTGGAGCAACTCAAAAACGTGGCTAGGGTTTTGCCTTATATACCTAGGGCAAAAACATAAAAACCCTAAACGTTTAATGAGTTAGGGCTGAGTTGGAAAACTGCAGAAAAACGCAATCTGATCGATTTTCGATCGATCGAATCTATTCTTCGATTGATCGAGCCAGACCGAAATGCCCCAATGCATCTACAGTCTCTCGATTCCAACTTTACAATAATTAATCAACTTTGAGCATACTTTAACAAGTCTAAACATGTTGTTTTGATCATGGTTTGCCAATATTACAAATTAGAGTTCTAAATACATAAATTCCTAAACCTTTAGAACCTAACAGTTACCTAATTGATTTAACCAAATTTTATAGGTTCATTAATTAAGGTAAACCAAAAGTCTTTGAACCAAAAATCTTGGACTTGGAAGTTTGGTTACGTGTGGGGAAGGTATTTGGTATCCCACAATGCCTATCCAAAGATAGTACTTCATTTTAATTTATTCCCAACGATAACTAAAATAAAGAAATGGAATACTAGGCATTTTGATATATTTTTTTTAAGGTTTTTTGCATACAATATACATACATATATATATATATATATATATATATGTGAGTAAATATTTATGTAAGATCTATCATGTGAATAATAATTCCATCAAAATATACAACCAAATCATGTGAGGTATATACATAAATAACATGTGACAAAAGCATATAAACATATTATACAATAACATGTGAATATCTATTATTTACATAACTAGCATGTGAATACCTATTATTTACATAACTAGCATGTGAATACCTATTATTTACATAACTAGCATGTGAATACTAATAGTTATACAAAAATAAATACAATGAAATGAAAAGAGAAGACAAATACAGTGAAATGAAAACAGTTTTATAAAAACAGCTTTAAAAAAAAGTTTTATAAAAAAAACAGTTTTGTAAAAACAATTTATATGAAAACAGATTTTATTATGGAAAAAAAAAAAAACAGTTTTGTATAAAAAAAAGGTTTTTTTTTTTTTTTTAGGGTTTCGGACTTTTTTTTTTTTTTTTTTTTGAAAGAGTTACTTAAAAGATGGGAAAAACTTAAAAGAACAAGTATTTTCTTAGAATAGGGGTGTAGGGGAGATGTATACTCAAGCATTTTTATTTATGGCTCAATATTAACAAGAAAAATAAAGAGACGACAATATAAAACGGGTGCAGAAAAATAAAGAACGATAAATAAAGACTTGAAACATAAAGACTTGGAATTTAAATGACAAGAAAATAAAGTCTTGGAATGTAAATGACATAAAAGTAAAAGCTTGGACTATTGTAAAGTTGATTAAAAATGTTTTTTTTTTCTCCTTTAAATAGAGTCTAATCTCTTTCAAGCTTTATGGATCATTCATCATAAAGAAGTGGGAGTTCTAAGCCATCACGACTCTTATGAGACATACCCATATTGTGCTCTAATGGAGGTTTAAACACCATTTAAGGAGAATAGTAGAAAATCTCTTATTTATTTATTTATTTTTGGTGTCTAGATAACACACACACACACACACAAGTGCAATAAAAGTAAAAAGGGTGATGTGGATGTGCAAGAAAATAAATGGGATGACAAGAAATTAAAAAAAAAAAAAAAAAAGCAATAAAACCCTAGATGCCTAGGTGGGATGAGATTTCTTCCTCCTAAGAGTACTTCCCATACATAGTCTAGGAGATGGTCCAATACCCACCTAGGATAACCAACACTAATATAATATCCAACAACAATGTTAATAGCATTGAAATAAAGGGTTAGATGCAAGCACAATATATACAAGAACATAGTAAAAATAAAGCAACTATATACACAACAAAGTAAAGGAAATATTATATATATATATATATATATATATGAAAGGATAATTACAATGGTAAAAGGGGGGGGGGGGGGTATGGGTTTAGTTATTAAGGAACTAAACCCATCCCAAAACCTTGCCCACAAAGATTACTGTGGGAGGATAAGGTTCGAGTATGGGATAGAGACCTTGGGCCTAGTCCGGGGAGGTGGAAGGGCCCACCCACACATCAGTCTTGACCCGACACGTGGATGAGAATCTAAGGAGGAGAGACGAAGAGGTTGACTCCCCGAGGAGCCTGAAGAGTGAGCGTTCCTCAGGAAACATTGAGCAAGCCACTTGCACCAGAAGACAAAATACTAAAGAAGACAGTAGAGATGTGAAAGCAAAGAAGAATTGAAAAGAGATATATTCCTTGTGCAGCACTATCCTATAATTGAGACTTGAATATTACATGAACTAATGTTCCTCTGCCTAACCTGAGGAAGTGTTAATCTAAAAATCTACAACTCTCTTATAACCTATGCAATATTTTTCCACTCACTTAACAGCTAAACCACATAAGCATATCAAGGTTGACCTTAGAAGCACACTCTATAACAAATTAATTGTATTGGGCTATCATACTTAAACTTTCTATTCTAGGAGGGCTTAAGTGTTTTCGCTCGCTTACAATTACCAAAAAAAAGAAAAAAAGAAAAAAAGTAAAAAAAAGGATGAGGCTTTTTGGTGTAGGGTTTCCTCTAGAGAGAGAGAGAGAGAGAGAGAGAGAGAGAGAGAGAGAGAGAGAGGAGAGAGATTATTTTTTCTAAGGCTATTTTTCCAGAATTTCCTCACTTTTTCTGATTTTCCCTCACTTTTTCTCTCTATTTCTCTATTCTTTTCCACTATTTTTCTCATGATTTTCACAAAAATGGGGGGTATTTATAGGGAGAGGTGGAAAATGGGGGGCTAGCATTAGTGTATTAGGATACACTAGTGCTAGCCTCCTCTTCAGAGAGGTGGCTAGCATTGGTGTATCCTAGTACACCAATGCTAGCCTACCTTATTATCTGCCATGTTAACTTTTTTGTTGTTGTTGTTGTTGTCTTTTTCTAATTTCTGGCCTGATTTCGTGTGGCTTTTTGGAGGAATTTTTGAGTTTTGTTTTCTTTGAATTTTTTATTCATGGAGAGCTCTAGATGTCTAGTTTCTAAAGGTTCTGGCCTTGTTTGATTTGGAGCTACGGTCGTCAAGATATCGTGCTCAGAAGGGAGGTGACACAAAATCGATAAATTCTGAACATCTTTTCTTGAAAAATTCATATCATTCAATCCAAAGCTGGTATTGTCGAGTGCTTTTGGTGAAAATTAGCTAAGACCTTATTCTTCAAGATGGTCTAGCTCTGCTTGTTCCAGTTCTTGCCCAATTGGTACAATTTATTGCGTGAAGTCAGGTAAAAAACTGTTAGTTTACCTGAAAAATACAGTGAAGATTTTATTAGGATTTTGGTATTTGTGTGATATCTCATCCGTTTTAACGCCGATTTTGGTCCATAAAATATCGTTTCGAAAGGAAAAAAAATGTTCTACGAGATGGTCCAAAATTCAACATGATCCAACGGTTGGATCAAAAAGTCAATTCTTTGACCATACCCGAATAGGGTTTAGTAAGATTTTCTGTAAAATGAGTTTTTCAAATGTTGTAACTTTTTGATTCACCATTCAAGCATGTTATGTTATTATTATTATTATTATTATTTCCATTTTTGGCTTTGAAATTCATGATTTTTCACCTTTTCTATTTTTTTTTTTTATTCCGTGGCGCGAAATCCATCATTGGCTAAACAATTATTTGGTTATGCCATTTTGGGCTTTGCTCTAACCGAAGCTATTGCATCGTTTGCCTCAATGATGGCCTTTTTGATTTCATACGTATTCTGATCTTTGTTTTGACGCGTGAATTGGGGCCGAACAAAATACGGTATCGACATCTCTCTTCCCTTTAAAGTTAAAGAAATTCTGGAAGCCGTGCTTTAGGATTTTCTTTTCTGTTAAGTGACCATACTTTAGATCTCATAGAGATTCATTCTCTCTGATCTCTAAAGTAATCCCTTCTCATAGATTAATTCATGCAAGTAAGTACTTAGTCTGTAAGTCCTTTTCTTTCTATATTTTCATGATTCACATGTTTGTTTGCATGCATGTCCAAGTTTATTCATGTCCTTCTTTCATGTTTTATGATTAATATGTTCATCTAATAATCACATGATTTATGCATAATAGATCTACGATGATTTATGAAATTCCCTTTATGAATGTATGACATTTTCTTAAAATTTAAGGGTATGTTTGGTAACTGTTTTTTCCCTTTATTTTTTTTTTTCAAAAATAATTTTCTATTTTTGAGACTAAAAAACTTGTTTGGCAAACCCAAAAATGGACAGAAAATAAAAACTGTTCTCAAAACTCAATTTGTGAAAGAAACTGAAAATATGCAAAAGTCTATTTGCAGTTTCTAATTTTTCAAAAGTCAATGAAAACATGCATTTAATTTAATGAATCTATCTCATTTAATGAGTTAGCATTATAGTTCAAATCCTAGTAAGAACATATTTTAGTATTTTCTATTTTTTTCTTCAAAAAACTATATATATATATATTTTTTTTAAATTTCAACTAACCAAACATGTTTTTGATTTCAAAAATACAAGATTTTTTTTTCTTTATATTCCCAAAAACAAGTTTTTGAAAATAGAAAAAAAAAAATAGTTACCAAACATAACCTAATGTTTCTTCAAATAAAAACATATTTGATTTTGTTTTTTTCAATCTCATGTTTTCTTTCAAATAAAAACAAATCTGGATTTTTTTATCAAATCTCATCTTTTCTTTCAAAATAAAAACATATCTAGATTTTTTATATCAAATCTCATGTTCTCTTTCATAATAATAACAAATCTGAATTTTTCTTTCAATCTCATGTTTTCTACAATAATAAAAACATATCTGGATTTTTTATTATCAACTCTCATGTTTCTGATAGGCCAAAAACATATTGACCTCTTGTGATGAAATTAATTGATCAATTAGCCAAGTTTATTAATTAATCAAATTAACATGCAAATGCGTGGTAGCACAAACAAATCACTAATAAAACTAAGTATGCAGAGGAAAATAAATTGACACGGTGAATTGTTTACGAATGGGGAAAACCTACATGGCAAAAACCCCATCGTGTGATTTTAAGGTCACCACTCCCGAGAATCCACTATTATCACAACAAGCGACTACAAGTAAAGGAATCTCAGTACCTTATACCTACCTATAGTTGAACCCTTACCCCAATACCCTATTGGACTTGTTCTGTAGTGACAATCTCTCCTTTTGATGCACGGCTCCCAGTACTTGACTAACTAATTGCGCGGATCCTAAGACGTGACTTCAAACACCAACTAGAGAAGGTTGTTGGCTGCAAAATTCTTCAGTTCATCCAGACAATAAAGATCGGGAAGCTCCTTGGTTACAAAACCCTTCGGTGCACAAACACAGCAGCTTCTTCACAAGAAAGATGAATTAGGGCAAATTTTGTCTTCGGTCACAATTTGCTTGCTCAACAGCTCTATAGGTCTCGATAGATAGCTAGCTGTCGAGCTTTAATGAACAATACTTCTCACACTTGAATCTTGGACAAATTTGCATGCCTTTAACACTTGAACTTGAAACAAGGTTTCTTGAAGTATTAAACACATCCTAGATCTACTCAATTACAAGTAAAGTGTGTTTTGTCAAAGGATTAGCCAATTACATAAAATAGTGACATATGTTCCTAACTAGTGAATTACATATGTCCTAACAATCTCCCCCTTTGGCAATCCGTGACAAAACCACAACAAACAAATGAACATATGAGAGAAATCATAAATCACTCAACTCATATTCACTTGTTGAATACAATAAAATCTATCCTAACACAAAATCTTGAAAAACTTTGCAAGAAGAGAGTTTATGGCAAGTAGATTTTGACAACCTATATTTCTGAAACACTTTAAACAAAACTTATTAAGGCATCTTTGTGTGAAATAGAAATAATAGATTGCATACAAGTTATAAGAAACATGTGTATAAAGAAAAAAAAAGAAACAACACATGGAGAGATAGGTGAAAAGAAAAACATACATCAGTATAAAAGGAATATAAGTACAATGTATGTCAAAATGGTCACAAGACCAATAAACAAGATATGATGTATCTGAAATAGAAAGAAAAAAAAAAATACATCAAGTCCTCACTACATCCCTCAATGTACACACTCCCCTTAACAAAAATCTCATTTACTAACTCTCCCCCTAAGTACGACTACTCTCATAACCAAAACTACTCCCACTTTTGTCATGGGTGACAAAGGGTAAGAGTATCAAGTAGACATCTCGTCATCGCAGGGTGAGCTAGCATTTCCATCTCCATCATCATCGTCGTCGTCGGAGTCGTCCTCGGATGCCTCAGGAGGAGGAGAGGGAGACTCCACAAAGCCACCAAGGCGAGCCTGCCGTCTAGCAATACGGCCGACACGGGTGTTCACTTGACACAACTCATCAGTGAGAGTGTCAAAGCGAGCATCCATCCGCTGAAGCTGCGCCATGATCGCATCCAAAGTCACACCTCCTACTGAAGTTGAGGGAGTGGAGGTGGATGGAGATGAAGGAGTGGGACGAGCTGTCGGACTGGACCTCCTAGATCGAAACTGCGCCTTGCTTCGTTGAACAGTAGCGTAGTCAATGGCACACATAATGGAGAAGTGGTCAAAAACGAGAAAGGGAACAGAAAAATGGCGTAAGATCCTTGTGATAATGGAGGGAAAGATGAGCTTATCACGGGTCGCCGTAACCCTATAAACATCTATGATAGAAAGAATGAAATGTGAGGGAAAATCTATAGTGAGATGCTCTAACAAGGAAAGCAAAAATTGAGCATGAGACTCTGTGATAGAGTTATAATGAGAAAGAGGGTGTAAAACAAAAGTCATCACCATGTTCAAGAATCTAGGACCTTTAGCAAAGTTCGAATATGGAGTAAACTGACGATCACCCCAATCAGAAGGGCGCTCGCAAAAAGTAGAAATCATCTTGTCTTTGGACACAGTCGTCAGACGCTCACAACCGGGATAGTTAGGATGCTCTACCCTCGAGACATAGAGCACATTGGGTACCAACTCCAGTGTAACCACTATGCGCGTACCTTAAACGCGAGTATAAAAAAAAGGTACAGAATAAACAAGTCCATGCATGTTGGAGTAAAACTCCTGAATCAGCACAGATGGACAGGTGACCAGGACATCACACAGTGACTCCCAACCCTGATTGTGAATGACAGTGGGTAGGTCAGTGTCGGAGAAGTCTAACAAAATGACTCGGTGTTCCAAATGAACACCTCGTCGAGAAAAGTTCTTCGAGAAAAAATAATTGCATCATGGGCTCAGCCTAATCTAATCCTACCAGCACACAATCAGTTGCACACATCTAAATGCATGACAATACTATTATAATGCTCATGAGATGCAATGCATGAAGTTTTTAAGATCAAATCTTCAAAATCCATCCCAAAAATTTCACAAAAACCTCTTTAATTTTTGAAAAACTCCAAATTTTACAGAAATCCCAAAAACTTAGGTTACAAAGCATGAAATGCATGAAAATGAAGGATTAGAAACTTACCAAGTGAAGAAAAACTTGAATAAGCTTGAAGAATCCTTGAGGAAAAGGTTGAAGGTGAGTGAGAGAGGTTTGGGAGGTGAATAGACACGAACAGATCGAGAGAGATCGAGAAAGTGATGATCGGATCGCGCTGAAACCTATATATAGGTGTTCAGTAATTCTCGATAGATAGAGGTATCGAGAGGTGTCGAGATTTAAAAGTTTCGACAAATGCAGCTATTGAGAGGTGTCCACAGCAAAACAAGCTCGATGGATCGAGGAGGTATCGAGGGGACAAGAACATTCTCAATCAATCCACCTAGCTATCGAGAGTTGTCGAGATTGCGATAAAAAGCAACTGAAGAGCTCGACAAATAAGACAGGTGTCGAGAAGTGTCAAGGAGCTGTCGAGATTGCTTAAATACAGTTTTTCAAGAAGAGAAAAACACAGATATGAATACAATCAACCATGCAACTCAACCAATGATCCAAACAGCATTTTGAACTCTCAAAATCATCTCTCAACCAAAAAAATTAAGCACATAGATCCCAAAATCACACACACACACTAAACAAGTCTAACTAATTTTATATTTCAAAAACAAGTTAAGACAGTTTAGTAAGCATACATTAACACATGTAAACCTTGTGATGGCCAAATCATATTGTACCTGCACATGTATCAAGAGTAGCAAAGAATATTGCGTGCTGTGTGTGAAAAACATCGCAAGATTGCATAAGTGTATACATGTTATGACGATTTGAGATATGAGAAAATCACTTTAACTCACACACAATCATAGCTGTTTGATGGGGACTATCACCTTCGAGGTACATCCTATAACTCCCACATCTCTTAGAATACACGCTTGCAATCATATATAAAGCATTTTGATCTTTTTGTTTTTATTTTTCTTTGCATATTTTTCTTTTTAAGTGAATCATGCATGAGCATATAAGAGAAAGAAAAGAAATACCCAATGATGTTAAGCACTTGACATTCCAATTTTGCTATGCCGAAGCACACAAATGTCATTGACATTGCACTTTTGCTATGCCGAAGCATACATATGTCTTTTCATGATTGGCGGGCAACAATGATGAGATGGTTATTTATGCCTTTCTCTTAAGATTTTCTAGTTCTTCCCGTCAAAAAGAGTGATACGAGTGTTAAGTAAAAGAGATTACTTAATCTTACTTATCACAAACACGAGCCACAAAGCTCACTTGCTTAGTTGTGCATAGAGATGCTCATCTAAGCTACAAGAGATACAAAGTTTAGAAAAATTTGTTTCAATGGTCATCCAAAGTACACAAGTACCAATGTACACAAAACACACACTGTTTTTGTATTTTTCTCATTTTTCAATTTTTTTTTTAAAAATTTGTTTATCAAAAACAAAATAAACAAAACTGAAAACAAACAAAAACATGTTAAACAAGGCAAAGCATAAAAACTAGATTGACTCAAAACTTGAAAACAAAACACACAAGTAATGCAAACAAAAACAAGAAGGGAGAGAGAGAAACAGTGACATAATCACTTGGAGCTCTTTTCCTTCCACACTTTAGAAGAACCTTTCCCTTGAGTAAACTCTTGAACTGGCGGTGAGGGAGAAAAATTGAAACCGTTCAAGTTCGAAAGGAACATGAGGGCTTTGAGAAGATCTACAAGAGGAGCAAAAGAGGATGGAAACTGATTCTGGTTTCTCGATGCGATCATGCCGTTGCTCTGTTGAGTGGCTAACCACTTATAGCAGTTAGCTCGAGTATGACCGGTTGCTCCACAGTGATGACAGAGATGCTACTTCTTCTATTTAGGCTTTTGAGAGTTAGCATTCTTAGCCCTAGGGTTTTTAGCTTCTTTCTTATCCTACTTAAGGGGTGCTTCTAAGATAGATTTACCCTTGTCTATGTTCTCATTAGCTAAATCAGTTTTGACATTAGTGTTCTCAGTTTCAACATTATTAGTAGGAGGAACAAAAACAATAGTACTAGTAGAAGCAATATTAGAAGGAGAGAAATCATACCTTAAACCGATTCGATCGGAAGTAGATTTTTGAAGACTCAGCATTTCATCGAGCTTTGCACTTGAAGTCATTTCCAGATGAGCGTTCTGCCTCAAGCTTCTTGATCTTCTCAGCCAAGAAGTTATTCTCAAACCTTAGTACTTCAATAGTCTTATTAGCTTCATCAAACTTCGTGGAAAGCTATTCACGCTCAAACTCCACATCACTAAGCTTCTTGGTGGTCAACCTATACAACTTCTCATGCTTTTCTGAGACCTTGTATAACTTTGCATAGGCTGTGTGGATGTCATCTTATTCATCCATCTTCTCAAACTTGGACTCCACCAATTCCTCTTCTTCATCCACATCTTTAACAATCCCTTCAGCAGGATTGACAGTGGCAGTGAAGGCATTTAGGATTCCGTCATCCTTATTGTCAGAATCATCTTCAGGCTCGGTGTCGCTTAAAGTAACAGCAAGTGCCTTACTCTTCCCAATGGTCTTGAGATATGTAAGGCACTCTTGTTTCATATAACTGAAGCCTTAACACCCAAAACACTTTGGTCCTAAAGGAACAGTGTACTGACCGCCATCCCTCGCATCCTTCTTCCCTTTGTCTTGGCTCTTGAACTGAGAAGAACTGGATTGCCTATGATCCTTGTCGAAGCCCTTCCCATTGGCATTCTTCATGAACTTCTTAAATTGCCTTATAATGTAGGACTTCATCCTAGAATCCTCATCATCTGAAGACTCATCAGTATCGCTACTCTTGGCCTTCAATGCCATGCTCTTGCCCTTACCCGACTTGTCAATTCTTGTTAAACCTAGCTCATAGGTCTGCTGATTACCAACCAACTTTGTCAACGGAATCTTATCAATGTCCTTTGATTCCTCGATCGCGGTGATCTTGGAATGGAATCTCTCGGGTAGAGATTTGAGCACATTTCTCACAATCTTGGGTTCAAGAATGGTTTTCCCAAAATTGAAGGCTGAGTTCACTATGTCCTTGAGCTTGGCATAGAACTCATCAAATGACTCATCCTCCTCCATCTTAATCTCTTCGAAGCTAGTAGTGAGCCTTTGAAGCTTCAAGTCCTTGACAGTCTTTGTTCCCTCATAGGTTGTCTAGAGAATGGTCCATGCTTCCTTTGTAGTTTCAGTGAAGGATATCTTCTTGAATTCCACATTAGTGACTACACTGAACAAAGCATTCAATGCCCTGCTGTTGAAGTTTGCCGCCCTGATCTTAGAATCATCCCAGTTGGCCAGCGCTTCCTTTGGCTTGGTCCAGCCTATCTCCACAGCTTGCCACACTTTCTCATCTAAAGACTGCAAGAAAGCTCTCATGCATACTTTCCAGTCTGCATAGTTAGTGCCATCAAATAAAGGAGGTATGATAAGAGATTGTCCTCTATCCATGACAAACAGGGGTCAATGGATCAACACAGTAAAGATTAATCCTAATCAGAGTATGTCTGCTCTAATACCACTTGATAGGCCAAAAACGTATTGACTCCTTGTGATGAAATTAATTGATTAATTAGCCAAGTTTATTAATTAATCAAATTAACATGCAAACACGTGGTAGCACAAACAAATCACCAATAAAGCTAAGTATGCAGCGGAAAATAAATTGACACGGTGATTTGTTTACGAATGGGGAAAACCTACACGGAAAAAACCCCATCTGGTGATTTTAAGGCCATCACTCCCGAGAATCCACTATTATCACAACAAGCGGTTAAAAGTGTTAGGACATATGTGGTTCACTTGTTAGGAACATAAGTCAATATTTTATGTAGTTGGCTAATCTTTTGACAAAACGCACTTTACTTGTATTTGGGTAGATCTAGGATGTGTTTAATACTTCAAAGAACATGTTGTTCAAGTCTAGTATTAAAGCCATGAAGATTGAACCAAGAAACAAGTGAAGAAAAGGTGTTCATTAAAGCTGGACAGATAGCTCGACACCTGTGGACAGATAGCTCGACAGCTTCTCGACACCTCTCGACAGCTAGCTATCTATCGAGCTTCTTAAGCTTTTTCTTTATCGCAATCTCGACACCTCCTGGACACCTGGTGGATCAATCGAGAAAGTTTCTGTCTCCTCGACACTTTCTCGACACCTCTTCGATAGCTGTATCTATCGAGCCTCATTAAACCTCGACACCTGCTTGACACCTTCTCAACACCTGCTATCTATCGAGGTTATGGGAATTTAGATTTTCAGATCTGATTTTTGGGCCAGACTTATGTATTTGTGTAGGGTTTCTTTTCTCACAACCCTAGACCTATATAAGGCTTATTTTAGAGGCCGTCACAAAAGAGAATACAAGGAGAACATATGCAAAAGGTGACCTATGCCTTATTCTCTCTGAAAGAAGCTACTGCATCTTTGCGCCTTAGGGTTTTGTAACCAAGTGCTTCTTGATCTTCATTGTTGATGAAGTGAAGAACTTTACAGCCAACATCTCCTTCTAAGTTGGTGTTTGAAGTCGCATACTGGGATTCGCGCAATTGGTTAGTCACGTACTGGAATTCGTGCATCATCAAAGGGTGGCGTTCATATTACCTCATTAACATGTTGGGTATTTCTTTTCTCTCTCTTATATGCCCATGCATGATATGCTAAATAAAAGAAAATATGCAAAGAAAATAAAAGGCAAAAAGATCAAAAATACTTTAAATATGATTGCAAGTGTGTATTCTAGGAGATGTGAGAGTTATAGGATGTACCTCAAAGGTGATAGTCCCCATCAAACTGTTATGATTGTGTGTGAGTTAAAGTGATTTTCTCATATCTCAAATCGTCATAACATGTATACACATATGCAATCTTGCGATGTTTTTCACACACAACACGCAATATTCTTTGCTACTCTTGATACATGTGCAGGTACAATGTGATTTAGCCATCACAAGTGTTTACATATGCTAATGTATGCTCACTAAACTGTCTTGACTTGTTTTTGAAATATAAAATAGGTTAGACTTGTTTAGTGTGTGTGTGTGCTTTGGGATCTATGTGCTTAACATTCTTTTCTTGTTGGGAGATTTGTTTTTTCACATGTTTTGCATCCTTCTATTATCTTGTCATCCATAGCATCTTGTTTCATTACATTCATGCATTTATATGGATTTCTTTGTGCCTCCTTGATCATCTTTATGTTTCTCAGGCGAAGCTTTTTAGCTTCTTGTATCCTTTGTCAATCATGACAAAAAGGGGGAGAAATTGTGATGTGGTTTCTGTTTAAGATTCTACAAGTTAGGGGGAGAAATACATTCCTTTGTAAAGGGGAGATGTGTTTCATCTTGTTAGGGGGAGTACTTACTTCCTTTTTCTTGTACTTTGGGTCTTGTGACCATTGTTTACATACATTGTGCTTATCTTCTTTATATGATAATGTATGTTTTCTTCACCTACCTTTACATGTGTTGTTTCTTTTCTTTCTTTATACACATGTTTCTTATATTTGTATGCAATATATTATTTCTGTTTCACACAAGATGCCTTGATGAGTTTTGTTTAAAGTGTTTTAGAAATACAGGTTGTCAAAGTCTACTTGTCATAAACTCTCTTCTCGCAAAGTTTTTCAAGAGTTTGTGTTAGGATAGATTTTATTGTATTCAACAAGTGAATATGAGTTGAGTGATTTATGACTTCTCTCATATGTTCATTTGTTTGTTGTGGTTTTGTCATGGATTGCCAAAGGGGGAGATTGTTAGGACATATGTGGTTCACTTGTTAGGAACATAAGTCAATATTTTATGTAGTTGACTAATCCTTTGACAAAACGCACTTTACTTGTATTTGGGTAGATCTAGGATGTGTTTAATACTTCAAAGAACATGTTGTTTAAGTCTAGTATTAAAGCCATGAAGATTGAACCAAGAAACAAGTGAAGAAAAGGTGTTCATTAAAGCTGGACAGATAGCTCGACACCTGTGGACAGATAGCTCAACAACTTCTCGACACCTCTTGACAACTAGGTATCTATCGAGCTTCTTAAGCTTTTTCCTTATCGCAATCTCGACACCTCTTAGACACCTGGTGGATCGATCGAGAAAGTTTCTGTCTCCTCGACACCTCCTTAATAGTTGTATCTGTCGAGCCTCATTAAACCTCGACACCTGCTCGACACCTTCTAGACACCTGCTATCTATCGAGGTTATGGGAATTCAGATTTTCAGATCTAATTTTTGGGCCAGACTTATGTATTTGTGTAGGGTTTCTTTTCTCACAACCCTAGGTCTATATAAGGCTTATTTTAGAGGCCGTCACAAAGGAGAATACAAGGAGAACATATGCAAAAGGTGACCTATGTCTTATTCTCTCTGAAAGAAGCTACTACGTCTTTGCGCCTTAGGGTTTTGTAACCAAGTGCTTCTTGATCTTCATTGTTGATGAAGTGAAGAACTTTGCAGCCAACCTCTCCTTCTAAGTTGGTGTTTGAAGTCGCGTACTAGGATTTGCGCAATTGGTTAGTCACGTACTGGGATTCGTGCATCACCAAAGGGTGGCGTTCATATATTGAAGAGTTCAGAGGTTCTGAAGCGGTAGAACGTTTCTACTGTGAGTTCATCTATGGGGATTGTAGAGTCTAGGGACAAAGGTTTTGTACTAGATTTAAAACTTCTCTTTACTGTAGTGGATTGCTTTTCGGGAAGGTTTCCCCCCAGGTTTTTTACTGTGAAACTGGTTGGTTTCATTGGTTTTCCTAGGTCATCATATCTTGTCTTATTTATTTTTCTGCTGTATGATTTTGACATGATATTGATGTTTGCTTGTTTTAACAAGTTTTATGCATAATAAATATAATTAACAACTTGGGTTTAAAACTCGTTAATTCTATCAACCGGGGTTTAAATTTTCCAACAACAAGTAAATGAATCCCAATACCTTATACCAACCTACAATTGAACCCTTACCCCAATAACCAATTGGACTTGTTATGTAGTGACAATCTCTCATTTTGATGCATGGCTTCTAGTACGTGACTAACCAATTATGCGGATCCCAGTATGCGACTCCAAACACCAACTAGAGAAGGTTGTTGGCTGATCGAGAAGCTCCTTGGTTACAGCAGTGCACAAACACAGTAGCTTCTTCACTAGAAAGATGAACTAGGAAAAATTCTGTTTGCGATCACAATTTGCTCGAACAAACTTTGCTCAACACTTGTGCAACTTGTGTCACCTTTGACAGCCCTTAAAATAATCCTTTTATATGTCTAGGGTTGTGAGAAAAGAAAGCCCAAACATACAATCACGGATTGAATGAAAAACAAAACAAAAAATCTAAATTTCATAAACCTTGACGAATACCCTATCTGTCAAGATGCTGTCGAGCCACGGGCATCAACGGCTCTACAAGTCTCGATATATAGCTAGTTGTCGAGCTTTAATGAACAACACTTCTCACACTTGAATCTTGGACAGACTTGCATGGCTTCAACACTTGAACTTGAAACAAGGTTTCTTGAAGTATTAAACACATCCTAGATCTACCCAATTACAAGTAAAGTGCGTTTTGTCAAAGGATTAGCCAATTACATAAAATAGTGACATATGTTCCTAACAAGTGAATCACATATGTCCTAACATTTTCTTCCAAATAAAAACAGATCTGGATTTTTCTATCAAATCTCATCTTTTTCTTTCAAAATAAAAACAGATCTGGATTTTTCTATCAAATCTCATGTTCTTTTTCATAAAAAAAACAAATCTAAAATTTTCTTTCAATCTCATGTTTTCTACAAAAATAAAGATAGATCTGGATTTTTTCTATCAAATCTCATGTTCTCTTTCATAATGAAAATATATTTGAATTTTTCTTTTTCAATCTACTATTTCTCTTTCATAATAAAAATAGATCTGGATTTTTCTCTATAAGTTTCTTATGTTCTAAATAAAAACAGATCTTGAATAGCTTTTCAAAGTTTCTTTTAGTTTAAAGAGAGTAGATTCATAAAGTTCACTTCTTGACTTAATTTTAGATTTATCATTTAAACACATGTTGCATCTCATCATTGTATGTTAATGGGTACTTAAATGATCATTAGAGTCTAGAAGACCAGATTTTGTTTAAGTAGGATGCGTGCCTAACACCTTCCTATCCTGTAACCTAGCCCTTAAACCATAGACTTAGGTTCGTAGAGTAGTTTTTTTATTTTTTTTTTTATTTTTATTTTTTTTGGTAGATTGTAACTAAGAAAAAGAGCTTTGTGATTCTTTACTTAGATTGTAATTAGGACCAAAGCTATGTAAAGTTTCTTTCTATCAATTGTAATTGTTCAAATCAATAAGAACTCGATGTTATTCATGTACTTTTTTAGTTTTTTCTTATTTTTTTTGTAATATAAAAAAATATGTGGTGACTCCACAATAACAAAAACCCCAAAAGATACCTATCTCTTTTTGAGAGGGCCCAAATAGTTTTGGTCTCTCACACTTTGTATTCCTTCATTCAATTTCAATCTTATTTCTGTGAGTCAGCTCACAAAACCACTCTTTGTTGTCTTATCTTCTTTGGTTCTTTGTGTTTTATCCAAGCCCTTGCTCCTTGGAGCACAATTGGTCTGGGTTGAAAGTATTATGGACTATATCTGCTTCAAGACAACACTTCTATTTCTTTTTCTGGTTTAGCTTCTACAAATTCTATTCAGCCACATGTTTGGCAGTCTAGATTGGGGCATATATCAAATGCCAAATTGGCTTTGATGAACAATAATGAACCTCTTTTCAGTTCAAATAAAACTTTTCATTGTGATGTTTGTCCTCTATCTAAAAAAAAAGACTTCATTTTCAGCCTAGTGTTTATGTTTCAAAAACTTGTTTTGATCTTATACACTGTGATCTTAGGGGACCTTTCTTTGTCCTAACTATTGATGGTTACAAAATTTTTTCTGACAATTGTTGATGATTTCTCAATTTGTAAATGGGTGTATTTACTCAAGTATAAGTCTAAGACACAATCTTTGTTAGAACAATTTTGTACCATGGTTGAAAATCAATTTGATAAGAAAATCAAATGCCTAAGGAGTGACAATGGAATTGAATTCATCATGACTGGTTTCTTTAAAACAAGAGGCATCTTGCATCAACTTAGTTGTGTAGTTACTACTCAACAGAACTCTATTGTTGAAAGGAAGCACCAGCGTATTCTTAATGTTGCAAGAGCTCTTAAATTCCAATCTCATTTACCTTTGTCTTTTGGGGGGCTATGTGTTTTAAATGCAGTGTATTTAATTAATAGATTTCCATCCTCTTCTTTGTCAAATAAAAGTCCTTTTGAAATTCTTTTTGCGCATGTTCCAAATTATTCTCACCTTAGACCTTTTGGATGTCGTTGCTATGCTTCTACTCTCTCGCATAACAGATCCAAGTTTGAACCTAGAGCTACAGAGTGTTTTTCTAGGTTACCCCTATGGAATCAAAGGCTATAAAGTCTTAAATCTATCTACTAATTCCATGAAACATCTTTTCCTTTTGCCTCTAGTTACAATTGATTCTATTTCTCATTCCACTAACACTTTTGTTACTCTTAGTCCTACAACTGATATTTTTGAAACATTCGATTCTCCTTCTCATTCTACTAATACATCCCCTTCCCTAAATACTTAAATGTCCACTATCATTCCCACAAATACTCATTCTCCTCCTTCTCCTTCTGTACTTGATTCTTCTCCACCTATTCCTACTACTCCTGCATCTATTCCAACAAGAAAGTCATCCAAACCCCTCAAACCACCAACTTATTTACAAATTATTCTTGTAATGTAGCCATACACACTTTAGGTTCTCCATATGATAGTACAGCTTCTCTTGCATACTCCCATCTTGATCCTAATTACCAATCTACCTACTGACCATCAGTTCCACTGAGCAAGAACCTGAACATTTCTTCCAAGCAGTTAAACATCTTGCTTGGATAGTGGTTATGGACAAGGAAATTTCAGCCTTGGAGAGTAATCACACTTGGATAATGACTTCATTACCTGTTAGCAAGACTCCCATTGGGTGTAAGTTGGTTTATAGGATTAAGCTAAATCCTTATGGTACAGTTAGTAGGTTTAAGGCTTGGTTAGTTGCTAAAGGTTATACTCAAAGGGAGGGATTGGATTATCTGGAAACCTTCTCTTCAGTAGCAAAATTTGTCTTTGTTAGGGTTTTGCTTTCTTTAGCTGCTATGAAAGATTGACCTTTACATCAATTAGACGTAAATAATGCTTTTCAAGAAGTGTATATGACATTGCCAACTGGTTTTCATTGTAAGGGGGAGCATTCTAATTTATCTTCTCCTTTGGTTTGTAGATTGGTGAAGTCTCTCTATGGTTTGAAGCAAGCTTCATGACAATGGTATGTAAAATTGTTAGCGACTATTCTTGAGCTTGGTTTTAAACAATCAAGAGCTGACTATTCCTTGTTTGTGCATTTTCTAGGCTCTTCATTCACTACATTCCCTAACTACATTATTGCTTTGGGGAACTTATTGGATCAAAAGTTTGGTATTAAGGATCCTGGTTCTCTTAAATATTTCTTGGGTTTGGAAATAGCAAGGAATGACAATAGGATAAGCTTGAACCAGAGAAAGTATGCTTTGAAGATTCTTAAAGAAATTGGTATGACTGGATGCAGGCCTATGAAATCACCTATGGAATAGCAATTAAAATTGTCTAAGGAAGAAGGGAAGTTACTCAAAGATCCTAGCCAGTATAGAAGACTTGTTGGAAAATTGTTGTTTCTTACTCTTAGCAGACTTATCACTTATGCTGTGCATAGATTAAGTTAGTTTTTGGCTCAGCCAAGAGAACCACACATGAAGGCAGCCTCTAGAGTACTTCAGTATATCTAGGGGACACTAGGTTAAGGAATTTTCTTCCCAATTGATTCAAACTTGCAGCTTAAAGCATTTTGTGATGCTGATTGGCAGGATATCCGGATACAAGAAAGTCTTTGACAGGGTGTTGTGTGTTTTTGGGTAATGCCTTAGTATCTTGGAGCACTAAGAAGCAAAGTGTAGAGTCAAGATCTTTAGTTAAAGCTGAGTACAGATCTATGGCAACAACCACTTGAGAAGTGATTTGGTTACTTTATCTGTTGGAAGATTTACAAGTATCACATCACAAATCAGCCTTGATGTATTGTGACAATCAAATAGCTAGCTTTGCATATAGTTGCAAACCCCATGTTCCATGAGAGAACAAAACATATTGAAGTGGGTTTTCATATAGTTCGAAACAAAGTCAAAGATGGCACTGTTAAGACCTTTTATGTGTCAACTAGAAATCAACTTGCTGATATTTTTACCAAAGCTCTTGGTGTTGATAGTTTCCTAAAACTGTTGAGAAAGTTAGGGGTGATTTACACCTTTGCTAATAATGTGATATATCCAGAGTTTAATGCAGAAAAACTAGAAGCAAGAGCTTTGCTCTTTAGGGGGGAGTGTTGAAAATAAGGAAGAAGAACAAGGGAGCAAAACCCCATTGTTTCAAGTTTCATTAAAGTAAACAAACATGAAGATACAACAACGTTTAGTGTGAATGAGCAATTACTAAACTAAATGAACACGGTGCCATTTTTCTATTCTTTCCACAGTGACTTGCTGCAAACAATGTCGTCTCAGTTAAGGGTATGTTTGGTAAACTGTAATAGGCACTATAATATAATAGTTATTCCTATGGTTTAGCCATTCAGTAGTTTGGTTATGTTTTTATTACAGAGAATAGTAATTTCTTATGAATAGCTATTCTTTAAAATGAGAAATAACTATTCATCTCAAAAAGGGTTGTAATAACTATTCCTTAGCAGGTGCATTAATTTCTAAAATTAATATATTTCCAAATAAACAAACTTTCGATAAGCACATAACAATTATGAAAATAAAAAAATCACAAAAAATAACTAATCTCTCTTTCAAATTTAAAAAATATTATTTTTTAGGAAATATAATTATATGAGTAAGACATTTCCTAAAATATATCTTAAGTTTGATTTAAAATGCTTTCATTTCATTATCTTCAAGGTTCTACTATTATGTTGTCACCAAACAAATAAATAATAATAAGTATTAAATTACAACATCTTGTATTCCCTGTAATACCTATTCCTATGTAATTACCATTACAGTTTACCAAACGTACCCTAAGTGATTCAATTCATGTTTTAGTTTGTTAATGATGGACACATGTAATTTCTTGGTTATTAGCAATGATAACTGCTTTTCCCGCTTATTCTAGGAAGGTTGTTTTCTCTCTTTGTTTAGCTTGTATATATAGCATAGAGTTCGTACTTTGTATTTATATTTATTACTCTCAATATTCCTTAGTCTTTCAATCAATAAGAGATAATTGTTCTATTTAGAGAGTGTACATGTTTTTAGATATTTTTACAGGAGCCATTGCTTCGACTACAATTTTGCTCATTCTTAGTCAAATGAGAAAACCCCACCATGTGCAATATGATTAGAAACGAAAAGAGCAATACATAAACTCTGTCTTTCGTATTATCCGCATACATTAATTCTATATATTTAATCGAATGGAGCAGCCATAATGGGCTTGCCATTGTTGAGATAAGCTATTTAAATATTTTAGTACCACATAATGATCATATTGATTTTGTAAAACAGCATTAATTTATTTCTTAGTTTAATGTGTTTTTTTTTTACTCTTTTGCTCCCCCGTCATTGATAAAAGAAGCTAACCGAACATACGCTAGAATAAGTTAAAAAGTTTCTTCTCAAAAAAAAAAAAAAAAAGTTGTATATTATAATTTATATCTATGGTATAATTGTATTTTTTGTTTTTTTGTTTTGGTTTCATGAGTTTACCTCATTCGCATTATTAATAAAAATCTTCCCACTTTGAATATTCATTAATTTTTTCACCAATTTCAGTTTATGCTTGTTTCTCTATAAGACGTTTTACGGAAAACGTTTTAAGCATTTTTTAAAGTATTTGTTTCATTGTTAAATTTGTTCAAACTTGAAAATGCTTTCCATTGACCATAAAATTATTTGTAAAATGTTTTACCTTTAAAAACTTGGTAAAATATTTTACAAAAACACACAATGACTCTTTCCTTCTACCTAGTGGTTGGGTCATTAGTTCTATAGTTGGTGCCAACAGTCCGATTACTAGAACCTCTCGGTGGTTGGGGCTAGAGGTTCAATTACCGGAGCCTTTGGTCTGGTGGTTGGTGCCAACAGTCTGGTCACTGAACCTTTTGGTAGCTATGACACCAATTCTTTTGGTTTTTTCTTAGAAAATTTTACATGTCATATTAAACCCTTAAAATATTTTACAGCAAAACAAATAGGATGTTAATACATGTTCTCCTTTTTTTCCCCTTACAAATAACTTAATTTTAAAGTATAAGATATAAAAAATAGACACATAACATGATGTAGTTGATAAAATTTAAAGTGAAACACTCAGGATGTGGAGAAATTATAAGATCCACATTGTGGACAAGTGATGTGATCCACTATTCTACTAAAAAACTGATACTTGTTTAAAATTGTTAGTTAGGAAATTTTTTTAAACAGAAATTAATTTCTGACTCAGCAATTTTAAACAAGTGAAAATTTTTTAGTAGAATGGTGGACAAATGACATGATCCACAAGAGAACTTTATAATTTCTCTAGGATGTGACATGTTTATACCCATTTCAAATAAAAAAGCAAGTAAGGATTTGACTTTAAATGATTTCACGTGAAAATATTATTCAATGGATAAATGCAACACTACACGTTGAATCTTTTTCTTTTGATAGGTACCCTTTTTTTTTTTTTTTTTTGAGAAACAATAGGTACCCTTTGATTCATAGATAAGATTAAGTAAAATAAGCGAAGCCTACACGTGAGTCAAAGTAAAAAGAAAAAAAAGAAAAAGAAGAGAATACTAATGATGATGAGGATCAGGACCGCCAGGGCTGACTCTAGTAGGAATATCGAGTTTTCCAATTATTTCTTGTCTCCGTATACTTTCCTTCAGCACTTCTTTGGCACTCTTCAATGCTAAAGACTCGTTGGCGTTGCTCTTAGAAAACGGATCAGGAGAACGCGCTTCACTAGTACTACACAAAAATGCATAAGCCAAAACCAGCACAAGCCAAAACCAGAACCTCCATTTCGCCATTGAATTGCACGAGTTTCGAGATCACTCCAACCTGGGTTTATATACCCTCTTAAAATAAAAGTGAGAGACAGTACTCAAGTGAGACAAATTTTTATAGCAAGGATAGCACTTAGAGAGTATTGAGAGTGGTTGTCCTTAAATTTTAATTTTTAGTAGTGGAGATTTTTCAACCGACTCTAATAGATTAGTTCACATTTCATTTTTTAAGTTCATAGTTTGGCTTTTGATACTATTTAACCACTCGAGTCTAATCTAAATTTCAATGCCGAAATGTGTATGCTTTTAGCCGCCCTATTTTTCTTTAATTAAGCAAGTGAATGTTGAGATCCACCAGTGTAGTGTACCTATTTACGAACTAGACAACAGGACAAAAGTGTTTGACCTGTTAAATTTTCTTCAATCACAAGGAAATATAGATGCCTTGTCAATATGATGATAAAAGATACCACCCATAAAAATTAAAGGATATACTTTGTATCTTTCTTTGTCCATTCCTCTTCAATGCCTTGTCAACGACCTAAAAAGCAATTGTCTGCCAAGTCATGATTTTTGGCCTTATGCACTCAGGTAAGTATTGTACTGAATAGTTTCTCAAAATTCGGCATGTCGGTGAAGTCTGCGTATGAGCTTTTGAGCCATTAAAAGGGTTGCCAATTGCTATTGCTGACCTTTCTACATCCTCCAAAGTTGAAATACTTTTCGTTTACCTCATTACTCTCTAGCTATAATTATTTGTCATGTTCTATTGGGTATCATATCATTCAAAGGATAAAAGTTCGCATCCAGTTCTTATATGCATTTAAAAGGCATCAGTCATGCGTGGACTCCGCATAAGAACACACACAAAACCAAACCTATCCATAACCCACCTAGCTTATAAATTCGCCCTGTTTAGTTGGCAACTGGAAGGAACTTTGCAACTGTCCACATTCTATATAATACTATAGAGAGAAATGCTACATTCACAATATTTTCACAATACTTTCACAAAAAATCATAGTTGGTAAATTGTTATTGGTTCTAATTTAAATTCACAACTTAAATTACTTTTTTGTTCCACCCATAATGACTAATAACAACCTATCACACAGAATTTGTTGTGAAAATGTTGTGGACATAGCATTTCTCTACTAAATAGGAACAAAGGATTAGCAATTAATTTTGCTAGCTTCTTATCAAAAATTCTAGCACCACAATCCAAGCTATAGATTTTGCCACAATGATCCACGTGGAAGACTATAAGTGATGGAGAAAAAATAGTACATTCACGTGAAAGTGACAAACAACCAGTTATAGTATGTCATGTTAGATAGTTGTGATAAAAGTTATGTATTAGGTTGTGGTACTAGAATTACTTATTTCTTAGTGCCATGCTAATTAACGAGTGCAAATCTCCTGTTCCACTTTTTTGCTCCACTTTATACTCAACGAATAAAAGCTTGTCACATGTTCACCTAATTAATTAAATCCTATCATTATGACCTTATTTTTTTTTTTAAAACTACCTAAAACAAAATAAAAATCCAAACACCTCACTACCACCACCACCAAACTTGGTCGGCGCTGGCAGCCGCCGCCCTCGAAGTCACCAGTCATGACAGCCACCGTTTCCTGATCTCCACCATGCTGGACATCCAAGCCAACCCTTACCAACCACCATCACTCCTCCAAAAAAACCCAACAAATTTGGATCTTCTCTTTCTCAAATCCAAATCTCTCAAAGGTCTCTATCTTTCTTGTTAATTTCTTAAAGAATATATTAATTTTGGGATTGTCGGTACTGAATGTGCTAGATTGTTTGTGGATTCCATATCTGTTTGGTTTTTTTTGGTGGTGGAGTGATATTGGTTGGTGGGATTGGCTTCGATGTCCGGCGTGGTGTAGATTAGGCGACGGTAAAAAATTTCAGAAATATTTTATATATTATAATAATATTTTGCACATAAGAGTGCCAAAGAATACTCCTACTGCTGCTGCTAAAAAGAAAAAGGGAAAAAAAAATCCTACTGCTACTTCTGCAAAAACTTTTTAAGCCATGGACCATAGACCATGGTGTTCAAACTTCTCATTTTGATTTTAACATTATTTTTAGAACAATGATATGTCCACAACATTTTCACAACAAATCCTATGTGGCAAGTTGTTACAGGTTGTTATTGGTGGGGTAGAAAAATAATTTCAGTGGTTGGTTCAAATTAGAATCAATAACAACTAACCACGTATGATTTGTTGTGAAAATGTTATAAAAATGTTGTAGACGTAACACATCTCTTATTTTTATCGACCCAAACTCATCAAAACAAATTCAACTTTTCTCATTTATAGAAATCAATCAGACATAGCAAGAGCCTCTAGATGTCAAGGTGTTTGGGTTTTTTAATTTTATTTTAGGTAGTTAAAATAATAAAAAAATAATAATGGTAAAATTTAATTAATTAGTTGGACATGTGACAAGTTTTTATTAGTGGAGTATAGAGTGGAGTAGGAAAGGCAGGACAAAAGATTTGGACTCCTAATTAGCCACTTGTTTACATAATTATTTCTTCTGTTTTCTTTGGTTCTTTTTCTTCTTATTAATAAATAAAAATCCTATATCGTATTTTAAGTATTCTAGTTTATGTTCCAGTAAAAGCAATCTGCATCATGTCAATTTTTCTTTTTTTTATAAAATAACCAAAGGTTAAAATGAGAAAAATAAGTAAATAAATTAGATGCAATACATATTGCAATTGGTGAAACATAAAATGGAATCATCTAAGTGGCACAAATGAATTTTTCCCCATAATTTTTTATTCCCCATCTTACTCTTCATCTAACTCTTATCCTCCATTTCCTTTCTCTTGACTTATTCGCATTATTCCTCCCTTACCATTACTCTTCCTCCTACCCTTACCCTCTTTGTGTTTTTTTTTTTTTTTTTTTTCATTATTCCTCACCTTACCCTTACTCTTCCTCCAACTCTTCTTCTCAATTTTTTTCCTCCATCTTCTTTTCTGTATATACTAATCCTTTTGCATATCTCACTCTGATTCAATTCATGTTCCTCCAACTAAAAAAGGTGATTACTCTCTCACTTTTCATTTTTCTTCTTTCATTTTGTGTACTTGTTATTCTTTTTTTTATTTTTTACATCTATGCTTTGATTTGATGCATGTTCGTATCGTGTAATGCTTATATGCAATCAAGAAAGAGAAAATAACTTCTTTGGCTAAATAATTCTAATTCTTTTAAAGACGGCTAATCCTAATATATTATTTTGAGAAATTCTTATTGTAGTGGGTCAAAATAATTAAACATAACTCAATACAATTTATTTATTTATTTAATATGGCAAAACCACAAATCAAACCCAAGAATTACAATCCTACATTTATACAACTCATCCAACACATCCCTTCACTAACTGAATACCTAACTTTCCTTTCTCTTTTTCTCCCTGAGACCGTAAGAGTCTTTTTCTACTTTATGATATTATCTTGTCTTTCCCCTTTTCACCATTCTTTTGTGTTTTCTCTTACATAGTAAGGGGTACTTACAGACATATTGAGCGTGCCTCCTAAAAAGGTGGATGAACGGTAGTGGTGCCCAGTCAAATCATCTTCTCCTTAGCATGTTTTGTGAAAGGTTTGTTAGGTCCTAAAGATTTAGGATTAAATATTTAGAATCATATTTTAAATGTGTTGTCAAACCGAGAACAAAACATGTCTAGTCTATGTATTAGGTAGGCAATGCTTAAAAGTATAGGTTTCAAGCTTCAAGTTTAGCTAACTACAAAAAAAAAGGGAGTTAATTTCAGTCAAACTCGACCAATCGAGAAATTAGACTCAACTGATCGAGAATTGCAGAAATCAGATTCTATAGAAGTTTTAAACAAGGCCCAAGCCTACGAAAACGTTTAGAGTTTCATTCTAACTTGTCCACATATAAAAGGGAAACCATAGCTATGTTTTTCAAACTTTTGGAAAACTTGTGTATTACTCTTTGTGAGATCTGAGAGGTTTTGTACCTTCTAACTACACAACTAACACAAGAATCTATCCGAGCAAGATCTACAATCAAGCGGTGGTAGAACCTAGTTGTTGCTTCAAGATCATTACTGGCGGTGATCTGAAACCTTCGAGTGGGATCTCAAAGTCACAAGCAAGGGTGCTTGTGTTGGTGTAAATCCAAGGAGAGAAGGAATCCGTGATTCGGAGCTTGCACGCGATCGTGTCAGTAAGTGATTGCATGAGGTAGCAATAGATTTAGGGTTAAATCTTTTGTAAAAACTTTGATTCTCTTATAGTGGATTTACTTTACTTTGAGGATAGTTAGGTTAAATCCTCTCCAGATTTTTACCTTGAAACAATTCATTTCATTAGTTTTTCTAGGTCATCATATTGTGGTGTTATTTACTTTTCCGCTTTTATGCATGATATGATATATGCTTGTTTAACCTAGATCTAAATAATAAACCTAGTAATCAACTTGGTTAATTAATTAGGTTAAACAATCTAGTTTAAGGGGTCTAAATAAACAAGCGAGGTCCGTAGGCTTGGATTTGCCCTCCTATTATTGTTTAGATGGGTCATTAAGGATTAAATACTAGGTGAATGTTAATGGTTGACAACATCAATTGCTGAAGCCTGAAGTGATAGCTTCATTTTGCCTTACATCGTCTCCCTTTGGTCAGGGGTTGAATGACATCATGAGTATCACCTTGATGGTAGGATACTAGAGGACCAAACCCAGAACTCGTAAAACTCGAGGATTCAACTTGATCTAGGATCGAGCCTTCTAATGATACAATGTACTGGATCTATCTTGGTTTGGTTTGCTATCCTTGCAAGACCAAGGACGGAGCTGTGCCATGGATGACATTTTGGGCGTAACTTTATAGAGAGAATAGCTACTGCCCATCATTAATGAGCCTCCTCAAATAATTTGGTTGGGCCACCCTCCTTCCCTCACTTATAGACCATATTATATATTATACCACATTTAAAAATTACATATTTTTGTGTATTGCGTGAGTCTATGACTAGTTTCATAAATTGCTAAAAACAAAAGATGGTAGAAATTTTACCAATTTAATCACAAGAATACAAACTATTTGAGATATTGCTAATTTATGTGAATCTCCAACTTCATATACATATATAATAGAGAAAATTACACTTTTCTTTTCACCCTAAACTATCACCCCGATTACATTTCAACCCTAAACTATCGAAACACAAGATTAACCTCCCAATTTCAAAAATACGTTATACTTAATCACCAGTCGTTTATTTTGTTGTTAACTCTAACATAATTGAGCATTGAAATACCAATTTACCTTTGGTCATCTATTTTGTAGAGAGGGTAAATTGATATTTTCATGCTAAATTTCGTCAAACTTAACACCAAAGCAAACAATAAGGGATATTGAAACAAAGTTATAACTTTGGAGGTTAATTATGCATTTCTATAGTTCAGGGGGTTAAGTCTAATCATGATGATATTTTAGGGTGGAAAAGTGTAATTTTCCTTATATAATAAGTACCAATGTTTTGAATTTCATTTCATTTTCCCTGGAACGGACAAAATATTTCGTATCGATATGCAAACCAGAATGGTACAACCCCTTATTCCACCTCAGATATAATTTCGGTCTATTCCAGTGTGTTTTGGGCATTCTAGATCATTTTGTTGAGTTTTGGCTGAAATTCAAGATTTGGCCAATACAAAACACAATGTAGTCTTCTAAAAAAAATGCACAGTGAAGCTAGAGCTGAGAGAGAGAGAGAGAGAGAGAGAGAGAGAGAGAGAGAGGAGATATGAAAAAGATCAACATCAGAGTATCAGAAAGAGAAGAGTTAGAGAACTAACACCATTGTTGGACTTAAAGTTGACCAAAGTTGGAGAGAGAGATTAGATGAGAGAAGGTTTATTAGTCATCAAACTTTTGAATAGATTCAATAGAAGAGAAGAGATAGAGAACTAAGTACAAACATATTTTTGAATGGGAAATGTTAGCAAGCACCATGCGGTGCTTGTTAAGGTTTCCCTAATGTGGGTCCTATGTAATAAAAAATGAGATAAATGAAAGAAGAAGACATAAAAATACTTATAAAACTGAAAAAATGACATAAAACTACAAAAAAGATTTTTTTAAAAAAAATTGTTAGAAAAAAGTCAAAAAAAGTTGTTGTTAACGGGCACCTTGCGGTGCTCGTTAACACAACCCTTTTTGAATATATGGTGAGGAGGAGACTTGGGTCGTTGATATATTGGGATTTGGAGTGATGGGATAAGACTTAGGGTGTGTTTGTTTGGAGAGATTTTAGGGAAGATGGAAAATTTAGGAGAGAAAAGTGGAAAGAAAGAAGTTTTAATGGGTGTTTAGTTGGGAGGGGGAGTGGAAAAAAAATGGGTGGACCTAGGTGTTTTCTCCCCAGACCCACCAAAAAGTTTTTTCCCAAAAATGAGGAGAAAACTAGGGGGAGAAGCTCACTAACATGAGTTGCCCAAAATGGCCCTACACATTCTTCTTTGCTAACATTTTTTGTTTCTTCTCTATTACTAATCTATGCACATTCACGTTGTTTTGGATTTGTTTTATCTCACTTTTTTTTTTTTATTACTTTCTTGCATAGTTCCTTTCTGCCTTTTTTTTCTTTCTCTGTTACTAATCTGCACACGTTCATGTTATTTTGGGCTTTTTCTTTTTCATCTCATTTTTTCTTTTTCTTTCTTTTGTTTTTATCACTTTCTTCTATAGTTCCTTTCTTCTTCTTTTTTCTTCTTTTTTCCCACCAGTTTTTCGAATTAAAAAAAAAAAAAAAGTGAAATGTCCATACATAATTTTTTTAATAAATAAATGTGTATAAAAAATTGTGTTGCCTTTTGTTTTATTTAATAGGAACATAATTGTCAATTTATACCAATTTCATTTTTCATAGTTTTCTATCTCTCCACATTTCCATCCTCTCAACTAAACATATATGAGAAAAAACTAAATTTTTTCTATCCTCCCACTTTTCTATCCTTTCCCCATTTTCTATCTTCCCATTTTTCCACTCCTCCAACCAAACAGACCCTTAAAGAAATAGTTGGGGAAGACACGTGACTACCTAAGATAGAAGAAGAGAAGAAGAAAAGAAGAGTTTCTCAGCACACACACACACACAAAAAAAAGAAAAAAAAAAGAAAAAAAGAAAAAAGAGAGAGAGATAGAAGAAGAGAAAGAAAGAAAAGATATGGAGTGGTGGGATGGTGAGAGAAAAAGAGAAATTAAAAAATAAAATAAATAATAACTTTTTTTTTAAGAAGAATAATAACTTATTAAGAAAACTTTGTAGGCAATAGCGTGATAATACAAACAAATCACCAAATAACTAAATGTAGCGGAAAATAAATTTGATACTGGTGATTTGTTTATGAATGAGGAAAACCACTGAGGTAAAACCCCACCGAGTGAATTTAAGATCACCACTCCCGAGAATCCACTATTATCAAAACAAGCGGTTACAAGTAAAAGGAATCCCAGTACCTAATACCAACCTACATTTGAACCCTTACCCCAATACCCAATTGGAATTGTATTATAGCGGCAATCTCTCCGTTCAATGCACGAATCCCAGTACGTGACTAACCAATGATGTATGGATCTCAGTACGTGACTAACACATCAACTTGAGGAAGATGTTGGTTGCAAAGTTCTTCAGTTCATCTAACAATGAAGATCAGGAAGCTCCTTAGTCACAAAACCCTTAGTATAAAGACGCAGTAGCTTCTACAGAGAATATGATGAACTACAACAATTTTTGCTTTCGGTCACAATATGCATGGATTATTCTTTTGCAATGCCTTGCATCATCTTGTGACGGCTCTTAAGATAATCCTTATATATTTCTAGGGTTGTGAGAAAAGAAACCCTACACAAATACTTAAGGATATGCGTGTAATCAAATCTAAAAAACCTGATTTCGTAATTCTCGACATATACAGCTTGTGTTGAGCTTCTGTCGAGCTTCAACATTAAATCTTGATAAAAGTCTTTCTATCGAGACTACTGTCGAGCTTTAATGAACAACACTTCCTTCTCTTGTTTCTTGGTTAGACTTGCTGGCTTCAATACTAAACTTGAACACTTGTTTCTTGAAGTACTAAACCCATCCTAGATCTACCCAATTACAAGTAAAGTGTGTTTTGTCAAATGATTAGCCAATTACATCGAATATGTCCCTAACAATCTCCCTATTTGGTCATCCGTGACAAAACCACAACAAACAAATGAATCATGAGAGATGTCTTAAATCACTAAACTCATAATCACTTGTTGAATTACAAAACAAATCTAACCCTAACTCAAAATTTTGAAAAGCTTTGCAAGAATAGAGTTCATGGCATGTTAGACTTTCACAACCTATCTTTCTGAAACACATAAACAAGACTTATCAAGGCATCTTGTGTGAAACAAAAAATTAGGATTGCATACATAAAGAAACATGTGTATAAAGAGAGAAAAGAAACAACACATGGAGAGATAGGTGAAGAAACATACATCACCATAAATATATGAAAAGATAAGTACAATGTATGTTAATAAATGGTCATAAGACCAATATACAAGAGGCTAAAGAAAGAAAAGAAAAGTACATAAGAACCTCACTACATCCCTCAAAATGTATAGACACTCCCCCTAACAAAAATGTCTTATACGAACTCTCCCCCTAAGTATAAGACTACTCTTATCCCAAAACTACTCCCCCTTTTTGTCACGAATGAGAAATGGTCAGTCACTGAAAGGTCGTCATCTTATCATCATTGGAAGAGCTAGCATCCTCATCATCACCATCCTCATCTACCAAAGCCTTTGGAGAAGGATATGGAGAGGCAGCGAAACCACCAAGGTGAGCCTGTCGTCGTGCTATACGACCAACACGGGTGTTCAGCTAACACAACTCATTAGTGAGAGTGTCAAGGCGAGTATCCATGCGCTGAAGCTGTGCCATGATGGCCTCCAGAATCACATCACCAGTCGAGGAAGAAAGAGCAAAGGTGGAAGGAACGACTGAAGCTGCAGGACTGGAAGGCTCCATACGTGGCCACTTCGGTCGAAGCTGAGCCTCGCTCTGTCGAACAGAACCAGCGTCAATGGCACCCATGATAGTGTAGTGAGAAGAATCAAGAATGGGGATGGAAAAGTGGCGAAGGATTTGCGTGACAGCCGAAGCAAAGATGAGCTTATCACGAGTCGCCTATACTGATATACATCAAGGATAGAAGTGATGAAATGAAAGGAGAAGTCAATAGAAAGATCCTCTAAGAAGGACAAAAGAAAACGAGCTCGATGCTCTGTGATAGAGTTATAGTGATACAGAGGAGTAAGAGTAAATGTCATCACCATATGGAAGGTGTTTTGCTTCCCACCCCATATGGAAGGTGTCTCAAAAAAATGAGACAGAAGCTCGTCTCTGGACACAATCCGAAGATGATCACTGCAGAACATGTAGTACCTTGGATATAAGATCCAGTGTAACTATGATACGTGTACCTTGAAATGTCATGGCAAACCAAGGTACAGAGGTATTGATACTGTGTATATTGGAGTAAAACTCCTATATAAACATGATGGGACACATCAAGGGACTCTCAAGTAGAGATTCCCAGCCCCAAGTCCGAATGATAGTGGGGAGAGGAGTGTCAGAAAAGTCCGACAGAATAACATGGCGCTTTGGATGAACAACACGTTTTTGAAAGTTCTCCAAGAAGTCCATTCGGGCCTTCTTATCATGGAACCGAATGTGAGGAAGGGGAATGGGATCAAAATTAGAAGAACTGAAACCTTAAAGAGGATTCTGACCCGGAGTGGATTTACGCGCTTTGGGTGCCATACGCAGTCTATCTGAGAGAGAGAGAGAGAGAGAGAAAACATCACAACCAGATAACAAGAAAAGAAAGGAAAAGAAAAGACGTATGCATGATGCATGAAATATGCATGAACATGTGACGTGTAATATTTAAAATGCATCATGGGTAAAAACCCAATCCAAATCTACCAGCACACATTCAACAAGAATAAAACACACATCTAAATGCATGAAACATTGTTAAAATGCAATGAGAATGCAATGCATGAGCATATAATATCAACATAAAAACACCCTACCCAACAATTTCACAAAAAATCTCAAAAACCCAAAAATTTTCAAAAATCCCAAAACTTAGGTCTAAAATGCATGAATGCATGAAAAATGAGGGTTTTAGGAAGCTTACCAAGTGATTTGATCTTGATATAGGCCGAAAAAGTAGAGGGTAGAGAGATTTGTGTGAGGGAGAAGTGTTTGGGGTGAGAGAGAAGATTTTCTGTTGAGAGAGAGAAGTGAAAAATGAAATCTGATTTTCGCTCAGTATATATAAGGAAATCGCATCTCGATGGATCGAAGTATCTGTTAAGCACTAAATCTCAACATAAATTAATATGTCGAGGTGCTGTTGAGAATTTGTTGACAACAAAAATACCTCGATGGATTGAGAAGCTATCAAGAATCTATCGGTCAGACAGAAAGTTGCTCAATGGAGCGAAGAAGCTGTCGAGATTCTATCGAGAAGAAACCCAGAAACCCCGATGGATCAAAATTCCGTCAAGATCTATCAAGAAAAGAAGAAAGAAGGGCTCGATAGAAGAGAATCTATTGAGGATCTGTTGAGAAGTTGTCGAGCTTGAAGAGAAAGAGTTTTTCAAGAAGGGAAAAACACATAGAGATGAATGCAACAAACAAGCTACTCAAACATAGATCCAATCAACATATTAAGCTCTCAAAACATCTCTCAACATATATGCAAAGCATTCATAGATCCAAAACACACACACACACACACACACTAAACAAGTCTAACCAATTTTATATTTCAAAAACAAGTTAAGACAGTTTAGTGAGCACATATTAACACATGTATTCTTTGTGATGGCCAAATCACATTGTACCTGTACATGTATCAAAAGTAGCAAAGAGTTTGCATGTTGTGTGTGAAAACATAGCAAGAGTGCATAAGTGTCATATTATGACAATTTGAGATATGAGAAAATCAAGTACAGTTACACACAATTAGAACTATTTTATGGGGACTATCACCTTCGAGGTACATCCTATAACTCTCACATCTCCTAGAAACACGCTTGCAAAATATTTAAAAGCATTTTGATTCTTTTTGCTTTTGATTTTCTTTGCGTATTTTTCTTTTTGAGCATATCATGCATGGGCATATAAGAGAGAGAAAAGAAATACCTAATTATGTAAGCTTAAACATCACAATTTTGCTATGCCAAAGCACACAAATGTTATACATGATTGGCGGGCTTTAGTGGTGAGATGGTTATTTATGCCTTTTTAGAGTTTTTAGTCCTTCCCGTCAAAAAGAGTAATATAAGTGTTAAGTATAAGAGATTACTTAATCATACTCATCACAAACAGGAGCCACAAAGCTCACTTGCTTAGTTGTGCATTGAGATGCTCATCTAAACTACAAGAGATACAAAGTTTAGAAAACTTTATTTCAATGGCCATCCAAGGTACACAAGTACCAATATACACAAACACACACTGTTTTTGTATTTTTCTAATTTTTCTATTTTTATTTTTATTTTTATTTATATGAAAAACAAATTAAGCAAAAACTGAAAAACAACCCAAAAAAAAAAAAAACGTAAAAGAAACTCACAAAGCATAAAACTATATGCAAATGCGTGAGAAAGGAGGAGAAAGCGGAGAGATCACTCCATGAGGATTACACCAATGTTTTGGTGTAGTAATTCAAACCGTTTGCTATTAAGAGGTTTAATGAACAAATCGGCATTCTGACCATCAGTATGGATGAACTCAAGGGTGAGTGTGCCATCTTCGCCAAGCTCCCGAATGAAGTGGTGTCATATCTCTATATGTTTTATTCAAGAATATTGAACATGATTTTTAGAGATGTCAATGGCACTGGTATTGTCACAATAAATGGCAAGATGTTCTTTACGAATGTTAGGACATATGTGGATCATGTTAAGAACATATGTCATTTAGAATTGGCTAATCCTTTGACAAAATGCACTTTACTTGTAATTGGGTAGATCTAAGATGTGTTTAGTACTTCAAGAACAAGAGTTCAAGTTCAAGTATTGAAGCCATGCAAATTTGTTCAAGAATTAAGTGAAGAAGTGCTATATTTTAAAACTCAACAGATATCTCGACAGATGTATCTATCGAGAATTATGAAAATCAGTTTTTCAGATATGATTTCATGCATATCCATGTGTATGTGTTTAGGTTTTCTTTTCTCACATCCCTAAACATATATAAGGATTATTTTAAGGGCTGACACACTTGATGCAAGTGAATGCAAAGGTCGTTGCACTTGTTGTTGCAAGCATACTGTGACCGGAGACATATGCCCTAGTTCATCTTTCTCTTGAAAAAGTTGCTACGTTTGTACGCTGTAGGGTTTTGTAACCAAGGAGTTTCTTGATGTTCATCGTGTGGATGAATTGAAGAATTTTGTAGCCAACATCCTGTTGGAAAATCTGGTTTTGCATCTCATACAAAACACACAGCGGAAGCAACAATCACGGATCTACTTCATTCATAAGAGATAACATGTAACCTTGAATTCTAGAACAAAGAATAGAAAGCATACCTTGATGTTGTGAAATTCAAAACCAAAACTTGAGAATACCTTTAATCTTCATTTCAATTCCACATGGTGCCCAAGAAGTGTGGTCTCTCAATCAGTCCTTTTGTACGTTGATTCTCCAAGAAAGTTCTTCTTCTTTTCCTTGTGGAGAAAAGCTGATTTCTTTTCTTTTCATCATACGTACATTATAACTACCTTGGTAGTTACTTTATTTAATAACTCTTATTAAATAAAAACTGATTATCTAATTGGGTTAGCATTTTGGGCCTACTCAATTGGGCTTTAGTTTGTGGCTTGAGATGGGACTAAAAAAAACAAATAAAACTCTAGCTCCAATGGGCCTTGGGCTTTTCTGTCAACTCTTGACAAGTCCAAAGTTACCATTAATTATATTTAATACCACTATATAAATATAATTACACTCTAGGCCTTATTAATAAATTATATCCCAAGACTCTAATAATATTATTTGACCCCTCCATGAAATATCCATAGTGAACAAAGTCATAAGGAACTGCCACTTTGTAAACAACTATTTTATCCTTAAGTACCCGGTTTAATCTTTTAGTTATTCACATTTATTGAAATCCAATTTTAATAAATATAAGCTTTAGTAACTCCTTACTAAAGTAGGCGCCCTGAATAACCAGTTCCCATTAAACTTATCTTAAGGGGATATTTCGTGTCTCTATAAAAAGAGATTATGGATTCCATCTTGAGAATATGTGTTCTCTCAACACTACGTGTGGTTACCCAACATACTGAGGTTTTGACTGTGAATATTAGATCTCACTCCTGATATATCAAAGTAACCTACATTTCATGACCGGGTTCACTATCCTCTCAGGATTGAGAGTCTATGAAATTAGAAGTCATGAGATTAATTATTTAGGTGACAGTTGTTGATCGAATAATTAATCTCACAGTGGTCCAGTTCAATATGCCTTAACTCTTAAAACACATCAACACATCAACTAGAAGTTTCCACTCCCAAGATCAAGACAAACCATCTTAGTTGATGTGTTATAGTCTTCGCAGATGAAACGCCCAATTTCATCACCGACTACGAACTATATTTTGAGTTTACAAGGAACTTGTGATTTATATCTTCTATGACTAAATCATATAAACCACATACAATGCATCTCAAGAACTATGATAATGTCCCATTAGTTTATAAATAGTCTCATATAATTAAACAACTTAATTATTTATAACATGCCAATAAATTGGATTTTAGGGCATAAACCCCAACACATCATTCTCAAGTTGGTGTGTTAGTCACATACTTGGATCTGTGCATCGATTGGTTAGTCACATACTAGGAGCCTTGCATTGAAAAGGAGAGATTGTCACTACAGAATAAGTCCAATTGGGTATTGGGGTAAGGGTTCAATTGTAGGTTGGTATAAGGTACTGGAATTCCTTTACTTGTAACCGCTTGTTTTGATAATAGTGGATTCTCAGGAGTGGTGACCTTAAATTCACCCAGTAGGGTTTTTGTCGTGTCAGTTTTCCCCATTTGTAAACAAATCACCGTGTCAATTTATTTTCCGTTGCATTTTAACTTAGTCGGTGATTTGTTTGTGCTACCACGCTTATTGCATTCTAATTGAATTAATTAATTAACTTGTCTAATTAATTGGTTAATTTATCATAAGGGGTCAATAAATTCTTGGCATATTAACTTCTCGTCAAAAAGAGTGATATAAGTGTTAAGTATAAGAGATTACTTAATCATACTCATCACAAACACGAGTCACAAAGCTCACTTGCTTAGTTGTGCATTGAGATGCTCATCTAAGCTACAAGAGATACAAAGTTTAGAAAACTTTGTTTCAATGGTCATCCAAGGTACACAAGTACCAATATATAAAAACACACATTGTTTTTGTATTTTTCTTATTTTCTTATTTTTATTTTTATTTATATGAAAAACAAATAAAGCAAAAACTGAAAAGCAACCAAACAAAAACATAAAAGAAACACAAAGTATAAAACTAGATGCAAATGCATGAGAAAGGAGGAGAAAGAGGAGAGATCACTCCATGAGGATTACACCAATGTTTTGGCGTAGGAATTCAAACCGTTTGCTATCAAGAATTTTAGTGAACAAATCGGCCCTCTGATCATCAGTATGGATGAACTCAAGGGTGAGTGTGCCATCTTCGACAAGCTCCTGAATGAAGTGGTGTCGTATCTCTATATGTTTTGTTCGCGAATGTTGAACAAGACTTTTAGAGATGTTAATGGCACTGATATTGTCACAATAAATGGTAAGATGTTCCTGACGAATACCATAATCAAAGAGGAGTTTTTGCATCCACAGAAGTTGGGTGCAACAGCTACCGTTAGCAATGTATTCAGTCTCAGCAGTGGATAAAGAAATGGAATTCTGCCTCTTACTCATTCAGGAGACAAGATTATTACCCACATAAAAGCAACCCCCTGAAGTACTTTTTCTATCATCAGCATCCTTAGCCCAATCTGCATTAGAATACCCAGCTAAGACATCATTGGTGTCCTTGCTATACCACACTCTGAAATTGGCAGTGGATTTGACATATTATATGATTCTTTTTAAAGCAATTATATGAGACTCTTTAGGGTTTGCTTTATATCTAGCACACACTCCTACACTGTAACTAATGCTAGGTCTACTAGCAATAAGGTAAAGGAGACTACCTATCATGCTTCTATATAAAGAAGAATCAACATTTTTGCCTAACAAGTCAGCAATGAGTTTAACATTAGGGCTCATGGGGATTCTAACAGGACTAGTAGAGTCTAAACCAAACTTTTTCACAAGACTTTTGGCATATTTAGATTGAGATATGAATATACATTTCTTTTGCTAATGAATTTGCAATCCAAGGAAGTAATTCAACTCTCCAATCATGCTCATCTTGAACTCGGCCTGCATAAGATTCGAAAAGTCATGGGCAAGTTCATCCTTTGACCCAAAGATGATATCATCAACATAGACTTGAGCAACTATTAACTCGTCATTCTCCCTTTTAACAAAAAGAGTTTGATCAACTTATCCTCTTGTGAAACCATGTGAGACTAGGTATTGTGTAAGCCGGTCATACCAAGCTCTGGGTGCTTGTTTTAGTCTATAGAGAGCCTTTTAAGGTACAACACGTGATCCGGAAAGTGTGGATCAATGAATCCTTTAGGCAAAGCAACATAGACATCTTCTTTAAGAAACCTGTTCAAGAATGCAGTCTTCACATCCATTTGGTAAAGCTTGAACTTCAAGTGACAAGCTAGGGCTAGGAGAACCCTAATGGATTCCATGCGAATTACAGGAGAAAATGTTTCATCAAAATCTACTCCTTCCACTTGAGAGTATCCTTGGGCCACCAGATGAGCCTTGTTGCGAATCACATTTCCCTCATCATCAGTTTTATTGCGGAATATCTACTTTGTGCCAATGATGTGCTCTCCTTCTGGTCTAGGTACTAGGGTCTAGAAATCATTCCTTTGAAACTAGAGCAGTTCATCATGCATGGCCTCAACCCAGCTTTCATCCTAGAGAGCATCCTCAACCTTGGTGGGTTCAACCTGCGACAAATAGCAAGAATAAGACATAAAGTTTGCAACACATTTATCAACTGCACGCTTTCTTAGTGTGAGTTCATTCATATTTCCCATAATAACTTCATGAGGGTGATTCAGCTTGATCCCTAAGGAAGGTCCTCACTACTTTTCTCAAAACTAGAATCTGAAGCTTCATCAATAATAACATTAACAGTTTCCATCACCTTATTGGTTCTTTTGTTGTACACCCGATAAGTTTTGCTTGTGGAGGAGTATCCCAAAAATATTCCTTCATCACTTCGAGAGTCAAACTTTCCCACATTCTCTTTATCCTTAAGGATGAAACAAGTTCTTCCAAAAATTCTAAATTACTTCACATTCGGCTTTCTTCCATTCCCCAATTCATAGGGAGTCTTCTTTGTACCGGGTCTGAAATATACCTTATTAACCATATGACAGGCGGTGTTGATTGCTTCTCCCCATAAATTTCTAGCCACATCTTTATTGTGTAACATGGCTCTAGCCATCTCCTAAATGACTCAGTTCTTTCTTTCTACTACACCATTTTGCTGAGGAGTAATAGGAGCAAAGAATTCTTTAGATATACTAGATCTAGTGCAAAAAGATTCCATGTATGAGTTCTTGAATCCTTTACCATGATCACTTCGAATTTGATCAATCTTCATGTTTTTCTCATTTTGCAGTCTTGTACACAAAGCTTCAATGTGCGCAGGAGCATCTGACTTGGATCTTAGAAGAATGACCCAAGTGTACCTGGTGAAATCATCTACTACAACAATGATGTATCTCTTTCCTCTAAGAGATTCGGTTCTAGTTGGACCCATGAGATCCAAATGTAGTAGCTCCAAAGGTCTAGATGTAATTGATGTCTGAGTGCCTGGATGTTTCGCTTTCGTCTGTTTCCCAAGCTGACATGGTCCACACACAACATTGCTAACCCTATTAAGCTTTGGTATTCCCAACGCTAATTCATGCTTAGATACAATTGACAGATGTTTGTAACTAGCATGTCCCATTCTTTGGTGCCATAAGTCTTCATTTGGCAAATAAATACTATTGAACACAATATTAGCATCAAGTACCAATCCATAGCAGTTATCCAAAGTGCGGACAAGTCAGTAGGAATGGTTTTCTCATGCTTGCTTGACAAGTCAGTAGGAATGGTTTTCTCTCTTGTCTGCCATTTATGAATAAAACCTTTAAGTTTCACCCTTCTTAGACGAACTCCTTTGCACAACTTCATTTTTAGACAGTCTAGTTTCTTCCTTGTCACACTAAGACCTTTTTCAACAATTATCAAGATAGCTTTCAAATAACTTTTAGACTTACATTTTCTGAAACATTCAATCAAATAGAGATTAGAAAAGTAAGATGTATTTGAAATAAAAGATCTTTTCATGCTGCTTGTAGCCATGACAACAGGGGTCAATGGATCACACAGCAAAGATTAAACCTAATCAGAGTGTGCCCGCTATGATCCCACTTGATAGGCCAAAAATGAATTGACCCCTTTGGCAAATTAATTAATTAATTATCTAAGTTAATTAATTAAGTCAATTTAACATGCAATAGCGTGGTAGCACAAACAAATTACCAAATAACTAAATGCAGTGAAAAATAAATTTGACATGGGTGATTTGTTTACAAACGGGGAAAATCATCGAGGCAAAACCCTACCAAGTGAATTTAAGGTCACCACTCCCGAGAATCCACTATTATCAAAACAAGCGGTTACAAGTAAGCGGTTACAAGCAAAAGGAATCCCAATACCTAATACCAACCTACAGTTGAACCCTTACCTCAACACCCAATTAGACTTGTATTGTAGCGGCAATCTCTTTATTCAATGAACGAATCCCAGTACGTGACTAACACACCAACTTGAGGAAGATGTTGGCTGTAAAGTTCTTTAGTTCATCTAAAAATGAAGACCAGGAAGCTCCTTGGTCACAAAACCCTTGGCGTAAAGATGCAGTAGCTTCCACAGAGAATATGCATGGTTTATTCTTTTGCAACGCCTTACACATCTTGTGACGGCTCTTAAAATAATCTTTATATATGTCTAGGGTTGTGAGAAAAGAAACCCTACACAAATACTCAAGGATATGCGTGTAATCAGATCTGAAAAACCTGATTTCGTAATTTTCGACAAATATAGCTTGTGTCGAGCTTCTGTTGAGTTTCAACATTAAATCTCGATAGAAGTCTTTCTGTCGAGATTGCTGTCAAACTTTAATAAACAACACTTCCTTCACTTGTTTCTTGGTCAGACTTGCATGGTTTCAATACTAAACTTGAACACTTGTTTCTTGAAGTATTAAACCCATCTTAAATCTACCCAATTACAAGTAAAGTGTTTTTTGTCAAAGGATTAGCCAATTACATCAAATATGTCCCTAATAAACTACCACAATCTTGGAGGGAGTTCCAAAAGACTTTGCAGCACAAACAAAAGGAGACATCCTTGGAGACTTTGATCACACGCATTCATGTGGAGGAGGAGGCTAGAGGACAAGATGCACTCATGACACAAGAGAGCAATGGTAATTCCACCACAAAGGTAAACCTTATTCCAGCCTATAATAATATGCCCAAAAATCATTTTCCTAGAAATGGTCAATTGAAGCCTAAAAAGAGAGTCTTTAAAAATAATAATAGATCTCAAGGAAAGGGAAACGCGAATAAAAATTACAATAAGAACCAATGACCCCCTTTACAAGATCAATTTAATAGATTATGTTTTGTCTGTGGCAAGAGTGGGCATATTGCTTGATTTTGCAAATTTCGGAAACGTGAATCTGTTCCACAAGCTAACATAACAAAAGAGCCTTTAGTTGCTATGATTATAGACATCAATATGGTGCAATATGTTGAAGGGTGGTGGAAGATTTTGATGCTAATAGGCATGTCTGCTATGGCAAAAATTGATTCAAGTTGTACACTCCCTTTGAAGAAGAAAAAACTGTTATGTTTGGTGACTCTAGCAAAACCAAGGTTCTTGGAAGTGGTTAGATTGACTTGAAATTCACTTCTGGATGTGCGCTAACATTGAAAGATGCACTTTACACTCCGTCCATGGGAAAGAATTTGATGTCAAGTTTTTTGCTTGACAAGGCTGGCTTCAAGCAAACTATGGAATCTGATAATTATGTAATCACCAAAAAGGGATTATTTGTGGGCAAGGGCTATGCTTGTGATGGAATGTTTAAATTGAATGTTGATAATAATAAAGCATCTACCAGTTCAGTTTATATGCTTTCTTCTATTAATTTTTCGCATGCTCGTTTGTGTCATATAAATAGTAGATATGTAGGAATCATGAGTAGTTTAGGATTAATTCCAAGACTATCAAAAGATTTTGAAAATTGTGAAAGTTGTAGTCAAGCTAAGATTACAAAAAAGCCTCATAAAAGTGTTGTAAGAAATACTGAATTGCTTGAGTTAATTCACTCTGATTTATGTGAATTTGAGAGAATTTTAACTCGTGGAGGAAATAGATATATTATCACTTTTATTGATGATTTCTCAAAATATAAAACTGTTTATTTGTTGAAAAATAAAAGTGATGCTTTTGAAAAATTTCAAGATTTTTTAAAAGAAGTTTAAAGTCAATTCGGTCGAAAAATAAAAAGAATAAGAAGTGATAGTGGTTGTGAGTATGAATCAAGTGCATTCAACTCTTATCCACGAAACTACTGCACCATATTTACCTACTTCTAATGGTGTGGCTAAAAGAAAAAATAGAACTCTAATTGAGTTAACAAATGCCATGTTAATTGAATCTGGTGCATCTTTACACTTTTAGGGTGAAGCTATTCTAACTACATGTCATGTTTTGAATAGGGTGCCACATAAAAAGTCACATACCACACCCTTTGAGATGTGGAAATGACCTAAGCCAAATTTGGGATATTTGAGAGTATGGGATTGTCTTGCATATGTAAGGCTTACTAACCCTAAAATACCTAAATTAGGTATTATTACCTGTGCTTTTCTTGGTTATGCTATTAATAGTGCAGCCTATAGATTTTGTTTGATCTTGAAAACAAAATAATTTTTGAATCTGGTGATGCAATTTTTCATGAAGAAAAATTTCCTTTTAAATTGAAAAATAGTGGGCGTGAAGAAATACAACCTAGTTCTTCTACTTCTCATTTACAAAATCAAGAAAATTTTGAAATGGAACCTAGAAGGAGTAAAAGAGCTAGAGTTGAAAAGGGTTCTGGTCCTGATTATTATGTTTTCAATATTGAGGGAAATTCCCAAAATTTAAAAGAGGCTTTGATATCACCTGATGCTATATTTTGGAAAGAGGCTGTAAATGATGAGATTGAATCTCTAATTTCTAATAGAACTTGGAAATTAGTAGATCTTCCACTACGTTGTAAGACCATAGGTTGTAAATGAGTTCTTAGTAAAAAGTTGAAACCGGATGGGATCAATAGATAAGTTTAAAGCTAGATTTGTTGCAAAAGGCTTTAAACAAAATGCTGATCTTGATTTTTTTGATACATTTTCTCTGGTAACAAGAATTACATTTATTAGGTTGTTAATTGTTATTGCTGCAATTTTTTATTTGAAAATTCATCAAATGGATGTAAAAACTGCTTTTCTAAATAGGGACCTAGAGGAAGAGATTTATATGGACCAACTTGAAGGCTTTGTAGAGCTTGGACATGAAAGTAAGGTATGTAAGCTAACTAAATCTCTATATGACTTAAAACAAGCACCTAAACAGTGGCATGAAAAGTTTGATTCCTGCATGATTGAGAATGGTTATAAATCAAATGAATGTGATAAATGTATTTATTCTAAATCCAAGAATAATTTACATGTTATTATTAGCCTTTATGTGGATGATATGATGATTTTTGGCTCAAATGTTCATGTTATAAATGAGACAAAAAATATGCTTAAAAGCCATTTTGATATGAAAGATCTTGGTGATGCTAATTTTATTTTGGGCATGAAAATTACAAAAACATGTGATGGAATATTTCTTGATCAATCACATTATGTTGAGAAAATATTGAGAAAATATAATTTTCATGGTCACAAAAATGTAGCTACTCCTTTTTATTCTAGTGTTCATTTACTTCCTATAAATAATGATGATGAGATTATTAATCAAAAGGATTATGCTAGCATCATTGGTAGTTTGCGTTATGCTACTGATTGTACTGGGCCTGACATTGCATATGCAGTAGGAGTGCTTGGCAGATTTACTAGCAAACCTAGTAAAGACCATTGGCTAGCTATTGAGCGAGTCATGAGATATTTAATTGGTACCAAAAGTTATGGCTTATTTTGTAAAAAAATATCATGTTGTGATTGAAGTCTTTAATGATGCCGATTGGAATACTTTGTTAGGCGATTCCCTTTCTACCACTGGTTATATTTTTACCTTAGGTAGTGGTGCTATTTGTTGGAAATCTAAAAAGTAAACAATAATTGCTAATTCAATGATGGAAGCTGAATTAATAGCATTAGCTTCAGCTAGTGAAGAGGTGAATTGGCTTAGAGATTTGTTATATGAAATTCCACTTTGGGAAAAGCCAATTCCACCTATATTAATTCATTATGATAGCACTATTGCAATTGGTAAAGTTAAAAACCGTTATTACAACAGTAAATCCAGACCTATAAGAAGAAAGCACAGTACTGTGCGATCTTATTTGAGAAGTGGCATCATAATTGTGAATTATATTAAGTCTAATGATAATCTTGCAGATCCATTTACTAAGGCCCTGGCAAAAGATAGGGTCTGGAATACATCGAGGGGGATGGGACTAAAGACCATAGATTCATGAGCCATGTATGAGGATACCCAACCCAAGGACCAGAGATCCTAAGAATTGGGTTCAATGGGAAAAACGAATCATATGATGGTCGTAAAAAATGTATTATTTATTTTGTAAATAATTTTTTAATTGTTCATCCCTATGATGTAAGTGTATTTATCCTGTAATGTGGAGAGGTTGAGTAAAAAAACTCTTAATGAAATTTGTAGCTTGTATGAGTGGGGTGTCAGAATTACAAGAGCACCCTTGACAAAATTTCACTTATGTGAGTGTAGGGGGTGGGGTCACTTCCTATGAGATTTGGACTTAGTATATGTTTGGATAGAGATTATCCCACGTCCACGTTTGCACTGTAGTGCGTTTTGTTTTGTTTTGTTTTTTTTTTTTTTTTGTTCAGCCCGTAATTGTTGACAAGTCAACTGTGAACAGTGCTCCCGTGCACTGTTCACATGTCCCACAAATTATACTTTTCAGCAACTTTTTCATTAAAAATGGGTTTCACAGCACTATTCACACATTTAAAAAATATTTCTCTACAGTGTTTTTAGTTTTCAGTTTTTAGTTTCAGCAAAATAAGTTCTATCCAAACGGACCCTTAATCTCAAATACACTCATGAAACTGGGATCAGCACACGGCCTTAAAGTGCTAGCTATAAAAGCTCATGTCAACACCTAGGTTGTTATGTGTAAACAGTGATGCTTAATTTCCCTAAAGCAGTCCTAGTTCAAGTCGAAGACCACTACGACTCTGGAGTTGAGATCGATATTTTACTAAGTGAAGGTTCAATGCAGAGCACACGTTCATGATGCATAGTGACCCATTTTTGCCTAGTAATCTCTCTTTAACTAAAATAAATTTAATATTAAAATGAGTGGGGGATTGTTGGAGCATTTTAATATTAATTATTTAAAATGAATAAATATTACAACATAAATGTAAAGATGTGGGAGTGAATATGGAAGACTACTTTATTCTTTTTAATTGTGGTGATTAATGAGCTAATATGAATTGACTCAGATATTGGGCTAGATAGGTGCGTAAGGGGGAGGTGAAGGGAGGAGGTGTCAAAAATGGAAATGAATCAGCCTATTGGATCCTCTTACTTGACAGCCCGTTTAGAATAATTACCATATTCGTTGGTGAGTAAATGGTCGAATTTATACTCCGTTTTTATTATGGAAAAGGAAGAGCCATTAACCCACTTAATGGACTATCTATTTTAGCCTTTTCATTCTTCAAAAACTCCTTATCTCATCCATTAATTTTGTAACTCCAGCCCATCAGATTAATATCCAACAATTAATCTTGTAGCACCTACTACATCAAAATAATAGACCTAATTAATCAGATTAATTTGGTTAATAATTTCGTGAAGCCCATTAAGCCTATAAATAGGCTCCTTTTAAACCAATACAAGTTACAACATTATCACACCAAAAAATCCAGCAAATGCAAGCATTCTTATACACTAAAAAATAGAGAGGTTCTAGTCAAAGAAGAGTGTTCTTTCTGGTTGAGCTTTGGGCTTGAACACTTTGTGCAGAAGTTGTTCTAGCCATACGACATTTGTTAGGCTGTTATATCTTGGGGGAGACAAGTTAAAGAAAGTTTGCACCGGTTACAAAGCTTAGCCAACCAAGGGTTTGAATCTCCTTAAAGAGAGCGAGTACCGAACCTCAGTCCAAATAGTGTTGTGTATTCAGACAATCTCATATTAATATTATTCAAACGTATTTTTCAATTTCTCTTTGTGTTATTTCTATTATTATTATGTTTGCACCAACATCTCATTCATGATCGAAACCCATTTTGTATTTCATTTCCCTTTTTTTGATCTAACTAGGTTTGTTTTGGTTGATTAAATGATTGTGTTTTGTTTTAGCTATGAGAATTTGTTGATTTTTCTTGGGTTTACGAAGTGGGTTTTGGGTATGAAGGTTTTTGGATATGTGGGTTTGGGTATATGCTTGGTTTTGGTTCGACTTATGTGTATGTTATTTTCCAATTGCACTTGCCAAATTTAGGGTATTTAGGTTATTTATGGGGTTGATGTTGTGGTTGTTGGGTTCACTGTGGAATTGATTTTGATTGGGAGTGAAAGTCTGTCATGGGTGAATGCTATGGGTTGTGTTTGGTTGCCAAGAAAGTGCAAGAAACGTGGAAAAAGTTTTAATTCACCTTTCAATTAATATTTTTTATGATGTAGACTTTTTTATTTTTAAATTTGTTGATATAGATTTTTTTTTTTTTTTTAGCCCCATGTGCGCTAACTGTGCAAGTCGTTTACCACGTATGAATTTTTCTTTAGTAAATTAATGGTAGGGACCAAGTTGACTATAAGTTTAAAATGACTAAGACCAAATTAATTGCTATCAAAATATAGGGATCAAATTGTAAAACGTCTCTTTCTATAGTAGATTTGCTTCTTTGGGAAGGTTTCTCCCCATTAATTTCTACTTTAAGACAAGTTGTTCCATTAATTTTTCCTAAGTTACCATATTGCGTGTTATGTATTTTTCATTATTTTTACTTTTACTCAATATCAGTGATTATTTGCATTAACCATAGACCTTGCATAATCTGATTTATTTGGTCAATTCATATAACTGGGGTCTAAAAACCTAACTAACATTATTCTAAAAATAAATCTAAAATGTAGGAATTAACATAAAATAAATATGATATTAGTCTCTAATAATGATATAAATATGTCAAATTAAGTTATTATATAGCCTCTCAAAGCTTCATTGAAAGTCGTAATGTAATGGCCTTTTTATATTAACGGCAACTAGGGTATGCATTCCAATGCACAACCAACTTTCAGAATTAAAAACTTGTTAGTCAGAATTTTTGATTGATTGAGTAGTAGTTGAAAGGCCGTTGCACTTTGATCAATTGAACATCAATTGATGAGCTACTGAACTTTGACAGACTTGTACACTTGAGTTGCTTCTTGCACGATTGAGATGTTGTCATGATAATTTTGATGAGAACACATACAGACTCATTTTGACAATCACAATGGCCATGGAATTTTCCAACACTACCCTAGGACCCTAATATATGTTGTTGTTTGCAGAGGGGACAAAAATATACTTGGGAGGCAATCTTCCTCCCCTTTATTATATGGAACATTTGGCTTGCCCGGATTTCACCCATATTTAGAAATGAACTCACTAGTACCGTAGAGACAAGCTAGCATTTTAGAGCATTCGCAGCTGGATCGCCAGATGCTATATTTGGAAAACATTTTACATAACCAAGCATAACACACCCCACATCAGGTTCAACGAATTAACGAAAAAATTTAACAATAAACAATACCTCACTTTTGTTATTGAGTTTCTGATTATCGGCAAAGCTAAAGGGAAAAATATTTTTCTATTTGTTCTATGATTCTCTTTTTCATCTTTGTTTGTGAGTTTTTCTCTCTCACAGATCTACATATATTGGCGGTGGCAAACCCACCAATTTACACAGATCAACAACAATCGTGGCATGTCTTTGTGATGATATGTGGATTGATCAAAAATGGGGAATGGTGGAATAGGTTGGAGAGAGAGAGTAGAATAGAGAAAAATCAATAAAATATTGAGCTAGGAGTAGGACAAAATTGGCCTTTGCCCCTTTCTATCAAAATATCTAGTATTTTGCTCCTCTTTTGAAACTCGATTTTCTCAAAATTGAGTTAAGCCTTATAGTGGCGTTTTAAGGAGCCTATAGTGATGTTTTAAGGACCTATAGTGGCGTTTTGTAATTCGAGCTCCATGAACTCGAGTTATAGGTAAAAAAAAAAAAAAAAAAATTACCTATAACTCGAGTTCATAGAGCTCGAGTTACAAAACGCCACTATAGATCCTTAAAACGTCACTATAAGCTTCTTAAAACGCCACTATAGGGCTCCAATTTTTATTTTTATTTTAACTCGATTTTGAGAAAATCGAGTTTCAAAAGAGGAGCATTTCCCTAATTAGTTTCAAAAAAATGGCAAAATGCTGGATATTTTGATAGAAGGGGGCTAGGAGTATTTGAAAATAGGTTAGTTAAAATAGCTCAGGTTGTAATACTGGGGCATGTCCCCCCAATCTTCCAACGCAAGTTTGTCAATTGAGATGGTACATGGCCCTAGCCCTGATTTTATTTGCATTAATAAAATATCTCATTCAAAAGCCCAAAAAAGAAAAAAGAAAAAAGAAAAAAAAAAGATCTTAGAGCAAATTTGACTAAAAAGTAAAACCACACTAAAGCTAATGTAAATACACTGAATGAGGATTACGAAAGGAATAGAAATCTTTACTAGAAATAAAATATGTTGTAATGGAATAACTAAACATATTTATAAATTTGGTTGTGAGTTGTAACATTAAAAACAAACTTAAGATATATTTTAGAAAATATCTTACACATACAGTTATATTTTTAAAAAATAATATTTTTTTAAATTTTAGAGAAATATTAGTTATTTATAAATATTTTTTATTTTCATAATTGTTATGTACATATGAAAATTTCGTTTATTTGGTTATATATTAATTTTAAAAATTATTATACCTATTAAAGGATAACTATTATATAGAACTTGGTGCTTATTTTGAGGCATCCATGCATAACAATGGGCAATTAGATATGGACTCACCTAAACTGGAAGTTAGGATAAATCAGTAATTTTAGAAACAGACTCACCATAATGAGCTAAGTGGCTAACAAATTGGCATTCATCATTCCCACCGGATTTAACTAACATGATTTACAGATATGTCAGCATAAGGCTGGGCTCCTCAATCTCTTAATCTCACTTTATAACAGTTGACCATTGTAGGCCTTAATTTCTAAATGATTTGACTTTATTACCAGTTAATATATTGGTAGTGCTTAAATGGAAATTGCACTTTAGTCTTAAGCACTCCTACTCTTAAAGCATGATTTTAGTGATTAAAAAAATTATTTGATCCGATCGACGGCTTCAACCTGGTTTTGTGCCACTAATATTGTTATGGAAAAGTTAATAAATTTCCTAAGGATACTTATTTAGGAAATATTTAAAATATATATATATATATATATATTTTGACATCATTTTATATTTATTATGAAAGTGATATCAAAACTTTCTTAAAATGGTTTATAACAAATGCCTAAAGGACACTCGTTAAACAATAATACAACTTGCACAATTGGATAATGTGACGTGGAATGCAATATTTTTTGTAGGGATTAAGTGGGTAATTAAATATTCTGGAAAAAAAAAAAATGGGTGACTAATTGGGTGATACTACCAACTAGTCGGCTCCCTTTGGTCTCCCAGTCATACTTACACGACTTATATATTATAAGAGTTATGTAATTAGATAATGTATACTTTTCTAAATTTGAAACATACACTTTATCTTCCACTTTTGTATTTAATTATTTCTTTTGTCAATAATCAATATCACCTTGATTTCATATTAACTTCGTACTTGTTTTTGAATTGTGGGTAGATATACAAAAAGTTATCATGATAAACACTTTGGCATTAGTTGAAAAGACCTTATTAATAGGTATATTTAATTCAATGCTTTGACCTATGTAAAGACACAACCGTCACTCACGCACAACTTGGGAATTGAATATGTTATATATGTATATATAAAGAGATGGTTCTGTACAAAGGAAGAAATAGAATAAGAAATCGACAATTTGAAACGGATAAATGTTGTTGTAGCAAATTAGCAAATGACAGAAGAAAAAAGTGTTGGAAATGGGAGAAATAATTAATAAGAAAGCGTATTGTCACTATATATCCCAATTTGTCGTATATCCTTTGTTAATTGTTTGGCGCAAAAACTAGAAAGAATCAAATTTGGGGGAAAAAAAAGGTCGACCAAACACACCACCACCATGGAAATTTATTTTGATTCATTGAAAATTGGATAAACTAGTTTTATTTTATTTTTTTATTTTATTTCTATTTTTTAGATCTCTGCAACGTGGTACATCGCTGGATAAACTAGTTGAAACACGAAGTTTCTATTCCAAAAATACATGGTTTTAACAAATTTGACTTAGGTTTGCCTATCTGTATCTAAGAGCATTCACATCAGTCTTCTCAAATATTTAACTAAACTAATCTAAAAAGAGAAAACGCTTGGTCAAGAGCTGGCGTAAAGCCTCTGATTTATGCCACCAATCAATGGATGCCACGTCATATCTTTAATGAAACACACATACACCTTAGCACACACAATTGTAACCCAATTAAACCTATAATCCTTAAACACGTACAAACCTGAAGAACTAAGCAGTACCAACGCCTAAATGGATTCCATCTCCACCTCGCCTCTTTGCACCGGGGCTCCACCCCACCTCTGGCACCACTACACATGTTGGTTAGGAGCTGGCGCTGTTGCACCGAACCTCAAACTCGTCGGTCAGGTTTTTTCTCTTATGATTTGTGTTTATTGTTTGATTAGTTATTTCCCCAAACTTGAGGTTTCGAAATTTTGATGGGTTTGGGTTATTTTTTGGATATCAATATGTTCATATTGGTATGGGTTTTGTTGATTTGGTATGGATTTTGTTGTTTTTTGGTATTTTCATGGGTTTTGATTGGATTCTTAAGTGGTAGGTTCAAACCTTAAATAAATCTGATTGTGGTTTTTGACACAAGATCAAAAGAAAAGTAAAGAAAAGTGAAGAGCCAAAGTTAGAAACTTTACCTCAACACTAGAATTCTCTAGAGCTTGATTTTGATTGTTCCCCTCAGTCAATCTATTCACAACCAAATCAAAGATGAGTTAGTAAACTTAGAAGTCAAAGATCAAGACCAGAATAGGTCCCAATCAAACAAAATTGACTTAAGGATGTTTTGTGAAAAACTTCCTCTTTGTTTCATTAATTTCTAGTGAATCTTGTGTGTTTTACTACTAGAATCCATCATCTTGAAAAAGTACCATTTATGGCTTTATATAGTCAAAAAATAGGAATTCAAGGCAGCTCCCAGACTATGGGGGATTCGTTCCAAACCAAGTTTAAATGTAGAAAACTTGTCTTACATAGTTTCTGGAACCCTAGCATGCGCAAGCATGCATGTGCATGCGCACGGATGCAAAGAGCATGTGTACACAGAGCTTGAGCATACATACACATACACATGTATGCGTATGCACGCCCCAGGGTTTCTGAGGCTTTTATTTTCAAAAAATAGTTTATTTGGTCCAAAAATAAGTTATAGTTTCCATAAAAACTTTCTTTAAGTCAATTTCGATTTAATCGAGCTCTAAACCAACCTTGGGCTTTAGAATTCTAATATCATTGGGGAATGGGGGCATGAATCATAATGGGTACATAATGCAATGTCTACATGAGGGTTTACAACACGCTACCCACAAATGTAGTTTCTCAAAAGATACATGTGATAAGGCTAAATTATCAAACACTTGAACAAGTCATTCAATAAAGATCATAAGATGCTATTCAAGTCCAAGAATCAACAAAACCTCAAAAACGGGTGTGTGTGCAGAGCCAATGACCATCTTAACAACTAACCTAGAACACATATAAATGAGAGAACGCACCAAAAATTTATTTGCTCCAAACCTCACCAAAATAAGTATTTGTCCAAAGAATTCACTCCGAGATTTGGATGAAGATTTCTTCTTCTTTTTTTTATAGGAAAGATGAACAATGAAATAACATAAAGATCGCATGAAAGATGTCATCTACTAGGAACTCCACCATTCTTACCACAAATCCTCCTAGGATCAATTGGTCATTCAATTTTGGCTGTAATGGGGCCAATGGTGAATGGGTGAAACAAAGAAAGGAAAGGCTGCACAAATAATTTCAAAAACTTGCTAGAGGCCTTTGTACCAATGGTTCACAAGAATTACCTTCTAACAATTGTATTTCCTTTTCATTATTCTTTTTCTCTTTTTTTTTTTTTTTTTTTTTTTCTTTTTCAATTTCTTCTTCACTTTTCTCTTCATTTTTTTCATTCTTCTTTCAACAAATAACTTTGTACAAGAACCCAATAATGTAAAATTTCAACCAAATTCCACCATAAGAATAATAACAGAACAATTCTTTACTAACAATTTTTCCAAACCATAATAAATCATTCCAAGCATATTTAGAAAATAATTTGGTGAAGGGAGATTATGTAAGTGGCTCAACTCCACAAGGAGTAAGTATGACAATGTGGCTCAATCAAATAAAAAGGCTCAATTTTAGGCTCAACATGGTTTCCGATGATTATATTTGTAAAAGGGTTAGCATGAAAGGCTCAAACGCATCCTAAAATGACCAAAATCATATCCCAAGTACATCAACCAACATGCCACCAACCGTGTAATGGGTGCCCCAATAGATAACCAAGACAAAAATAATGAGATCAACAATAGAATTTGATGCATGAAAAAAAGCAAAGGATATTGAATTTTTTTTTTTTTTTTTTTTTTTTTTTTTTTTTTGAATATCACTTAATGAAAAGGAGATAGACTAAAACAAAACTCACAAGAATTAATAGGAAATCACTCAACAAGAACAAGGCAAACTAAATAAAAACAGTCACAAGAATCATAAGCACTAAATCTCTAGGTGTTCTTAAAATCATATGCATTCTACCAACCAAAAACCTCATATGGCTCTTGTGTTAAAAAAAAGTGTATTTTTATTTTGTTTCAACAAGGACATAAAATAGAATTTATGACTCAAGCAAACATCTCATTCTCATGTAAACAACAAAGCCTCAAAAACATGTAACTCTCAAACAAAACTTTTTTTGTTTTGTTTGTTTGTTTGTTTTTTTTTTTTAAAAAGACACAATGGAAAAAAGGAAGGAAACACAACAAGCATGGAAGAGATGACTATCCCACCCCCAACCTAAATCTAACATTGACATCAATGTTTTGAAGAAAAGCAAAAAGGCATGCTAAAAAGAGGTTTAGAGAGCACCTGAAACTTTTCACAGGAGCTTCCAAAGTCAATTTCCTGCAAACATGTAAGTTTCACAAAAACAAGAAAGTAAAATAATATGATACAATTATAAGAACAATGTGACCTAGGACTGTTGGAAAATCTGGTTTTGTATCTCATACAAAACACACAGCGGAAGCAACAAACACGGATCTACTTCAATCATGAAAGATAACATGTAACCATGAATTCTAGAATAAAGAATAGAAAGCGTACCTTGATGCAGTGAATTTCAAAACCACAACTTGAGAAAACCTTTAATCTTCATCTCAATTCCACATGATGCCCAAGATGTGTGGTCTCTCAATCAGTCTTTTGTACATAGATTCTCAAAGAAAAAAATCATTCTTCTTCTAATTGTGGAGAAAAACTAATTTCTTTTCTTTTTCATCATATGTACGTTAAAACTATTCTCATAGTTTTATTATTTAATAACTCTTATTAAATAATAACTGATTATCTAATTGGGTTAGCCTTTTGGGCCTACCCAATTGGGCTTTAGTTTGTGGCTTGAGATGGGACCAAAGGGAATAAATAAGACTCTAGCTCCAATGGGCCTTGGGCTTTTTTGTCAACTCTTGACAAGTGCAAAGTTACCATTAATTATATTCGATACCACTATAAGAATATAATTGCACTCTAGGCCTTATTAATAAATTATATTCCCAAGACTTTATTATACATACAACCCCTTCATTAAAATATTCGTAGTAATACCAAGTCATGAATATGGACTACCACTTTGAAGATTACTACATCTTAATCCTTGAGTATCCGGTTTAATCCTTTATGTTATTCATCATATATTTATGAAATCCAATTTCATAAATATATACTTTAGTAACTCCTTACTAAAGAGGTTGGGCCCAACACTTTAAATAACCAAACTCATTAAACTTATCTCAAGGGAATATTTTATATCTCCGTTAAGAGATTATGAATTCCATCTTGAGAATATATGTTCCATCAACACTAAATGCGGCTGCCCAACATACTGAGGTTTTGACCGTAACTTATATATCTCACTCCTGATATATCAAAGCAACCTACATCTCATGATCAGATCCATTATTCTCTCAGGATTTAGAGTTGATGTAAATAGAAGTCGTGAGATTTATTATTCATTTGACAGTCGTTAGGAGAATAATAAATCTCACAGCGGTCTAGTTCAATATGTCTTAACTCTTAAAACATATCAACATACCAACTAGAAGTCTCCACTTCCATGATCAAGACAAATCATCTTAGTTGATACGTTATAGTCTTCGTAGATGAAATGCCCAATTTCATCACCGACTACGAACTAAAATTCTGAGTTTACAAAGAACTTATGATTTATATCTTTCTGTGACTTTTCACATAAATCACATACTATGCATCTCATGGACTAAGATAATGTCCCATTAGTTCATTTATAAATAGTCTCATATAATTAAACAATTTAATTATTTATGACATGTCAATAAATTGGATTTTAGGGCACAAACCCTAACAAGGACAATTCCAAAAGATACCATGAAAGGACACTATTCCCAATTTAAAACAAGGTTCTTATCTTGGTCCTCTGAATCAATTTCAAATTCGTGATAACTAGAAGAACCATCTAAAAAGTAGTGAAATTAATGACCGTCCACTCTCTTTGAGATTTGATCAGTAAAAGGCAATGGATATTGGTATTTTCTAGTGGATGCATTCAATTTTCTATCATCTAGACACATCTACCACCTAGTCACAAGTCTGGTAGGCACTAATTCATTATTTGCATAAGACTGACCCATTTATCATCAGCAATTGGGTAAGTAATATCTGCATCCAACAATTTCAAAATTTCATTTTTAACAACTTCTTTCATTGTTGTGTTAAGTCTATGTTGTTGGTCCCTAGTAGCCTTAGAATCATTACCAAGATTATTTTTATGAGGGCAAATCAAAGGGTTTATTTTCTATAATATCTACCATGGTCCAACCAATTGCAGTTTTATATTTCTTTACAAGCATAATTAACTCACCTTCTTGCTCTATAGTTAATTCAAAAGTAATAACAATAGGAAATGTATCACCTGATACAAAGAATGCATATTTTAATCCGCGTGACAATTGTTCTAGCTCCAACTTTGGTACCTCAACACTAGAAAGAATAGACTTTATTTCTCTTTTGAGTAAGGCATCAAATTAACACTAGCCCCCAAATCCAACAATGCTTCTTCAATATCATGGTCCCTAATAATACATGAAATAGTGGGACATCCTGGGTCTTTGTATTTGGGAGGGGTCTTATGTTGAATTAAAGCACTTACCTATTCCATTAGAAAAGCTGTCTTCTTGACATTGTGCCTTCTTTTCATTGTGCACAAATCCTTAATTACCTTGGCATATGATGGCATTTTCTTAATGACATGCAACAATAGAAGATTAATTTTTACTTGCCTAAGGTTTTCCAGAATTTCAAGGCTAAAGTCCAATATCCTTGAAGATTTTAAAGCTTGAGGAAATGGTATAGTAATTGGTCTCTTAACAATTTCATCAGTGTTGGACAAGTCAAAATCATTACTACATATCTAATTCCTTAGGCTCCTAAGTCACCATTGGAATATCTACATTTTTCCCACTTCTAGTAGTTTTAGCATTGGCTTGCTCAAGATGTGAATTATTCTTTTTTAAACATTAAGGGTGTGTTTGGATACTGCTTATTTTGCTGAAAGTACTATAAATTAAGGTAAAACTTAGTTAAAATAGTACAGTGGAGCCATAAATAGTACCAAAAAGCACAGTAGGACCCATGAATAGTAGCAAAAATAAGCTGAATAGTAAAATAATTTTAATTTTCCATCCCAATCCAAACGCACACTAAGTCATATGTTGACCTTGAGGATTTTGAGGTTGGGATGAAAATTTCCCTTTCTCATTTATAGTTAAAGAACTAGTCAACTTAAAAATATGACTTTTTATCTCCCTATTTTCTTCAGCAAGTTGGGTGAGCAAAGTATCATGCTTTTGATTTATCTTACTTTGAGCCTCCATGAATGCTTGAATGGTGTTCTCAAGTGAATTAGATGGATATGAATGTGATGCATGTGGTGTAGGAAGTGATTGGGAAAAATTCCTTTGTGGCATTTGTGATTGCAGTGAAGATTGAGTCTCATTTTTCCAACTAAATTTAGTATGATTCTGCCAAGTTGGATTATAAGTCTCAGAGTATGGTGAATAAGGCTTATTATAATTACCAATGGCCTCACAATATTCTTCATACATTTCCATCATACTAGGCAAGATTGGGCAATCCTTGGTAGGATGCCCAATGCCATGGAAAATTTTGCACTCTTCATGAATCTCACTTTGGTAAAGTTGTTTTTTCCCAACAACCCTATTCACTTTTAAAGCATCTATTTCTCTTCTCAAACTAGCAACTTGGGCTTTCAAACTATCTTCCTCTTTCAATTGGTAAATTCCTCTACTAGAAAGAGTGGAGGCATTTGGGATAGACCGATTGGTACTCTCAACACTATTGGGTCCAATCCAAGTGTGGGCTTTTTCCACTAGGTCATACAAATACTCTATGGCCTCATCGGGGTCTTTTTGGAAAAATTCCCCGTTACACATCATCTCAACAAATTGATGCTCTCTATTGGTAAGTCCCTCATAAAAATAGCTCACAATGCACCAACTCTCATAACCATGGTGAGGACATAAATTCAAAAAGTCTCTAAATATTTCCCAAGGTTGGTACAAAGTCTCACTTTCTTTTTGTGAAAAATTTCAAAATTTTCTTTTGAGAGCATTTGTTTTATGTTCAGGAAAGTATTTCTTGAAAAATTCATGTGTCATCTTACCCTATGTCCCAATCGACCTAGGCCTCAATTAATACAACCAACTTTTTGCTCTCTCTTTCAAGGGAAAATGAAAAAAATTTAGTCTGATTATAACCATTTCTCCTTGTTGATTATGAAAGGTAGCCACCATCACTTCAAATTCTCTAATGTGCACATAAGGGTTCTCATTCTCCATACCATGAAATGTGGGGAGAAGTGGAATCATTCCTAGTTTAATATCAAAGTTTTGCACATTGGCTAGAAACATAATGCAAGATGGTGCACTATTATGTGTTGGGTGCAAGTAATCACATAAAGTTTTAATGGGCAACTCATCTTCATTCATGATGTTAGATGTGTGTGAATATGTACTCAAAGAACTAGATGAATATGTACAAAGAGAGCTTCGGAATCCGTATCAGGTCTCTTTGTAAATCTACCGTATTCATCCCTATATCTATTTTGCATATGAAAAATTAAAAAGAAAGGAACGAGTTTACCGGGTTTGAGGAACTCAACACCAGCCAACCAATTCCTCTTGTGCTCTTTGCTTTGCACCTTTTCTCTGGCAACGGCGCCAAAAATTGATGTCGTCCAATTTTGTAATGAAAATTTGTAGTGTAGCTAAGGTTGTCATTCCACCAAGAAAAAGATAACAAGAACACGTCAAAAGCACCAATAATATATAGAAAAATATGATTGAAATTTAGGGAAAAGAAAGTTTGGTATGTTAGGGTCATATTTTCTATGTAATTGGCTAATCCTTTGACAAAACGCAATTTACTTGTAAATTGAGAAGATGTAAGTTGTGTTTAATACATATCAAGTGGTTGTATTAAAGACATGAAAATTGATCCAAGAAACAAGTGAAGAAAAGCTATTTCATTGAATCTCGACAGATAGCTCGACATAATGCATCTATCGAGATTTACTAGGCAGCTCGACACTAGCTCGAACTATCGAGCTTTACGAATTCAGAATTTCTAGATCTGAATTTCGGCCCATGTTGATGTATTTGTTTAGGGTTTCTTTTCTCACAACCCTAGACATATATAAGGCTTATTTTAAGAGCCGTCACACACGGATACAAAGACCGAGAGCTTAATTTTTTCTGTAAGAAGCTACTACATTTGTACGCCATAGAGTTTTGTAACCAAGTGCTTCTTGATCTTCATTGTTTATGAAGTGAAGAATTTTGCAGCCAACAACAATCATTCGAGTTACTGGAGTTAGTCATATACTGGGATCCATGCAAAGGGTTTGTCACAAATTGGATATTTGTGCATCAAAGGAAAGAAGGCTACTACAAGATCAAGTCCAATTGGGTATTGGAACGAAGGTTCAACTATAGGTTGGTATTTTGGGATAGGCTAGGGTAGTGGTAAGATTCCTCATACTTGAAACCGTTTGATTATTGATTAGTGGATTCTTAGGAGTGGTGACCTTAAATTCACCCGGTAGGGTTTTTGCCTTGCGAAAGATTTTTCCTATTTGTCAACAAATCACAGTGTCAATTTAATTTCCGCTACATTTAGTTTATTTGGTGATTTGTTGGCGCCTCCACGATTTGCATGTAATTTGACCTAATTAATCAATTTGGGTAATTGAATTAATTAATCAGGGTAAAGCTATCTTAACCCAAAAGGTAGTATCAAAGCAGGCACACTCTGATTAGGTTTTAATCATTGTTGTGTGATCCATTGACCCCTATTGTTATGGATCGTGGACAATCTTTGATTATACCTTCTTTTTTTTATGGTACTAACTATGCATATTGGAAAGTACACATGAGAGCTTTTTTGCAGTCTTTGGATGGGAAGGTGTGGCTAGTTGTTGAGGTTGGATGGACCAAGCCTACTAATCAGAATACATTTTGGGATGATGACAAGATCAAAGCTGCAAATTTCAACAGTAGAGCGTTGAATGCCTTGTTTAGTGCTGTGATTAACGAGGAGTTCAAGAAAATCTCATCTATTGAGAGTGCCAATAAAGCATGGACAATTCTTCAAAATACTTATGAAGGCACCAAAGCTATGAAAGACTCCAAGCTTCAAAGGCTTACCACTAGCTTTGAAGAAATCAGGATGGATGAAGAGGAAGTGTTCGATGAATTCTATGCCAAGCTCAAAGACATAGTGAATTCTGCCTTTAATCTAGGTGAAAAGATTCTAGAGCCTAAAATTGTGAGGAAAATTCTCAGATCTCTCCCAAAGCGGTTTCATGCTAAGATCACCGCCATTGAAGAGTCAAAGGGCATTGACTCTATCCCTTTGACAAAGATGATTGGGAATTTGTAAACCTATGAATTAGGTTTAGCTAGGATTGGCAAGGGGAGCTAGAGCAAGAATATGGCTCTCAAAGCCAAGAATGATGAATAAGATGAGTCATCTAAAGATGAGAACTCAAAGTTCAAATCTTCCATTACCAAACAATTCAAGAAGCTCATCATGAATGTGAATGTCAAAGCAAATGACAAGGATCGTAAGCAGTCTAGATTCTCTCAATCTAAAACTCAAGAGAAATTCAAAAGAGAATCCAAAGAAGGTGGACAAAGCAGCAACATTCCAACCAATCCAAAATGCTATGGGTGTAAAGGATACAAACACATGAAGTTAGAATGTCCTACCTATCTCAAGTAAATTGGAAAAAGCAAAGCTCTAGCTGCCACCTTGAGTGATACCGAACCAAAAGTAGACTCAGAGGATAGTGATCAAGAAGGGATAGTTAGCGCCTTTACAGCCACTATTGATGTGTCCAAAGAGTCCAAAGAACTTGTTGATGAGGAAGAGGAATTGATGGAGTCCAAATCTGAAGAGTTGGATGAAAAAGATGATATCCGTACTACCTACTCAAATCTTTACAAGAATTCAGAGAAGCATGAAAAGCTTTACAGGCTAGCCACAAGGAAGCTGAGTGAAGTGGAGCTGGAATAAGAAGAACTCTCCACCAAAGTTAATGAAGCAAATCAAACCATTGGAGCATTGTAGTTTGAAAACAACTTCCTGGCTAAGAAGACTAAGAAACTAGATGCTGAGCTATTTCAAGTAAGAGCTCAATTGGAAAGAACTTCAAATGCTAAGCTGGATGAAATGCTGAACTTCCAAAAGGCTGCATCTGATTAAATTGGTCTCAGGTATGATCATTCTCTCTCTTCTTGTAGTACTTCCTCTAGTGCATTAAATAATGCTATGTTTGTCTCTCCTGCTTCTAATATTAAATCTAAGATAACTGAACCCAAAACTAAGGATGTAAGTGAGGTTGACATTGATAAGGGAAAATCCATTCTGGGAGCACGACCTAAGGTTGCTAAAGAAACTAAGTAGAACACTCATCGCTCCACTAATAAGAAGTCTCAACCTAAGAAACCTTATTTCTGTCATCATTGTGGAGCATCGAGACACACTAGTCCAAATTGCTATAAATGGCTTGCCACCCAACAAAGCAATAGTGTGTTATCTTTCGAAAGTCAAAATCAATTTCAATATTCTTTGGCTTCTCTTGGGGAACTCTTAAAGGCTGTTATGTTCTTGACAAACTTCAATGGGTTTAATTCTCCTTCTTTTTCTCCTCATCAAAGGTATCTAAACAGGAAAGGTTCTTCTCCCTCCAAGTCTCCTGTTTGGAAGGAAAAAGACTCCTTTAACTGATTCTTTTGTTGGTCTTGTATCCCTTGTGTGGTTGGGTGATTGTTTTTGAGTTAGTCTAGTTTTTCTTGTGCTTATTTGTTGGTTTTTTTTTTTTTTTTTTCAATAAATAAATAATAATAAAAAAATCTAAATAATACAAAAACATTGTGTTTGTGTATACTAGTACTTGTATACCTTGGATAGCCATTGAAACAAGGTTTCTTAACTTTATATCTCTTGTAACTTAGATGAGCATCTTCATGCACAACTAAGCAATGTGAGCTTTGTGGCTCATTTATGTGATTTGTACATTTTGGTTAATCGTTTATCATTCATGTCTTTATCACTCTTTTTGATGAAAATGACTAAAAAATCCTAAGAGAAAGGCATAAATAACCATCTCACCACTGAAACTCGTCAATCATAACACATTTGTGTGCAATTCATAAAAGCCATACTCAGTAAGGTGTAGCACTTGCACAACAAAAACAAGATGTGTGGCTTACATATTTGGGTATTTCTTTTCTCTCTCATATACTCATTCATGTTATGTCAATTTATGCTTAAAGGAAAAAAAATATATATGCAAAGAACATGAAAAGCAAAAAGAATCAAAATGCTTTTAAATATGGTTGCAAGCATGTTTCTAGGAAATGTGGGAGTTATATGATGTACCTCAAAGGTGATTATCCCCATCAAACAGTTATGATTGTGTGTAGAGTATTTGATTCTCTTATATCATCACTCTTCATATAATGAGACACTTATGCTTCTTGCAAAAGTTTCACATACAACACACATACTCTTTGCTACTCCTTATACTATTGTATAGGTGCAATGTGATTTCGCCATCACAAGGAATACATGTGGTAGTATAAGCTTACTAAACTATCTTAAGTTATTTTTGAAAATAAAAAATGGCTAGACTTGTTTAGTGTGTGTTTTGATCTAGGAATGCTTTGCATCTAGAGTTGTTTATGTGTTTGAGTGCTTAACATGCTTCTTTGTTGCTTAGTTTGGTGTCTATCTTGGTTGCATTTATCTAATGTTGTTTTTCCCCCTTGAAAAACCTCATTTCTGGATGCTCAATAAAAGATCAATAGCAGCTTGATACCTCCTCGATCTATCGAGAATTTCTGGGTTTTTCTCGATAACTCTCGATAGATATCTCGATCCATCGAACTTGTTTCCTGAAGTCTCTGCCTACTCGATAAAAGATTGACACCTCCTCGATCTATCGAGATAGTTTTGTCGTCGATACCTCCTTGATACCTCTTTGATCTATTGAGCTTTTTTTCTCAATACCATCTTGATACCTTCTCGATCTATCAAGGTGCCTGTTTCTATATATACTCGAGGTTCGACCCCATTCACTTCTCACTCAAATATTTCCATCTTACTCTCTTCTCTCTCAATCTAAACCCCCTATTTTCACCAAAAACCTCATTCCCTCTTCAAGCTCAAATCCTTTGGTAAGTAGCCTTAATCTCTTCTTTTCCTCATCTTTCATGCATTTAGACCTAGGTTTTAGGTTTTGGGAAAAATTTTGGGGTTTTTGTGGTTTTGCTGAATTTTTTGGGATGGGTCTTGTGTTATTGTTATCATATGATCATGCATTGCATTCTCTTTCATTAAATTCACATTTTCATGCATTCTAGGATTGTGTATTTGATTAATCAATGTGAGTGTTGTAGTTTGGATTGGGTTTTTGCCCATAATGCAATTTATTTTTTGCACATAACATGTTCATGCATTGCACCTCTCTTTTCTTTCTTTCCTGTGCATATTCTTCTGCTGTGTTCTCTTTTCCTTTTTTCTTCTCCTAAAGTTTCCTGAATATGGCACCCAAAAAGTCAATTCCTTCTAAGAACCCGATCACTCATCGCAGTTCTTCTTCTACTTCTTCTTCTCTTCCCTCTGATCTAATAGAGTTCGGTTCCGTGATGCGAACTCCCAAAAGGACTTTGTTGATAACTTCTGTGACTAGGCAATTCATTCAAAACGCCAGATCATTCTGTCTGACTTTCTAGACACGCCTCTTCTCGATGCTTTTAGCACTTGGGGTTAGGGATCTCTTTGTGAGAAACCCTTAAGGTGTCCCGGCGTGTTTATATAGGAGTTTTACTCCAACATACATGCCATCAATACCTATGTTCCCTGGTTAACTACAGTTTTCCAAGGAACACATATTGCAGTTACCTCGGAGCTCATTTCTAAGGTACTAAGCGTTCCTAGGGTAGCTTATCCAATCTATCCTAGTCACCCTCGTCTACGTACTATCTCTCGTGATGAGTTGGCCTCACTTTTCTATGAGAAGGCCATGGTGTGGGGAGATACTCTAAATTTCTACCCAATCGAGTTTGCCAAGGGTCCAAGGATCCTTAATATGGTGATGACCTTTGTTCTCAGACCACGGTCACACTATAACACTATCACTAAGCCTCATGCTCATTTTCTTCCCTCTTTTTTAGAGGATCTTTCTATAGACTTTCCTTCACATATGATAGTATCTATGATAGATATCTATCGAGACATTACCACACGTGGTAAGCTAATATTTCCTTCAGCTATCACACGCATCTTCACAGACTTGCTCGTCACCATTGCATCTTCTCCTCTCTTTTACTCCATGGGTTCTATTAGCAAGGAATCTCTACGGAGGAATGATGCACAACTGGCTGCCAAGCGACCTCAAGTGGAGCCTACTCTAGTCCAGCAGAATGAGGCTGCTTTCTGTGCTGTAGAGGATGCTGCTTATGCCTTTCAACCTTCCTCATCTTCTACTCATTCTTTCTCTTCTAGAGTAGAGGCATCTCTTGTTGCCATCATGGATCAGCTTCAGCATATATGTGCTGATTTTGGTAGTCATCTTGACCATATTTCTAATGAGATGTGTCAGATGAACACCAAAATTGGTCACATCGCTCAATGACATCTCGTCTTGGCAGTTTTGCTTCTTCTCCCTCTCCCAAGCTTGATGAAGAGTCGTCTAACGCTGGAGATGATGAGAGTGATGATGCTTCTGGCTCGGAGTATGATGCTGAGATGACTCCCTCTCCTTGATTCAACCTTTGTCACTCGTGACAAAAAAGGGGAGTAGTTTTGGTTATGAGAGAGTAGTCATGTTGTCAAGGGGAGAGCTAGCACAGAGTTAGACTAGTTAGGAGGAGAGTGCTTTGAGAGATGTAGTGAGGTTTTGTTGTATCTTTCTCATTACATGTACCATGGTCTAGTGACCACTTTACATACATTGTATTTACTTGATATATATATATATATATATGATGTATGTTTCTTCACCTCTATCTCACATGTTTTGTTTCTTTTCTCTTTTTTATAAACATGTCTTTTCTTGTATATATCTTGTCTATATTTCACACTCATTGCCTTGATGGATTTTGTTTAAGTGTTTCAACTAAGACAGGTTGCAAGTCTTTCATGCCATAATCTCTTTTTTTGCAAAGTTTTTCAAGAGCTCATTGTATTAGTTAGGCTTATGTAGTTCTTTGTGTAATAGTTATGGAGATTGTTGACTTTTACTTCTCTCATAATTAAGCTTGTGGTTTTGTCACGGATTACCAAATGGGGAGATTGTTAGGGTCATATTTTCTATGTAAATTGACTAATCCTTACAAAACACACTTTACTTGTAAATTGGATAGATCTAAGTTAGGTTTGATACATATCAAGTGATTTTATTAAAAACATGAAGATTGATCCAAGAAACAAGTGAAGAAAAGCTATTTTACTGAAGCTCGATAGAAGGCATCTATCGAGATTTACTGGGTAGCTCAACACCAGCTCGACACTAGCTTGATCTATCAAGCTTTACGAATTCAGAATTTTCAAATCTAAATTTCGGCCCATGTTGATGTATTTGTTTAGGGTTTCTTTTTTCACAACCCTGACATATATAAGGCTTATTTTAAGAGCCATCACACACGGATACAGAGACCAAGAGCTTAATTTCTCTGTGAGAAGCTACTGCGTTTGTACGCCATAAGGTTTTGTAACCAAGTGCTTCTTGATCTTCATTGTTTATGAAGTGAAGAACTTTGCGGCCAACAACAATCATTCAAGTTGCTAGAGTTAGTGATGTACTGGGATTCTTGCAAAGGATTAGTCACAGATTGGAGATTTGTGCATCAAAGGAAAGAAGGCTACTACAAGATCAAGTCCAATTGGGTATTGGAGCGAAGGTTCAACTGTAAGTTGGTATTTTGGGATAGGCTAGGGTAATGGTAAGATTCCTCATACTTGTAACCACTTGATTATTGATTAGTGGATTCTTAGGAGTGGTGACCTTAAATTCACCTGATGAGGTTTTTGCCTTGCGAAAGGTTTTCCCCATTTGTCAACAAATTACCGTGTCAATTTAATTTCCACTGCATTTAGATTTTTTGGTGATTTGTTGGTGAATTGTTGGTGTCTCCCCGATTTGCATGTAATTTGACCTAATTAATCAACTTGGGTAATTGAATTAATTAACCGGGGTCAAGCTATCTTAGCCCAATATGGTAAAATTCAATAATTAAAATCACTAGGGCATTAGGGTTTGTCCACCAATATTGTTAAGCATCCACTACCAATTCAATTTAGTACACAATCGGGTAAGTAAACACATAAACTATCCAATTAGAAGATTTAGAAATAAGTTTTATTAATAAAGTTCTCTTTGGTTGATTATTCATCAATTATTCCGACAATTTAGCATAGAAAATAATAGCTTTGCTAGAAAAACTCAAGAACATTGCATACCCTAGAGGCAATACTATAGCAAAAGTAGTTATTAACAAGATTACTACATTTTACTAGAGAGATTATAAAACCTTATTCTAACAATAAGAAAATCCAAGAATAGACTTATGAAAGAATTAGAAATCAAATATCAATCTAATAAAACAATTATAAAAAGTGAATAATTGATTTCAATAATCAAAACGTGAAAAACCTGTTTGGATTGAATAGTGGACAACTTACAACATTGGGAATTCACCCCTAACCCTAACTTAGGTTTTTAAGCTTCCATAAAAAATAAAAACTCTTAGAAATTGATGAAAAATAAGGTTTCCCAGTAGCCAAAAACGTGACTGCCCTTGTATCACTTTAATATTTATAAAATTCAAAACCCTAAAACACATGCTTCCCAAAAAGGAAAATATAAAATGTCAATTCCCATTTTTCAACAGTGGGTCAACTTCCAAGTCGGTTCTAGCCTTGAATACGGCAGATTCTGAAGTTTTGGTAAACTGCAAAGTTTTACATCTTTAAGTCCTATTTCCATGCCAGTAAGAATCACGTCAATCTAATATTGGAGTAAAAAGATATGGCCAAAATATCAAAACTGGTTAGAATATTTCCATGCCAGTATTTTTTCGTTCTTTGGCTCAAACAAATTTCTCTTTTTCTTTTTATGTTTCCACACATCATTGACTCATTTAATTCTTTAAAAGCCACTTCTCAATTGCTCTTCACCTTTGGATTCTCTTGGATTCATGTCTACATGCTTAGATCATTAGTTTAAATCTCCTACAAGAGAAAAATACACCTAATGAGTATATTTTAGAGAAAACTTGCAAACTCTCATATTTATGTGTAAGTATGGGAATAAACACAAAATAGATGTGATAATGCCACATAACAATTTGGCTATTAAAGAGAAGTGCAATTTACTAAATTATAAAGGTATTAAGGTTCTCAAGTAAGAGCAGTTTGGATTCTTTGTAGTGGTAAGTTATACTTCTCTTCCTTGTAGTATATGGTTTCCCTTCTCTTTGAGAAGGAAGGTGGGTTCTCTAGTATATTCGTTTAATTGGAGAATTGGTGTGTTTCGGATTGTGTCTAGTAGTACTTTGTTCATTGCCTACTTTTCATTTAAACTGTTCGATAAAGGAGTTATCAACTCGATGGAAGAAATTAACACTATTAGAGTCTGAGGAAAATAGGGTTGCCTTGAGACTTGATAGAAAGAAGAGGGAGTTTGTACTTGCAGGGAAATTCTTTACTCGTAGAACTCTAAATGTTGAGGCTGTTGCAAAAACTTTCAGGCCTTTATGGCACACAAAAGGTGGTTTCAATGTCACTATTGGCGGCGAAAATATTATGTTGTTTGCTTTTGAATTGGAAGTTGATGCTGAAAGAGTTTTTCAAGGTGAACGTTGGGCTTTTGACAGACATCTTGTTGTCTTTGAAAGATTTGATGGTTATGCTCCTATTCACACGCTGGGTTTCAAAACAACTGCTTTCTGGGTGCAAATTCATAATTTACCTTTTCCTCTCCAAACTGTTGAAACGGCTTTCAGTATTGGCAAAACTATTGGACCTGTTATTAAACCAAAAGATTTAGGAGAAATGTTGGGAGCCAATTTCATGAGGGTGAGGGTGATTGTAGTTGTCTCTAGGCATTTGTGTAGGGGAAGAAAGATTTATTGGGATAAGGAGAATGAAGGTTGGGCTGCTTTTATGTATGAAAGGTTGCCTAATATTTGTTATTGGTGTGGGTCTGTCTCACACGACGATAAAGATTGTTCACTTTGGCTGTGAAGTAAGGGTACTCTGAAATTAGACGACCAACAATTTGGTCCATAGATTAGGGCTCCTCTCTTTAATCCGACAAAGAAGTCTTTTGTTGAAGTTAAAGGATATGAAGCTTTGAATCGTGATGTTGATGTTGTGATGATACTGCCAGATACTCAGGTTCCTCATGGTTTATCAGGACTTCACCAGGGCTTTGATAACACGAACACTCCATCTGACTCTCGTGCTACTAATGAGAATGACATGGTGACTCGGAGTGTGGATAGGAATATGGAGGCTGAGGAGTATCTTTCTTCCTCAGTGAAGCTCTCAACGGCGATGTTGCAGGCTGGGAAGGACGCTGTAAGGGAGGATCCAAATTTTGAGGAGCAATTACATGTATTAGATCAGGCGATTAACTCCTCTCCAATGTTTTCAAATTCGAATCCCGATAAACCTAGTGTTGCTTTAGCCGCTGCTCCTAATTTTTCTCATGCCACATCATATGCAAACGTGTCAAAGGAAAATCTGGATTTAATTGGGGATGAAGGCGGATATGATGTGGACTCTTTGGAGGCTATTCGGATTGAAGAATTCAAAATGGGCTGGACTTCTATTCCTAAAGAAAAGAAAGGAGCACGTGGGAGGCCTAGAAAATCTTCAAAAGGAGACTTGTTTTACGCTGAAAATGCAAGTCCTTTATCTCCTAATAGCTCTTCTCAAGCAACCTGTATTCCAAAAAGAACCTGGAAACGAATTGGTGACAAAAAATTAAATTGTACAGAGAAGAAAGCAGTGGGTCCTGACCTTGGTGAGAAGCGAAAAGTTGCTGAAATAGAAAGTAAGAAAGATCATTCTATTGAAGTGGAGAAGAAAAAGAAAATTGAGGTATGTTCAACTACTCTAACGGTGGAGGTTGCTTAGCAACCCCGCCGAGCACAATAAGTCTTTTAAGTTGGAACTGTCGGGGGCTTGGGAACCTCCGAACAGTTAATGCCTTGGCAAAGGTGGTTAATAAAGAAGAGCCCATTATTGTCTTCCTTATGGAGACAAAGTTGGAAAAAGATTGGCTGGATTTGATTAAGGAAAAATGCAAAATGAAAAACTGTTTTGTAGTTCCTAGTATTGGTAATGGTGGTGGCCTTGTTTTGTTGTGGAAAGAGGAGTTAAAGGTAGATGTTATAACTTTTTCTCAAAATCACATTGATGCATGGGTGGATGGTGGGGAAATTGGTTGGTGGCATTTTACGGGTTTCTATGGTCATCTAGATACAACTAAGAGGCATGAATCTTGAGCTAAATCGAAGCATTTGAAATGTAAGTCTTCTTTACCATGGCTAGTTATTGGTGATTTTAATGAGATTATAGGTCTCTCGGAGAAGGAAGGTGGAAGTATTCATCCTAGAAAGTAGATGGAGGATTTTGTGTCTACTATTGATTATTGTGGATTGTGTGATTTGGGTTTCATTGGATCTAAGTTCACTTGGCTCTATCAAACAACTAGTGGGGTTCAAATAAGACAAAGATTGGATAGAGCTTTGGCAACTTTGGAATGGATGTCTCTTTATCCTGTAGCCAAGCTTCACCATTTGTCTTCTTCGGTTTTAGATCATTCTCCATTATCCCTTCATTTGGTTCAACAACGGAAGAAAAGGAGACATAGAAAATTGTTCAGTTTGAATCAATGTGGTTGAAGGATTTGAGGTGTGAACAGCTTGTCAAGGATGCATGGGAGAGTGGTCAAATGGTAGGGTCGGATTGAGTTCTTCAAGACTATTTGGATCGGTGTAAGGCTGACTTGACTGCTTGGAATACTACTAAATTTGGTCATGTGGGAAGGAATATAGTGGAGCTTCAAACAAAATTAGAATGGTTAGAATTGCAGCCCGTATCCAAGGGAGTAGTGGAAGCATTGATACATACTCGAATTAAATTGAATTGTTGGTTGGATAAAGAGGATGACATGTGGAGACAACGATCAAGGATTAATTGGTTCCAAAATAGTGATAGGAATACAAGTTTCTTTCATGCCAAGGCCTCGGCAAGACATAGGAAGAATTTTATGGATGGTTTATTAGATGGTGATAGGGTATGGCAGGTTGAAGAGGATAAAATGGAGGAGATAGCAATTGGGTACTATGGGGATCTTTTCTCTACTAGTAATCCGGTGGAATTTTCTAATTTACCTTGGTCGTGTAACCTAAGGTGACTCAAGCAATGAATGACTAGTTGGTTCGGCCTTTTGTGGAGAGTGAAGTGAAAGGAGCTTTGAAACAAATGTACCCACTTAAGGCACCGGGGCCTAACAGGATGCCTCCTCTTTTCCTTCAACATTGTTGGAGCACTAGTAGTGCAGTGGTCACCAAAACGGCACTTGACTTTCTAAACTTTGGTATTTCTCCACCAAATTTTAATGAGACCCACATAACACTTGTCCCAAAAATTAAAGAGCCTAAGAAGATAACTGATTATAGGCCTATTAGTTTATGCAATGTTGTGTACAAGATTGCCTCAAAAGCTATTGCAAATAGGTTGAAACGAATTTTACCCTCGATTATTTGTGATACACAAAGTGCTTTTGTCTATGGAAGGTTGATTATTGATAATGTGTTGGTGGCATTTGAAACCATGCACCATATTAGCTAGAAAAATGGGGGTAAGGTTGGGGAGATGGCTCTTAAATTAGATATGAGTAAAGCTTATGATAGGGTAAAGTGGGTTTGGCTAGAAAAAGTTATGGAGAAATTGGGCTTTGCTGACCAGATAAGGGATTTGATCATGAAATGTGTTTCTACGGTAACTTATTCAATTAAAATTAATGGGACACCGAGGGGGCACATTATTCCATCTAAGGGGATCCATGAAGGAGACCTTTTGTCACCTTACCTCTTCCTTTTGTGTGCAGAAGGCTTGTCTGCTTTGATTCAATCAGCAGTGGATATGGGACAAATAGAGGGTGTGAAAATTTGTAGAGATGGTCCAAGATTGTCTCATTTGTTTTTTGCAAATGATAGTCTAATTTTTTGCAAGGTGGCGTTGAAGGAGTGTGACGCACTACAACGATTGCTTGCTATGTATGAGAAAGCTTCCGGTCAACAATTAAACTATGCAAAAACATCTTTGTTTTTCAATAGTAACACCTCAAGAGAAGTTCAAGAAGAGATAAAGAATCGGTTTGGTGCCCAAATAATTAAGCAACATGACAAGTATCTTGGCTTGCCTTCTTTAGTGGGGCGAAATAAAAGAACTACCTTTAATGCTATTAAGGAGAAATTGGGAAAAGTGTTGGCGGGTTGGAAAGAGAAATTGCTGTCAAAGGCGGGGAAAGAAGTTCTAATAAAAGCAGTGGCTCAAGCAATTCCGGCTTATACTATGAGTTGTTTCAAACTTCCAGACTCGCTTAGTGATGAACTAATGGGGATGATTAGGAATTTTTGGTGGGGACAAAAAAAGGAGGAAAGGAAAATTGCATGGCTTAGATGTGAGAAAATGTGTGAGCCTAAGTGTGATGGAGGAGTGGGATTCAAGAATTTAAAATTGTTCAATAAGGCTTTGCTTGCAAAACAGGGTTGGCATCTTCAAATGGATGGTGATTCTCTTGTTTATAAGGTCCTTAAGGCTAAATATTTCCCAACATGTGATTTTGTTCATGCAACACAATCCTTCTTACACATGGAGGAGTTTAATTTCTGCCTAAAGCTTGGTCATTGAAGGGTTGCGATGGAGGGTTGGCTATGGAGCAAATATCAAGGTTTGGCAAGATAAGTGGCTGCCACAGGTTTCAACTCATAGTGTAATTTCTCCAAGGATGTTTTTGAGTGCTAATATGATGGTTGCTAACTTAATTGATTCAAGTACAGCCAAGTGGAAAAATGAGGTGATTGATAGTCTTTTTATAGCTCATGAAGCTGAATTAATTAAAAGCATTCCTTTGAGTGCTACTTTACTGGTGGACAAACTTGTTTAGGCTGAAACTAAAAATGGAAAATTCACTGTTGGGAGTGCATATAAGTTAGCGGTTAGTTTGTTTAAATCAGGAAACCGTGGAACTACTTTTGATGGTAGTCTATTGAGGAAGTTTTGGAAGAAAGTTTGGTCATTGCCCATTCCTCATAAAGTGCATCATTTTTGTTGGTGTGCTTGTCATGACACTTTACCAACCAAAGTCAAATTGAGGAGGCGTAATGTTATCGCTAAAGACTTGTGTGTGTGCTGTCAGGATAATGCTAAGACGAATGGTCACATTTTTTGGGGATGTCTGAAAGCACAGGAGGCTTGGGCTGCTTTGAAGTTACACCTGCTACCTCCGGATGTTCATATCAAATATTTTCAGGACCTTTTATGGCTTGTAATGATGACTAATGCAGCTGGGGAGGAGAAGTGTTCACGACTGTTTATGATTGCTTGGGCATTATGGTGTAATAGAAATGAAATTTACCATGGAGGTGAAGGCAAACAGGTCTGGATGTGGCTCTTTGGGTAGCCAATTACTTTCAGGAGTACTGGTCTGCAGTTGAGACAAATGATGCTACTATTTCAAATATGGTTCTTCATTTAGCTGAAAGACAAGAAAGGGCTCTGCATTCTGCCTGGATTCCTCCTCCATCAGGTTCATGTAAAATTAATGTGGATGGTGCTCTTTCTCCCACAAAGAAGTTGGCTGGCATTGGTGTAGTTATAAGAGACCTGCGAGGCAGATTATTGGCTACATTATGTAGAAAAATCAAAGCCCCATTAGGGGTGCTTGAAGTTAAAGCCAAAGCCTATGAAGCTAGTGTGTTGTTGGCAAGACATTTGGGGCTGCAGGCTGGGGTGTTGGAAGGAGATTCCTTGACTATTTCTAATGCTCTCAAGCGGGTTACAGAGCCTCCTATTTCGGTTGCTGCTATTGTGGAAGGGATTCATGCTTTAGGCTCAGATAGTGGTGTTGTTAATTATTCTCATGTGCGAAGGACTAGCAATCAGCCAGCCCATATTCTAGCTAGACAAGCTCAAAGCCTTGTCAACGATGTAATTTGGATTGAAGAGACTCCTTACTGTATTCAGCAAGCTCTTATCCAAGATGTATTTGGATCTTGATGTTGTTCAATAATATTTTCAGTGTGTTTATAAAAAAAAAAAAGATGTGATAATGCCTACCAAAACTAAGATAATATTATAATTTTAAGCTATTATCATGACCCAAGTATCATTTACCCAAATCACTCAAGTCTAAAATACCCCAAAACCACTAAAAAGACCAAAATATCCTTGGAACTAGAAAAAAATAAAAATACACTCCAAATGACCAAAAATACTATATATATATATATAAATAAAATAAAAATAAAAATAAAAAACCTCTAAAATGACAAAAATACTCCCAAAATGTCTAAAATAAACCAAAATAACCCAAAAACCTCTAAAATGACCAAAATAACTCCAAAAACCTCTAAAATGACCAAAATACACTTGAAAACCTCTAAAATGACCAAAATACACTTGAAATCTCTAAAATGACAAAATAAATTCCCCAAAATCTCTAAAATGACCAAAACACCCTAAAAGTTTCTAAATTGATCCCAAAATACCCAAAACCCTCTAAAACGATCAAAATACCCTCAAAATCTCTAAAATTACCAAAATATCCTGAAACCTCTAAAATGACCAAAAATATACCGAAACCTCTAAAATGACCAAAACACCTCGAGAACTCTAAAATGACCAAAATACCCTCGAAACTTCCAAAATGACCAAAATACCCCTAAAACCTTAAAAAATAACCTAAAACCTCTAAAACAACCAAAACACCTCCAAACCTCTTAAGTGACCAAAAATACCCCCAAAATATCTAAAAAGACCAAAATACACTCAAAACCTTTAAAATGAAGAAAATACCCCTAAACCTCTAAAATGACCAAAATACCCTTAAACCTCTAAGATGACCAAAATACACCCAATACCTCAAAAATGACCAAAAATAACCTGAAACCTCTAAAATTTCCACACACAAAAAAAAAAAAACCATGAAACCTCTAAAATTATGAAAATAACCCTAAACCTCTAAAACGACCAAAATACACCCCGAAATATCTAAAATAACCAAATACCCTCAAAACCTTTAAAATGACCAAAATACCCCTAAACTTCTAAGATGACAAAAATACACTTGAAAACTCCAAAATGACCAAAATAGAGGTTTTGAGTGTATTTTGGTCATTTTAGAGGTTTATGGGTATTTTGGTCATTTTAAAGGTTTTGAGGGTATTTCGGTCATTTTATAGATTTTAATATATTTTGGTCATTTTAGAAGTTTCGGTATATTTTGGTCATTTTAAAGGTTTCATGCGCATTTTGGTCTTTTTGAGGTTTTGAAGGGTATTTTGGTTGTTTTAGAGTTTATGAAGGTATTTTGGTCATTTTAAAGGTTTTAGGATAATCTTGATCACTTTAAAGATTTCAGGTTATTTTTGGTCATTTTAAAGATTTTGAGGTATTTTGGTCATTTTTTTAGTTTTGGACATATTTAGGTCATTTTTTTAGATTTCGGGGTAATTATGTCTTTTTCTTTTTAAGTTTCAGGAGCATTTTGGTAATTTTTTTGCTTTCAGGAGTATTTTGGCTATTTTTTAGGTTTCGAGTAGGGTGTCAAATGGAGGTGGGTTTAGGGTGGGCATAATTGAGTTGGGTACATGAAACTCATTTACCCATTTATTTCCCTTTAACTAATTACTTCTAATCCAAACCCAACCCAACTCAATTATTATGAGTAAACCCCAACCCACCCAATTATCCAATAATCAAAATTACCAAAATGCCACTAAAACTTGAAAATGACCAAAATACTCCTAAAATCCTTTAAACTTACTAAATTACCCCCTAAACCTAAATTTGCTAAAAAAATGACCACTAAAAATTATCAAAATACCCCCAAAACCTAAAAATTGACTAAAATATCCCCAAAAGCTAAAAATTGACAAAAATACTCCCGAAACCTGAAAAAGGGCTAAAATACCCCCCGAAACTTTTAAAAAATGACCAAAATATTCCCGAAACCTCAAAATTACAAAAATACCCCCTAAACCAAGAAAAATGACCCAAATTCCCTCGAAACTTAAAAAAATGACCAAAATACCCCCGAAACCTAAAAGTGACCAAAATACCCCAGAAATCTAAAAAATAACCAAAATACCCCCGAAACATAAAAATTGACCAAAATACCCGATAAACCTAAAAATTGATCGAAATACTCTTGAAACCTAAAAAAGTCCAAAATACCCCCGAAATCTAAAAAATGACTGAAATACCCCTAAAAACTAAAAACTAACCAGAATATTTCTGAAATCTAAAAATTACCAAAATACCCATAATCCTAAAAAAAAAAAAGACCGAAATCCCCCTCGAAACCTTAAAATGACTAATATACCCCCGAAACCTAAAAACTAACCAAAATACCACCTAAACCTAGAAAATGACTGAAATAGCCCCGAAACCTAAAAAATGACCGAAATAACCCCGAAGCCTAAAAAATGACCAAAATAACCCTGAAACCTAAAATTGACCAAAATACCCCCGAAACTTAAAAAATGACTAAAATACCCCCGAAACCTAAAAATGACTAAAATATGCCCTAAAACTTTAAAATGACCAAAATACCCCTGAAACCTAAAAAATGACCCAAATAAATCCAAAACCTCTAAAATGACCACAAATAACTTGAAACCTCTAAAATTACCAAAAATACCCTAAAACCTCTAAAACGACCAAAATAGCTCTAAACCTATAAAATGACCAAAATACCCCTAAAAATATCTAAAATAACCAAAATACCACTAATCCTATAAGATGAACAAAATACACCCAAAGCCTCTAAAATGACCAAAATAGGGGTCTGGGGTATTTTGGATGTGTCTAGGGTATTTTCGTCAAATTAAAGGTTCTAAGAGTATTTCAATCATTTTGAAGGTTTCGAGGGAATGTCACTAATTTTTTAGGTTTTAGGGGTGTTTCGTTAATTTTTAGATTTTGGGGCTATTTCGGTAATTTTCAAGGTTTTGGAGGTCTTTTAGTCATTTTTTTAGGTTTTGGGGATATTTTGGTCATTCTTTTAGCTTTCAGGGGTATTTTAGTAATTTTTTAGGTTTAGGGGGTATTTTGGTCATTTTTATGTTTAGGGAGTATTTTGGTCATTTTTTAGTTTTAGGGGGGATTTTGGTCATATTTTAGGCTTAGGGTGTATTTTTATCGTCTTATAGGTTTAAGGGATATTTTTTCATTTTATAGGTTTCAGGGTATTTTTGTCATTTTTTAGGTTTCAGAGATATTTTGGTCAATTTTTAGGTTTAGGGGTTATTTTGGTCATATTTAGGTTTCAAGGGTATTTCGGTCATTTTTTAGGTTTCTAGGATATTTCGGTTAATTTTTAGGTTTCAAGGGTATTTCAATCATTTTTTAGGTTTAGGTGGCATTTTGATCAATTTTTAGGTTTGGGGGGTAATTTGGTCATTTTTAGGTTTGTAGGGTATTTCGGTTATTTTTTAGGTTTAGGGGGGTATTTTTGTAATTTTTAGATTTAGGGGGTATTTTGGTCATCTTTTAGGTTTAGGAGGAATTTTGGTCAATTTTTAGGTTTCGGGGTTATTTTGATCATTTTTAGGTTTAGAGGGTATTTCAGTCATTTTTTAGATTTAAGGAGTATTTTGGTAATGTTTTGGTTTTGGGGGTATTTTGGTCATTTTTAGGTTTAGGGGTTTATTTTGGTGATTTTTAAGTTTCGGGGGTATTTCGGTCATTTTTTAGTTTTCAGGGGTATTTTGGTCAATTTTTAGGTTTTAGGCATATTTTGGTCATTTTATAGGTTTAGGGTTATTTTGGTCAATTTTTAGGTTTTGGTGGTATTTCGATCATTTTTTAAGTTTTGGGGGTATTTTGGTAATTTTAGGTTTAAGAGGTATTTTGGTCTTTTTTTAGGTTTTAGGGGTATTTTGGTTATTTTTAGGTTTATGGGGTATTTGGTCAATTTTTAAGTGTCAGGAGTATTTTGGTCATTTTTTAGGTTTAAGGGCATTTTGGTCAATTTTTAAGTTTTGGGGGTATTTCAGTCATTTTTTAGGTTTAAGGGGGTATTTTGGTCTTTTTCAGGTTTAGGAGGTATTTTGGTCAATTTTTAAGTTTTGGGGGTATTTTGGTCATGTTTAGGTTTAGGGGGTCTTTTAGTAATTTTCAACGGTTTTGGTTATATTAGAGTTGGGTGATTTGTAGAAATAATACTTTGATCATAATTGGGTCTAATTAGGTACCTAGTTAAAACCCAATAAACATTAATGTTAATTTGGTTAATACCTATTTTACCCAATTAATAATTAGGTGGGTTTGGGTCTCATTTAAGTGAGTGGGTTTGGGTGGGCAAATGGGTTTGAGTTGATTTTGCCACCCCTAGACTTTCAAGGTATTTTAGTAATCTTTTAGGTTTCGGAGTATTTCAGTCATTTTTAAAGTTTTGGGATATTTTGATATTTTTTAGGTTACATTTAATATTTTGATATTTTTTAACATATAATATACCGTTCCCAAATAAAATCGAAGACGTGTAATATAATTGAAATTAATTTCAAATATTATAACACATAATGAGTATCATACATGAACCATAAAAATATAAATTCTTATTAGAAATTTTAAAACAAACTATTAGCTTACACGCACATCATAGAGTCTTTCAACTAGTTACTTAATTAAAGAAAGGTCACATCTTATTTGAAGGACATCTCGTAGGATCTAAGCAAACTTTCTTACCCCGAGTCTAAATTAAGAGATGGTAAAGGATACAATAGAATTTACTCATCTTAGGTTCAATTATGACTCGAAAAAAGAAAAGTAGGAAACATAAACAAAATTTACAACAAAATTTTGCATGAACCACAACTCTGCAAGAAATTAGCGATAAATTACACTATTTTTGGCAAAATGGAGGGGGAAAGAAAAGAAGAGAAAATGAGAAAGGGGAATGTGAAGAAATGGAAGGGAAGAGAAAATTTTCATCCTTCATGTTGTTTGGTTAGGAGGGAATTTATTAATAAAAATTTAAAATTTAAACTTCCTATTTTACTCTCCATTTCTTTTCAATTTGGAAGGAAAGTAAATAGTGGATTTGAAGGGAAACAAAATCCTTGCATTTCCTTTCTCTTCTCTTTATTTCCACCAATACAAACAAGGGAAAAGTTACTTTTCCTCACTCCTTTTTTTCCCTTCCACCTCTATTCCCTCGAACCAAACATAGTGTTAGTGATGTCATGGATCAGGTCCGCCAGGACTCAGACGATTAGGCTCAAAACTCTGTGCAGCTTTTCTTGCAATGCTAGACTTAAACAATTCTTTGGCAATCTCAATCAATGGTCGGTCGCTCTTGTTAAAAAAAAGGAGTAGGAGGACGAGTTTCAGAACTAGGAAAGCAAGCAAAGACTAGGAAAAGGCATAACAAGAATTTCAGTGCAGCCATTATTGAAGCCTCAGAGCTGGCTTTCAAAACTACTAGGTGGGGACTCATTCTCTCAGAGCTACCATAGTTGGCTATATTTATATAAATGGACCTCCACTGCCATTAAATTAAAATTTATATGAATAATGAAGTCAAAATGAAAGAGCTATTTTTGGGAGAAGCTAGCGAGTATTAATGGCTGCTGAGTGCTAAGAAGGTAATGGTCACAGATTCCACTATCTTCGCAGGATATTCTATAGTTTGTAGGTTGTAATGTTATAGGACAATTGCAACTTTATAAGGCCATTGTTATTATAAATCAAATGTTGGGATAGGAGATCCCTAGCTTCAGCTAAAGTGTTCTAAAAATAGATTCCAGAGGTTCCTCCCTCTCTTTTATTAGTGTAATTAAAAACGTACAGACTAGTGGATGTACTTAAAACCAGAATTTAAAGACCTGTGGCCTTACTAAAAAAAAAAAAATAGTTTCAAAAAAAAAAATTTTAAATTTTAAAATAAATAAATAAGTGAGGAGGTGAATAGTACAACGACAAAGTTAGCATGAAGGACAGGGCGGGAAATGCTCTTTATTAGGTCAAGGTTTGAATATATATATATATATATATATGAAAAATGGTAAAACCACAAACAACCTAACACAACCTAATATGACCTAATCACCGTTGGGTATAGTTAGGTTATGTATAGTGACAAGTTTCCCTGTATCTTTAGGCGAAAATGGGTAATTAAGCATAAATATCCAACTATATAGTTAGCAGGCAATGTTTACAAACTATATTTTTTACTAGCATCTCGAGTCTAAGAAACTCGATTTTGTCCTATAAATCGAGTCTCATAGACTCGATTTTCATGGTCTAATCACGTCTAATGTGGCAGCTTTTTCCACGTGGCGACCAATTGAAAATCGAGTCTTTAAGACTCGATTTATAAACCAAAAAAATTTCAAAAAATTTTAAGTCTCATGCAGCCTCACCTCACCAGATCAAATCGAATCAGAGAGAGAGAAAGAGTCAGATCAGAGAGAGAAAGACCAGATCAGATCAGATCAGATCAGAGAGAGAGAAAGAGTTAGATCAGATCAGACTCACACGGCCTGGGTCGCGCGGCCTTGGGGCTCGTGTGGCCTAGGTCGCGCCGCCCTGGGGCTCCACGGCCTAGGTCTGATTTTTTCTGGCTTCTTTCCTTCTTCTTTGGCTTTTTTTTTTTTCTTTTTTTTCTTTTTCTTCTGGCTCTAATTTCTTTTTTGCTGGTGCTACTATTCTGTTATAAATGGGCTTATAAATCAAGTCTCAGATACTCGATTTTCATGTAGACGCCATGTGGAAAAAGTGTCAACTCAGACCCGATCAAAACATGAAAATCGACCCTCAAAGACTCGATTTATAGACCCTAAATCAAGTCTCTTAGACTCGAGATGCTAGTAAAAAATATAGTTTGTAAACATTGCCTGCTAACTATATAGTTGGATATTTATGCTTAGTTGCCCATTTTCACCATATCTTTATCTTAATTAAGTTCACTACACCAAGACAACAAGAAAACAAGAGAAACATTGATGTGGATAACGAAAAATAAACAGAAAATGAATAATTAATGACTTGATAGAGGATCAAATAAAGTCAAAGTAATAAATTAAGATACGGACCTTGTCCAAATTTAGTTGCTTTCACAACAATTGAAACAAAATCTAATAAAAAATATGAGTTCCATTTAACTCAACTAATAAAAATTTGAAGCTCAAACCCTTCCTACACCAAAAATTAATTGACATCTTAACCTAATGATAAAAGCAATCATTATAAAGTAAACACAATAATTTGAAATTTTATCATATCTATAAATAAATAAAAATAAAAACCAATAAGAGACAAAAAAAAATTTAATCACATACAAATAAGATATGGGTCATTCTACCTTACTCCCCCAAAAAAAAGGGGGTACGGTACCTACTTATATCTCAGCCATTAATTTAACATTGTTTTAATCTTCACCACTCATATAATTTTAAAGGGTACTCGTTAGAGCATCAGCATTCGGAATTGCAAATGCCATATCTAAGCTTCATTTAGCACTGCATACCCTTTTTTGTGCCTGCTTGAATGATTGACTAGTTTTCGGATTCAAGTTTTGGAAAAGGAACTGGGTTTTTTTGGTTATATTGAGTTTAACTGATTGAATGTATGAATTGATTGGTGAATTTTTGGACTCGGGTTTGTTTTATAAGTAACTAATTTTGTTGGTTAAGTTGAGCTTAGCTTGTCGAACCATGTGAATTGATTGGTGAGTTTTCAGATACAGGTTTTGGGGAAGTAACTAATTTTGTTGGTTAAATTGAGTTTAGTTTTTTTTTATTTTTTTATTTTTTTTGATAGAAAATTGAAATTCCATTAACATGAACTAGAAACAAGTAAATCAATTGAGAGAGCATGTTCTAAGAAACAAAGGCTCTCCTCAATCCAAGCAACATATTGCTCAACACCCTGACTATGTTTTGCTAACAAGTGGGCTACCTGATTACCTTTCCTACCAACATGTGAAATAGAAAATCTACGAAAAGTACTTAACAGAGAACTAATTCCATACACAACTGAAGCAATCGAAGATGGAGGAGGAGAAATGCCAGCAATAGCATTTGAAACCATAACAGAATCCCCCTCAAGAACAATCTCATGAAATCCCATATCTTTAGCAAACATAACTCCCAATTCATAAGCTTTTGCTTCGGCTTCCAAGGGTCCCAGATGCTGATTTAGCTTCATTGACAAAGCTCCCATGAACAAACCTTCACAATTGCGTATTACCACTCCTACCCCAGACTTTTGTTGTTCTGCGAAGACAGCCCCATCAACATTTACTTTAAAAACAGAAGCATCAGGAGGTGGCCAAACCTGTCTGCATTGTTTTGCCGAGCCTAATGCAGAACTTCCAGAAATTGCAGATGTTGCAGCATGTACAGAAGCTGCTGCATTTGCAGAAACTGCATCTGCAGAAACTGCATCTGCAAAATTTGGCACTGCATTTGATGAATCGGCAAAACTTGGTGAATTTGAAGAATTTGCTGCCTTGAATGATTCAATATAGTTTCCACACCACTTAACTAGTTCAAAACCTGTCATAAACTGCTTTCCATTTCTTTTCTCATTTCGCCTAGTCCACAAAGCCCAAGCAATGGTCACAGCTAATGAGAGTACTTCCTCACTACTTTTCTGAACATGCACCAGGAACCAAAACAACTCCATAAAATCATTAAAAAACAGATGTTGCTGCCTGCAGAAAATAGACGTAAGAGCCCAAGTACCTGAAGCACATATGCAACTCCAAAACACATGACCTGAGGATTCACAGCCCATTTTACACTCTTCACATAAGTCATTTCAACAATTCCTCTCTTCTTAAGGTTAGACAATGTTGGTAGAATGTTTTTACACGCTCTCCACCCAAAGTGTTTAACCTTATTTGGAATTTTCAAACCCCACAGCACCTTCCAAAGTGTCTTCATATTACTATTGTCTGAACAGGAACCAGAATCGGGTTGTACTTTAGTCTCCATTGCAATTTTGTAGGCACTCCTTACTAAGAATTTCCCATTTGAGGTTGTACTCCATATCAAGGTATCTGAAGGCAGAGTTGAGCTAAATGGCAAACCCAAAATGATCTCAGCTTCATGTGGTACAAAAATCTGATGAATCAATTCATATTTCCACTCCGTCGTATCACTGTTAATCAGATCAGAGACCAATGCTTGACTGCCCAGCACTCTTGGTGGTGATATTACTTTAAAGGTAGATGGCATTGGCAACCATTTATCAATTCATATTGAGTGTGTGAATTGGTGGGTGAATTATTGGATTTGGGTTTTAGAGAAGTAACTTGTTTTGTTGATTAGATTGAGTCTAGTTCATTTGTATTTGCGTTGTGTGTGTTGTTTTGTTGATTCAATGTTTGTGTGGTTCAATTCTTTTGCAGGTAGTAAAGGGGAAAGGAAATATATATCGGGCTATGCCCACTCACATCCTAGTACTAATGGAAGCAAATGGTCCAGGGAAGAGAGATTTAGGAGTAATGCCAATGGTTTTTGGTCCATGAACAAGCGGTGTGTATTGTTTAGTTGCTTTGTGAATTTAAACTGATTGAGTATAATTTGCTAGTATTTCATGATGGTCTAGATTGATGGTTTTAGGGATTTCAGGTTACCATTATGCTAGGACGATATAGGCTATTGAGATAATTAAATACATTTCTTGATTGCTGAGGAAAAATAGGAGAAGCTTTATGCTTTATTCAGTTGCTACAAAATTAGACAGAAGAGATAGGAGTTTAAACCTTGGTCATAGCAGGGGGTGAATTTAGTTCCCAGCTTCTTTTCCAAAAGCACCACCAAGGTCAAGATGGTCTAGGGAAGTGTTTTCTTTGAAATTAAAATGAGTTTTAAAGTGATGAAAATTCTTTGAACATTTTGATTCCTGTCTTATTCTTTGAACATTTTAGTCTAATGTGAGCCCAATAAATTGTATGGAAATAAGTTCAACTCAGTGTAAATACTGACTATTGACCACAGCTGAAAGGCCCCTTTACTGGCCAATCACCTTAAGCTGACTTGTGTATCATCTTCATTTCATGTATAGATGTCCAATGGAAAACAATTAATCTATTCTCACAAAAGCTATTTGACATGCAGGGACCAAGAAGAAGATTCGTCTTGCTCTGTGGCCTCATTCCAGATGAGAACAACCATAGCTACAAACATTTATCGGCTGCACTTTGGAGAGTATTTGTTACATCTGTAACTTATAGCTCAAGTAAATATTGACAAGCATGGGGAGTGTAAGTATTTTTTTAGGTGGAGATATGAGTGTGTTGCTTTTCAAAAACATGAAATTTATGTCTTGGAGGAAAAAATGAAACGGTTCATATATGTAATGGGATATATGTGGACGATTGTGCTAGTGAAACATCTAACTATTTGTTTAATCAAGATAATTTTTTTCTCATTTTGCATATTGCTTTGGAATGATTCATTTGTGTTTGGATTATCTTTTTATTGAAACTTGGCAAATTTATAATTGTGCCTTTATGTGTGAGATTTAAAAAAAAAAAAAAAAACCTGTACACAAGCAAAAACATGTTCGTATTACTAGCAAGCTAATGCCACTAAGATGTTGCAAAGAACATCTTCAAATATATATTAATAGATATAAATAAATAATTTATCCCTATTAATCTCACACATTAATGTTAATTTATCTGGGCTTCAATGGGCTTGAGATTACTTGGAATGCCTGAAAAAGAAAGAAGTACAAGATCAAAGGTGACCAAGGTGAATTGGCCAAGAACCCGCCAATACTTGAGTTAGTTTTCTCTCTTGAACTCAGGAATTCCAACTCTATAATGAGCTTTGAAGTGGTTACTTGTTTAGTAACTTCCTCAACATGGATGGAAGTTAGAAGGTTTAAACTTAACTTTTATAACTGCCATCAGAAGTTATGAATTTAGCGGGAAGTTAGAGCGATAAATAAAGATTTTGCTCCTACTTTAGAATAGTATAATGTGGTCTGAATCATAAGCTTTGGATATAGATTTACTCTGAAAATTTCTAAGTGTTTGGCGGTCGTCCAGGTGACTTCATGTTGGACGACCTTCTTGCACTTGGATGACATTTCTAGTCTTAAACGACACTATGGATGAATTGGAGATAGTCTAATTTTTGGTTCACCATCATATATAAATAATAAAATTATAAACATCAAGAAAGTGATCTCAACTATGTTATTTTATAGAGAGGTATGCTCCTGAATGTGATGGAAGTTACCAAGGGAGATACATAGGAAATTAATTGGTATATTCAAATATTTGTGAAAGAAACCAAGATAATTCTAGCTAATTTTTTTTTTTTTTTTTTTTTTTTTTTTTGGTTTTCGATTTTAGATTTAAATTTTTTAATAACTAAAAAAAAAATTACTATTGTGATAAGCGATTATTAGTAAGTAAAAAAGTGACATCAATGATAAGCCCAAATGTAAAATTTTGGTCAGATGTGATATTGGTAGTGCTTACTGTGACGATTGAATTGTTAATTGTAAGGAAAAAAATAGGGTACCACCGAATGTGACAAAAGTACGATCAGAAGTAATGTTGGTACTGCCCAATGTAATACTGGAACTGTCAAATTTAAGAATAAAAAATAGGATACTACTGAATGTGACGAAATTAGAGTCAAATGCGATATTGGTACTGCTTAATGTGACAATGGAACAATCAAATGTGAGAAAAAAGTAAGAGAACCACCAAATGTGACAAAAGAACTATCACATGTGATTTTTTTTTTTTAAGAAATAATTACAACTTGCTACTAACCCCACAACTCGAACCCTTTCCCCCCTAAACCCCCAAGCACTTTGTACATGGGGAGGTACCAATTCAGCTATAAAACCTTTGGCATCTCATGTGATGTTGGAATTACACAATATGAGGATGAAACCGTCAAATGTGAGAAAAAAAAATAAGGGAACTACCAAATTTGAGAAAAGAACTGTCACATGTGATGTTGGAACTGCACAATGTGAGGATGAAACCGTTAAGTGTAAGAAAAAAGTAAGGGAACCACCCAATGTAACAAAAGAACTGTCACATGTGATGTTGGAACTGCATAATGTGAGGATGAAACTGTCAAATGTGAGAAAAAAAAAAGTAAAGGAACCACAAAATGTGAAAAAATAACTGTCACATGTGATGTTGGAATAGCATAATGTGAGAATGGAACCGTCAAATGTGAGAAAAAAGTAAGGAGACCATCACATGTGACAAAAATAGAACAGATTCGATATTGGTACTGCTTAATATAATAATGGAATCATCAAATTTGAGAAAAAAAAATAAAGAAACCACTATATGTGATAAAAGAACCGTCAAATGTGATATTGGAACTACACAATGTGATAATAGAATCGTCAAATGTGAAAAAAAAAAACCACCAACTATGAGAAAAGAACTGTCATATGTGATGTTGGAATTGCACAATGTGAGGATGGAACCGTCAAATGTGAGAAAAAAAGTAAGGGAACCACTAAATGTGAAAAAACAACTGTCACATGTGATGTTGGAACTGTACAATGTGAGGATGAAACCGTTAAATGTGAAAAAAAAAAAAGTAAGGGAACTACCAAATATAAGAAAATAACTATCACATGTGATGTTAAAATTGCACAATATGAGAATGGAACCTTCAAATGTGAGGAAAAAGTAAGGAAACCACCAAATGTGAGAAAGAACTGTCACATATGATGTTGAAACTGCAAAATGTGAAAATAGAACTGTCAAATGTGAGAAAAAAGTAGGGAAACCACCCAATATGACAAAAGAACTGTCACATGTGATGTTAGAACTGCACAATGTGAAGACGGAACCGTCAAATTTGAAAAAAAAAAAAAAAAAAAAAGTAAAGGAACCACCAAATGTGACAAAAGAATTGTCACATGTGATATTGGAACAACACAATGTGAAGATGAAACCATAAAATGTGAGAAAAAAATAAAGAAACCACCAAATGTGAGAAAAAAACTGTCACATGTAATGTTAGAACTGCACAATATGAGGATAAAACCATCAAATGTGAGAAAAAAGTAAGAGAACCACAAATGTGAGAAAAGAACTATCACATGTGATGTTGGAACTGCACAATGTGAGAATGGAACCATCATATATGAGGAAAAAATGTAAAGGAACTACTAAATATAAAAAAAGAACTGTCACATGTAATGTTAGAACTGCACAATGTGAGGATGGAACCGTCAAATGTGAGAAAAAAATAAGGGAGCCACCAAATGTGAGAAAAAAACTGTCACATGTGATATTGGAACTGCACAATGTGAAGATGGAACCATCAAATGTGAGAAAAAAGTAACTTGGTATAACAGGTTACCTACTAGTGAGTACCATACCTCCCTTTTTTTGGGGGTACCGTAGAATTACTCATAATATATATATAATTATATAATTATGCATTTAAGTAATGAAATATCAAATATTTGTGAATTCACTCAAATAACATAATCACATTATTAATTAAATTAATTTTAAAATTTTATATTTCCTCTCTTTTAATAACATAATATAATTGAAACTATCACTAAATATTACATATATGAACCACAGAGATTTTTTACAAATATTTGAAAATAAAAATAAACCTATAAGACATTGGCTGGTAATGGTAAATCAATAATGTCAAGCGACCAATTTTTACAAAATCAGATGGGACAGGAACCAGATTTTGAAAGGCTGCTATACGTGTTACAATGATGATCAGTAGCAATGGTCTATGTACAACTTTCTAACGAGGACTAATCAGGCAACAGTGGTAACCTGTCCAAAACGTACAATGAACCATTTGGGTCTCCATTGGCACTGACAAAGTCATCTAATTCTCCAGTAGCATTGTCTCTCTCACTTATTTTTCCTTCTTCATCCATCCTAGAACGGTGGGGAAGGATCCGGAGACGTACATCCGACTCTGTACCAATTCTCTCTGCTTCCAGTTGGTATTTTTGAATAAGGTCCATCTGAAGAGACATAACATTGGACGGCCTTGGGAGTAGCTCTATGGATTCCCCTTTTGGGATGACTACCTGCTCAATGGCAATTCTTGCCTCCTGTAAGATAAGAAACTACTTTATGAAGCATAATGGCATTCTGAACAATCTCACGAAAATGTATACACGCCAGTGTAACTGTGTGTAAAGTAATTTGTTATATACACGTGACATGAATAGCCACCACAGTGAAATAGAAGATCCTTATACCTCTAAGGCATCAAGCTTCTCAGATAATTTCATCTCATCTACTGGTTCAAAATCCTTCAAACCATCTTTAAGATCAGCCATCAGTGCCCGTATACCCTTTGTTATATGAACCAGCGAGCTTGTCTAAAAACAAATAGATAACTTCATGGTTAAAATTTTGATGACTAGGTGTTGCAGTTGAAACAAGGAAAGCAATTACAATTAATTACCTTGGTCACATAAATGGGTGTGTTATGAGATTTAACAGCAGCTTGAATCCGGGAGTTCTTCTTGAGCTTGGATTGCAAGGCAAGTAGTGCATCTGCCTCGCTGATATTTTCAGTTAACTCAATGGCAGCATCATTCAGTTTCAACTGCTTAATCGCTTGAGTCACACTTGCCTCCAGGATCTAAAATAATTGCTAATTGAATGAGCTCCATATTGAATAGTTTCATAATAAACACTGTAGACAATAAATTGCTGATATCCTATCCAAAAAAATTTAAAAAAATAAATAAAAAAATAAATTGCTGATATTTCATTGAACTTAGCATTTTCTTAACAGTCACACTTGCCTCCAGGATCTAGAATAACTGCTCATTGAATGAGCTACATATTGAATAGATTCTTAATAAACACTGTAGACAATCAATTGCTGATATTTCATTGAACTTAGCATGATCATCGAACTCAATAAACCTAATCTATGATACTTATTAAAAAACCCACATAAACATGTTTTTGCAGAGAAGAACAAAGAAAGCACTAATCTGTTGCTACATATAATACAAGAAGCAAACTCTAAGGAAGTTACTAAAAACAGAAACACAAACCATGCACACACACGCACAAATCAACATAAATTTATACTTCTTTTATGTTGTTGTTGATAGGTTACACACCCCCAATGGGTCTCGAACCCATAATCTCATCCTCCACCTTGCTATCATAAGGAGAGGATCTAGCTCATTGGCAAATCAACACAAACTATACAATACTTAAAAAACACAGCTAGAAGCATCCAGCTAGCAACCGCCAACCACCAACAGAATCAATACAAACCCATAAACCACAGAAGCATACATATATGGGCCTCATCAATGTCTAAAACACACAATCCAACAAAAAATAAGGCAAATCAACTATCAAGTGCACAAAATTCCTTACACATGGTGCCGAGCTCTAACTGCAGTGACCCAAACCTACAGTCACTTAAAGCCACAATGACCCAAATTCAAACTGCCACAACACAACACAGAACTCTAACTACCACAATGACTACCAAAACTCGCACCCTTCTAATCAAACTCTAACCACCACCAATTGATGACCCAAAAATCCCTTAGTCACTAATCGATGGCTTGGACCTATGAAGAGTTAGAGAGAGAATCACAGTAGGAATAATGAGAGAGGGGAAATGGAAAAAGGTTGTATGATTGTTAATGTGCACTTAAAGTCCTTCACTGTTCATCAAGGGCTTTTTCCCTTGCTTTTGGAAACCAGAATCAGAGAATATCTTTTACATGTTCTCCAAAACCAACCCTCTTGGAGTCTTGTTCTTGAAAACCAATTTTTTGAGAAGAAGCTGACAAATCAAACTTTTCAGTGATGAAACCAGTTGTTTTTGTTTTTAGATCTAGAGAACAGTTTTTTAAATCAATTTCCAAAGAAGCCCTTATATATGAATATGCATTCTCCTAGAATTATAAAAAGGCTTCAGTAAAATGACATACTAACATTACAATAAAATAAATAAATTTCTAACCAAATGATCACTAAGATCACGTATCCTACACACAAGGTTCACAAAACAAATTTAGATGTGTTCTATCACGTAATCAAAATAAAATAAATAAAGAAGAAAAAGAAAGAAAAGGGAAAAAAAAAAAAACTGCAATAAAATAGTTCTCCTATTTAAATAAGTCAATCCAGTATAAAAGAGTAAAGAGTTATCCAATTTAATAAAGTCAATCAAAGAAACCTAACACATTTAATCTAGCATTTTTTCGGTCTTTTGGACACAAATGCATAAAGTTATGTCTGGCAATTTTTTCTATTATAAACACCCATGCAATACACTGTTTTATTTCGAGACAGGGCTGTTGCAAGTGTGTTACATGTGCTGCAGTTTTACATCAGGCTCAATATCTTTGGGATAACAGTTTGGAATGTCAAATGTACTGTCAAGCCTTATTTTATGTTGAGTTCTACTTTAATAAATGAGTTAGTTTATTTTAGTCTTTCTTTTCTTTTGTACTTTAGGTATCAACACAAGCACAACACGATCAAAGCAGTCAAAAGAAATCTACATCATTTAGAATGGAACTGTAGCACCCAGGCATTTAAGAAACTAAATGATTTATTGGGGACAATTTCATAAATTTCTATCCCACCCCCCCCCCCCCACCCCCCCCCCCCCCCCCCCCCCCCCCCCCCCCCCCCCCCCCCCCCCCCCCCCACCCCTCCAAAACCTCTCTCCTTTCTCTACCCAACCCCCTCTTCAATTCTCCCACATGACTTGGACAGCCACTCCAACATCATCACCACTAAAAGATACCTTGAAAATGGTAAGAATGACTTTTATCTCAATTTCTTCTATAAAATCCTTTGGGATTTGTTATTACTTGATTATTATGGTGAATATTTGAAGTCTTTCACAAAATAATGGAAGATTGGAGGATCCAGGTAGCAACTGTTTTGTTAAATCCTAATTATCCAATTCATATAGGGGTTTTTCAATTTACAAAAATTGAATGTTAGAGGCTAAAGTATGATGTAAATGGGAATATTTAGAGTGGTATAAGAGAGACAAGTTTTTTTTTTATTTTTTTTTTAATACAAATGGTAACTTTCAATCAAATCCAAGGTTTGGGAAATGCCCAAGAGCTTTTAAATATGCATTTTATAATTTTTATTTTGAAATTTATGCATTTAAACTATTATTGGTAAGTTTAGATGTCAGTTAAGACTTGGAGGTCCAAGACCAAGGCTGGGCCTTTCTAGGAATCAGTTGTCCTTTTTTTATAAGTAGAAATCGGATTTTGATTAAAAGCTGCATTGTGGAGGTTATTCATTTGATTTGGAGGGCTAAATATTTTATATAATTAAGTGGACGAAGAGGGTGGCTTTTTTAGAAGTATAGAGCACAAGTTTATTTGGCTTTGTAAAACCAAGTCAGGTTTTGTTTTTGGAAAATTACATATGTGAGGCTTTTGGAGGAATTTGATGGTCATTGGATAATAGGTGTTTGGCTAGTTTGGGTTCTGGCTGGATATAGTTGGCTCTTGTTTTGTTGTTTTATCTGTAAAGCCTTGACATGCTTTTATTTTATTATTTAAGGCGTGAGCATGGAACGTACATTGTGTTTGACACTGATTATGGAGAAATATACATGACTTGTTGGCCTGGAAAAGACGAGCATCTTCAATTTAATCATTGTATGGAGAATTTACAAATTTTATTGGAATATTTGTAAATTTCTAAAGATGCTTTATCTTGGATTATTTAATCATGTTGAGCACCATGATCTTTCATTAGGGTATCTAATGACATTGAAATCCTCTGCCACACACCAATCCACCAAGCCTCCTCCCCAACCTTATTTCTTTACTTCCTCCCAAACCCCATTCTGAGTGTCGTCATTTGGGCTATATACCCCACTAAAAAGACTCCCTGTAAGCCATCCTCTACATTCTTCAACAAAATACCCCCTACAGTGTTCCTAGCATCAACTTCCACCCAATCTACTGCTCCATTTTATCAATTTTTGTTTCCTATAAACATACTAAATCACCTTTCCAATTCATGAGAATATTCTTCACCACTGCTCTCTTGTTAAGGTTATTCAACCCTTGCACATTCAAAGTACAAATACGCAGCTTCATAGAGATGACTGTAATAACCCCAAACAAGACCTACCTGCCGTTATCCTTCAACTACCAGCCACTGGTCTGTCCTAGTTCACAGTGAGTGCCAGATTTTTTAATTTCCTAAATTCTTTGGCTGTTGGGTTGACAATTCAACTACTCTTGAAGTCTCAATGGTCCCCAAATCTACGCAACCAAGTAACTGCAGTTGTGATCCCCGATTCAGAAATACACGGCACTGGGCTGTTGCTGTCCATACCTTCAAGGCTCCCACAAGAACCATTCCTCCACCAATTTGATTGTGGATATTATAAGTTTTAATTTGATTTATTTAATTAGCTTTGTTAAATATTATTACATAAGTGATGATTAAATTAGTCATTACGGCTGTGTTTGGTTCTATGTAAAATGTCTTCCAAGTGTAAAATATTTTTAGATGTTTTGTGGCATTTTTAAAAAAACTTTGAAAAGTATTTTTTAGTGTTTGGTTATGTTCTTGAAAATACTATAGAAAACACATTTTCTACTTATTGCTCACATTTTCTCACATTTTTTCAGCTTCCAAACAAATATATAATATCATTTCTCAATAGTTAAACACAAAAGAAACAAAACCCAACAAAAAATTCATCAAATCCGGTCAAATTGAGAGAAGGAAAAGTGAGAGGCGACTGGGTTCGATCTAGAGGCGGCGGAGGCAAGATTGCGCGGCTGAGGCGACTGGGTCATAGTGGGTCGCTCGTCTTGCGGTGGTTTGCTCAACATGGGTGGCAGAGGGAGGAAGAGAGAAACAGGGTAGATCAGCGGTGGAGTCTATCACTCAATCTCAAGTTCAGGTGACTGGCCTCTCTCTCTCTCTTGGTTCGGTTCTTTTTTTTTTTCTGGAAATGGTTTGAAGGTAAAATGGATATGTAATCTATTTTACACTTTAGCCAAGCTCATTTTACTATCAACGGAAATGATTTTCCGTTTGACCAAATTTTCTATGCGCAACCAAACACACGGCAAGGTGTAAATTGTTTTCCCAAATCCATTTTCAGCTGAAACAAACGCAACCTAAGTGAATATGTTTCAAATTTATAATAAATATATACCTTTTATATATTTATATCTATAATTTTTCTATAAATCTTAAAAAGTATTTTTGTATCTTGCGATACACGATACAACAAAACGAAAAATCAAATCAAAATGATTCATGTTTTGACAACTATGGGCAAATCCAAGATTTTAGAAATGGGGGACCCCCTATGGGCTACATACATGGGCAGAGCCAAGGTTATAGAAATGCAGGGAACAAAATTAGAAACAGGGATTGTATGAAATTTGAGATGTAAGGACCACATTGAAACAAGTAACTTTTGGAGGGCCAGAAATATACTTCAGTACTAAAAATGTCCTTAAAATATAAAACTAGTGTAAAAATTTTCAAAAATTCCCCCCAATCTACCGGAAAGTTCAGCCCCTTGAGCATGATGCCAGCATGCTCAGCCTCGATTGACAGTCCTAATAACCGTTAAAGTCTAGGAAAATTACAATTTGCCCCCCTAAACTATATCCCCTATTACACTTACCCCCCTAAACTATGTGAATGCGAACCCCCTAAACTATTACCCCTTGCACACTTTGCACCCCACCTTTTACTTATCTGTTAAATTTGATGGAAATTAGTCTCATGTGCAAGTCACATGACAGCTACAAAGGTGGCATATAGTCAGAAGACCGAATTGTCCCCGTTTTAATCTCTTAAAACATCAAGTGTTCTCTCTAGAATTCACTCCCTAACACCGACGAGGTTGGAGAGAGCTCCTCGGTTTCTTAGTCGAGCTTGGTGTCGCCGAAAGTGATGCTGCGAATCAACGAGGCTAAAGATGAAGGCTAGGGTTGGTACTTACTCAGTATTGGTCAAGTGGCAAGGGGTGATGAATGGTTTTATCTGGGCATGCCCAGGTGTGTATGGCCCAAATGTAAACAATGAGAAGGGTCATATGTGGGATGAGTTGGTCAATATTTAGCAGTAGTGGAGAGTACCGTGGTGTTGCTTTGGGGATTTAATATTGTACATCTTCCAAGTGAACGTATGGGTGGGACACGTATGACCCCGACTATGGAAAAGTTCTCTGAATTTATGAAGTATCTTAATTTGATTGACTTGTCATTGGAAGGAGAAAGCTATATACTTGGTCAAGTGGTACAAATCAACCATCAATGTCTAGGATTGATAGAGCTTTGGTTACTTCTAACTGGGAGGAACACTACCCGGATGTTATTCAAAGGATTTTACCTCATCCTATTTCATATTACAGTCCAATTCTCTTGGAGGCCGGGAATATGGCGAGGGGAAAAAGTCATTTTAGGTTTGAGAAGCTGTGGTTAAAGAAGGATGGGTTTGTGGAAAGAGTTCAATCCTAGTGGAATCGGCATTCATTTGTAGGTACACCTAGCTTTGTGCTTGCAAAAAAATTAAAAGCCTTGAAAAAGGACATTATTCCGTGGAAACGTAGAGAGTTTGGTAATGTAAATTGTCATAAGAAACAATTGTCGGAGGAGTTGAAAAATTTTAAATGCTAAGGAAGGGGATCTTGGACTCACTGATGGGGAGAAATGTTATAGGGTTAATTTGAGGTACCAGGTGAAGCAACTTCATTCTTTGGAAGAAATTTCTTGAATACAAAAATCAAGGATATTATGTATCAAGGAAGGAGACAATAACACTAAGTTCTTCCACAAGATGGCTAACTCCCATAAAAGGTATAATCATCTAAGCATCTTGGAGGTGGATAGAGTGGTTTATAAGGAGAAATATGAGGTAGCTACTCAGGTGGTACAGTTTTATAAAACTTTGTATCAGAAGACAGAGGGGTGGAGGCCTTTAGTGGAGGGTTTGGAGTTTGTATGTATTAGGGATATGGAGAGGGCTTGGCTTGAAAGGAAGTTTGAGAGAGATAAGATTTTTCAGGTTGTAAGAGACTTGGAAAGGAACAAAGCTACAGATCCGACTGGTTTTACTATGGCTTTTTATTATCATTGTTGGAGAGTAGTGGAGAAAGATGTGTTAGTAGTCTTTGAAGAGTTTTTTTAACATTGTAAGTTTGAAAAATATCTTAATGCTACTTTCATTGCTTTAATTCCAAAAAAAAAATGATACCTCCAATATTAGAGATTTTCGACCTATTAGCTTGGTGGGGAGCATGTATAAAATCTTGGCTAAGGTTTTGGCAAATCGTTTTAGAGTGGTTTTAGATCAATTGATCTTTGAGTCTCAACATAGTTTTGTGGGCGGGAAACAAATCCTTGATTCGGTTCTTATTGCGAATGAATGTGTTGATAGCCAAGTAAGTAGGGTTCCGGGGGTCATCTGTAAACTTGATATTGAGAAGACTTACGATCATGTGAATTGGGAGGCTCTCTTGGATTTGGAGAGAATGGGTTATGGGGAGAAGTGGTGTAAGTGGATCCACACATGTATATCAACAATTCAGTTCTTTGTATTGATCAATGGGTCTCCAATTAATTTTTTTGGTAGTTCAAGGGGATTAAGACTAGGGGATCCGCTATCTCCTATATTGTTTTTGATTATGATGGAGGCTTTTAGTAGAATGGTGAAAAGAGTGGAGGGTGCAAGCTTACTCCATAGTTTTAAAGCTAATAGTAGGAGGGGCGGATGGGAATGTGTTTCACATCTCTTGTTTGCAAATAATTCTATTATGTTTTGTGATGCAGATGTGGAGCAGATCCTTCATGTTCGGTTATTGTTACTTTGTTTTCAGGCTGTGATCTATGAAGCACGGGTGCATTTCGGAACTCGGGTGCGGGTGCGGGTGTGGGTGCGGCACTCGGCAATTTTTGAAAAAGGTGGGTGCGGGTGCGACAGGACTCGGCAATTAAAAAATCATTAAAAATATTTTTATTTATATTTTTAATATATTGCTAAGCATACTTTTTCACATTATATAAATATATACCAAATAAAAAATTAATATTATCAGTTTTTTATTTTATTTTATTTATATACATATATTTCCTATATAATTTATTGAAAATATTAAAATTATAAGTCTATGTTTCAACTAGTATATCAATATTACGCTTAAATATCTACCTAAATTATAATTATAATAATAAGTTAATAACAACTATCACTTTTTAGAATATTAAAAGTTTAAAACAGTAATATAATATTTCAGCAAAAAAAAAAAAAACAGTAATATAATATGTACGTAGATAATGACAAAAAAAAAAAGAAAAAAAAAGCCACAAGTTAAAAAATTAAAAAAGAAAAAGAAAGAAAGATAGTACATTTACGGCTGGGGAAGGGTCAGACTTAATAAAAAAGTTTGCTACTTTCCAATGCTTTGTCACGTGACTACTGACTAAGCTCACAAAACTAAAAAGAAAGATAAAAGAGAACAAAGCAGAGAAACTAAAAGCAGCAAATGAAATTCAGGAGACTCAAAAACACGAAGAAGAAAAGAGTAAAGAGGAAACAGAGAGAAGAACAAAAGAATAAAGAGGAAACAGAGAAGAAGAAGCCTGATCTACGATTTTGTGTTGTCTGCGTCGGCGTGAGTCTGGGGGGAAAAAAAAAACAAGTGGCAGGACGCGGCCTGACGCGGCCCGACGCGGCACCGACGCGCGGTCAGTGGCGTCCCTCGCGCGTCCATGCTTCATAGGCTGTGATAGGGTTGAAGGTCAATGTGCAGAAGAGTGAAATAGTTCCAATAGGAAATGTAAATGATGTGCATGCCTTGGCTAACATATTGGGCTGTAGGGTTGGAACTTTGCATATGTCTTATCTTGGCATGCCGTTGGGGACCTCTCATAAATCACCTTTAATTTGGAATCCTATTCTGGAAATAATTGAGCGTAAGTTAGCCGAGTGGAAGAAGTTATATTTGTCTAAGGGGGGTAGATTGGCATTGCTCAAGAGTACGCTCTCTAGTCTTCCTACTTATTTTCTATCGATGTTCACCATTCCTACTCGTGGCTAACAAAATTGAAAAGTTGCAAAGGGATTTTTTGTGGAAGCAAGACTCATTCAGTAGGATGGGATAAAGTTTGTGCGCCCATGGCCAACGGTGGTTTAGGTATAAGGAAACTAACTACTTTTTTTTTTTTTTTTTTTTGATAGGCAATAAATGTTTTATTGATAGCAAAAATGCAATTTGTTTACGATCCTAAACACACGGCAAAGAAAGGATACAAACAAATCAAATAGCCAATCTAATAGAAATAAGGAAATCAAACAAGGAAATACAATGCGTGATGCCCCAAATACGAGACCACTCAAACAAAGTCCTAGCTAGTGATGTCTTCAACAGTTCAATAGGTCTATCAATGTCCTCAAAAGTTCGGGCATTGCTTTCCTTCCATACTAAACACATAAGACACACCAGTACCATATTCCAAACATTTGAAATATAATTCCCCAACCAATTCCTCCAAGCAAAAAGAAGAGAGACAATTGTATACGGCATCACCTGCTAAACCCTGAACATAAGGAGAACCTCATTGCACAAAGTATGAGCAAACTTACAGTGGAGTAAAAGGTGATCCACAGTTTCCTCATCACACTAACAAAGACAACACCAATTAACAAGAGGCAAGTTCTTCTTAACAAGGTTATCTATGGTAAGAATCTCATCCCTAGCAGCAAAAGGGGCTTTTAATAAAGAATTATAAAAGGGGCAGACATCAAAATTACCACTACGATTCAACTTCCAAATCAGAACATCATCACACTCCCCCCTTGATATTCTGGCAGAAATATGCTCAAAAAAGAGTAAAATCTCCCCGTTTCCCAGTCATTAAAATCACGACAGAAAAGTAAGTTCCAACTCCTACCTCCCCCATCTTGTGCATATAAAATCAGATCAGAAATCAAAGATTCTTGAACTATAGCGCAGACAAACAGTTCCGGATATAGCTCTTTCAAAGAAGTAGGACCGCTCCAAGGGTCGTGCCAGAACAGAATGCGACTACCCTCTCCCATTGCATACACCACATGACTAAAGAAACTATCTGCATCTTTTCTAATACTCTTCCATAACCCACAGCCATGTGTCCCTCTGACAACTCTAGTGCACCAACCTCCACTACCCTCCCCATATTTGGTAGCAATAACCTGATGCCATAAATGGGTAACTTCCTTCCCAAAGCGACATAGCCACTTCCCAAGCAGAGCTTGGTTAAAAAGCCCAATCTTCCGAATCCCCAAACCACCTGCCTCCACCGGCCAAACAACCTTATCCCAAGCAACAAGTGGGTATTTAAAAACTTCATCAGATCTCCCCCAAAGGAAATTCCTCTAAATCCTCTCTAATCAGTCCGCAACATATTGTGAAATGGTAAACAAAGAAAGATAATAAGTTGGAAGGCTCAACAAAGTGCTCTTCAATAAAGTAAGCCTACCCACTTTTGATAAATATAACCGCTTCCAACCTGAAAGCTTTTTCTCCATCCTTTCTATAATAGGGTTCCAAATCGAAGCATCCTTGAAATGAGCCACAAGAGGCATTCGCAAGTAAGACATTGGCAAACAACCAACCTTACAACATAAAACACAAGCCAAAGCATCCAAGTTCCCAACCTCACCCATTGGCACGATCTCACTCTTACTAACATTCACTTTCAAACCAATAATAGCTTCAAAGAAAATCAACACCATCCAAATATATAATTGTTCCCTAGATACATCACAAAAAAGGATAATATCATCAGCAAACTGAAGATGAGAAATATGCAAACCACCATTGGGACTAGCTTGGAAACCTCTAAGAAAATCTCCCTCCTCTATCCTCTTCAATAGCCTACTCAACACCTCCATCACCAACAAGAACAATAACAGAGACAAATGATCTCCTTGACGAAGACCATGAGAGCTACCAAAAAAACCAGCTAGGGACCCATTAATAAGCACTAAGAAACACTATAGAGATGCACGCCTTCATCCATCTCCCCCACTTCTCCCCAAAACTCATCCTCTCCATAAGGTAAAACAAAGCATTTCAATTTACATGATCATAAGCCTTCTCAATATCCAACTTGACAATCACACCTGGAATACCACTCTTCAATCTACTATCCAAGCATTCATTTGCTATGAAAACAGAGTTAAGAATCTGTCTTCCCCTAACAAAAGAGTTCTGGGAGTTGGAAATTAGTTTATCCAACACACATCAAAGTCTGTTAGCCAACACCTTAGACAAAAGTTTGTACAAACTATCCACAAGGCTAATCGGATGATAATCTTTAATGTTAACAGCATTGATCTTCTTAAGAATCAAACACAAAAAAGTAGCATTAAGAGATTTCTTAAAGATACATTGTCTATGAAAGTTCGCAAAGAAAGCTAAAACGTCCCTCTCAATCACATGCCAACATTTTTGAAAGAATGCCATGGTAAAGCCATCAGGACCAGGAGCTTTATCACCCTCAGCCTCTCGAAGGGCTACAATGATCTCCTCTCTTTCAAACTCCCTTTCAAGAGAAAACCGATCAGAATCACCCAACCTCGCAAATTCTAATCCATCAACAATGGGCCTCCAAGATTCAGGTTCTTGATATAAATTCTTATAAAAACCCACCACCTGATCCTAAATATCTGACTCATCCTCATACATAGTGCCCTCAACCCCCACACCTCCCATAGTATTAGCTCGCCTAGTTGAATTGGCAAGCCTATGAAAGAACCCAATATTATTATCCCCCTCTTTTAAGAACAAGGCCTTTGATTTCTACCTCCAAGAAATCTCCTCCATGGCAGCTAGAATCTCAATATTTGCCTTAATCTCAAAATCTTCTAGCTTTGTCTACTAGAGACAATACTTGCAACCCTTCTCTCAAATCTAGCTCCGAGAGCTCAGCTAACAAACATTTTTTTTCTAAAAGACATGTTTATTCCAAAGCTTCAAATCTTTTTTAAGAGCCTTAAGTTTACAAGCTAAAACATAACTAGGAGATCACACAAAATGATAACTGTTCCACCAAAACCGAACTCGATCCACAAAACCCTCCACTTTAAGCCACATATTTTCAAATTTAAAGGAACTCTTCACCCTCGCCCGGCCACTTGCCTCCACAATAATAGGACAATGATCTGAAGCCACACGAGGGAGAGGCCTTTGGATCACTTATGGGAAATGGTCCTCCCAACCAACTAAAACCAAAACTCTATCTCTTCGAGACATAGAAGGATTTACAGATTCTCAAACCATGAATACTCACACCCCCCCCCCCCCCACACCAAAGGTAGATCAACCAAAAAATTCCTCTCAATGAAATCTGCGAATTTGATCATGGCTGGACTAAATGCAGTACACCCAAGTCGCTCAACCGGATATCTAATAATATTGAAGTTACCAAAGACACACCAAGCTAAACTCCACCTTGCTCTCACACTATTTAGTTCTGCCCATAAAGCATCGCTAAGCCCGGCATTAGTTGGACCATACACCCCCGTTCAAATCCAAACAAACCCGTCAACCACACCCTTCAACAAGATAGAAACAGAAAAGGTACCAACTACACAATCAATTTTCTCAAACACCCTTGTGTCCCAAGTCATAAGAACCCCTCCTGCTATGTGAACAGCATCCAACGCTACCCAATCTACAAATGGGCTGCCCCAAAGACTTTTCACAACCGAAGAATTGGTACAGTCCAATTTGGTTTCTTGAAAACACACTACATCACACTTCCATTCCTTAAGTAGATTCTTCACAGTATCCCTCTTATGAGGATTATTAAATCCTCTCACATTCCAAGATAAGAGTTTCAAATTCATGGACAACCAACAGAGCCCAACCCATTGAACTTCACAATCCCTTTGGATCATCTACTAGATTGCCCATCATAATTAACAGTAGAAACTAAGTTTCGTAATTCCCTCATACCTTTTTTAGATGAGGATACAATGTGACGCTGACTACTTGCAACAGCTTGTTTCTCCCACAGTCTTAAGTTTTTGAAAGAAATCAACACACTACCTCTCACAGGAGTCAATAGAAAAATCCACAAACTTACCAAAGCCTTTAACCATCTTGCTCACCCAAACTGAAGGTTCCAAGTCATCCTCTACAGAGATGTCATCTGGGTCTTCCTCCTCTGTCATTAAATCCAAACCCCCGTTAGGATCCCATTGAGCCAGAGGTGCAAAATCCAATGCACTCCAATCTTCCTCAGCCCTGATAGACCCCATTGGATTGAGGAGAGAAACCAACTCAGAATATCATCTTCGACAGAATCAGAAACCAACTCAGAAAGAGGAGAGAAACGATTATGTTCCAACACTGGTTGACGTCGATGCATACTCGAGAGCAACGACTGCGATTGTGATGTCAGGGAACCCACACTTGAAGAATCAACAGGTTTAGTGAGGCCGGAATTCCCATTGGAGGTTGAAACTCACACCCTCCTCAAACCCACTGATCAAACAACCCCTAGATATATCATCGATGGCTATATCATCAGGAACTGCCAATCCCATATCGGCGCCGCTACTTGGAGAACCCACAAAAGTATTTACGGCTACCACAGCCACGTCGAAGCACCCATCGGCCTTGGGAGAGCCCCGCCTGCATCATCGGAGCAATTAGACACCAACGCTGACTTCTTGGATGATTCATGAGTGCCCGATCCTTCACCCATCTCCCAAGATCATGAAAACCCAAGTTTTTCCAAGTGGTTAGAGCATTCACATCCGGAATTTACAAAAAATTCTATTTTACCATCTCAAAACCCACTTTATCATTTATACCATATCATTTTATAACACACCTAACATCCCAACTTTTATTTTACCATACTACACATTAAAATAATATAAAAATATTCTCACTACAACCACAACTCAGTAAACCCACAACTCAACAAGCATGCTCATTCAACCACAACTCAGCAAACCCATTGATCAACCATAACTCACAGCAACAATCCCCATTGGAACCACCACACATGAACCCCATCGGAACCATCGGAACCACCACGCATGACCTCACCACGATCCACACCAACCACCACGCACGACCTCCACCACTGCATGAACCCCATCAGAATCCATAACCACCAATCCCAAAACCCATTAAACCTGAAACCCATCAACAAACCCATCAACCACCGTGAGAGACCCATCAACAAACCCATTGCTGTGAGAGAACAGAACCATCGCTATAGAGACCCATTGCCGTGAGAGAGACCCACACCATGCCACTAGACCTCCACACCACGCCACCACCAAACCACGCCGCCACCAGACCCACGACCCACCACCAGAGGCTTTATTTTGGGTTTACAAGTCTGGGTCTATGAAGCACGGGTGCGTTTCGAGACTCGGGTGGGGGTGCGGGTGCGGGACTCGGCAATTTTTGAAAAGGTGGGTGTGGGTGCGGGTGTGGGGAGACTCGGCGATAAAAAAATTATTAAAAATATTTTTATTTATATATTTTATATATTGCTAAGCATGCTTTTTTATATAATAATAATAGAAAACTCATATTATAATAATAATAATAATAATAATAATAATAATGTACAAAATAAAGCCTCTCTAACCAAATGCACTTAACAATCCTTTTCAAAACAAAAACAAAACAAAACTTATAAAAAAAAATAATAATAAAAAAATAAAAAAACATAACATAACAACAAGTCTGCAACGCTAGGCTCGCGAAAAAAAAGGAAGACGAAGAAGCAAAAAAGAAGAAGAAAGGGGTTAAGCCGGTGAAGACGGTGACAACAACGTATCAAATCCACCAGTATTTTCGATTTTAAGTTTTTTTTTTTTTTTTTTTTTTTTACCGGCCGATTTCATTTTTCTGGCCGAAACACACCGATATTCGGCTGATACAATCCGATTTGGCCCAAATTAGCACGAATCGGCCCGGTTCTGCGCGAATCAGCCTGAGTCTGAGCCGTGTTAGCACAAGTCGGGGGAAAAAAAAAACACGTGGCAAGACGCGGCACCTTCGTGCAGTCAACGGCGTCCCTCGCGCATCGCTGCGTCGGACGCAAGTGCGGCTCCTCTGGTGCCGCGTCCATGCATCCCAGGTCCGGGTGCTGGAGGTTTTTTGAGGCTTTGATGCCAAATATGTCAACATATGGCATTTGCAAGTCCGGGTGTGAATGCTCTTAGAACCACCGTGTTGTATCTGATGTGTATTGGCAGGTTGGGTTTGATTAAGAGGCCCAAGCCCAATAGGTTGACCCACATAGTCAACATTAACACCTTTGGGCTGAACAAAGTGGGCCCACTTCACCAACCTTTGGTCTTCACCATCTAAAGCAGTAGTGATTTTTAAAGAAAAGTAGTGATTTTTAAAGAAAAGTGGGCCTAAGTCCACTTAAAAGAGGATACACGCATGGGCCTGCTAGATTTAAGATGAGTTGGACAATTTGAATTTTGAATAAAATCGGATCCCCCAAATCTCTCCTTCTGATTAAAATTGCCAGTAATATTTGGAAATTGCTTCTCTAAAAATAAATCATTTCTTGATTTCACATGCCCATTGAAATCTTTCTAAAAGTGACTCCTTGAATTACCAGTGGACTTTCCAAACCCACCACCACCACCAGCCACCTCCTTCCCCAGCCTAGAAGTAGATTTTCTCAAGAAAAATTCACACAACGTCCTTTCAAGAAAAACCCAGCCACCCTTACGAAATCCTTCTGAAGCACGCAAACAACCACGTCTTGCCCCATTATGATACTCGGATATTTCCACAAAAATAACCCCCTTATTCAACCTACTAGAAAACTCTAAAATTTTATAATTCTCATGAAGCCTTTTGAAAAATTGTTGTTTGCTAAAATCCCAACAGCGTAACTCTACCAAGCATGCAATGATCCTATCCAAACCCGATCTACCTACCCGAATAGAACCAACATGCTTGCCCCGTTTTTCAATGATGGAATAAGAATCCATACGACCCCCCTCAAAAGCCAAGAAGAAAGCCTTTGTGTCAATACGAAAAGAGGCAGAATTCCCCACTGTCCCCCTTGAAATCTGAGACATCTTAGCTTGTGCTTTAGAAGGAGGCTGCAACGAAGAAGGTTTAGAGTTCGAGATGTTTAGGGGTAAGGGAGGTTGAGCCGGTGTATATTGGGGTATGTACTGACCAAACTGACTTGGCCAATAGATAAGTTGTTGGATAGGAGTAGGGTGACCAGGAAAGAGATATTGTGGTGTGGGTAGAAGATTTGAGGTAGCAAAAGGTGGGACAGCTTGTGCATTAGGATAAGGCGGTGGTGGAAAGTGTTGTGGGAAAGAGGGAAGGAATGATGGTGGTGGGAAAAAAGTATGTGGAGGAAAGGGGGGAGGAGGGGGGGTCAACTAAAGACTAGTGAGGGAAATGGCTTTGACAATTTGGGAACGAGGACTCAACTTTGGAGGAGGGTGGTAGCTTTTAAGTTTGGGGAAGAGTGGGGGAATGGACTTCTAAGTTGGGTAGGGGAGTGCATGGGTGTGATTTATGGAGAGGTATTCGTATGGATTGGGAGGATTTTAGCAAAAATACTCAAGTTTGTTGTTGGGATAGGGAATAGAGTGAGATTTTGGCAGAATGGGCGATGTGGGGATCAACCTTTCCAACTGGCCTTCCTAAGGCTGTATGGTATTGCTATTGACAGGGAAGCCTCTATAGAATCTTCTTTGACAAGGCTAGGGGCAGGAGAGAGAAGAAGTTGGAATGTTCATTTCATTCGAGACTTTAATGATTGGGAAATGGATGAAGGGGTGAACTTTCTACATATCTTGGGAGCCAACATTCCTTTAATGGATGTTGGAGACCAGATGAGATGGAAGATAAAGCCTAATGGGGATTTTGACATCCAGTCATTTTATAACAAATTGCGAGTTACTCCCTCTGTTGTCTTTCCTTGGAAAGGTATTTAGAGAGTTGACGCCCCTCAGCATGTTTCCTTTTTCGTTTGGTCTATAGCTTGGAATAAGATCCTCACAGGTGATAACCTACGACTATGGGGTTTTGATTTTGTGGATTTGTGCATTATGTGTCGTAGCTGTGGGAGACGGTGAATCACTTACTACTTCATTGTAAGATGGCTCATTGGTTGTGGAGTTTTGTTTGTATTTCTTTTGGAATTTCAGGGGTCATACCTAAAACGATTCCAGATCTGCTTTTAGGTTGGTGGAATTGGTTGGGGAAGCACTCATCTAAAATCTGGAATTTAGTCCCATTGTGCTTACTACAATGTCTATGGAAGGAGTGGAATCAGCGGACTTTTGAGGACTGGGATAGTTCCAGATATCAGCTGCTTGCTTCTTTTAGTGAAACTTTATTTGACTAGTCTCAGGCATGGGGACTCACAACTACTGATTCTCTCCCTTCTTTTCTTAGTTCTGTTCTCTTTTGTGATTAATTTGCTGCTTGGTTTGTTCTGTTTCTTTTCTCTTTTTTCCTTTTCTAGTAAATCTTGGTGTGCTTTATGCTTTTCATGCAGCAACTTTCCTAAATATATATCATTCTTACTTATCAAAAAAAAAAAAAAAGCTTCAAAAATAATGAATTTGTTGAAATTGAATTGTCGTGGAGTAGGACTAACCGATTAGATATAGCAATCAAGGAATTGGAAATTAATACAAGACAAAAAAATACATGAGGAAGAAAAATTATATGAGAAAACACAAAATCCTTGAAGCGAGAGCCTATGAGTAAGGGAGAGAAGCGAGAGACTCAGAGGAAGTGAGAGACTCAGAGGGACTGTGGAAGAAGACGGAAGGGTTGAGGGACTCAATCGTGGGACATGGGAGTGACCTGTGATGTTTTAGGAGATTAAAATGGGGACAATTCGTTCTTTTAACTATATGCCAACTTTGCAGCTAGCATGTGACTTGTACGTGAGTCTAATTTCCATCCAATTTAACACATAAGTAAACGGTAGGGTGCAAAGTGTGCAAGGGGTAATAGTTTAGGAGTGCAAGTGTGCATTCGCATAATTTAGGGGAGTAAAGTATAATTTTCCCTAAAGTATCAAAGAAACCTTTCCCAATAAGATCAGAATTGAATATTTTAGAAATAATACAAAGACTGCTCATAAAGACCACATTAATTGCATTCAATTGTCAAAGTTGAAGGGTGATGACTTACCCCATAAACAAATAGGCGAAGGGGCATCCTTTCTTTCCAACAATCCTCTCCCATGTTTGGAGGAACTTCAGAAGAGAAAGCATCAAGGCTAGTTATTTCATTGCTCAAGTCTTGAGTATCTTCAACTATTGTCTCATTTGATTTGTCAAAGGAACTGTAAATAAAGGGTTCCCTTTCTGCTGTTTCATTTAGTTTCAGATAATCCATCTTTCGAACTTCAACATTTGGAAAACGACCTTCACCAATAAAAGTAAAAGCAAGACAAACAATAAGGGAACTTACCACTGTCCTATCACGATTTTAGAAATCAATTTATGAAACTTAAGAAAAAGGAAATCATACCTGAGAGAATAGCATCCACTGTTGATTCTAGGCAACGATGAACTCGCAACTGAGTCTTTGAAATTATCTCAACCCCACACATAAATGTTGAAGGTCCTTTTCTTTCCAAAACCGTCTTCTGGACACCCCTTCGGCTAGCCTCTTCATCCCCTAGTGTCACACTCTAAAAAATGATTGCATTAATGTCACCAAGTAGAATGAAGACATAACATCATTTTCCTAGGTCCAATTTACATATTTGATAGACAGTTATTGAAGTTTAAACAACTCATGCTTGAAACTGATATATAAGACTACTTTTGGTGGTAATTATGACATTGCTTTCTTGGGTTTGCTTTTGCATTTTACCAAGCTTATTCTTTGCCTGTCTTGGCATACTTGTTTAAACACATCATTTTTGGTTCCATTCATATATGTCTGATTTTCTGAAGAACCTCCCTGTTGACCTCACAAGTCACAATTAATGTGGGTCGTAGAGTAAAAATTTTGGAAGTGACTGCTTTCGGATCCTTTTGATATCAATATTTACCATCACCAAAATTTGGTTCACGTGCTTGTCAAAAGGTGTATCCCTTGTTTTCTATCTTGCTATGAGTAAAGTTCTGAGTACCCAATACTGTTTATCGTCTGTGAAGCACCGACGCGGCTCCAGAGGAGCCGCACCCGAGTCGGACACGGTGGGACGCGGCAAGGACGCCGTTGACCGCGAGTCCGTGCCGCGTCGGGACGCGTCCTGCCACGTGGCATCGCCAACTCGTGCCGACGCGGCGCGAATTGGGCCGTATCAGCCGAAACCCGAAATTTCCGATTCAATCCGAAATTTCCGGTTCAGGCCAAAATTAAAAAAAAAAAAAAAAAAAAACGGTGCGAAACGCACCGTTTGAACCTAACCTAAAAATCCCTCAGACTCTCACAGTCTCACGCACTCTCACTTGTCCAAAAGACTCCCTCACTCCGTCCCTCTTCTCTCTTTCTCTGTGCTCTCCGCAGCTCCGCCTCCGGCCTCTCCCTCTCTGCCGTGTTCTCTCCTTCAGGTGTGCTCTCTCTTCACAGCTTCCCTTAGTCTCTGTTTTCTACTATTTCTCTCTTCTTTGTGCTGTGTTTGTGTGCTTGTTAAAAACTGATTTCGTCCAAACACTCTCTCTTCTCTGTGCTGTGTTTGCTGTGTTTGTGTGCTTGTTTTTCGGTTCTTGTAGTTGTGGGAGTTAAAGGCTTTTGTAGTTGCAAGTTGTAATTTTAATTGTAGATTGGTGATAATGTTTGACTGCTTTGTACTGGTATTGTTGCAATGAATAAAACGATGGTGGGATTTGTGTGTATTGTTATTCTACTTATAAATTATGTAAAAAACAAGTGCATTTTCTTAATTTTTCTGTAACTTTTATTTTAGGCTTGTAGGGTGAGGACTTGAAGTTTTGTTATTATTATTATTATTAATCTTGTGGGTTGTATTTAATTTATGAACATCTTGTTTTTAGTTATTATCTACTATTGCTCTTAAATTTGGTATATGTTTATATAATGTGAAAAAGTATGCTTAGCAATATATTAAAAATATAAATAAAAATATTTTTAATAATTTTTTAATCGCTAAGTCCCGCACCCGCACCCGCACCCGCACCCAAGTCCCGAAACGCACCCGTGCTTCCTAGTTTATCGTAGCATTCATTGGTCTGTCCATAAATTTTTAATGAACAACAGCATGTTATCAGTAAGTAATAAAGACATGTTACAAGTTCTTGACGGACTACATTTCACTGTTTATATTCAAACTTGAAGGCCACAGATGGTGTCAAGACTCTAGCCATAAAGCTGTGGTCCTGGCTCAGATGGTAATGGCTGCGGAAGGTCTCACATTTAAATTTTAAATTACACCTAACAAGAGATGTATCAACAAAATGTTAAGAATAGCATTCCAAGGTCTTCTCTAGGGAAAACAAGATAATAACACCATCAGGATATAACAACAGTATATACTTACAAGTAAATTACACTTATATGTCAAGCAAGCTCACAGTCAAAGGGTTTGCAAAATTATCATCAAAAGTATGGAGAGGTATTCAACATGCAAAACTTTCAGAGTGAAGCTCTTACAATGTAAAAATAAATTTTATATATATATAAAGCGCAAAGATCAAGTTACACCTGGTTTAACTTTAAGCAATATTACACCACCTAGTAACTTTTTATCGAATTAATATTTTAAAAATCTCACCATTAGATTATATGTTTTCTATTGTTAGAATTATGGTTAAGTGATTAAACTCACTATTTCCTAATAGCTTAAGTTTTAGGACAATCGGTAATTTAACATATTAAATTCTCACTTGTTGGGCCTCCACTTATTAAGGGGAAGTTTAAGCCTACAAGTGAGGGGGAGTATTAAAATTATGGTTAAGTGATTAAACTCACTATTTCCTAATAGCTTAAGTTTTGAGATAATCAGTAATTTAAGATCTATATTCTTAACACACATGGCAAATTTCGTGCTAATTGGATATTATTTACAATTCAATCCATAAACTCATATTTTATACGTAATTTTAAAGTACAAAAATTGAAATTGAAATTTTTTATAAAAGAGATAGTTATGAATCTCAAATTGTTTTGAAATTTTGTAAGCATGGACTGTAAAATAAGAAAATATAATTCAATGGTGGTTTTGTCAAAATTCACATCCTAAAAAAAAAAAATTTGAGTAGTGTAATATTCTTTAAAATTACACTAGGTGTAACTTGATATGTGTGTGTGTTGTAAGCTAATTACACATTGAAATTTGAAATAATGATATAGTTATCGCACCTGTATTCCTCCAACAAGCATCTCTAATGCAGGATTCATTATCAAATTCTCAATTGTTACTCCATGAGCAGTGGCAACTAGCTGAATTCCCCGTTGAGCTATTGTGCTTGCAGCCATTGCTTCAAGTTTTGTGCTGATTTCATCAATCACAATCACTTGAGGCATATGGTTTTCAACCGCTTCTATCAATACCTGAAAACTATAAATATATAACCACAAGCAACCTTGAAAACTCTAGATTAAATAGACAAGTTAATAGTAAACCAAAACACTTTCTGACCAATCTTATAAAAGAATGTGAACGACAAAATGAAATAAATTGATAGAGTCATCCTACTTGTAGTGAGTATAACCATACTGTTCTGAGAAAATTGACAGAAAGCAAATGTAACATCATTTTAACTACATTCCAAAAGAATCCAGTAAGACATAAAAGGCTGAAATATAATTTTCAGCCCTAAACTTTCACCCGAGTTCAGTTTTTGTCCCTAAAATTTTAAAGTAGCAATTTTATCCTTGAAAACTTTAGAAAGTAGCAATTTTCCCTTCCACCTATTTTCCATTAAATTTATTCCAGGTCACCTCAACTTTTTAATGTGCCACATTACCACTCCATTTATCACGTGTGCAATTTATTTAACAGAAATTGACACAAGGGCAAAATTGATACCTTTTAAATTTGTCAGGGACTAAATTACAGCTCTTTAATTGGAGAAACAAAAATCTAATTGGAAAAAAAATAAATAAATCAAGGACTAAAAGAGTATTCTAGCCAATATAAAATTTCCAACTAAATTATCTCTCTCTCTCTCTCTCTCTCTCTCTCTGTGTCTGTCTGTCTCTTTATCTCTCTAATATTTCAAGAGACAAGAATTACTCAAACTTTCTCCAAAGTATAAAACTTTGAAAAAATCCAGAACCAAATTTAAATCAATCATGCCTTATTTGGTAACACAACTAAAAGAACCAAAATTTTCTAAACCAAATAGAGTTGAAATCCTTTACTTCCAAATCATACCTTATGTTGCATATCAGAGTTGGGGACTTGCATCCGGCGTGCACTACCTATTCCTGCATGAGGTATATCACCATCCCCACCTATCTCATTGGAGGTGTCAACAATCATTACACGTTTCTTGTAATCATTTGCAAGCATTCGAGCTACTTCCCTGAAGTTGGATAACTTTTCAGAACGGACACATAAAGTACCATCAAATAATAAACTATGCACACAAACCATTTAGTTGGGTTATTTCTTATGGGTTATTCTGGAGAGTCAAGTACATGCACTACTAAGAAATTATTCCTTCCCAAAGAACAATAACTAATGTGAGACATGCTAGATGTTTAGCTTTACCCAAAACGGTTCACCCATTAGTGGGCATTACTTGTTAGCCAAGTTAGCGTGTTTAATTGCATTAAACACGCATGGGTTTTATAAGGGAATTGAAACTATTTATATTGGTTGGCTGATTCCCTTAAAGGTGTAAATGTAGTAATAAACGTAAAATCTCTCTCTTGGTATTTCTCCCTTGGAGGAGGTTTTTAGAGCATGGAAACAGTGTGTCTTGTGAGCCATAACATAGAGGTGTAGTTGGCAACAAAAAAAAAAAAAATCAATACTAGAGGTATGTAACAATTTCTTTCATTATTGTGATTCCCCAAATTGATTGGATATTGGTTGAGTGTATGTTGTGTAGGTGTGAGATAAGTCCCACATCAAGCATATACTGGATTGATCTAAACTTTATTATCAACTACAAGGAGCCTTAATTGTGACTAGACTAGTCCTTTAAGGATATAATGCAGATGTGGCTAGTGCTTTTCCTTGAGTTGTTTACATCACATGCTCTAAGAAATGGGAAATTGCAACACTTCTTTTTAAATTAGGCGAAAACTTTGAAGATTATTGGAGATTTTCTGGGCAGTGGTGAAAGATATGCATTGCAATATCAGAACTTCAAATGCTAAAAAGTTTATATATATATATGTATATATATATATATAAAATATATAATGTAATTTATTGCATAAAAACTAACTCATGTGTGAAAATCTAAAAAAATAGGTCAACAATTACAAGCAAACAAAAGTGAAGCACTAAATTCTTTGAAAGTACGACTATCACTCAACCCCAAGACATTAGACCACTCTCTTAGCAGTCTAAGAAAAGAGGTTTTCAACTGGAACTCCAAAACTTCCACATTCTCAGTAAAAGTATTCAAGAGAGCAAAAACTCCACCAGCAAGATAATTGTCTCCGTCAATCTTAATATTATATTGCTTACGAAATAATGTAGAGACATCAAAAGTGCAGCATATTGTACACCACATATCATAAGGTATGGTTCTTTTTCCAGTTATTGAATATGGAGTTACTAATCGAGGGATTTCACATTTGAATTCTGAGACTTTGAAATCAAACACAAAGCAGGGGGGAAAGAAGGAATTGCTGCTCATGGATGCATATAAAGTGTATCAAGAAATAGGAAACACTAACCTAATAATCGTGGTTTTTCCCACACCTGGAGGCCCTATGAGCAACAAAGAAGTCCCATCTTGCACCAAATCTCGAAGCAAATTTGCACTACCAGATATTGCCCGACCAACTCGACAAGTTAAACCAATAATTGCACCCTTCCGATTCCTTATGGCACTAATGCGGTGTAATGTCCTGCTGATGCCTGCTCGATTGTCAATCATAAAGTCACCAACCTGACACATGTGGTTCCAGTAAGTCACAAGCCAGGTCCTTAACCTTACCCAATGAAAAAAGAAAAGAGAAACAGAGGTGCAGGGTATTCTCTTGTAGCATCAATTAACAAATTGAGAAAACATGCTTTCACCACCAACAAAAAGTTTAGTGGTAACATGAAGTGAAACGAGCCGAGCTTTGTCGAGTAGTGAATGTTCAAGCTCGGCTCTACAGCAAAAGTAGAATGTTCAAGCTTGGCTTGAGCTTGATACGAGCTTACAAATAATGTTCAAGCTTGAGCTTGTTATAAAGTATAAAAACTTGAGCTCGGCTTGGCTTGGCTTGCTTCATTGGTCAAGCCAAGCTTGAGCTCAATATCAAACTCAAGCTCAATATCATGTTTTTGAGCTTGAGATCCAACACAAGTATATTATCAAGCCTATATCAAGTTTATTATCTAGTCTATTTGGTTTGGATGAGTGGTCTCAACTTATAATTAATTAAAGTCTTAGAAGGATATGAGTTTCCTTGTCATGTGCATATCAATTTTATTACCAAACTCATAAATATAGCCTAGGCTTAACTTGTTTTGTTACTTTTGTATCGAGCCTTGGTGTTCCCAAGCTTGTTCATGAACAATATTTTTTACTCGAGCTCAACTCGTTTATTAAACAAGCCTAAAACTAAAGCTTAAGCTTGGCTTGTTTATAAACAAACAAACATGAACGAGTTTTTTATCGAGCCAAGCCCGAGCTGTTAATGAACGGCTTGGTTCATTTACAGCCCTAAGTGAAAAGAGTTATTTCATACATTCATATTGAAGAAGAGTTACTCTCACGTGCCTTTTTTGGCTTGATTAATGGTGGGAACTACCCTCTCAAAGAATTTTTCCCAGATTTATTCAGGCTAGCAATGGATAAGGAAGCCTCAGTGGCAACTTACTTGATATATGGACATGACCAGCATATACAGCATTGGGATCCTCAATTAATTCGGTCATTTTAGGGCAGTGAACTTGAGTTTTTTGAACAATTGTTTCACTTAGTAATATTCACACTTTCTGTCTAGCAAAGAGAGGAGCTTATGGCATGGAGAGGGCCTAAACATGGCCAACTTGAGTTGCATTCATATTTTGAGATTTTGAAAGTGGCAAATGATGTGCCATTCCGTGGAATATATGGGGTGCCAAGGTAGCTTGGGTAAAATCATGATAGTGACTAACCTCCAAAAATGAAACTTCATGGTGTATGTGCTAACAGAGAGTCAATCTAGCATCTACTCCCACATTGTTCAATGGCATGAGATATCTGGACAATTGTGTGTTTACATTATTTAGGTAAATTGGTTTATGCAAAAGACTGCTTCAGTTGTTGCAGTGTTGGCAATGAGGATTTCCTTGTCATATTCAATCAAAGCTTTGGAAAGCAATTCCATTGTGTGTTCAGTGGACAACTTGGCAAGAGAGGAACAAAATAACTTTTGATAGTGTTGAATGCCCAAATCATATAATTAAACAAATTTTGCAAAGATCTTTTTGCATGAGTGGATGACTATAATGGGTAGCATCACTTCTTTGTCCTATATTGATTTCATATAGATTTCAAAATCCTAGTTAGTAATTCTTTAGGAGTGGTTAAAATGCATGCATTGTACATTTGATATCTCTCCTCTTTTGAATAAAATATTCTTTTGCTTATAATATATATATTGAAGAAGAGTGGACATGCTATAGCAGCAATACAATGAGTTCAAAGACATATAACACATCAAGACCCAAGGACACATACCTCATGAGCTTCAGAACACTTCTACACTAGATTGAATTAGAAAAAGAGTGTCACCCACGTATATAGGGGTATACAATAGTAAACTAAATTTAAACATGGAAATTACAAAGATCAAGCAAATCAGGCAAAGAGATAAAATAAAATACACCTGAGGCATTTATCCACACTGGATTGGTTTACAATTAAAAACCTTCACAACTATCCTCATAACGTTTTACTCCTTTAACCAGTTCACTCAAACAATCAAACCAGCCATGAATTCTTAGAGACTCAATCATCAGCCTTAATACCTTTTTTTTTTTTAAATAATAAAATTCATTGAAATAAAACTGGTTTAACCCTAATTCACGGGATGTATACAACAATTAACCCTAATGCTGAATTCTCAAAATTCAAATTTTGCAAATCCAGGTAATCAAACCCACGATTCACACGAGAGCAACTCTGGGAAGGAGAAAGCACAGATTGGGGAGAAGATCACGTCTGTCATAAATGGAATTGTTTCAAACGGTACTAAAGGTGGGTTGATTATGGATCTTTATATTAGGATGGAACGTGGGCCTAATGGTAAGTGGGGATTAGCTGGTCCAAGGTTTTTGAGGTGGACCCTTCGGTTGGCCAAGTTCCAAACCTTTACAATAATAAGCCCAAACAAAAACCTATTTTTAAGTGGCAGCCCAGACCATACCAGCCCAGTATTCCTTCCATCTTCGCACAAAATCAGACCCACCCACACTCTAAGCCTTCCTCGCATGTTCCTCTCTCTCACCCAAATACTTCGGCAATAGCTTCTCTGGTGGGTAGCAATAAGACCGAAGTTGAGCCAACTCCAACCCACATTGAACCGACATGCACCGAGAAGCTTCTCTCAGTGATCAACAATTTTGATGCTTCTGTGGATGTCTCTGTGTTCCAATGCTTCCGTCTATATTCAAATGGTGATGTGGCCTTGCAACGTGACATCCAACGGATCATCCATAAGCATATAGACAACGTCATCAAGAAATGTGGGAATGCCGAGTAATGGGTTCTTGAATTGAGAGATGGGAGGAGGGTGGCAGTTTCGATTCAAATTTCTTTGCCAACGAGAGATGTCGTTGACGGTGTGGATGACTCGAATCAGTTGGCGATGGTACCGGGGGTGTCATTGGAATCTAAGGAGATAATATTAGGACAGGAAAAAGGGGATGATGTTGTTGTGGAGGATTGGGTTTCATATGTCTATTCCAAGGATGCTTTTCAGTATACTGAGGGGTCTTCGCTGCCTCTAACTATTTAACCACTGGCTTTCTCTTTGCCTATGGGTGTTATGGATAACTGTGAAGGGTCAGCAACTCTGGATGTGGAGAAATTGCTAGGTAAGGACAATTACTCAAAAAGGTTTCAGGAAACATTCAGTGGGTTTAATGATTTTCTGGGGACATCCCTCAAAGGTTTGGAAAAGCCAACAACCAAGTTTCTATTGGCTATGGAAGCTGAGTTACAACAGAGGACTACTAAGGAAAAAACTCAAAAAACTGTGAAAAGCTCAGGGAGGAAAGGAATAAGGGAATTGAGGTGTTTATTTAGCTCTGTCAATTATGGTATAACTTTAGCAAGGCACCATGGTAATTGTAAGGAAATGGCTCTAATTATTACATACTTGAGGGCTGATATCGTTTGTTTGCAAGAGACGAAATTGGAATGGGCTACAAGAGGACTTGTTAGAAGTATATGGAGTTGTCCTCATATAGATTGGTTATATTTGGGTTCAAATGGTGCTTCTGGTGGAATTCTGCTCATGTGGGACCAAAGGGTGGTTGAAAAGATAGAAGAAGCAGTGGGGCATTTTTCAGTTTCTTGTAGGTTCAAAAATGTCAGTGATCAATTTGACTGGGCTTTCACAAGTATCTATGGTCCAAATTTGAACAGGAAGCGTCAAATTATGTGGGAGGAATTGGCAGGCTTGGACAGCTGGTGGAATTTGTCATGGTGTTTGGGAGGTGATTTTAATGTTATCCGTTTTCCATCGGAGAGGTGGGGCGGGAAGATTTACTCACTGCATGTATGACTTTTCAGATTTTATCTCTTCATGGGCTAATGGATAATCCTTTGGAGGGAGGTCTTTACACATGGTCTAACTCTACCTCAGCTTCTAGAATAGATTGGTTTCTCTTCTCTTCAGTATTGGCAGAATATTTCACACATTTCTCCCAAAAAAATGCTACCTAGAGAGTTATCTGATCACTTTCCAATTCTTTTGGAGAGTGGGAGTCATCGAAGAGGGTGAATCCCTTTTTGTTTTGAGAATATGTGGTTGAAGGCGGAGGGGTTTTTGGACAAGGTGAAATCCTGGTGGCAAAATTACCATTTTCAAAGGACTCTAGTTACATGCTTGCCAAGAAGTTGACTGCTCTAAAAACGGATCTAAAGAAGTGGAACAAAACAGAATTTGGCAATATCACAGCCAAGAAACAGCAACTATGGAGTAAGTTAAATGCTTTAGATGTTAAAGAGGAGAATCAACCTCTAACGAAGGAGGAAAAATTGGAAAAAGCAACCTTCCGCTTTGAACTTGAGAAGACAGCCTTGTTAAAGGAGATTAGTTGGAGACAAAAGTCCAGAGTGTTGTACTTAAAGGAAGGGGACTCCAATACAAGGTTTTTCATAGGATGGCCAACTCTAATAGAAGAAATAACTGTATTGAAAATCTTATGATTGATGGGGCTTCGTCTTCCAACCAAGATAGGATTGCCGACCATATTGAACAATTCTATATGAATTTATACTCTGAGCAGCAAGATCAATGGCCTTTCCCGTATGTGTTGGATTTTCCAAGGATTTCAGGAGATAATGTGGATTGGTTAAAGAGACCTTTTGAGGAAACTGAGATTTTTGAAGTCATCAGGGAGTTTAATGGGGACAAATCACCTAGGCCAGACGGTTTTTCAATGGCATTCCTTCAAGCTTGTTGGGGGATTCTCAAATCAAATATCATGGTTGTGTTCCACCATTTCCATGTTACAGGTCAATTTGAAAAAAGCTTGAATGCAACTTTCATTGCTCTCATTCCTAAAAAAGCTGCAGCAGTGGAAATAAAGGATTTTCGGCCTATTAGCCTTATTGGGGGGTTTACAAAATACTTGCTAAAGTTTTGACTATTCGACTTTGCATGGTTTTAGGAGATATCATTTCAGCACCTCAGAATGCTTTTGTTCTAAATAGGCAGATTCTTGATTCCGTTCTTATTGCTAATGAATGTCTTGATAGTAGGCTGAGGTCTGGTTTGCCAGGGTTGTTATGTAAATTGGACATAGAGAAAGCCTTTGATCACGTGAATTGGGGATTTCTTACACACTTGCTTGAGCGTTGTGGCTTTTCTGATAAGTGGAGGCGGTGGATTTCATTTTGTTTATCAAATGTTCATTTTTCTATCCTTATTAATGGTTCTCCCTATGGTTTTTTTGGGAGTTCAAGGGGGTTGCGGCAAGGCAATCCTTTGTCTCCTTTGTTATTTGTGTTGGTTATGGAAGCCATTGGTAGAATGTTGGATAAGGCTGTCCATGAAGGTCGCCTGTCAGGTTTTCATGTAGGTGATTCTGCAGGAAGATCTTTGGTGGTTTCCCATCTCATTTTCGCTGATGATACTCTAATTTTTTGTGATGCTAATATTGATCAAATGCTAATTCTACGTATGGTGCTCATTTGAGGTTGTGTCAGGTCTAAAGATAAACTTGGGTAAGTCTAAAATGGTGGCTGTGGGGACAATTCATAACATTGAGCTTTTGGTGGCTATCTTAGGCTATAAGCAAGGGTCTCTTCCAATGAAATATTTGGGTCTTCTTTTGGGGGCAAAATTCAAGGACATGACAATTTGGAATCCATTTATGGAGAAGATGGAAAGAAAATTAGCAAGTTGGAAAAAATTATACATATCCAAGAGAGGTAGAGTTACTTTAATTAAAAGCACTCTCTCAAATCTTCCTACTTATTTTCTTTCTTTATTTCCTATTCCTGCTTCAGTGGCTAACCGAATTGCAAGACTTTAGCGGAACTTTCTATGGAGTGGCCTAGGGGATGAGCCCAAATTTCATCTTGTTAATTGGGCTACTATTTGTGCTCCACTTTCTTCAGGTGGTTTGGGGAGTATGAACCTGAGAATTTTTAAATGGTTATGGAGATTTGGGCAAGAAAGGGATGCTCTTTGGCAACAAGTGATAAATGTGAAGTATGGTTGTGATTGGAGTGGTTGGTGTTCTAACTCATTCTCTGGTCCATATGGAGTTAGTTTGTGGAAAAATATTAGACAAGAATGGCCCTCTTTATCTCGGTTTATTTTGTATGAAATTGGAGATAAATCAAAAGTGTAGTTCTATCTAGATCAATGGTGTGGAACATCTTCTCTTGCAGACTACTATCCTGAATTATATAGGATTTGTTGAAACAAAGAGGCAAGTGTGGTTGATCTAATGAGGTACACCAATGGAGTCCTTCATTGGGAGATACATTTTTGTAAGGATATGCATAATCGGTAATTGGAAGCTTTCTGAAGCTTCATAAATACCATTTATGGCACTCCTGTAAGGGGGATTGGAGAGGATAAGAGATGTTGACTACCTTGTAAGAGTAAGGGGTTTATGGTTAGTGCGTATTACCATCTTCTAGTTGGCCATAGTGAGCAGTTTCTCCCTTGGAAGATCATTTGGAAGCAAAAGATTCCTTCTAGAGTGGCTTTCTTTGTATGGACTGTTGCCTTAGGGAAATGTCTAACAATTGACAATTTAAGGAAAAAAGAAAGGTATGCATTTTAGATTGGTATTATATGTGCAAGTGTAATAATGAAACTATTGACCATCTATTCTTTCATTGTCCAGTTGCTTTGGAGTTGTGGGATATGATTTTTGGTTTATTTGGAGTTTGTTAGATTATGCCAATGTCTATTGTTGAGCTTCTTGCTTGCTGACAAGGTTGATTTGGTCGCCATCGTAATGGAGATATATGGATTGTTGTTCCTCATTGTTTGATGCGGTGTATTTCGAAGGAAAGAAATAGTAGGTGTTTTGAAAATAATGAGCATTCTATGCCTGATCTCAAGCTTCTATTTTTCAGGCTGGTTCTAAGTGCGGACAACCCAACCTTTTTCTTCAATTTTGGATTTACTTGATTTATGTGATTTTTGTATTTGACATGTACACCCTTGTATACTCTCTATGTACTTAGGTGTCTCTTTTTTTTTTTATATCAATAAATCTTTATTACTTATTGAAAAAAAAAATGTTAATAAAATCATGAAAGCTCAAAGAAGAGACTTATCTCGCAGCTTTCATCCAGTCAAAGGGAGTCCTTAAATATAGTTGTTATAAATCCTCAATTGCTAACTCCCTTTCTTCAAATGTCCTCTCATGCCAAATACACTAGAATAAGCAATGAGGAATAATCTTCCATCTCTCCAATTCTTTGCATCTTTCCCACTGTCCTTTCCACATGCCAAAAATTCAATCACCTTTCAAGGAAACACTCAAGAAAAGCCAACCAAACTACAGCTCAAACTCCATAAAACACGGGCTACTGGGTAATGTAAGAACAAGTGGTTTACCAATTACCCATTATCTCTACACATGCAAAACCAATCCAAAACCATGATATCCCTTTTAGGCAAGTTATCTATGGTCAGAATCTTTCCCCCTACAGTTTTCCAAAAAAAGTTCACCCATGGTTGCCTCTCACCAATGGTAGTCCATTTATAGACTGGGAGGCTTGGGGCAAATGGGACATTCAGGTGGTGTTTTGTTGATGTGAAATAAAAGAGCTATTGAAAAACAGGATTGTTGGTCCGGTTACTTTTCTCTCAGTTTTATACAGCTCCGTAGAAGGTGGCCCCCATTGAGTATTTTTGAGGGTGTAAGGACCTAATGACAACAGGATGAGGTGGAAGCTACAAGAGGAGCTAAGGAGCATGGGGGACAGATGGACCAATCCGTGGTGCATTGCTAAGGATTTTAATAAGTTTTCTAGCAAAAGGACACAAAAAGGCTTATGCTAGCAAAGGGGGAATTTTCAGACTTCATTGATGAGAGGCACTTGATTCATCTCCCCTTGAAGGATGGAAATTTTACATGGTCTAACTAATCACAAGATGCACAGCTGGTCTTGGATTTGATCTTTTTCTAGTCTCAACTGAGTGGAAGAAGAGATTTGATAAATCCATCCAGAGTCTCATGCCTCAAGCTTTATCAAATCACTATCCTCTCTTATTACACTGCGAGAATCTCCAACGTGGTAAGGGCCATTCCAATTTGAAAATATTTGGCTCAAAGGTTGAAGGCTTCTAGGAGAAAGTGAATGTATCGTGAAACATTATCAGTTTACTGGCTCACCTAGCTATGCTCTAGTTAAGAAATTATGAGCCTTGAAGGAGGACCTGCCGAAATGGAATTGAGATGAGTTTGGGAAAATTGGGGTGAGAAAAAAGACAATCTTGGAAGGATTAAAAGAGCTGGACAAGGAAGAAGTAGAAGCCCTCTCAAATAAGGAGAGGCAAAGAAGGATGAGTTAAATTTTGAATTCGAAAATTTGACACATCATGAGGAAAATAATTGGCAACAAGAATCTAGAGCACTCTAGTTGAAAGATGGAGACAACAATACAAGGTTTAGACTAGCCAATTCCAACAAAAACTTTACTATTGGCAAGCTTGAAGGGGATGGTGCACATCTTTCACAAGAATAGAAAGTAAAGGAATTGATTGTTCATTTCTATAAAAAACTCTGTTCTGAGTATGAATATTGGAGATGCCAAATGGCTAGACTTGCCTTCTCTTAGGGAAACAAGTTGTAGATGGCTGGAAAGAGTATTCTCTAAAGACGAGATACTAGAGACCCTAAACGATATGGATGGAAAATTCGGTGGTTTGATTACAGGCTCTAAAGTTGGGGTTGATACCAAAAGCGTTCATGATATTTTCCACCTTTTCACAGATGGCACCATTGTGTTTTGCTTCACCTAAATAGCTTGATTACCTCCGATGTGTTCTTATTTGCCTTGCAACCATGTCTGAACTCAAAGTGAATCTGCACAAAAGTGAATTGGTCCCAGTGAAACACGTAGGGAATTTGACAGGTCTTGCAGGCGTCCTAGGGTGCAAGGTTGGCTCACCGCCTATGACCTACCTAAGCAAACCTTTGGGTTCTACTCAAAGTGAATCTGCACAAAAGTGAATTGGTCCCAGTGAAACACGTAGGGAATTTGACAGGTCTTGCAGGCGTCCTAGGGTGCAAGGTTGGCTCACCGCCTATGACCTACCTAAGCAAACCTTTGGGTTCTACATTCAAAGCTAGCAAAATCTGCAACCCTATTTTGGAAAGGATGGAAAAAGTTGTACCCATCCAAAGGAGGAAGAGTGACCTTAATTAAAAATACGTTATCTTCCATTCCTACCAAAAAGTTTCATTTTGTTAATTGGAGAGTGGTTTGCTCCCTTTTCATGAGGGAGGTTTAGGTATCAAAAAGCTTAGTACCTTAACCAAGCTCTCCTAGGGAAGTGGCTCAAGAGATTTGGAGTGGACTACAACCACCTTTGGAAAAGAGTAAATTTCACTAAGTATGATGACCAACAGAACATATTGGGGGTTCATATGGGACCATTGTGGAAAAGTATATGAGGGAGGTGGGCTTCCTTCTCCAAATTCTTATGATTCGAGGTGCGAGATAACTCCAATGTGAGGCTTTGGACAAACATTTGGTGTGGTGACCACTCTCTTAAGGACATGTTCCAAGACCTCTTTGCCTTAGCAATGGACAAGGCATCAATATCTTCCTATCTAGCTAAACTGTCTGAGGGAGAAGTTTATTAAAGACAAGAATAAAATAATATAGTGAAACAAAAGCAAGAAAGAGAGAACACAAGGAATAATATTGTTCCGCCAACAGCCTACGTCCACTGGATAAAACCCTAATGGCTACATCTTTACTATATAATCAAGTCAACTATTACAGTGATCTCTTGATATGGTATATATAGAGACCAGAAGCTAGGGTTAGCCCTACATGGGCTTACAACATAACTAGGCCTCTTGGGCCATTACATCAACATAAAACCAATATCTTTAACACTCTCCCTCAAGCTAGAGCATATAGTCATAGAAGTTCAGTTTGTAAAACATAAAACTCTAAACAATTTCTACATAGTGCCAACTTGCTTGAAAAGGCTAAAAAAAGATGTGAACCTGCCAAAACCTTAGGGAACTAGCCAAAATTGACCAAAATACTAAGATGAACCGGCTGAAGTTCTTCAATACCAAACAAGTAACCAAATAGAGGTTTTATTGGGGTTAGGTTATCCTTATCATGGATAAGGGAGAGCCAAAATCTATACCCAAACAACCAAAATCCACCAAACAATAACTTATCTCTATTCAGGATTAAGTTATCCTAGATAGGGAATAGTCAAGTACTTGTACCCACACAACTCTTTAGCTACCAAACAAGTTTTATCCCTATACATGATTAAGTTATCCTTATCTTAGAAAGGGAATAGCTTAAACCTTGAACCAAACAAGGGTATTCCCCGTTAACTATGACCAACAAACATATCAACGACCTCGGAACTCACTGGCAACCACTATGCTAACAACCAACAACTCTGGCAACAACAACCAAGAACCATAGAGAAAAACACCCCGGGACCACCAGAAACTATCAAGAGATAGAGGAAAAGCCACCACGAGCTCCAAAAAGCAACCTCCATGACCAGAAAACCATCGGGACAAGCTGAAACCCACTATGGAGCACCGGATCTGCTAAGACTCTCTGGAATACACCAAAAACAACAACCCAACAGCAAAAAAGCCACCGAGAAATCCCAAGAACAGCCGAAATCGGTGGAGGACAGTCGGAAACCATCACCGATCTTCTGCCAAGAACAACAAAAATAGAGGCCAACCACCAAAATCTACCAAGTTGGGTTATGGGTCAGATCTAGAACTCAGGTCGCATCTTACTTTAGGTTGGATCTGCAACACCAACGATAGCCACCACGACAACCACTGATGACGACAATGAGGACAACAAGACAACCACCACCAACAATAGCAACCACTGACAACCACCCACAACAACAATAGCAACTATCAAGAACAACTAACAACAACAACATCCGCTGAGAACAACCAACAAACTTAGATCTGAAGGTTGCACAAGAAAACAACTATCGACAATCGAGAACAACAAAAACAACTAGTTAGGCATTGCATAAATCTGTTTGGTGGGTGAAAAAAAAAAATTATAGAAATTTTGAAAGATCAAAAGCAATTGGCCACAGGAGAGTGGCTCTGATACCATGCTAAATTACCAATTCTCCCAAAAGCTCAAGCTTCTAGAAATTGGTGAATTAAACCATTTAAAAATAGTTTTAACACTCCTCACGTGTCGGCTAAACTCCCCCTTATTAAGGGGCCCAACACATGGGATTTGTAACATTTTAAATGGGAGGTAGAATAAAACCAGGAATCAAACTCATGATTTCTAGCTTTGATACCATGAAAATTTACTGATTGTCCCAAAATTCTTACACTCTTTTCAGGATTTGGAGTTGGAAACAAGAGACTTTTTCTTAAGTCTCTATATGATAATTTGCTTTCCTTGCCAAGTAATTAGCAACCGTGTGGATGCCTTAAAAGAAAGGTGTGTATGAGGTTTGCACATGCTACAATACCCTCAAGGATTCTACCAAGATGTACTTGCCCATGGAAGGGTATTCAGATGGCTAAGGACCCTCAAAAGGTGGCATTCTTTGAGTGGACTGCAACCCTTGAGAAAATCTTAGCAATTGACAACCTTCAAAAAAAAAGGCACATATTGATAATTGACCAATGTTGTGTGTGTAAAAGCATTAGGGAATCTATTGATCACTTGCCTCTTCATTGTTCTTTGGCAACATATATGGACTTTCATCATTGGGCTAGCTTGGGTGATGCTCAAAAAAAAGGAGGGTTTTTTTTTAATGGAATTAAGTGTTTTACTCTTGTCATCAAAGAGCATATTTTGCACTCTTTGTTTGATTGGATGCTTGCTCTAGGCAGGATCCCTTGGATGTCCTTTGTAGATTTTGTTGATTCCAGATCTCCTTTCTTTGTGAAGTGTATTCATTGAAAAGGGTCTACTGACATCTATTTATGTGGCATTCTCTTTTCCTTTTCTCATTAAAAAAAAACAAAAACAAAAAACCACAACATTCCATCCTCCTCTAGGACTAATGCAGACTGCATATAATAACTTTAACAACTGACCCATGATATATATCTCCCAATCATGCTGTGATTAGAATAAAATAATATTCCAATGAAGTTCGCCGGTGTGTGACTCTAATTAATCAGCTACTAACCTCTTTTGTTCACTACAATGTTATAAAAAGTTAAATAAGCATCCTTTAGAATCATGACCACACCAAAGGTCATGCCAAAAGCATATTCTAGACCCTTAAAGTTTGGGGTTGTTTCATTTGGCCCTTTACATTTCAAAATTTTCATCTTAACTCTTCATGTTTGATTCCATTTTCATATTGGTCATACCATCCATTTTTATTAGTAATCCAACCTTTAGGTGCCCTAATGTTTAATTATTTCATGAAATAATATCTTTGAAATGTTGTTGAATGCAGGTTACGGGTTTGTTCTTAGCTCTAGAAGCTAGGAAAAAAGAGAAGTTGCGTGTAGAAGGTTTACAAAAGAAAATGGTCAAGGTGAGGCAGAAAGGTCACCGGGATGTCGGGAACTTAAAAATTTGACGAGTACCTGGAGTGGTGAGACTAACTCAGCTAGAGGAAGACGGGTTATTAGGGATCGGGCTGTTGTGGTACATCAATGAATCTGAAAATTCTTTCATGGAACATTACGGGTTTGAATGAGCAAGGAAAAGGCTTCAAGTTAGGGATAAGGAATTGGAGGGCAGATATCGTTTGTCTTTAGGAAACTAAATTGGAGCTTATAACTAGAGGAATTATCCTTAGTCTATGGGATGGTCAACATGTGGACTGGGTTTATTTTATCATCCAGAATAGGGCGATGAACCTCATTTTTAGAGTAAAACTGTCTATAAAAATGAGTAATACACTCTGAAATGGATCCTTGGTCGGAGGACATCAACCCATTCACCATAAGCTTATCAATGGAATTAAACCTTCTATTAGAGTTGGCCATACGATGAAAGAATTTTGTGTTCGTATTTTTTAATGCAAAAAACTCTTGATTTCTTCCTCCAAAAAATTTCTTCCAACAAAGTCATTTTCTCCAACTCTCCACTAATTCTTTCCTTATCCAAATTTTCCTCCACCATAAGAGTATGACTATCCTTAACAATCACTCGAAGATCACTCCACAACTTCTTCCCATTTTCTTCTACATGACCAAACTCCTCCACATTCCATCTCTTGAGATCAACCTTCAGAGCCTTCAATTTACTTGCTAAAACAAAACTAGGAGCCTCCTACTAGGAGCATATCCTTTCTACAAAACCCTCGTCCTTTGGCCATATATTCTCAAAATTAAAAGGCCTCCTTCCTTTATGAAAATAACCTCCCTCTAGAAGAATCGGAAAATGGTCCGATAACAACCTAGACTACTGCTTTTGACAAACAGAAGGAAACTTGTCCCCCCCAATTTGCTGTCACAAGAAATCTATCCAGCCTTGGCCTTGAAACAACCTCACGAGAATTAGACCAAGTGAAATTCTAACCTTCAAAAGGAAGATCAATCAAACCATGCTAAGTGATAAAATCATAAAACTGAGCATAGCCAGAGTAAAAGAGACACAGCCCGAGCGTTCAGAGGGAAATTGCACAATATTAAAATCACCTCCCACACATCAAGGCACATTCCACCAGCTGCACAAACCAGATAGCTCCTCCCATAACAACCTTCTGTCTCTGTCAGAATTAGGCCCATAAACTCCAGTAAATGCCCATTCAAATTTATCAACCACATTTTTAAACCTACAAGAAACCAAAAAACAACCCACTGCTTCCTCCAAAATTTCCACCACCCTTCTGTCTCACATCACAAGCACCCCTCCAGAAGCAACCACAAAACCTATGGAGTTTGGAAGAATTTCTGAGGAAGATGCTATGTGGTTGGATAGACCTTGACGAGGATAAGGTATTTGGGATGGTTAGTGGGTTCAACGATGATAAGTCACTAGGTCCAATGGTTTGACCATGGCCTTTTTTCAATCTTGCGGGAGCATCTTCAAATCAAATATTATGGTTGTCCTTCATAATTTCCATGAGCAAGCTGTGTTTGAAAGGAGTCTTAGTATTTGTTTAGGAACAGCTTATCTAGCTTTTTGCTAAAAGAGTTTTGTTGAAAGTTTGCTAAAATATACTTATACCTTGAAAAAAGTGAGAAAACGTGGAAAAAATATGAAGTTTTAAAAAACTGTACAAGATAAAAACTAAAAACTAAAAGCTAAAGCTGATACCAAACAAACTCTTAATCTTTTTTTCCCTGCCCTCATTCCCAAGAAATCTTATGCTGTGGAAGTGAAGGATTTTCATCCTATTAGTTTGGTGGGAGGGATGTATAAATTTAGATCTAAGGTTTTGGCTATTCAATTGCTCGAAGGGAAGCGCATAGTCTTACCTCAGATTCTCAAAATGCCTTTGTTAAAGGTAGGCAGATTTGGCTAGGAAGTACGGATACTTCATTTGGGGTGCCGCACCCTTGTCGGACACACATCAAACACTTGACACTCCTCAAATACTTCTGCATGGGTGTCCCAGTTGTGTCCTTTTTAAAAAAATAAATAAAAAATAAAAATTTAAAAATACAGGACACAATCGAGACACGAGAACAAGAGGAATCGAATACTATTTCACAAAATAAAGAAAACATTCATGCTCTACATAATAATATTACATTTTAAAATTAATAAATATCTTTATTCTTTATTCGTATTCTAATTTTTTAATATCCTTTAATAGTAATGAATTTGCTTTATTATCCATTATTACTCTTAATTTGATAAAAAATAAATGATTAATAATATATAGAAATAAAATATTCATTATTTCTCTTAAATTGATATATGTTTAATATTATATGAAAAATAAATGCTTAACCATATATAAAAATATAAATAAAAATATATTTAATAATTAATTAACATACATATCCCGCTGCAACTGTCCTTTTTCAAAAATTGCAATGTCGTCATACCTAGGGGTGTGCAAGCACCAAACTGCACCAACCCTCTGCCCCACAACCAACTAAGCTACACCGCTCTACAAGCCGACCAACTGAACCAAAGTCAGCAATTGGAGAAGATAGTTGATTTCAACGCCGGTGCGGTCTTCCCGTCGGAGCTGGATGGTGTATTCCAATGCTAACCGAACCACACCGATATATATAGAGAGAGTTAGAAAAACATGTATAGAGAGTTAGAAAGAACGAGACATACCGAATTTTGTAACAGAGAGCTGAGTGGCAGGATAAGATATAGGAATGGATTTTTTTTTTTTTATAAGTAATAAAGATTCATTGATATCAAAAAGAGAGAAACACCCAAGTACACAAGGAGTATACAGGAGTGAACAAATCAAAAACGAACATTACAAAAATCAAGTAAATCCAAAAAAGAAGAAAAAGGATGGTTTCTCCACACAGAGAACCAATCAAAAAAAGTTCTAAAAAAAAGAAGCTTGAGATCAGGCATGGAATGCTCCTTGTCTTCAAAACACCTACTATTTCTCTCCTTCCAAATACACCCCATCAAACAATGAGGAACAACCATCCACATATCTCCATTACAATGGCGACCAAAACGACCTTGCCAGCAAGCCAAAAGCCCAACAACAACGAATGGCATAACCCAACAAACTCCAAATAACCCAAAAGCCATATCCCACAAGTCCAAAGCAACCGGGCAATGAAGGAAAAGATGGTCAATAGTTTCACTATTACACTTGCACATATACCACCAATCAAAAATGCAAACCTTTCTTTTCCTTAAGTTGTCAATAGTCAAACATTTCCCCAAGTTTGCAGTCCATACAAAGAAAGTCACTCTAGAGGGAATCTTCTGCTTCCAAATGCTTTTCCAAGGGAAAAACTGCTCATTATGGCCAACTAGAAGATGGTAGTAAGCACTGACCGTGAACCCCTTACTCTTACAAGGAATGGAATATGAGAGAGGGATGTGGACTGAGGCTAGGGTTTTGATATTCATGGGCTGGTTTGGGTTTTATTTTTAGGACTATAAGCTTAGTTTTCTCTACTTAATTTGGGTTAGGCTTGGGCTTGACCATTGAAATCAAATTGCACAATTTTTCTCTACTTGATTTGGGCTGGGCTTAGGCTTGGGCTTGGGCTTTGGCCCTTGGGATCATTAGTTCTTAAATATAGTAATCGGCTTGGGTGTCAACCAAAGTCTCTCTCTCTCACAAACGATTGAAATGAGAAAGCCCCTCTCCTCTCACAGTGAACTCTCTGATGCGTCACTCTCTCTCTCTCTCTCTCTCTCTCTCAAACCCTAACCCTAGCCACCGCTTGCTACCATCTCTCTGTTGAAATCTGGTTGCCTTCTCCAATCTCCTTGAATCAGCTCTTTTTTTCTTGTGGGTAACTGGGTATTGATCAGATTGTCAAGGTACTAGCTAGCTCTTTTTGAACTTTTGATTTTCTCTTTAAGGTTTGTAGATATGAGTTTTCAATCTATGGTTGTGAACACATGGGTTTTGATTTGTGGGTATGTGAGTTTCGATTTATGGCTATGAAAGTGTGGGTTTCAATTTTTGAGTATGTGGGTTAGAAAAACCAACCAACTGAGCCAACCAGATGCCCAAAAACCATACCGATGGAGGTCGGAGAACAGACCTCCAACGACAATGATCAGAGATGGAGAAGAGGTAACCAATCCCTACAGTGCGGTTGTAAATTGGCCCAATAACCGCACTGACCGAACCATGCACACCCCTAGCCATACCCTACCCGTACCCGTATCCGTGCAAGTGCTTCCTAGGATTTTGGATTCTGTTTTAATTGCTTCTGAATGTATAGACAGTAGGATGAAGACAGGGGTGCCACGGGTTATTTGCAACTTGGATGTTGAGAAAGCTTATGACCATGTGAATTGTAATTTTCTTATGTATTTGCTTAGGTGGTGTGGCTTCTCAGAAAAATGGAGAAGGTGGATTATGTGGTGTAGATCAAGTGTCAAATTCTTTATTTTGATCAATGGTACTCCGATTGATTTTTTTGGAAGCACTAGGGGTGTTCATCAAGGGGATCTATTATCTCCGCTCCTTTTTTATATTGTCACGGAGGTCATATGTCGGATGTGGCTGCTACTTTGGGGCAATTTTCAGGCTTCTCAGTAGGTAATTCAGCTGGTACATTGCTAACGGTGTCTCATCTCTTATTAGCAAATGATACACTTATTTTTTGTGATGCCGACTCACATCATTTAGCTGCTTTGCCTGGGATTCTTGCAACTAGGTTGCACGGACACTTCATTTGGGTTGTCATATCCGTGTTGTACCTATGTCGTAACAGTTTTCTATCAACTATATCATATTATAATTTTTCAAAAATTGCTCGTGTTGCCATATCATACCTGTACCCGTGTCCATGTCCATGCACCTTGCTAGATTTGAAGTGGTGTCAAGGTTAAAAATTAATTTGTTGAAGTCAGAATAGGTCCCAATTGGTAACATGCCTAATATGGATGAATTAGTGGAGATTTTGAGTTGTCAACAGTCTTCACTTCCTTTGAAATACTTGGGCCTTCCGTTAGGAGCTACCTATAAAGAGGAGACAATTTCCAACCCTATTTTGGAGAAGATGGAGCAGCATCTAGCTGGGTGGAAAAGGTTGTATTTATCTATGGGGGGCAAAGTAACTCTTATTAAGAGTACTCTATCCAGTTTGTGTACTTATTTCCTTTCTCTCCTTCCAGTAAAGGTCGCTAATCATCTAGGAAGCACCTGCATGGATTTAGGTGCGGGTACAGTGCGGCAACACGGAAACTTTTGAAAAAGTATATTGTGCTCATAACACTACTTTTTAATTTTAATATTTTTTTATATAAAATATTTATGCACATGCTTGGAAGTTGTGAAAAAAAATGATGGTAGCTGATTGTAAACTGTATGGTTTATTAACCATACACGTGGGCACCTTGGGATTGAAGCTTCTTTAGCATATCTGCAACACATTAAAGTGAGAGAAGGAGAGAAATTGCTGGCTGTAAAAAAAATTTAAAAAAAAAAATCTTTTGGGACATGCGTGCAGCCATGTCCAGGCGACATGGCTACAGCGACAGATTGCCACACCCGTGCTTCCCAGCTAACTGTATGGAAAAACTACAAAGAGACTTTCTTTGGAGTGGTATTGATGCTCCTAAGGTATGTCTGGTGAAATGGTCTAAGAAGGTTTGTATGCCAGTGCATAATGGAGGTTTAGGTGTCTAAGAAAATTTAATTCTGCTTTGCTTGGCAATGGTTGTGGCGGTATGAAACGGAGAGAGAAGCCTTTTGAAGAAGGGTCATTAAGGCGAAATATGGGGACAGAGGGAGTGGTTGGTGTACAAAACCAATGTCAGGGACCTATGGTGTTAGAACGTGGAAATCCATTCTAAATGGTTGGCTGGCTTTTACTAAATTTCTTCGGTTTGATGTGAGTGATGGTACTAGCATAAAGTTCTAGGAGGATGTATGGTGTAGGGATTGTTCTCTTAAGGAAGAATTTCCAAAATTGTATAGCATTAGTCGGGCAAGGGAGTCTTCAGTGTTGGAGGTCATGCATTTCTCTGATGGGAGGCCTCTAGTGCAAGATTGAGAGGTAGACTCATTGGCTCTATTTTTGGATATGTTTTTTTCCACAAATGTGCGGGGTGTTGGTGCTAACAAACTTTGCTAAAACCGAGCAATAAGTAGAGGTTTTGAGGTTCAAAATTTCTATCACTCTTTATCTCCTATCCTCTATTTTCCTTGGAAAATGGTGTGGCAATCGAATGTTCCTCCTAGAGTAGCATTCTTTCTTGGACCACTACCTTAGGTAAGATCTTAGCAACAGTTAATCTTTGAAAGTGGCATATTGCAGTGCTAGATTGGTGTTTTATGTGTAAAAGGTGTGGGGAATTAGTAGATCACCTTCTTCTTCACTGTCCTATGACATATGAGTTGTGGTCTATGGTATTTTCTATTTTGCTTGTTTGGTATCCATTGGGTTATGCTGTATAAAGTTAGTGAGCAGTCAGCTTCTTGGCAAGGCAAGTTCGGTAGACCTCGAAATATTGATTTATGGAGGTTTGTGCCGCAATGTTTGTTTTGGTGTTTATGGCGGAAGCGTAATGCTAAATGCTTTTAGGATTGTAAACAGTCTATTCTAGAATTAAGTCTTTCTTTTTCTGTAGTCTCCTTGATTAGAGTTTAGTTTTGCCATCTTGTTCTTGTTTATCTCTCCCCAATCTTATTGATCATTGTAATCTAGGTTCTTGATTTGTGCCATCGTAGTACAAGCAGTCAAATTACAAATGGAAAATGGAAATGAACTGTGGGGGAATATAAAATAGAATTAAACATGAGAGAGAAAGATTAAAATTTGAAACAGGCCAATAAAAACAACCCAAACTTTAAAGGCCAAAAGTGTACTCTAGTTAGGAAAAGAGAGAGAGAGGAGAGAGAGAGAAGAAAGGGAGGAAAAATAACCCTAAGGCCAACGCGCCTTAATACTTAAACACTGAATTTTATCAACTCTAACTTGTTTGAATACAATAAGAGACAATTACACAGTAGAACTAGGACTTTTACATTGACTAGTAAACCAAACCCAAATTGAATTATAAACCAAAGCCCACACACAAAGACCCATAAACTAAATAGGACTAACTTATTAAGCTCATAACTACAGCCCATACCTAACAATTGTAAAATTACAAAAATACCCTTGACTCTAGAATAACCAAACAATTTTTTTTTTTTTTTAAACCGTAGTTAACTACCATGGACACTTATTCTTAGGCTTTGCCTTCACCTTAGGTTTCCAAAGGGGATGGATATTCTTCCTCTTACCATACTATGGTTGCACCATCAAATTGTACTACGATTGGGGGTGTCATCTAGCTCTATTACATGATTTTTTTAATTACACATATGTCCACTTGAATTCTTTAAGGAAACTTGCCATTTCGAGCTTTCCTTCCTTCTATTTTTTTTTTTTTTTTTTTTTTTTTTTTTAAGTAACGAAAATTTTATTAAAAGATGAAAAACAACAAACCCAAGTACATTGGGAATGTACTATGGGGGCAGAAATCAAAAACCAAGATTACAACGATCAAGTAAAACAGGAAGGGAAGAACAAGAAAAATGACAAAAGACCACACTCCAATCGAGGAGAGTGTGTAAAAAGAAAAACTTAATCTCTAACATAGAGCGTTCACATCCCTCAAAACTTCTAATATTCCTTTCGCGCCAAATACACCATAACAAGCAATGAGGCACAATTCTCCACAACTCAAAATTTCTATGTCGACCAAACTTACCCTTCCAAGACTCAAACAACTCAATAACCTTCTGAGGCATAACCCAATGAATTCCAAACAAACAAAACACCAACGACCACAACTCACAAGCAATGGGGCAATGAAGAAGAAGATGATCCACTGACTCCCCACACTTCTTACACATATAGCACCAATCAAGAACTAGCACACGTCGTTTGCGAAGGTTATCTGTTGTTAAAATCTTACCTAAGGAAGCAGACCATGAAAAGAAAGCTACCCTTGGAGGAACCTTCGATTTCCAAATCATCTTCCAAGGGAAGGACAAGATGGTAGGAGGGTAGAAAGAAAGATAGAATCCTCTAACCTCAAAACCTCTACCCCTTGTTGGCTTCCAACACACCCGATCCGGACCCAATCCCCGTACCGTCGAAGAGTAGACCATATCCATAAATAGATCAAAGGATTCTTGTTCCCAATCTTGTGGAAGACGACGAAATTTAGCATCCCAATGAATCCTCTCACCAGACCAACACATAACCTCCGCTACTGAAGAATCCTTTGTTCTACTAATACAATAAAGTTCTGGAAAAGCCTCTTGTAAAGTACGATCTCCACACCACACATGCTTCCAAAACTTCACTCTAGTACCATCCCCCACATCATACAGAAGTAGTTAAGAAAAATTCACCCAACCACTCCTAATACGTCTCCACAAACTAACACCATAAGTACTGGTCACCTTTTTCGTGCACCAACCACCCCAATCATTCCCATATTTTACCTTAATAACCCTCCTCCATAGAGCATCGGTCTCCATGCCATACCTCCATAACCATTTTCCTAACAAGGCAGAATTAAAACTCCTCAATCGTCTAATACCCAACCCTCCAACCTACAGCGGCTTACAGAATTAAAACTCCTCAATCGTCTAATACCCAACCCTCCAACCTACAGCGGCTTACAAACCTGAGCCCAATTGACTAAGTGTAATTTAGGATCACCATTAATACCACTCCACAGAAAATCTCGTTGTAACTTCTCCATACGATTTGCCATCTTCCCAGGTAAAGGCAGAAGGGAAAGAAAGTATGTAGGTAAGGAGGAAATAGTACTTTTAATAAGAGTTACCTTACCCCCCCCCCCCCCCTTAGATAGATACAACCTCTTCCACCCTGCTAGTCTCCTTTCCATTTTCTCCAAAATAGGATTCCAAACTGACAACTCCTTAAATTTAGCTCCTAACGGTAGCCCCAAATATCTCAATGGAAGAGAGGCTTGCCTACAACCCAACATCCCCACCAGAACATCCATATTATGCACCACCCCTACAGGAACCAACTCAAATTTCCCCAAGTTAATCCTTAAACCTAAGAACTCCTCAAATCTAGCCAGAATTGCTCTCAAACTAGCTATTTACGTAAGAACAGCATCACAAAAACTAAGAGTGTCGTCAGCAAATAAAAGATAAGACACCATCACCGAATTACCAACCGTATTACCTACGGAGAAGCCTGAGAACTGACTAGTAGTAGCAGCCACATCCAACATACGACTCAAACCCTCCATAACAATATCAAATAGCAACGGAGACAAGGGGTCCCCTTGCCGAATCCCCCTAGAACTACCAAAAAAATCAGAAGGACTACCATTGATCAGAATGGAGAATTTAATAGTAGAAATGCAACACATTATCCACTTTCTCCATTTCTCTGAAAACCCACAGCGCTGAAGCATATACATTAAAAAACCCCAACTCACATGGTCATATGCCTTCTCCACATCCAACTTACACAACACTCCTGGAACACCTGACTTCAGTCTACTATCAATACATTCTAAAGCAATTAAAAGAATCCAATATCTGTCGACCTTTCACAAATGCATTCTGAGAATCTGAAATAAGCCCATGTGTCACCTTCTAAGACGATTGGCCAACACCTTCGAAATAATCTTATAAATGCCACCAACTAAGCTAATAGGCCGAAAATCCTTGATCTCCACAGCATCCACCTTTTTGGGAATAAGAGCAAGGAAAACAACATTAAGACTCTTCTCAAACACAGCCTAAGTATGAAAATTTTGAAACACTACCATAATTTCAGCCTTCAAGATACACCAACAAGCCTGAAAGAACGCCATAGAAAATCCATCCGGGCCAGGAGCCTTATCACCCTTAAAATCACTAATCACCCCAAACACCTCATCCTCATCAAATGGCCTATCTAGCCAAAGTGCATCTTCCTCTGAGATACAAGAGAACTCCACATCATCTAATAAAGGTCTATGAGTCACAGTTTCAGCATATAGCTGCCTATAAAAATGGGAAATACAACCTGCTATAGCCTCCAGATCGGAAGACAATTCTCCATCCACCATAAGCCTATCAATGGAATTAAATCTTCTGTGAGAGTTAGCTATACGATGAAAGAATTTGGTATTCCTGTCTCCTTCTCTAATACAAAGGACTCTAGACTCCTGCCTCCAACAGATTTCCTCCATTAAAGTAACTTTTTCTAATTCACCTCGAACTCTCTCCAACTCCAGCCTTTCCTCCTCCAATAAAGCTCGACTATCCTCAATCATCTCTAAATCACTAAGCTCTTGCCACAATTTTCTCATCCGATCTTCAACATTACCAAAAACCTCCACATTCCATTTCTTCAAATCATTTTTCAAGAGCTTCAATTTATTGGCCAAAACAAAGCTTGGAGCTCCTAAGACATTATAAGATCCCCACCAAGATCGCACCTTCTCCACGAAACCCTCATCTTTAAGCCACATATTCTCAAATCTGAACGGCCTCCTACCTCTCTGAATGGCCTCCTTCCTTCTAATAAAATATATAATCCATCAGCAGGAAAAAAAAAAAAAAAAAAAAAACCACAAATTTCTTTAATGGACAAGCCCCCTAATTATAAAAAATTACAAATGACATTTCAATTTTCCATATGAAAATTTTTCTCCTCCCCAAAACCTCTCCAAAGAAAGTAAAAATAAACCTACCATCCAAATTAGTTTTCAATCGAAGGCATTATTGATGCTACTGCCCCTTTCTTTGATAACCAAGTTAATGCCACCTGAATTGGATATGATGATCCTTCCTAAACTTGCTCATACTATGAAATTCTCCAAACAAGTCTTGCACGTGCATGACTATTCATATTGTTTCACCATATCAATGCATAATCTGGGCACTCACCCCACAGATAGCTTCTCTAGTTATCAAAGTGTCATCATACCATGCAAACATCTAAGAACTTTTTTTTTTCTTTAAATGTAGAATTATATCAAAATAATCATGTTCAGTTCTCATTCTAAAACACTCCAAGGCTACACTAGGCCAATTGCGTATGATGTTTCAATTTTCAGATTTTTAAAATAAAAAATAAAAACATTTAACTATCGGATAATTTCAATTTCCCATCATATCAAGTGATACTTATCATCTTGAAAGGAATGACCACCACTCTCCCAAAAATTGCATTATTGCACCCACGACATAGCTTTGAGATGATTATTCGAGAATGCTCATTCGTGAAGAATAGCATTTCCAATGTTAGCTAAACAACAATCACACCGGGCAGAGAATATATATACATACACAGAAAACACACAATTGAGAACCATACAACAGCCTGAATTGAAAACATCAAAATCACAACTCAATCAAACAGGTGGTGGGCAAGAATCATGTTTTCACCTGAGAAGTGGCATGCTGAATATCCTCAGTCATAATGGGCAAATCCGATAAAACAAAGTCTCCAGAAGGGAACCGAGCCAGTGGCTTCCGACCCAAATCCATGACCACTTCAATCAACTGATGAAGCTCAGGGTGTTCGCTAACCCTTCGCCGCATTTCTTCGGGCAGTAAAGCCAAAAGGCGGCCCAATTCGACATCAAAATCGTCGCCGTCGTCGTCATAGAACGAAGGAGGAGCCGATGAGTCAAAACTGGAAGAACCCAGAAGAGATTTTCGATACCCAGATGGATATTTGGTGAGCAAGTGAGGAAGAAATGGGCGTGTTCGTGGTGGTAATCGGTTTTGGTAGTAGTAAGAGCGGATTTTGGAATGGGCCCTGGGAAGTTGGAGTTGGTGTCCGTGTGGTAATGGAGTGGTTTGGGGAAGCACAGCAGGATAGAGCATCTGCTTTGGCGGGAAGATTGCCTTTAGGAATTTTTTTTTGTTTTGGGATAAAAATTGCCTTTAGGGTTTGGATTTGGGGTTTCAATTATTCAAATGGAGATTTTTTGTGATGAATCATGAATTTCTCAACGGTGGGTTTGCGTTTTTTTAATGTTAATAAAATATTTGTAATTTATAATTTGTAGTCGGTTGAATTTTTTTTTTTTTTTTTTTTTTTTAAGAAAAGATAAGTAGCCGGTTGACATTAAAAAAGGTATAGTTTTGAATTCCTTTCCGTGAATGATGAAATTTTTCATTCCAATTAGTTTAATTATTACAAATTATTTCAGCAAAAAATAAAAATTTATTACAAATTATTCATCTATTCTATATCCTTCTCATTTTTGTCTATTTTGCTTCATTCTATCTATTCTGGTATATTTCACTAAATTCCAACCAATCTAGTAATTTAGTGATAATCCTCAAATTCTACGTTGAAGTAGACTGATATAAAAATGTTCTACTTCAATAAACAAATCAAAACCAGATCCGAAATGGAATTTAAAATATTTATACCAACCATAATTTACATTTCAAATTAACAAAAAACAAAGCCAAGGGGGAAAGAAAGGGAAAAAATGAAACAATTTCCATTAGAGTATATTCGAAGCTCTTTCCAACAATTAAAACAATGGACTTTTTTTCCTAGAAAATAATAGACTTGACTTCTTCTTTTTTCCTTTTTTGATGAGATAATAGACTTGACTTTGTTTAGTGACTATCACAGGAAAGAGAGGTAAATAAAAATAAAAACATAACATAGCATGGCATAGAATCCACTAGAACAAATTAAAATAATGGACTTGCACTTCTTTTTAAATTGGTGATTTCAATACAAAAACCATAACATCGGTTTGTATGTTTAAATAATATGAGAGAAAAACTAGGAATTTTCTTCTTCTTTCACCCCTTCTTTTTACCCACAAATTTTTCAACAAGACAACTGTGGGTGCTTTTTATGTTAAAGGGTTGAGGCCCGTTTTGCTATTCTCAAGCCCGTTCTGCGGTGGATCAGAGAGTTGAGTCTAACCTACTATTCTAGCAAGACCTTGCTAAGGGCCAATTTATGCACAAGCCTAGCATCCCAAAGGTAAAGACAACGAATTTTAACAAAGATACGTATATTAATTGGCAAGCATTAGTACACGTTTTGCAAATTTAAAAGTAAATGTCTTATAGCAAAAATGTTAGCTATAGCAAGTAAGTTGGTTGCAGCAGAAAGGTCAGTCAACAGGATAACTAGTACAATCAATACAACAGGAAGTTAAACAATACAACGGAGTTTAAGAATGCCATAGAAGAATGTAAAATGATGGATCTTCCCATAAGAAGTGAATTGAAAAGGAACTCAAACCCCAACTTGAATAACTTTGCTATTGGGTTATACTATCAAGGTTGTGCATTTTGGGGAATGGGCCTAAATGGCTACTTATTGCTGCTTCTGGAATTTCAAAGAGTGGGTTTTCTTAAGGAGGAGGGAAAAAATAACCTATCGATGCATACTTTTCTACTGTGTTTTCACTCATTCCTTTTTACTTCACCTTTTCCTTTCTCTCTATTGTTTTTGTTTTCAATTTTCTTTGTTTTCTAGCCTTGGTTGCTGTCCCCTTTACATTACGACTACTATTTCTATTTATACTAGGCTATCCATATAGGATTTCTCCCTTTTACCCCTATGGCTCACCAACCATTTTTGTTTGGTTATTCGGCCACCACCAACTCTGGGAATGCCCAGTACCTTCTCTCCCCTCCACTACCCATTCCACGACAAGTTCCAATTCTTTTGGTTCTGCTGTGAGTCCTTCCCTCTCCCTTGGATGGACAAGGCCGTGGGTCTTTCACTACCTACCTCTCTAGCATGCATCAAATAGTCCAAGCCACTTACTACCTATATTTGGGTAAAGGTGCCATCCTAGCAAAGCATCTCCCAAAAGAGGTCCTGGTTGGAAACCTAAAATAGGCCATTTTCCCCCTCTACCAAACCACATCCTCTGTAAATCTCTTGACTAAGGGCCCACCACCCATGCATTGGATGGGTATAGGTTAGTGGTATTCCGACCATAGCATGGTTGCTCCACTACTCTCAATTTCTTTTTGTTTTCTTTCTTTCCCACGTTTCTGCCATTCAACTTTGTTTCATTCTGCTCCGTGTCCCTTCTACCCGTGCTTATCCTTTATGGAAGGATGGTGTGGGCTTCTTGGATTTGCCATACTTTTGTCTCTTCATGGGCTCATAGGCCTGTCTGTTGCCATTTCTTGTCAGGCTAGCCTATTGGGCCTTGTTTCCTTCTTTCTTTCTTTCCGGGGTTTTGCGGCCTGTTATTTCTTTGTTTTACTTTTGTCATTTCTTGGGCCTGTCTACTGTTATTTTCTACCAGTATGGCCCATTGGGCCTTATCTCTTTCTTTTCGGGCTTTTGTGGCCCATTCGCTCTTACCATTGCTTACCAATCTCTTTCCTTTATTTCTTCTTTGCTCATTACTAGGCTTTTCTGCTATTGGGCCCTTTTTATTAGAAACGAGTATCAACAACAACAAACTTAACATTGCCAACGTGAATAGAGATTGAATTTATATAGAAGATATAGAGAAGAAATAATGCAAATTCAATTAGGGCAAATCAATAAGAGATTCAATGCTAATTACAATCAAATCATAACAATACATCCTCCTATGTTTGTGCTTGAGATCTTTCCATTCTTATAGAATTTGACTTTTGATTGTTTGGCTAATCTTCTGGTTGTATCTTATTAGTATGAAGCATTTTAAAGCTGTGAGGTTTATGTGACCAAAACCGATTGTACAACCCCCGAACCTGTGCCCATTTGGGCCTTGGACCCTGGCCTGGATGTAAGGCCCATAAAGCAAGTCTTTTTCTACGTAGCAGCCCACCCGAAGCCACACGGGCTGCGGGCCCCAAACCTTGCCACTTCATCATTTCTCGGCAATATGTTCCCGAGCAATGATGAAGGACGACGTCTAAACTATTCTGTCCTTTGCATGCTCGGTCGAGCCGTACGAGGTGCCTCTGCCGAGAACAGTTGCAGAAGTGGGAAATAAGTTCCAATGCCATTCTTACCACTTCCCACTCCCACCTAACCACCCACTTACGATCGATAATACTGGACCACTTGATGCACTAAACTGGGAAGTAATCATTACCTCTCCACTGACTTTGAACTATAAATATGAGAAACTTAGGGAATATGGGGGTTGGAAAATTGACAGTAAAAAGGGGGAAGCAACGTAGAGAGAGAAAAGTGACCTCATTGAGTCTCAGTGTAAAGAACAACCCAGTATAGGAAATTCAAACCCATTATACAAGTAAATTGTGAGTCCGAAAGAGGCCTAGCCCAACAGGCTTCACTTTCGGGCGCGCACAATTGGCGCCGTCTATGGGAAGCTCCTACTAAGCAGTGGTTCCGCCGAGACTCGTGTGCAAGAAGATGTCTGAAGGTAACGCCGAGAGTGGCTCGGCAGGGTCTTCCCGGGGCTCCACCTAGCGGGAACAGAGGCAGAAGAGACGCGAGGATCTAGAGTACGAGCAACTGGAAGAGCGGTCCGGCCTTGGAGAAGGGTCATATCAAACAGGGAGAACAGTATCCCATGCTTCCCGACACAGGCAACTTGACGAGAGGGACGAGGAGCTTGAACGGCTACGCAGGTTAGTACAAGACCTGGAGTTGGAAGCAAGAAACAAGCGCCGTAGAATGGATCAAGGCAACCAAGGGAGAGGGCCCGACGCCGGGGAAGAACGACGCGGAGTGGGGTCAAATCAATCAGGATCCCACCACCACTGGGAGTGTTCACACTCGAAGGAGTCCCGTCAGCGCCGAGACCGTTCACATTTAAGGGAATCTTGTCGACGACGAAATCGCTCTCGTTCGTGGGAGTATGAAAATCGAGGTTCGGGGTCCCTAGAGGAAAGACGGCCAAAGAATGCGGCCATGGATGCGATGAGCCGTGCACTGCGCAAGGTAGCTCGGTCCCCGTTCTCAGCAGACATTGAATGGGCGCCAATGCCGGACAGATTTACTCGCCCACCTTTCAATTCATATGGTGGGAAAACGGACCCGGTGGAGCACGTCAGCCACTATATCCAAATGATGTCTCTACATACCCGTAATGACGCTCTGATGTGAAAAGTTTTTCCCTCCAGCCTCGATCCCACAGCTTTAAGGTGGTTCAACGAGTTGCACAAGGGCTTCATCCACAGTTTCGCCGAGCTGATACAGGAATTCGGGACCCAATTCGTAACATGCTGCCAGGAGCAACAATCGGTGGACGCGCTGCTGTCTATGAAGATGAGGGCAGGGGAAACCCTTCGTGATTATGCTAGCCGATACTGGGAGCTCTACAACGAGATCGGCGGAGGGAACGAGAAGATTGCCGCAAGCACTTTTAGAATGGGATTGCCCGAGGATTCAGGGCTGAGGGAATCGTTAACTAAGAAACCTCCCGAGGATATGCGGCAGTTAATGAGGCGCATTGAAAAATACAAACGGCTGGAAGATGACAGAATACAGAGCAAAGGCAAGGCGCAAATGATAGATCGTCCTCGGCAGAGCGGCTTTCAACCGAGGGCACGAATGAATTTGAGGGTTCAAGAACCAGAAGCACGAGTAGGGGAGGTGAACGTGACATTCAAGGAGCCTGTGCATAAAATTGTGGACAAGATCAAACATGAACCATATTTCAGGTGACCAAATCGGATGGCTGGCGACCCCTCTAGGAGGAATCAGAACCTATACTGCACCTACCATAAAGACAGGGGACATATGACCGAGCAGTGCTGAGTATTGAGAGATCATCTCGGGCAACTGGCTAAGGCTGGGCACCTGAAGGAGTTCGTGATGGATGCCGGGAATCGAGGAGTAGGGCAGGGCGCCCCACCGAGAGGGAATCCCCTTCCGCCCCCTCTTGGGGTAATTGATGTTATCCACGTCGCCCCGAGGGGCCTTTCAACGGCAAGGGGGAAGGAAGTATTGACAGTGATATCGGTAGAGGGAAGTACGGGCGTGCCGCCTCCCGCGAAGAAGATTAGATCCACCCGAGAGCCGATCGCTTTCGACGATAGTGATTTGGAGGGAACCATTCAGCCGTATAACGACGTATTGATTGTCACGGCAAGGATAGGCGGCTTCGTTGTGAAGAGAATAATGATAGACCAGGGAAGCGGAGCAGAGGTTATGTACCCGGACCTCTTCAGGGGGCTTGGGTTGAGGAATAAGGATCTTTCGAAGTACAGCACTCCCCTGATTGGGTTCGACGGGAAAGTGGTGGTTCCCGAGGGGCAAATCTCTCTGCCCGTGAACATGGGGGGCAAGGAGGTAATGGTAAGCTTCATCATAGTCGCCTCGTTCTCCCCATACACAGCAATACTAGGAAGACTATGGATCCATGCAATGGGGGTTGTCCCGTCCACTCTGCACATGAAGGTCAAGTTTCATACCGATTATGGTATCGCGGTGATACAAGGAAGCCAACGGGCGGCCAGGCAATGTTTGATCGCCATGGTCGATTGGAAGAAGAAGCAGACCGACCAGAGGGATCAGGCCGAGCCCGAATGTCCATCATCGGGGACTCCTTTATAGCAATTACAGAGCCCGCAAAAGGAGAAAGGGGCCGCGCGCGCCGAGAGTATGCTCAAGGTAAAGATATTGCCGGATGCAGACAAGTACTTCCAAATAGGGGAGAGCATGGAGGACCGGGAAAAAGTAGAAATGTTGCTGCTCCTTATGCAGAATGTAGATGTGTTTGCATGGAGTCCGTATGAGGTGCCCGGAGTAGATCCGAGTTCATCGTCCACCGACTCAGAGTCGACCCTTCATTCGCTTCTAAGAAGCAGAGGCCGAGGAGATCGGCTTGGGAGCACGCCGAGGCAGTGAAAGCGGAAGTTTGAAGATTGAAGGATGCCGGGGTGATTAGGGAAATCTTCTTCCCGGAATGGCTGGCAAACACCGTGGTGGTGAAGAAGAAGAACGACACGTGGAGGGTTTGCATGGATTTCACAGATCTGAATTGAGCCTGCCCGAAGGATCCTTTTCCCGTGCCGAAGATTGATCAGCTGGTTGACGCCACGTATGGGCACCCGAGGATGAGCTTTCTGGATGCTTTCCAAGGGTATCACCAAATCACCCTGGCGCCCGAGGATCAGGAGAAAATGGCGTTCATCTCCCCGGAGGCCAATTATCACTACACGAGGATGCCCTTCGGGCTAAAAAACACCAGGGCCACATATCAACGAATGATGACGAGGATGTTCCGAGACAAGATAGGGCGTACAGTCGAAGTATACATCGATGACATGGTGGTGAAGAGCAAGCAGGAGGCGCTGCATATGAGGGACCTTAAGGCGGTTTTCGAGGTTCTCCGACAGCACAAGCTGCGTCTTAATGCGGAGAAATGCGCGTTTGGCGTGGGGGCCAGAAAGTTCCTGGGATACCTGATCACTATGCGGGGAATTAAGGTCAACCCCGACCAAATTGAAGCAGTGAAAAGACTGAAGCCACCGAGCAACCTAAAGGAAGTGCAAGTATTAACCGGGATGCTAGCCGCCCTTAATCGGTTCATCTCAAAGTTCGCGGATCGCTGCCGACCCTTCTACCAACTGCTGAAGAAATGGACTGGATTTCGGTGGAGTGAGGAATGCGACGAAGCCTTTGTGGATCTGAAGAATTATTTGGCACGGGCACCCATGCTTACGGCACCAGAACCAGGTGAAGAGCTATTCATGTATCTGGCAGTATCTGAGCACGCCGTGAGCGCAGTGCTACTGAGGGACAAAGGAATCCAACAACCCGTGTACTACATCAGCAAAACTCTAGTTGACGCTGAAACGAGATACTTACCCTTGGAGAAGCTTGTGTTAGCCCTAATACACGCCACCGGGAAGTTGTCGCACTACTTTCAGGCTCATACAGTATATGTCCTGACCGAGTATCCCTTGCAGTCACTATTGAAGAGGTCAGACTTCACGGGCTGAATAGCAAAATGGAGAACTCGACTTGGATCTTTCGACATACGGTACAGACCCCGAAGCTTGGTGAAGGGCCAGGTCCTTGCAGATTTCATCGCAGAGTTTTCGCCTAAAGGGGAAGGGGAGATGGTTTGTCGTCTTGAGGTTTGCCCATGGAAGGTATTCGTGGACGACGCGTCGAACTCCATGGGGGCCGGTGCCGGGGTAGTCATAATCACCCCAGAAGGAATACGGTTGGAGCACTCGTTTAGGTTGGGTTTTAAAGCATCCAACAACGAGGCAGAATACAAGGCTTTTCTGGCCGGACTGAGGACAGCTTCAAGCTTAGGAGCTCGGGAAGTTGAGGTGTATTCAGATTCACGTCTGGTGGTTAATCAGGTGCAGGGCAGTTTTGAAGCCTGTGATCTCCAAATGAAAGCGTACCTAGAACAAGCGAAGCATGTTATGGCCGGGTTCGGCACGGTGAAGGTTTTCCAGGTGGCTCGAACGCAGAACAGACACGCTGACTCCCTCGCCACGCTGGCATCGTCAGTAGCCGAAGAGATACTGCGGCAAATCAGAGTCGAGCTTGTTTCAGAGCCGAGCATCAGGGTACTGAGTGATTCGGGAACTGCAGGGATCGACGTCGCAGCCGTCACAACCCCTGCACCGTGCTGGATCGACCCCATCATTAACTTTCTAGCAGAGGATCGACTACCGAGCAACGAAAAGGAGGGCAGCAGAATCCGGAGAATGGCTCCTCGATATTGGCTGTCGGAAGACCGAAAGTTGTATCGAAGGTCCTTCGGAGGGCCATACCTTTTGTGCTTGCGCCCAGAAAAGGTGGGAGAGCTCTTGGCCGAGCTTCACGGTGGAGTGTGCGGCGGTTATGTGGGGGGACGTTCATTGGCACACCGGGCAATGACTCAAGGGTTCTAGTGGCCTCAAATGCAGAAGGACGTGGCCGAGTACGTGCTGAAGTGCGAACAGTGCCAGAAGCATGCCCCTCTAATCCATTAGCCCGCGGGCCATCTGAACCCTATCAGCAGTCCCTGGCCTTTTGCACAGTGGGGGCTGGACATCATCGGTCCATTCCCTCGGGCGACGGGTGGTCGAAAGTTCGTCCTGGTGGCCGTAGACTATTTTACCAAATGGACGGAGGCGAAGGCTCTGGCCAATATACGAGATGTGGACGTGAAGAAATTCGTATGGAAGAATATAATCACAAGGTTTGGGGTGCCGAACTCACTTATATCGGACAATGGGCTACAATTCGACAGCTAGGCATTCCGAGAATTCTGTGGTGGTCTCGATATCAAAAACAGGTACTCAACTCCAGCATATCCCCAGAGCAATGGTTAAGCCGAGACCATAAATAAAGTGATTGTGAATGGGCTGAAGAAAAGGCTGTAGGGTGCGAAAGGAAACTGGGCCGAGGAGCTGCCCAATGTCTTATGGGCATACCGCATGACTCCTAAAAGGTCCACCGGGGAGACCCCGTTCTCTCTTACGTACGGAGCGGAGGCCGTGATACCTACCGAGGTGAGTCTGTGCAGTGCACGGGTAGCGGGATTCGATCCCGCCCAAAACGATGAGATGATGGTAGGATGCTTGGACAAAGTGGAAGAATGGCGTGAGAGGGTGACTATACGGCTTGCGGAATATCAGCAGAAGCTCGCCTGAAGATACAACCAAGACGTAAGAGCAAGAGGGTTTGTCGCCGGAGATTTGGTTCTCAGAAAAGCCGTGGGCAACATGCGGGATACTAGTGCCGGGAAATTGGCCCAGACGTGGGAGGGGCCCTACAGGGTCACTGCGATGGCCGACATTGGGGCTTACTACTTGGAAGACCTAGACGAGAGACAGTTGCCCCGACCGTGGAATGTCCATAATCTGAAGAAGTACTACCACTAATAGGAAATACGCTGAGCATCCAATTAAGTGCACTTTCTTATATATGTTTTAATGATGATAGTAATGATGCTTGCTCATGCGGAATCGCACCTTTGTACCCTGACCGTCGGTTCGATCCCTATAACCGAGCATGTGGAAATCCTAAACGTTTCAGTCTAAGGACAGAAGCCTGACCCTCGGTTCGATCCTATCACCGAGCAGGTGGAAACCTTAAACAGTTTATTCTAAGGACAGAAGCCTGACCCTCGGATCGATCCATCACCGAGCAGGTGGAAACCTTATCATCTTATTCTAAGGATAAAAGCCTGACCCTCGGTTCGATCTTGTCACCGAGCAGGCAGAAACCTTAACATATTAGCCTAAAGGACAGAAGCCTGACCCTCGGTTCGATCCTATCACCGAGCAGGTGGAAACCTTAACATATTATTCTAAGGACAGAAGCCTGACCCTCGGTTCGATCTATCACCGAGCAGGTGGAAACCTTAAACATATTATTCTAAGGATAGAAACCTGACCCTCGGTTCGATCCATCACCGAGCAGGTGGAAACCTTATCATCTAATTCTAAGGACAGAAGCCTGACCCTCGGTTCGATCCTATCACCGAGCAGGCGAAAACCTTAACATATTAGCCTAAAGGACATAAGCCTGACCCTTGGTTCGATCCTATCACCGAGCAGGTGGAAACCTTAACATATTATTCTAAGGATAGAAGCCTGACCCTCGGTTCGATCTATCACCGAGCAGGTGGAAACCTTAAACATATTATTCTAAGGACAGAAGCCTGACCCTCGATTCGATCCATCACCGAGCAGGTGGAAACCTTATCATCTAATTCTAAGGACAAAAGCCTGACCCTCAATTCGATCCTATCACCGAGCAGGCGAAAACCTTAACATATTAGCCTAAAGGACAGAAGCCTGACCCTCGGTTTGATCCTATCACCAAGCAGGTGGAAACCTTAACATATTATTCTAATGACAGAAGCCTGACCCTCGGTTCGATCCTATCACCAAGCAGGTGGAAACCTTAACATATTATTCTAATGACAGAAGCCTGACCCTCGGTTCGATCCATCACCGAGCAGGTGGAAACCTTATCATCTAATCCTAAGGATAGAAACCTGAAACTCGGTTCGATTTCGCTCACCGAGCAGGTGAAAAACTAAATTATCCAAAAGCAGGAACCTGCCTCTCGGTGCTTAATCCATTTCCGAGCACGCGTAAATCCTAAAAGTCGTCTAAGGGACACAAAGCGGTTTTCGAATTGATACTCTTCGCCTAGTCGTCTAAGGTTGATTCATCGGTCGAAACAAAATCACATCATAATTAAAGCATTCGTAACAAAGCACATAAAATTTAGACTGATGTTTAGTTGCCAAAACCTGGCAAATCGCAAGATTGAAAATGCAGCATAAAATAAATTGTTCTGTCACCACAGCCAGGTGACATAGGCAATCCATTTTAGATAACTTCTTGAAAAGAAAAGAAAAGAAAAAAAAAAACAAAGCACGCAAAAATTCAGTTCGGCGCTTGACTTCAGAGATTCGCGACGTGGACAAAGGATGCATCCTCGGGAGGCCGTTGGTCGGCGAAAGAAGTTGGCAACTGGACGTCCCCTACGATTTGATCCCCATCATGAGGGTGGCTGGTCACCTCCATATTGGCCGGCCCCGCATGGGAATCAATGGCATTCACCAGTTCCCTCATGCTGGAGGTCTCTTCTTCGTCGATGACGAGAGGTGCATGCTAGGCGGTTTGTGTGGGGCTCGGGAAAGGGATTTTGCCGCAATCCCTCAAGGGAGAATCTTCGGGGACCCCCATAGCTTAAAGGGCAGTAAACCAGCCCTCCTCGAACTCGAGCTTGTGGGCCTAGCGTACGACCGGCTCCGCCGAGTTCTCGGCATCATTGAACCCCTCCTTGTACCACTTGCTTTTGCAAGCTTCCAACGCTGCCTTTGAGTTAGCTAGTTTTTCTTCTAACGCCATATTTAAACTCTAGGCCTCCGCCAGTTTAAGCTCGGTACCGCCCAGTTGCATCTCAAGCTCCTCAAACTTCCCCTCAACTAGGGCTCTGGCCTTCTCGGTTGAGGCAATTTTTTCCTCTGCCTCCTCGGCAACTTTCAGCTTTTCCTTCGCCGTGGCCTCGGCAACATCCTTCAGAGCCTTCTCCCGCTCAGCATCTTCGACAAGGTCCTTCATCCTCCCATCCACAATACACGATAGCTGCGCGGCCTAACCAAACAATAATGAAGTTTGTGAAGAAAAATCTAAAGTACACATACATGAACAAGTGAAAAATCAAGGATGATAAAGAAAAATGGAACAGTTATCGCTATGGTGTGCCACTGCAATCGCCTCCCTAAGGACTCATCCGTCCCTTCCGTGAAGGCGTGCAAATCCTCGGGCAGAAGAAGGCCACGCGCCAGACTCTGTGCAACACGCCCCCCATAACCTTTTTCCCACGTCCGTGCACTGGCCGTCGCAGGAAGAGGCTTACCGTCAAGTTGGAAGGAGGGTCGCCATTCTGCCAAAGCCCTAGAGGAAGACGCCAGGTTTGTCCCGGTTTGTGCTACCGGCTCCTGGATAACGATGCCTGTCGACGGGCGGAGGGGCGCGTTGCCCGAGCTCGTCTGCGTCTGGTCCGTCATGCGCAGCCTCTTCCGAACACGGATTGCCGGGGCAGTGGGAACCGAAGTATCTCGGCCAGAGGTTGGTTGCTTTTGTGCGGCTGGCTGGGCACTTAGGACAAAGCGGTTGATCGTCATTTTCCTCCTGGTCACCATGGCGTCGCCTTGGTCAGATTCTGTTTCAGAAGAACTGACTGTTTCTGTGACTGCACCTCCTGACCCCCGAACAGGAGCCTCGGCCCCTACAGGGTTCTCGGGCGGGGTGGGGGCCTTTGCTTGGACTTGCTCGTGTGCACATTTTCGGCGCTCCGCTGACTTGTCACGTATGGGCTGACGCTCGTCCGAGCAAATAAACCGGGGGCCGAGATCACGCGCCTCGCCTACGGTGAGCTTTGATGGAAAAAAGTTCGCGTGCCAAACATCTATATATGATAGGAGAGGGCTGTCAACTAACAAGGCTTGGCTGAATCCCTGCCAAGTTGAGTAAATGGGAACTACGCGGAGGATAAGATGAGACGCTCGGAGTTGTCCGTCCGTGTGTACAAAAATCTCCGACCTGAGCACAAAATTCAGGTCCCGAACATGTACCACTCTGAGATCTGGTTTGAATCTTTTGCTCTCTGCACAAAGAAAATAATAGTTAGTGATTGCTTACCTGCACCAGAATCAAAAGAGGTCAAAACAGACAAAAGCTAGGTACCGACCAACGTCGCGCGGCGAGAATGCGCAGGGGAGCTCCTCGGCAAACCAGTTGCCACTCACCCATACAAAGTCTCTAGCCGAGTTTCTATTCGAATCAGGTAGGCACGAAATAAGTTGTACCCTTATGTCCCTAGTTTTTAAATAGTAATCTGACTCAATGTTGCCACACAAACTGTACATGTGGTTAATGTCATGGTGATTTAGTTCTAATCCGAACAACTGGTTCAACCTACTTACGCAACTCATTACCCGGTAAAAGTTGGGAGGAAGTTGGTCGGGACAAAGGCCGTAGAACCTAAGGGTACTCAGGATTAAAGGGTCAACCGGGAACCTAAGCCCACCTTCTAAAATGGCCATCAGGGGGAAGAAAACCGTGTTCACACCACGGCGTCTTTGGATGTCAATATCGTCCATGTTACAGTAAGCAATATCTACGTCCCTAGGAACATTGTAGGCGGCCCTAAAACTGGCCAAGGTGTCTGCAGAAGAAAGAAGGTGGGCGAAACCCATTCTACAGGCAAGTACTTTTAAAAAAGAAAAGAGATGCTGAAATTATTGAAGAATAGAATGAAATGGGGAAACGAAAAGAAGAAGAAGAAGAAAGGGAACTTACTGTGGGCTCTAAGGAGGAGGTGTGTTCTGGGCTAGGAGATGAACCACGAAGGAAGAATGCTCGGCAGAGTAGAAGATTGAAGGGTGAGAGATGCAAAAGAAAAGGAAAGTGACAGGAACGACTATTTATAGGTGAGGGAAGCGAGATGAATAGCATTTAAGAAGTCTGCTGGCAAGAGACCACGCGGACTGGCGCCTCAACTGCCACACGCGTAACGCCTCGGTTCACAAACCGTTAGACAATGATGACGGATAAACCATTAATCAAGTCTAAACGCGTCTTTTGAGGCACGCATTAATACATTCGCCAACGGCCGTATGCTGACTCTTTGACTTCTCAGCAGGATCTCCGTCCCTTGCGATCCTTGATTCATCCCCGAGCATGGGGAGCGAATCAAGGGGGGCTATTGTACGGCCCCCGAACCTGTGCCCATTTGGGCCTTGGACCCTGGCCTGGATGTAAGGCCCATAAAGCAAGTCTTTTTCTATGTAGCGGCCCATTCCGAAGTCACACGGGCTGCGGGCCCCAAACCTTGCCACTTCATCATTTCTCGGCAATACGTTCCCGAGCAATGATGAAGGACGACGTCTAAACTGTTTTGTCCTTTGCATGCTCGATCGAGCCGTACGAGGTGCCTCTGCCGAGAACAGTTGCGGAAGTGGGAAACAAGTTCCAATGCCATTCTCACCACTTCCCACTCCCACCTAACCACCCACTTACGATAGATAATACTGGACCACTTGATGCACTAAACTGGGATGTAATTGTAACCTCTCCACTGACTTTGAACTATAAATATGAAAAACTTGGGGAAGATGGGGGTTGGAAAATTGACTGTAAAAAGGGGGAAGCAACGTAGGGAGAGAAAAGTGACCTCATTGAGTCTCAGTGTAAAGAACAACCCAGTGTAGGAAATTCAAACCCATTATACAAGTAAATTGTGAGTCCGAGAGAGGCCCAACCCAATAGGCTTCACTTTCGGGCGCGCACACCGACAATATCATGCCAGTGATGGGTCAAGGCGTTACAACTAACAAGGCTTGTCTTGTTCTCAACTGCAAGCAGTAGCTCCAACCATGCTTCAACAGGTTGAACAATTTATGCAGCTTCAGCTATTGAGCCATACAATAATAGCAACTCACATACACAACAGCAAATATAGCAATGGCATCTATTAACAACTAGCAGCATACACAGCCCCAACAAAAATACAACAATATATCATCCAATATAGCCCAGTGTACACGACCCTAACACAATTACATATAGCATCTTGAGAAGTTTACTAATAAAGAACGTCAAATATCCTAGCAAATTAATACTGTTTAATTAGAAGAACAAAGTTTAGCTACAAAATAGGTTGTAGCTTAAGGCTACAACCTTACTAAATAAAATAAACATTACTACATATTTTGAAAATCTAACCATTGAATTGCATATTATTACGCTCTTAATACACATATCTAATTTTGTGTCAATCGAATATTATTTACTATATGATTTATAAGCTTATATTTTATGCATAATTTTAAATCACAAAAATTTACAATTTAAAAATTTTATTGATGACATAACTATTGATCTTTAATTTGCTATAAATTTTGCAAACATAGAGGATATAAGAAGATTATGTAATCCAATGGTGAATTTGTCAAAATTTACCTTTAATAAAAAGATATTGAATAAGTTTGTAAGCTATAAGATTACAACCAATTTTGTAGCTAAAGTCCTAATTAGAATGCTAATTATTTTGAGACCCTTTTTGCAATAAAAGATCGCTTGGTGCTCTTGTGACCAATTTTTTAATGCATAAGTAGTTTACTTCTTCTTCTTTTTTTTTCATTTTTCTTTTTTCATTTTAAGTTACCAATGATTCAGTAAGAATATAAATTGAAACAATTAAAAAATACAAAGTTTTAATTAAAACTTTTTAAATTGTTTAATTTAAAATTACTCCCAAATTATAGGGTTAATTATAGAATTTAGTAGTTTCTTTTCCTTTCCACATACTTAAATTTTTCACAGTAAAAGATAAGGTTTAAAGAGTCAAATAACCATGTCACATAACCATTACCTGCGTAACATTCTTAGAGGATGAATCTTCCCATTTTTTATCAAATGTTGCATTAAATTAAAACGAATGTAATGTCAAGTTTATGGGTTTAATGAAACAATAACTAGCCGTGAGCCTTACTTTATGCTACCATCAAACCATAAAAATTACATGCGTTAAGCCAAGGCCACGAATGTAGAAAAACTGCCAAGATGTCAGCTTAAGAGAGCTGCTCCCATGCTTGGCCCGATCAGGTCGAGTTGTACCCTTGTGAGCACTTGGGCTCAATGCTACCATGTTGCCTGTAATTGTAAGGCTCTCTTATTAAATTCAGTAGTGAGTAATTTATGGTGACAACGTAGCTTGAACGTCAACAGTACTCCATGGTGATTACCTAGCATACTTTATAAGCAAGAAAAAGACTGAAAAACTATCCCCAGTAGATAGAGAATTTGAAGCCAGTATCAGTTTATCTTGGGTTAATGCTTTAGAAACTTACAAAATTTGCTATAGAATTAAATATTATACTACAACTAGCTACAAAAACTAACCTTTGAAAGTACACTTGCTTTAACCACAATGTGTAATCATATTTAGTATATGATTTGTTTATATTTTATTTCCATATAAATAAATGAGGAAGAAAAATATTAGTAACTATAAAAGCTGAGTATAGGGGGTGGGCTCACGTTGGGACCAATGCCCTTAGCAATCCTCCCATTTTTCTCTCCCAAACTATTTTTTTTATTAGGGGTGCTCGTGAGTTAAGTCGGATTGAGTTTGGGTTCACCCACCACTTGACCCAACAACTTCGAGTGTTGAATTGTGCCACCCGTTGCCAATCGTGAGTACACAAGTCTCTGACCCGCCATGGCCTCACTAATCCAATGGTTGGTTTGGTTGAAACCATCAGATCTGGTGGAGATTAGATTAGTCGTGGCAAAGCTACCATGTCTGATGGACACTTGCTAGATCTTGTCAGATCTGTGGAGATCTCATTGGAAAGGCAACACACGATGAAGAACAATGGAGATCAACAAAGGTAGAAGTGATTTGTCAATCGGATCAGGCTCATTATTGTTTTAAAGGAGGAAACCTAGAACTCAACCCGATCTATCGTTGGATTTTGAAGGGTGAGACTCACTATCAATTGCTACTGTAGGAGGCAAATTTTTAAGCTAATTATAAAATGCCACGTCAAAATTTATTGACAAATTCTAAATTAATATGTCATTAAATTAATTAAATCAAATGATGACATGTGTCATCCAAATTTTCATCACATTGGCATATTAAAATTTGCCACGTGTCATTTGGCCCACAAAATAAAGATAAATTTCCTATTCAAAATTGATGGATAATTATCTTTATTAAAATAAATAAATAAAATAAAGATAAATTTTCAATTCAAAATTGATGGATAATTATTGTAAGGACGCAATTTGGGTCCCTAGCCCAAAGGATAAATGAACGTAGGCCCAAAAAGCCCAATACAATGAATTTGTAGATAATGGGTTGGAAAACTGAGCTTAAATTAGTTAGACAACAAATGAAGTGGATTCAAATGACAAGAAAAGGAAGAGAGATTGATTTAAACTAAAGATAATCGTCGTCGGCAGAGTCCGAAGAGATCAGTTCTTATATATTTCTCTCAAGTTTGATTACAAATTAAGTTCTACATTGCTACAGTATTTTTCTCTTAATTTCTCGATCCCTTTTTCCTTAAGGGTCTCTTACATTATATATCTCCCTTTGAATGATCTTGACCCTACACTTGTTGATTGTCTAAGCCACTACTTGAGTGCTTGTTCCATCGGACACCCTTACAAGCACTCTGTAAGTTGGGGAAACCAAGACAGCATTGTTCAGGGGCCTTCTCCTCATAAATGCGGCCAGAGAGTTAGCTACAGAGCATTCAATGCAGTGGTAGCAGCTTTTTCTTAGATATTTCTTGGCTCTCATTTGTCCTGTGCATTCGCAGTGCATATCCTTATCAATAGAATTGCCTGGAACGTTATTCTAAATGACAGAACACATCTTCTGACCCCTTCTTCGTTTAGTTAAGGAGATACTCCTCCTCAGTCTACCTCTCCCAGCCTTTATAGTGATAGCTTGCTTGTGAAGTTCAAAGTCTTACTTCTTCCTCACTATTGACCTATTTTCAGACCACTGTGCCTCCTCAGACAAGCCTAAGGCCCAATATATATTTCGGCCTGCGTCCTCATAATAGCCCCTCAAGACTCAGGTTTTCCCTTCCTATTCGAGGAGAAAAGTGGGGTTTTGATGTTTGGAAAATAAATCCTACATGTTCCTTTGATTTCCACACTTGAGAGTGTCGTTTCGTGTGTCCCATAACTGTTCTTGACACTTCGGAGCCCGTGATGTCTCATTAAATGCTCCAGGCGGCGCTCTGTTCCCCGTATCCTATGGTGAGATGTAGATCCTATGGCTGGCATTTCTTCTTGAAATTTGAGCAGGATAACTCCCACTCAATTCCACCTTCTATATAAGGCACCCGAGGGAATCATTTTTCCTTATTTTACAAATCTTTGAACTCTCAAGAAATTCCTAACTCTCAAACCTTCAAGGCTTCCCAAGTTTCTAAAGTCTCTAAGTCTTTTTCTTTAAGAAATTTAAACCTTTAAGAAGTACCAAAAGCAATATATGTGCTCATTCTTGTAAGTTTCTTCTTTTCTAGGTTCTTTTCTTCTTTGCTGGTCTCCTCGGCCTTCCATTCACTACTTTCTTTCCTTAAAAACTTCATTCATTTCCTTTTAGCTTAACTAAATGGGTAGATTTAAGCACCTTATAGAATCTTCCGTCGGTATGGAGGGTTTCAGGGCTAAATATCACATTCCGTAGGGGGTTGCCTTACGGTATTATGCTCCAGATCAGATAGTTACAGATAGGAAAGAAGGGGAGGTTGTCATTCCTATGATTGCTTTCATAGAAGGAGGGATGACGCTTCCCATGGGTAGGGTGACCTGAGACTACCTAATCAAGCATAGGTTGTGTCCCTACCAGTGCGCTCCTAACCTATTTAGAGTTTTAGGTAGCGTAAATGCTCTCACTGAGCAGATGGGCTTGAGACTCACATGGCACAATGTCGTTCACATGTACGAGTGTCATTCCTTTGCCAACACGGGATATTACCTTAAGTCCCGGTTTAACATTATTAGGCTTGTATCGTGTCTTCCCTAGTCCAACAAGGGCATGAAAGACGACTACTTGATCGTCTTTGGGAAATGGTACGACGGTCTTCACTACCCAACTCGGGAGGGGGAGCCAGGTGGGGTACCCTAGGTTTAGGTCCCTTAGCATGGGATTTAGTTCTTTTAGCTTTGCCATCCTTCCCTTTAATATTTTGTTTTCCTTTGATGATGGGTTTTGTTGATCTGACCATAAAAGGCACGTAGTGCCGTGCCTCAGCTTGGTCAACATCGCGGATCTCAACAAAGTCCTTAGATCCGAGGTGTTTGTGAGTGAGAATAGGCAGCTGAGAGCGGTTCACCACATCTTGGACTTTGAACCACTCTTGGATAACTTCTAAGAAGTGGGCCACACGATCAGGGCAGGCGACCCCCAGTTACGCTGAATAGACGTCTCTATTCTTGGATTTCTGGCCTGTACGGACATTATGCTAGTTGAGCTGCCATCTCAATGTGTCCTCCCTGAAGTAGTGGTTCCTAAGGAAGAGACTGCTTCCTCATGCTTATCACTCAAGGAGGAAATAGACCAATTTTGACTCGAGGAAGAAGAAGAGGTGCGGGCAGATCCCGTGGAGATCGCAGATTCTAAGGGTGAGTTTGATAGATCCTCAACAGCTTGCTCCCCCCAATTGATAATCGTCAAGGTAAATAGCAATTCCAAGGAAGAAGACTTAATGGCTCTGAATCCGATGAAGGGCTTGAGGGACCTTATAGCTGGGCGGAATAAGGGGTCATCATCAAATAAGGCTCCTAAGTCATAGCTTCCCTTTACTCTCCCCCCTCCCCCTCCTCCTCTTACAACCTCAGTTGGCCTATTCCCCAACCCCAACCTGAAGAAGAAAATTAAGGAGCAAGTATTGGAGGAGGGTGTGGTGGCCCATCAGTAGGAGGCCAAGCAGTAGAAAATGGTCAAGGACAAACGGGCCTTCTCCACGGATAGTAGGGAAGAGCCAAATGGGGCCAAGGTGCGCCAATAGCAACGCACTTAGGCTCCTCGGCTGGAGCTGGATGGCACTCCCATCCCATGGAACTCCTCCATCAGGGAGTTCCAGAGAGGGCATTCCGCCTACATTGCTGAAACCCTAAAGCAGACCCTCTTCCTGCCCAAAGACCTCTTTATGTCCCTGAAAAGGGATCTTGAGTTAACCACCATATCTTTTATTTAAATGCTAAGGTGCCCTTTCCATTCTCTCTTCTTTTTCCCCATTTTTTTTTACATGGGATTCCTTTGTCATCTTTGTGCAGGTTGCCTAGGAGGCTTTTGTAGTTGAGGAATGAATCAAGGACACCCAGAACAAGGCCAAGGTTGAGGCCAACCTCCACGCCGAGGCCAACAAGTCCTTGAAGGCCATGAAGCAAGAAAACCAGGAGCTAGCCACTCAGCTGACTACTGAGGAGACGACGAGGATGCCCAGGACCAGGCTGAAGATCAACATAAAAAGCTCTATCTCATTGCAATAGAGCTGGCCACGTAGAAGCAGCTGGTCCTAGACCTCAAAGTTGAGCCGGAGAAGGCCAAAGCCGCCGCTCAGATGACCGAGGAAGCTGTAGAGGCCTCAAGGCAACCGTCTTATACCTTGGGGTAGAAGAAACCGAGATCCGGCTGGCTGAGGAGCTGGCCAAGGTATGCGGGGATTACTGCAAAGAGACCTGAACAGAGGCCCTTAACCTTGTAGGGGTCCCTGCTGACTCAAAGTGGAGGCAAGCTGAGAGTGTGTACTATCATTCTGACATCCGCAAAGCCCCAACTGCTCTCCCATCTCCCTCTGCCCTTGCTCCCAAATCCTCTGAGCAGCCTTTTATTGCTTAGGCCTTTCTTCCCCCTTCCGAGGCTTTCAACGGATCCAGCCAAGCTGGTGACCAAGGCCAAAGGGCTGATGTGGCTAAGGATAAGGGCAAGAGTAAGGAGACCAAGCCCCCCTCAGAGGCCAAGGATGCTACCAAAGCCAAGGCCGCTGCCCAGGCCAAGGATGTTGTAGTCAATGTGAAGGAGGCTGAGGCTAAATCCAAAGAGGCTGACCCCAAAGCCAAAGATGCTCCTGCCACCTAGCCGAGCAAGAAAGGCGACCTTCCTTCTCTGGCCAAGGCCTAGTTGGTGCAGATAGCATCAGATTTTTGGTGCGACAAAGTTTAGGTTTCACTCGGCAACATATATCATGTGTGCACAAATGTAAAAACAATCCGAGATTGATCAAACAAATTAACAAGAACAAGGATAGATTAGCCTCCCGTTTTTCATCATCTTGATTTTCTTCTTTTGTAGTGGCAGTTTGTCATTGTGTATAATGTACCTTTCCTTTATTTAATAAAAAGATTTCACTTTTTATTTCATGAATCTTTCTTTTTCCCTGTAATCTTTATTCGATAGTTGGTGTAGTTATCACTTTCCTTTTGATGGGACTTAAAACTAATGATGTTGTTGACAATAGTAAATTAATGCCACCCTGACTTTACCAAGGCTAATAGTAGTGCATTGTTGCTAACTCAGACAAATTAAACACATATAAATAATAAGGGAAATGAACATGTACTTAGGCAAATAATTGATAACATTAACTTGCCCAAAGCAAGTGATTCGAGGAGCTAGGTATAACCTGAGATCTGTTTCAACAATTAGAAAAAATAAATAGAGAATGTTAATTTACCCAAAATATGTGGTCCGGGGAGCTAGGCATGACTATGGTTCTGTTTAGCACTTAAAAAAATATCATTAAGTATTAATTTACCCAAAGTATGTGATCCAAGGGACCAAACATAACTAAGGTTCTATTTAATATTTAGAAAAGTACCTTCATATATCAATTTACCCAAGGTATGTGGTCCGGGAAGCCAGACAAGACCAAGGTTCTGTTTGATACTAAGGAAAATGAGCTGAAGTGTTAATTTACCCAAAGTATGTGGTCTGATAGACTAGACATGACTAAGGTTCTGTTTAACACTTAAAAAAATATCATTAAGTATTAATTTACCCAAAGTATGTGATTCGAGTGACCAGACATAACTAAGATTCTATTTAATATTTAGAAAAGTACCTTCATATATCAATTTACCCAAGGTATGTGGTCCGGGAAGCCAGGCAAGACCAAGGTTCTGTTTGATACTAAGGAAAATGAGCTGAAGTATTAATTTACCCAAAGTATGTGGTCTGAGAGACCAGGCATGACCAAAGTTCTGTTTAACACTTAGTGAAATGAACTGAAGTATTAATTTGCATAAAGCATGTGGTCCGAGAGACCAGGCATGACTAAGGTTCTATTTAATACTTAGTGAAATGAATTGAAGTATTAATTTACCCAAAATATATGGTCTGAGAGACTAGGCATGACTAACGTTCTGTTTAATACTTAGTGAAATGAATTGAAGTATTAATTTACCCAAAGTAGGTGGTTCGAGAGACCAGGCATGACTAAGTTTCTGTTTAATACTTAGTAAATTGAATTGAAGTATTAATTTACCTAAAGTATGTGTTCTGAGAGATGAGGCATGACTAAGGTTCTATTTAATATTTAGTGAAATAGTGCATAGCATATAATGTCATTAACAAAAGTATGGCAAAAAAGTCTTTTATTAATAGTAGTACATTCGCAGGTTATTTACATTCAAAGGGCGTGGTATAACATGTTCATCTAGATCTTCAAGATAGTATGCACCTATTTCAGCTACTGAGGTGATGCGATATGACCCTTCCTAGTTGGGCCCTAACTTTCCCCATGCCAGGTTCTTTGCAGTATCCAAAACCTTTCTTAATACCAGGTCTCCTGGTGCTAATGGCCTAAGCTTTACATTGGCATCATACCCTTGCTTGAGCTTATGTTGATAATACGCCAATTAAACCATGACATTTTCTTTTCGCTCCTCAATCAAGTCTAAACTCTTCCCTAACAAACTATCATTCTGCTCAGAGTGAAAGAATTCGTTCTCAGGGTTGGGAATCTAGTCTCCAGAGGAATAACAGTCTCGGCTCCATAAGTCATTGAAAAGGGTGTCTCTCCTGTTGATCTGCGAGGTGTGGTCCAATATGTCCAAAGGATGTGAGGCAGCTTTTCCACCTATTTTTCCTTCGCATCATCCAAACTCTTCTTGAGTCTACCAACTATGATCTTATTAACAGCCTTGGCCTGTCCATTCCCCTGTGGGTAAGTCGAGGTGGAATACCTATTCGTAACTCCCAAGTCACAACAATACCTTTTGAAGGCTTTGCTATCAAATTGAAGTCCATTGTTCAAGATGAGTGTATAAGGGATCCCAAACCGAGTGACAATGTTTTTCCAAACAAATCTCTTGGCAACTACGTCCCTGATATTTGCCAATGGTTCAGCTTCAACCCACTTGGTGAAGTAATCCGTGCCGACTAGTAAATATCTCTTATTCCCAGCTGCCTTAGGGAAAAGACCTACAATGTCTAAGCCCTATTAAGCAAATGGCCAAGGGCTGGACAGAGGATTAAGGACTCCTCTCAGTTGGTGAATGTTTGGTACAAATCTTTGGCATTGATCACAATTCTTCACATACTATTGTGCTTCCTCTGCATGTTTGGTCACTAGTATCCCTGAGTGAGGGCTCTATGAGACAAAGATTTGCCTCCTGTATGACTCCCACAAATCCCTTCACGTAACTCCTCAAGGAGTAGATCTAATGTTTCGGGGTGTATGCATAGCAAGTATGGCCCAAAAAAGGAGCACTTGTACAATTTTTGGTCCTCGAACAGTCAAAACCGAAGAGCCTTTCTCCACACCTTGTTAGCTTATGATTTCTCCTCGGGCAAAATGTCCTCTTTAAGGAATAGCACTATAGGGTTCATCCAGCTAGGCTCCACCCTAATTTGATGGATATAGACCGTCTTCCCCTTCATTTCAGTAGGCTTGCACAAGTCTTCAACTAGGATGATTTGAGGTAATCCTTGTGTCGAGGAGGTTGCAAGAGTGACCAAAGAGTCAGCATGTGTGTTTCCACTCCTAGGGATATGTAGCAGGCTGAAAGACTCAAATCCCAATTGCAAATGCCTAACTTGATTCAAATATTCTTACATTCTCACATTCCTGGCTTCTAACTCCCCTCCCATTTGGCCTACGACCAGTCTTGAATCTAAGAATATCTCCACTGCCTTTCCGCCCATTTTTTAAACCATAGCCATCCCACCGATAGAGCTTCATACTCAACCTCAATGTTTGTGGCCAAGAAACTTAGTCTTAAGGATTTCTCAATAGTGATCTTCTCAAGAGATACTAGAACTAGCCCCACTCCAAATCCCCCATCAACATCCTTTGATTTGCTGCACCATCAACATATACCCTCAAAAGTAGAGGCTCTTGCAAGGAGACCATGCCAACTAATTTTCCATCCATGCCCTGCCTTTCTACCTCTTCTTTCAATGGGGATTCAGCGAACTCGGCCATCAAATTTGCGAGGACCTGACCTTTGACAGAGGTGCGAGGAATATATTTGATGTTAAAAGCCCCCAGTATTGTACCCCATTTGGCAATCCTTCCTATGAAATCAGCACTCCGAAGTAGTGATCAAAGTGAGAGTTAAGTTAAAACAACAACTGTGTGGGACTGTAAGTAATGAGGGAGCTTGCGTGTAGCATGTACCACTGCCAAAATGGCATTCTCCAATGGTAGATAACGAACCTTTGCATGATCCTTACATATTAAACTAGCCTATGCACATCATTGTCAATTCGCACCAATACTAAGCTTACGGCATGAGAAGCCACATCAATGTAGGCAAATAAGACTTCGTCCACCTTGGGCCTGGACATGACAAGTGGCCGAGAAAGGTACTCCTTAAGCTGTTGGAATGCCGAGGTACACTTCTCGGCCCATTCAAATCCCTTCCACTTATTCAACAGTTGAAAGAAGGGTCTGCATCTGTCCGCTGACCGAGAGATGAACCGGTTCAAGGCAGCAGTCATTCTTGTTAGCTTCTGGACCTTTTTAGGATTCCGAGGTGGTTGTAGACTGTTAATTGCTTTGAGCTAATCAAGGTTGGTCTCAATTCCACGATGGGTGACCATATAGACTAGAAATTTGTCGGATCCCACGCTAAAAGAGCATTTAAAAGCATTAAAGCGTAGCTTGTGTTTCCTCAGTATCTCAAAAATATCCCCGAGGTCTCCCACATGCTCGGATACCACCTTACTCTTTACCACCATATCATCTATATAAACCTCAATATTCTTGCCCAACTGTGGTTCAAACATTCTAGTCATTATCCTCTGATAGGTAGACCCTGCATTCTTCAAACCAAAAGGCATCACCTTGTAGTGGTAATTTCCAATAAGAGTGACAAAAACTGTCTTTTCCTGATCATCCAAAACCAAAGGTATCTGGTGGTATCCTTGAAATGCATCCAGAAAACTTATCCAAGGATGGCCCACAATGGCATCCACTAACTGATCTATTTGAGGCATAGGGAAGGGATCCTTGGGGCAAGTTTTGTTCAGATCTGTGAAGTCTACACATACCCGCCACTTCCCATTCTTTTTTTTCACTACCATCGTATTAGCCAACCATTCAGGGTAGAACACTTCCTTAATAGCTCTAGTCTGCTTAAGCTTGTTCACCTCCTCCTTGGCAGCATCAGAATGCTCTTTAGATAAGCACTAAGGTGGCTACTTCTTAGAGAGGACAGACGGGTTGATATTTAGATGATGGCAAATGAGGTCTAGATCCACCCTAGGAGTTTCGTAAGCACTCTACGCAAATACGTCAATGTTCCTCCTGAGGAACTCTACCAGCTCTTCCTTCTCCTGAGGGGGCAGCTGAGTTTCGACCTGAAAAAACTTCTTCGAATCATCACCTACAACAATTTTCTCTAAATTCTCGCATTTTTCCACCTCGGCTACCCCTTCCACGGTTGACACCGAAGTCCTTGATTACTATAAGTTCTTCCTAGTATTGGTCGAGGACTTCACTCCTAGCTGATGCACTATTGCAGTGATTAGGCACTGCCTTGCTACGGACTGACTCCCAACCAGCTCCTCAATCCGGTCCCCAGACAGATATTTTACCTTCAAATGCAGAGTGGAGGAAACGGCTCCTAGGGCGTGAGCTAAGGTTTTGCCACAATGGCCGTGTAGGGGGAATAGTCATTCATTACAATGAAATTCACCTCCACCACTTCTGATCCTACTTGTACGGGAAGTCGAATCTGGCCCTTAGGAATGACCACTTTCTCGTCAAAGCTAACCAGAGGCGAATCATAAGCTGTTAAGTCCTCAAGTTTTAGGCCTAACCCGTTGTATAAGTTAGGGTACATAATTTCTGCTCCACTGCCTTGATTCACCATCACTCTCTTAACATCATATCCCTCTATCCTGAGTGTGATCACCAGGGCATCATCATGCGGTTGTATGGTTTCGATCTTGTCCTCATCCAAAAAGCTCAACGCCGATCGGAACTCCACTCTAGCCCTCTTCAGCTCAGAATTGGGGTTCTCGGCGTATGGCTAAGCTACAGACATCAGCCTGGAGGGATGAGAGCCAGTTCTCCTAGGAGCAGCAAAGATGACATTAATTGTGCCGAAAGGGGGTCTTGAAGAAGCATTCCCTTGAGCCCTTGACCTTGCTTGGTCTCTTTGCCCGTTGGGCCGATAACCTTCCCTCTCTGACCAATTGCTCCAGATGGTTCCATAGAGTTCTACAGTCCTCGGTGGTATGCCCTCGCTCTTGGTGGTATTGGCAATGAAGACTTTTGTTGTGCCTGATAGGGTCTCCTCCCATTTTGTTTGGCCATTTGAAGTATGGATCATTCTTGATCTTCTCCAAGACTTGATGTACTAGCTCTCGAAACACCGTGTTTACCACTTAAAGAGCCGCAGACCCAGATTGTCTAGCAAAATCCCTTCGGGGTCTGTTATTATAAAAGTATTCAATGTCATAGCAATAGCAAAACAGTAACAAAGTATAGTATCATAGTTACAAACCTAAACTGTGGCAGACTTGCCAAACAAGTGCTATAGGAAACATAGAGTATACGAGACAGGGTAATAAGAAAAAAAAAAAGGAGAAGGGGAACTACATCATCATCAACGAAGCCCAAAAATAAGGGGCCGATCTTCAAAACGGCTGGATCCACCAATGCTAGAAAGAAAGTGCTCACAACGACCTTCAAGTCTGCCACCTCCTTCCTCAGAGCCTCGATGTGTGTATCAATGGCATTAATAGCAGGCTGAACCCTCATCATAATGAAGGTTCGGGCAATCTCACGAAGATGGTCCAAAATGAACTCCACAACAAAGCCCACACTAACAAGCTCCTGAATCGCAACCCTTAACTGCAGGATCCTCTCAATAGAAACTGTGTCAACAAAATTATGCTCAATATCGTTCATCACGCTCCCTAACAGCTTCAAAAAGTACTCTCTGGCAAAACGGCTAAGGCGAAATCCTTGCATGAAGTCACCACGGCTACTGTAGATCGCCACCAAATGAGAAGCACAATCCTCGGGAACTCTGAAGCCATGGAAGTCTACATAGGGAGGCCTAGAATCCCAGAAGTCTGTAGGATCAAGGTCATTAACCTCAGGCTAATCAAAACGAGCAAAAAAGGTTGCAGCCTCACTCACAGGGTCCGGAATTATGGCAGAACAACTGCCAACCTCAAACTGAGAAGGGGCAGTGGGAAGTGGACCTATCAAGAAATCACGAAGCATGGTGTGAGAAATCACGAGCTAAGAAGAATGAGCTCACAATGAAGAAATGAAAAAAGAGATGAGGGAAAGAGACGCACTAGGACCCATTGGAGTAGGGGCTGTAGGGATAGCAAGAACGGGTGCTTTGGGAATGGCAAAAACTGATACAGTAGGTACGAAAGAAATGGGTGCTATAGGTGCGGCAGGAGAAATGGCTGTAGGCATATCTGTGTCTGATGCAACTCCTGGCTCCTCGAAGGTCTCTGCAACCAGAAGAATGGACAGGAAAAATAATGGGAGACCACAGCAAAAGGGTGATACAAATACATATGCATAAAGGGGAGATAACAAAAAAAAGGAGGGAGGAGGGAACTTAACAAAATAAGGAGACACATACCCATGAATTCGGCCTCATGCTCAGCACTTTCCTCCTCCTCAGAATCAGAAACCCTTTTTTTCATGGTAGGTTTGTCAGCATGATCCTTGAGAACATCCTTAGATCCCTCGGAAGACAAATCTGCATCAGGTCCACGTGTGGTAGAGCTTGGAATAGAAGAAGGAGTAACCACTAAGGAGGACCATCCTTTACGGCCTGAGACAGCGCTGCGAAGGGATCACTGGTAGAGATAACAAGAGGTATGGTAGGAGAAGCAACCTCGGTCTGAGCAATAATGGAGGGAATGACTCCCTCTTGGGGAGTAAGTGTCTCAACAGGAGTGGAGCAAGAGCAGTCTCACTAACCCTCTCCATATGAGTACCCTCAGTAGAAGGGATAGGAGCCTCAGCAGGAACTCCATGTGCAGCAGCAGAAGGGGCAGGTGTTATAAACACTACATCAGCCCCGTCAAAGAAACCTTCCATGGGAGCCATGGGGTGGTATTCAGAAATAGGCTCGAGTTTATCTTGGAAAGCAAAAAAAAAAAAGGAAAAAAGAAAAAGAAAATAAAGAACAAAGCAATCCATAGCTGATGATGGTGCTGAAAGGGAGATGAGACAATCAATGGCATATGGCAGAGGAAATATGTGCAAAAGAAAAAAAAAAAAAGGAAGGAAAGAGACATACCTCAGACTCGGGCTCATCAAGTAATATAGGACGGGTGGCAGACACATCCTCCTTATGCTTAGACTGTAGAAGAAAAGAAACCAGAGGACAAAGATGGAGAAATGAGTTTACAAGTGTATGAGGGTTAACCGCAGGAAAGCCCTATATATTTATATATATAAAAGGAGGAGCAAGGTTATAGATAACATACTCTCCACTCAGTGGTAGTGGGCGCAAGAGGAGAGGTCTTTCTTTTACTGCCTCAGGTCCTACGGGAAGGAGGAGTATTATTAGGCGGCCGCGGAGCAGTGAACTTGGACTTGCTAGCAGTAAGGCGCACGCTAGAACGGGTGCAGGTAGAAGCGGGAGGAAGGGTCTCCAAAACTATATCGCCTATAGGAGGGAAGTCACTCTCAAAAGGTATAACGTCTGAGCAAGCCTTAGAAGAATCACCACCCTTTTTGACGAACTTAGGCTTGGCAAAACCTTTCTTACTGGGCACAGGAATGTTTATCACCTTTGCTTTCTTCTCCCAACCAACGGGATAGTCACCGGCATGCCATAACCACCCCCTATTCTCCTCATCCTACTCAAAGATGGCAGACTAACTCTGCTTCCTAGTATATGCCAACACAAATTTAGAGGGGAGAAGCAGCCGAGGGTTGGCTGAAATGACTGCACTAAGCCCGTCAGGAGGAATAAGAGAAAAGCCCCAGCTACCCATCAATTCTTGCTCAAATGAAGTCATCACAGCCTGCCAGTATCCGTGCATAGCAGGAGTACAAATGCCCTCTCTCTATGAGCCAGGAATAGTAACCGCAATGAAATGCTTGCTCCAAAACTTAAAAGCATCATGCCGCAGGAATGGTCGAGTGGAAGTGGGAGACTCCCAAAGGGAAGAAAGATCATCAGGAATGTCATGATCTAGCCCAAACTGTCTTCTTACCCTGTTGGTAGGATAGTGCACAAACCTAATGCCTTTGTTAGCCAAATAAGGCAACCACCCAGCGTTGGTGGTTGCCAAGTAAGTAATCCCTCTCTCCTCTAAACCGGTCAATGGAGTGGTGGTCTCGGAAATGTCAATAAATGGACCCATAACAGAATCTGCGCATGTGTAACCTGTGCCTAAATTCTTGTATGCTCTCCAAGAAAACCCAACACCTTCATCAAAAGACTCAATGATAGAATGATCAATTGGCTTTAAACCAACCCAACGGAAGGCCAGCGAGAAGTAAAACTCAAATTTACCACAGAAATTAGTAATGACTCTCGGGTATGATTGATATTTCTCCTTCGCAAAACGGACAGGCCTACACTTCGCCAAGTGCTTGGCACAATGCTCATACAACAAGTGTTGCAGAATAGTATTGTGAACAGAAGAAGTGACTATGTGGCAAGAGCCTGCCTAACTCTCATTGCTCCGCAGAATGTCTAATTGAACATACAAATGCCCTAAGAACATAGGAGCCAATGGCAGACTTATCCCGGCAGATATTTTAATAGCTAATCGAAAATATAAAGGCTTCACAGCATAGTGGGATAAGAGCCAAAGATAAACTTACAAAGCTAGAACGCGATAAAGGCCGCATGGTGAGCAGCAACAGAAATTTTAGAAGATGAACCAACCCAAAACGACAACTTTGCATTACCACTCATCTTTTTATTCAACTCGACCTCCACGACCTCTTCCTCGGGGGAAAACTCTAAAGCGGCAGGATCAACATCGCCAAGGATGGGCAGGAGCAACTAATTTGCTACATCTTCCAAAGTCACGGTGACCTCACCACAAGAGAAAAAGAAAGTGTGAGTGGTGTTACACCATCGGCGGACCGAATGGCAGAGGTTGAAGAGGTCCTTATAGTTAGATAAACAGCGAGATGAAACAATAGCCTTTAATACACCAACCTGCTGTAGCAACCCCATGAAGCTCGTGTCGGACAACTCCCTGTCTACCCACTCCTTCCAACCCAAAGAGGTGCCTGATCTAAATTTGAAGTGAATAGGCACGGGGAGTGAAGTGCCTTGGCAGATGACAAGGTCGGGGATCGAGGAAGCCAACGGAGCCCAAAAAACGTCGGTGTTGCGACGGCAAATAGCGAGCCACACATGGCCCAGCGGTGATGGTGTGTAATCACCGGGAACCTTTGGGAAATGGGGATGGACATTGTATCAAGGATCTATAAGAGAAGCACACTCACTATCCGAGGCACACTGCCTTTCCTCTTCATTAGAGTGGTCTGATTCGGAATACACGGCCTCTTCGCCTACATCACGTATGTCGGGAGGATCAGAGGCAATCTCTTTTCCCTTACGGCAAGAAAAACTTTGGCCGTTCGCTAGCGTCATGGTGCGGTGGTTGGTTGGAGTAAACAGATGAAAGTGTTTGGAAAGGAGAACACAGCAAAGAAAGGGAAATGGGGAAAGTGTTTATGTTGGAAGGGGAGAGGGTTTTGTATTTGGAATGTGAAGGGAGCTTCTCTTAAATACCAGTGTCATTAGTGCTAAAACAAAAGGATGCGATGGGTCAGCCATCGGATAAGGGATGGAATCAATGAAGCGGCAGCTGCACTTTAGAATAATTGCTAAACTGGGAAATTCGAAGAGATAACACTGTTCATGGCAAAAAAAAAAAAATATACATATGTATAAGTTAGGGACCACTGCTCGAAAAAGCCTGCGAAGAAAAAGAAGAAGGAAAGACAGAAAGGATAGGAAAGTCTTTTATTCGCATATGAACTATAAGAACGCTTCATATGCTCAGGGGGCTAAATGTTGATGGTCATTTTGGGAAGCCCAGTAGAGGGAAGAAACCTAGCAACATGGGCAGAAATGAGTTAGTAATTGGGTAGAAAAGCCATGAAGCGCAAGCGGCAGGAATAATGGATCATAGGCCTGTAAAATAAACAAATGGGCCTTGAAGAAGTAAATGGGCCTAAAGGAGCCCGGTAAGAGAGAAGTAGCAAACCCATGGGCAGTATGTGATGTAGAAAAGTGAGAATGGGCCACAATAAGCCCAAAGTAATGCAAGTAAAGAAAGTAAGGGGTTCATGGAAAGTCCATGAGCCCCAAGGATGAAGAATAAAACAATTGGGCCAAAGAAATCCAAAGTAGTTAGTAAAAGCCCATGGGAACACAGAATTGGATAGGGCTGAGGATGCCCAAGGAAAGTAAATGGGCCAAGGATGCTCAAAAGGAAATAAATGGGACATAGGAGCCTGCAAGCAATAAGCCCAATGACTATACTGAGTCATTGAGAGAAGAATAAGCAACAAGCCCAAAGAGGCCCATTAGGCTTGGGTCGAACAACATCACAGCAGGAATGGCAGAATAATGCAGCAAGAAATGCAAAGACTGCAGAAAAAAGCAAAAGAATGGATTAAAGAAGGAAAAACCCACAATCAAGCAAAGCCTAGGGAGCAGGCCCTATAGAATGAGAAGCCAGAAAATGGCTCACGACATAAGAAGCCTAGGATGGGCAGCAGAATGTGCAAACAAGCTTCTAGACCACAGCGAATGCATGGGCAGCAGGCAAATTTAGACATACATGGAAAGTAAAGCACGCGTAAGGCCCAAGCTTCACTAACCTGTACCCAGCCAATATAGGAGGTGTTAGAGGTAAGAGGGTATGGTCTAGCAATGGGGAGAGGGGAAAGCCTATTCTGAGGTTCCTGCTCAAGCTCTTTTGGGGGAGTCCTGCTGGGATGACATACCACCTAAAAGAAACAAAGATGAGCTCGAACCACTAGGTGCATGCCACGAGGGATAGGAAGAGAGAAAGAGCACCTACACCGTAGCAAGTAAGAGTGCCACGACAAACAAATAAACAAAATAGTCTTCTTTGTCTGGTGGCACGGCCAGCACAGGTAAATGGTGGTGGCTAAGCGACTGGCAAACCAGTAAGGGGTCGGTAAGGACACCCAGACCAGACAAAGGTTGTTAAAGGCTAAAATAGTAAAATCCGGTCACGGTAGGCACTATATAAAGGACCCTTACCAAGAAGGGGGGAGAGGACACGATCATAAGTACAAACACAGTAATAGAAACCTCTAAGAGAGAATCACAACAAAAATAAGCCAACACTAAGAAAAGAAAAAGGAAAAGAAAAGAAAGGAAGAATTAGAAACAGGGAAGATAGAATGGCAGGCATGCACCGATAGGTCGTCCCTTTTCTCCCTCTAATAGTCTTGCTCTCTACCCAAAGTAAAGGATTCTTTTGGGGCACAAGCCATTCAGGTCCGTTTTCCTCAAAGTGATTAAGTTCAAACGACAGGATTTTCTCGAGAGATTACTCACATTGAGGAAAATGGTTCCCTCCTTGGACTTGGTCCTGTGGACAGCAAAGCAGATTGATCTTTTTCTTTAGATAATTCATGTCTTACACGTTTATTTCCACTATTTTCTTTGCAAAGTGTTTCTTATCATTGTGATTATCATTTTAATTGGGAATTACTTATTCACTTTGTCTAAAGGCAAAAGTACTTTTATTTTATTATTATTTTCATGTCTGCTTGCCATAACTTATCCAAAGCAGTTCTGCCTACCATCGGCATGTGAACGAAGTTCTTGGCAGACAAGGCATAGTTTGTGCACAAGTTGGACCAAAGTGAGCTGTAGTTGGACCGGTCTCAACTCCCTTACTCAGAACACTTGGGCCCAGTATAGCAAAAAGCAGCCCAGCCTAACATTACAAAAAGGCCCACTACAAACATCTCCTAGTATCTGTTCGAGTACGTTTTCTTCTCACCTTCTTGCATGGACATGGACAATAGAGAATCTAAGGGCCGAGGAACCCTACTACATGTAATAAAACGAGACCCAAATGCTCGAGTGAGCTCCTTGAAGGAGTCAATAGAACCTACACCCAGACCATCAAACCACCTCATCACCACAGGCCCCAAGCTGGATGGGAATACCTTACACATCAAGGTCTCATTCTTGGAGTGTACAACCATTCTTTAGTTGAAGTGACTTACATGCTCCACAAGGTCTGTATGACCATTGTACATGGTGAACGTAGGCTAAGTGAACTGTCGAGGAAGTCTCTTTCCCTCAATCTTGCGCGTGAAAGGTGTCTGAAAATTTGGTTGAGTGCTCTGCTCATCGCATCATTCCCCAAGCCTTTGGAAGATGAGCTCTTGTTTCTGTCCTCACTGGAAGAAGAAATAGACCTTGAGAGGGTCTTTCTTCGTCGTTCGCGGCGCAACTCCTGCTGCGTGTTTCTAGCATTCTCTTCATGAGAGACGCGGCTCTTACTCCGAGATTGGCTCCTACTGGTATGGGTAGTATCCACACTTCCCTCCCGGTCCCTTTTCTATTCAAGATTACAGAAATGATCTTGACGTTGAAACCCCATAGATTCTACCTAATTCAGACCTAAACCTACCATAGTTGAACGTTAAACTCACTACAACTCCAGAATTTCCCACAAACGGCGCCAATTGTAAGGACACAATTTGGGTCCCTCCAAAGGATAAATGAACGTAGGCCCAAAAAGCCCAATACAATAAATTTGTAGAGAGTGGGTTGGAAAACTGGGCTTAAATTAGTTGGACAACAAATGAAGTGGGTTTAGATGACAAGAAAATGAAGATAGGTTGATTTAAACTAAAGAAAATTGTCCTCGGCACAGTTCGAGGAGATCAGTTCTTATATATTTCTCTCAAGTTTGATTACAAATTCAGTTCTTCATTGCTACAGTATTTTTCTCTTAATTTCTCGATCCCCTTTTCCTCAAGGGTCTCTTACATTATATATCTCCCTTTGAATGATCTTGGCCCTACACTTGTCAATCATCCAAGTCACTACTTGAGTGCTTGTCTCATCGAACACCCTTACAGGCCCTCTGTGACTTGGGGCGATCAAGGCAGCACTGTTTAGGGGTCTTCTCCTCATAAATGCAACCAGATAGTTAGCTGCAGAGCATTCAATGCGGTGGTAGCAGTTTTTTCTTAGATATTTCTTGGCTCCCATTTGTCTTGTGCGTTCGCAGTGCATATCCTTATCAATAGAACTTCCTAGAACATCTTTCTAGATGACAGAACACATCTTCTGACCCCTTCTTCATTTAGTTAAGGAGATACTCCTCGGCCTACCTCTCTCAGTCTTTACAGTTATAGCTTGCTTGTGAAGTTCAAAGTCTTACTTCTTCCTCACTATTGACCTATTCTCAAACCACTGTGCCTCTTCGGACAAGACCAAGGCCCAATATATTTTTGGGCCTGCGTCCCTACAATTATCTTTATTAAAATAAATAAATAAAATAGAGATAATTATTTGTCTTTGTTGATTATTATCTTTATTAAAACATGATCTTTATCAAAATAGATAAATAGAGATAATTATCTGTAAGCAAAATTTGGGCCAATCAAGAGTCTACTACATATCTTCAAGCATATCAATTCAAAGTGGAGATTATCCCCTGAAACCATTATAAATAAAGGACATCCCCTCTCATTTTGAACACCAAGTTTTTCAAGAAGCCCATGCTCTGCAGAAATTCTGTCTCAATAATCTTTGAATAAATTGAAGAACATTTGAAGTAGTTGAAGAACATTTAAAGGACTTGAAGAACTTGAAGGACAACTGTGGGCGCAACGCGCAATTGATGCCGCTTTTTCACTTGGGTATGGGGAGTACGCCTCGGCCGAGTGGACCCAGGCAGAGAAACAAGGACTCGCCACCTAGTTTTATGGTTTAGGAGCCATGAATATAGCACCCTTACGTGGAAGGACTGATCTTACTACCAGAGTATGGGTTTGGAGTTTAGGAACGATTTTGGGAAGGTGTTAGGCACCCAAACCGCCCGACCTGTGGGTTAGCTTTCACTCATTGTGTCCTACGTCTTAATCCTATTAAAGGCACATTCGACACTGCATCTTAAACACACACACACACACACACACACACACACACACACACACACTAGCATACATCTATCATGCTTATCACCACATCACAAACCCTAGCATACATTTATCATGCTTATCATTGCGTCACAAACTCTAGCATACATCTATCATATTCCTCATCTCATATGACATCATATCATGGAAGAATCAAACAAACATGTTATTGCAAACCTCATCCATGTTTCATCATCCAAACAAAATCATATTCAAATCAATGCATGTTCATGTAAATGCATGTCTTTCCACACTTACCTCACTGCATCACAACACCTATGGCATCAATGCTTGATCATATTAATGCATGTTCATGGTATCAAAGCAAGAAACAAAAAGAAAACCCTAATCTAGCATGTTAAAGACAAACAAACGACTAAACAAAGGAAAAGAGACTTAGAAAGCATACAAAGAGACCAAACAAAGGCATATGATATGGAAGAAACAAAGAAACAGAAGTAGAAAAACTCAGATTTAGGGTTTCTGGGCACGAGTATACGTGCGCATACATAGGCTTGCGTATGCAGGCCAATTATATGCATACGCATACTTTGAGCCTGCATACGCATGCAAAAGCATGTGCACACAGACACGCCCTGAAGAACCCTAACCCAAAAAGCAAGAACAAAAACTAAAAGAACAACAAATCTAGCAACCTAGCATGCTTTACAACAAAAAAACAACTAAAACCTAAACTAAACAAACATGTTAACACATATGCAAAGAAAAGAAACAAGATTAAAAGCAAGATTAAAGGCAAAAATGAAAGAAAAGAGGTTAGCACATATACCTCAAAACAAAAGCTATTTTAGCTTGATTTTAACCGTTCCCCTCAATCAAATCTATTTACAACGAAACAAAAATGATTATTAAACTTAAAAACTCAAGGATCAAGACCAGAAAATGTCCCAATCAAAGTAAAATTGAGTTGAGGATGTTTTGTGAATAACTCCCTCTTTGATCCACTATTTCTAATGAATCTTAGGTTTTCCCTTAGGATTTTCTCTGTGTTTTCAAAATATACCATGTAAGGCTTTATATAGTTGAAAAATGAGGGTTTGAAACGGCTCCTAGACGATGTGGGATTCATTCCAAACTTTAGTCTTTAATGCAGAAAACTTGTCTTTCATAAGTTTCTGAAACCCTAGCTGCGTGTGCAGGTCTGTGCTTGCTTACGCATGCAACAGACCTGCGTATGCAGGTCCTTGCTTGCTTACACAAGTTGAGGGTTTCCTTGACCTTTTATTTTACAAAAATAGATTTATTTTCTCATAAAAAGTTATATTTTCCATTTTAACACCTCTCAAGTCAATTTGTAATCTGATTGGGCCCTAAACCAACCTTAGGCCTTAGAATTTCGGCATCATTGGGGAGCGAGGGCCCAAGTCATAAGGGGTACAAAATGCGGTGTCTACAACAACAACTCTAACAAGCTCAAAGCCAAAGATTCATTGTGAAGACCATTCAATCTATCTTCCAACCAAAGTGAAGAAAATTTCGCGTTCGAGCCAAGACCACAAAGAAGACAGAATCAGAGGAGCATTTTTTGTAAGAGAGTCAAAACAAAGATTGTACTCACTACTTGACTAATACAAAAATATATTTATGGAACACTTTTTGTTCAATTGTTTAATTTTCTACTATTGAGAAATTTGTATTCACAGTTGCATTAATCGAATTGGTTGATTTTCAATTCAAGCTCAATCGGATAACTCAATTTAATTTTATATAGTAAATATACTTATCTTATAACTTATGGCACTCCTCCAAATAAAAGCTAAATGAGAGGGAAAATTCTCAACTTATCACAAGCTGACATATCATACTACCAAGTCCACAAAGTACAACCAATTATTAAGTGCCACATACTGCTACTAGGTTATGCTATAACCATTCACAAACCAATAGAGATTTGCCAAGTGTCATTAAAATAAAAGCATAAAAAGCATGCAAAAACCAATCACACACTGGCGCGTGTAAGCAGTGACATATGCCATACATCGATGCATGTAAGCAATGACATAAGCGATCCAATCGATTGCTGATATGTGTCATCTTGAAAATTAAGACATTTCGGCCAATCAAACAATGCCATGTGTCTTGAAGGAAAAGTCTTAAAGCTTTTCCAATCAGGCAGTGACATGTGTCACTATTCAAACTCCGCCATGTGTTGCTCACCCACCCCCAAACTCCTATAAATAGAAGCCTTCTTAAGGCATTTCTACACACACCAAGACATCTTGGAACATATCTTGGAAGACATCCACACTTCAAGTAGCATCAAAGAAGATTTAGTAGCATAGAAACTTTGCTAGAATCAAGTTGTAAAACCTCTAGGAACTTCAAGAACTTCAACCTTGAATACTAAGAACATTCGAAGCAGAATCATTCAAATCATCTTCCTAGATCTCAAAGTTCACTAGAATCAAGCTCAAAAGCCTCTAGAAACTTCAAGAAACAACAAATCGGTGAAACTTTACGGATTCAAGCCTCCAAAGCCCCGAAGAATTTCCACCACAAACTTTCAAAGATGAAGAACACGAGAAGAACACGAACAACACAGAAGAACGTGAAGAACAAAGGATTTCTAACAAGCTCATAGCCAAAGATTCATTGTAATTTTGTTTCAAATATCTTCGAGCCATTCCTTAAACAAATTGAAGGGTATTTAGTGTTTGAGTCAAAATCACATTACCACAATTCCAATAAACAAGTCTTTTAAAAAGATCGAATCAAAGGATCACTCTTTTGTAATCACAGAGAATTGTACCACACATTCATCAATACAAATTCACATTTGTGAAATTATTTTACTTGTTTGATTTATTTCAAACTAGATATTTAGTCGTCCATAAATTTTGGCACGCCTAGTGGGACGTCTCTGCCTTTCATCTCCTTCTCCTTCGAAGAAAGAAATCTTCATCATCTTGCTACTAGCTTCAATGGCCTCTAGCAAGAACATTCAAGCTTCAACAATAGCTACTTCAGTTAGACTTGGTATGGCTACCAACAACAACTGCATTGGTGCAATCAATTGTAGCCAACCTAAAGCTCACAAACAACCAAGGAAGACAAGGTCCAAAAAACCATCTCCTTAGAGGTCATCAACAAGGACATCTCCACCTTGGAACAACTCAAGTGGAGGGGGGCAAATCCCCTTCTTCCTCCACAAGAAGTTGGTCGCATGATTTCTCTCCCACTATAGGGTACCCAAAAGATGAGTTTTCACGTGCTCACTTTAATTCACTTTCTTCTCCATCATCTTGGGAAGTTGTGTCAGTCATTATGACTAATACCTCTAACATAGAAGAAAATATGGCTGAAATGGAACAAAGGGTTGTCCTTCTCACAAAAGCACTTCAAGATAAGAACCTCTAAATTGCAACTCTAGTGAATAAACTTAAAGTACAAGATCTGGGTGAATCAAGTCATGGTCATAAGTTCCCATCCGACTTCACATCCACAAAGGATGACAAAGGGGAAGAAACTGAAGACATTCCTCGACGGGAACACTCTATTTCGGTTGCTTCGTTATTAGTTTAGCAATTGCAAGACATGATAATAAATACCATCTAGGCACAATATAGAGGTTCTTCTACAAGTTCTCTTACATATTCAAAATCCTATACAAAACAAATTAACAACACGAGAATTGATAACGCCTTAAAATGTATACATGTTATATATTTATGTGGGCTATCTCCTTATTACTATGCTTAATTTGTATAATTAAGTCATGATTTGCATTAGTCCCTATTATTTATCTTTACATAATTTCTTGAATAACATGTCATTCATTGCATGTAATTTTCTACATTCAGGAAATCATGTGAAAAAGATGAGTTTACAGGAGTTTGTGAGAGAATGAAGGTCAAACTAGAATTAAAAAGGAGCTAAAGGGCCATGCTTAAATGTATAAGGAGGTGCAGTTGGAGTGCTTGGGTCGTCTACCATATTTGCAAGCTTCAAATAAGGAAAGAAATCAATGAGGCAGAATCTGAAAAGGAAAAATTAAATTTGAGAACTAATCAGTACTTGGGCGTATCTCTCTCCTCAAAAATCCAATTGACACAAGGCTGGATGGGATGGAACCTTGACTTAAATACCTACAACTTTCTAGTTTTGAGTTTTTCGAAATTCACAATTTTTGAAGGCAGAAATTAACTCACAAGTTACTGGTGTAAATCTGGACGAAAATTAAAATAGTAAAGGTTTTATTTTCTTTGGACACTTTTTACGTTAGGGTTTTGAAGGGAGGCTGTGTAGAATGAAATGGGGCAAAGAGAACCTTGTATTTTCCTTTCTCTAATGGCAGCCTAAACTCTTTACTAGGGCTAGGGGTTATGTTTCTTCTATACGATATGAATATTCAATATGATTCTTTCTAGGATTTTATCAACAACATATTTGATTGTTCAATGAGATTTCTTTTGATGTATTAGTTCTTCCATGCTTTCAATAAGTTCAATCATGTTTTTCTTATTGTTTAGATGAATTTCTAATAGTTTCATATAAAAATCAGGTTTTAAAGTGAATGAGTTTTTCTAAAAACTTTTCTAACGGCATTATTAATTTAGGTTATCATGCGTTCTTGAATTGTCTAAGTTCAACCGAATCATAAGTATTTAATTGTACAAGAACAATCAATTATGAAATATATAATTTCTTATATCACAAAGAATTTCATATCGATATAAGGAAACACCCCAATGCCCTAGTATTTACATTATTGACTTAAATTAGTTATCACTGTTATTCTTGTTTATAATTACCAGGCAAAAATTATTCTTCATCTTCACTAAAAGTTTTTTTTTTTTTTTTTAATTACATTGTCTTTGAATTTACCCCGCTCCTTGTGGTTCAACCTCAGTACTCCAAGAATTATATTGCTACGATCTCCAGCACTTGGGAGTGAGCAAGCAAGAATGCCAAATGGGTATCAACCTCCTAAGTTCTTGCAGTGAGATAGCAAAGGAAATCCTAAGCAACACATTGCTCACTTTGTAGAAACTTATGAGAATGCAGGGACTAAAAGAGGCCTCATTGTAAAGTAGTTTGTCCGTTCACTCAAGAGGAATGCTTTTGATTGGTATACAGACTTAGAACCTGAGTAAATCGACAGTTGGGAACAGCTCAAAAGAAAGCTTCTTGACCGATTCTATAGCACACGTTGTACGATGAGTAGGATGGAGTTTACTAATACCAAACAATGGGAAAATGAGCCAGTGGTTGATTATATCAATCGATAGTGTTCTTTAAGTTTGGATTGCAAAAATAGGCTTTTTGAAATATCTGCTGTAGAGATTTGCATCCAAGGCATGAATTGGGTACTTCTTTACATTCTTCAAGGGATAAAGCTCCAAACATTTGAAGAGTTAGCAACTTATGCACACATGGAGCTGAGCATTGCTAGAAACGAAAATACCAAACCTCCCATATCTGAGGAAAGGAAAGAAAGAAAGGAAGTAAGGAGGAATGACAGGAATGGAAAAGACAATTACAAAGACTCAATGGTTGTTAACACTACCGTAGTCAAGGTTCTAGGAACAGGAGCAAAGGCAAATGAAACACGGCTTAAAAGATGGCAAAAGAATGAGATGCGTTGTTTGAATTTTAAGGAATGGGAGTAAAAAGTATAATCGTTCCCCGATGAAGATGTGTCAAACATCTTAGAACAACTACTACAATTGAAACTGATTGAACTGCCAGAATTCAAGCGAACAAAAGACATGGAGAAAGTTGATGACCCTAACTACTGTAAATATCATCGCATCATTGGCCACCCAATCCTAAAATGTTTTGTTTTCAAATAAAAAAATCATGAAACTTGCCAAAGAAAACAAGATTGATCTACACTTTGATGAAGTTGTAGGGTCAAACCATGTGACTATTGCTTGTGATGCACTTCCAACTCTTAGGCAAGAGACAAAGACCATTGAAGCTCACAAGTTGATTGACAATGATGATGCAAGGATTAACCCTATCAATGGGAAGCTCTTGCAACACTTCTACGCTTGAAAATCGAGGATCACTCCTCGGTAAGAGCTTAAACTGCCTACTACAACGCTACAAGGGTACATGATGTCTTCCCATTACCTTTGAAAGCATATGAATAAAGAGAAATTAATCATTCTCTAAAAATAAAAATAAAAAACTTTTGAACTACGTAATGACATGATCCCTCTACTGGGGTACGTAGGCAGCTTAGTACTTTCCACTAAGTTCAGTCACATGAAAGAGAAAAAAGATTGCCAGTTTAGCTTGAAGAGTTTCCCCATAGGCCGTTAACGTGCTTTCAAGATCCCTTTAATTGGCAAGGCATCACTTAAGCTTTCCTTGAAGTGATAATAAACATAAGTTGATTCTCGATTGTGGAGTAAAATAAAATCTTCAACCTTTTACAATGGATCTCATTAAAGTCTGCACGACATTGCCTATCTTCTGCAGGGATCTTCTTGCATCTCTAAAGTTTACACGCATCGCTTCACATCTCTCAAGACCGAACAATATTATCTCTCTTCTGAGTGGTGTTGTTTCGCATCTCTAAAATCTGAACAGCATCACCACTTTTCTAAGTCACATCATGTCTCTGCAATCTAGACAATATCACGTCCTTTCTGAGTTGTAGTAGATCATGTTTCTAAAGTTGGTGTTGCATCATCTCTTCTTCGGAGGCATCCCTTCGCAACTTTGAAGTTAGTGTTGCATCATCTCTCCTCTAAGGGCATGTTCGTGCAATGTCAAATTTTTGTTGAAATATTCTAACATCTTCAAAGTTTTGGCAGCATACTCTAGCGTCTTCGAAGTGTTGGCAACATTTTTCTTGCATCTTTAAGGTTTTGTTAGCATCTCCTTGCATCTTTAAATTCTTGATGGCATCTCTTTGCATCTTCAAAGTCTTGATAGGGACTCCTTGCATCTTCAAGGTTTTGTTGGCATTTCTTGCATCTTTAAAGTCTTGATGGGAACTCCTTGCATATTCAAAGTTTTTTTGGCATCTCTAAAGTCTAGGCGATGTCACCTTCTATCTTCTAAATCTGAACCACGTCTCTTTTGGTGGAATTCTTGCATCTTTATAGTTTGGCTGCAACGCTATGTGCCTTTAATGTTTGGATTATATTTCCTCTCAAAATGAGTGCTAGTGCAACTCCATCAAAAAAAAGGTGGTGGTACAAATGCAAGTGTTGATGCGGCTTCATGCTAAAGATGAGTGTTAATCGGCTCAACTTCATGGCAAGGACAAGTGTTGACATGGCATCATGGCAAAGATGAATGTTGGCACAACTTCAGTGCAAATGCAAGTGTTGATGTGACTTTAATGCAAATACGAGTGTTGACACAGCATAATGGCGAGGATGAATGTTGGCATGGCTTCATTACAAAGACAAGTATTGAGGTAGCATCATGGCAAAGATGAATGTTGGCATGGCTTCAATGCAAATATGAGTGTTGACCCAGCATCATGGCAAAGATGAATGTTGGCATGACTTCATTACAAAGACAAGTGTTGAGGCAGCATCATGGCAAAGATGAATGTTGTCATGGCTTCAATGCAAATATGAGTGTTGACGCAGCATCATGGCAAAGATGAATATTGTCATGGCTTTAATGCAAATACGAGTGTTGACGCAATATCTTGGCAAAGATGAATGTTGGCATGGCTTTAGTACAAAGACAAGTGTTAACGCAACTTCATGCAGATGCAAGTGTTGATAAGGCTTCATTACAAAGACCAGTGCTAGTACTGCTTCATTGCCAACCCAAGGGCCAATACGACTTCAAAAACAAGTACCAATTATAGCGTCATTGCCTAGATGAATGTCATTATGGAAATGTCATCACAAAGATGGATGTCACTAAAAGATTTTTGTTGCAAGAAAAGAATGTGACAATATGAAGGTAGGCGTCACTGCAAAAACATTACTATCAATGGAATGCAAAGCCATGGAATGAAGGCAAACATTACTCTAAGAACGTCAGTGTAGAGCTTGATGTCAAAGCCCAAAGATCAAGGAAACGGTATTGCAAAACAAAAATAGGCAACAACAAAGAATTTGTCAGAAAAAAATCTCAGGGCACAACTAAAAAAAAAAAACATCTACAAGAAAAGAAAGCGTCAATTTTAATCTCTAGCCAACAAGTATAAGGAAAGTAAGAAGCATTTGGAAAAAAATGATGAGTGGGGGAGATTGTGATGCTCCAATTTGATTGATTGTGTGATGTGTGTGGATGTGTGATGAGTCCCACATCGGGTATTTATTGGGTTGAACTGGGCTTTATTAACAACTGCAAGGAGCCTCAATTGAGACTAGCCCTTTTGAGGTATAGCACAAATGTGGCTAGCACTTTTCCTTGGGTCGTTACAGGGTAAGCAAGAATGCTACCACCAAATGGCATGTGAAGAAAAAATAATATAGGTTACAAAAAATGTGAAAACAGATAATGTTTGAGAGTCAAATTTGACAAGCTCAAAAGAATAAAAAAGGTTTTTTCTTATCTCCAAATTCCAAAATATTTGCACCTACCTAATGTAGAAGGATAGAAAATTTGGTAATTAGTTATCTACCCTGCTGCCTGAGTTGTCACATGCTAGTCAGAACTGCCACTGTAAAAAGAACAAAAAAGCCATAGCAACATAATACAAAAGAGATTTTGTCACTCACAACCTTCTCTTTTAGATTTGTGCACATCCAATTATCATTTCACAAAACTAACGTCAGAGGACTTTACAACCTAAGATCTACAAAACCTAGAAAAAATCAACCTCAACGGAGCCACCATGCGCCTCTACACACGGCCATAAATTCACAGTGACAAGTGCCTTGGTCTTTAAAATTTGTGCAAATCTGGTCATAATTTCACAAAACTAACCCTATAGGGGTCTTCTACTGCCTTAGATCTACAAAACCTGAAAATTTCAAGCCCAAAAACTCTGCCATGCACCTCCATGAGCCGCCAGAAGATCTGGCATTGCTGCCTTCACAAACACATGCCAACATGCACCACCATCACCTTCGACGCGCTCACACGTGCCAAACGAATTCGGCATGTGCCCATGTGCTGACATGTGCCTAGCAGGCGTCTGATGTCACTCAGGATGTCATCATGATGTCATCCTCTAGACTGACCCAGATATTCAAACCCAACCTATACCCTAACTCGGATTTGAACCGCCTGTAACAAAAAAAAGGGCTTTGACCATGGTTGAACTTTGACTTTGGCCAAAAAGTCAAGATTTTCAAACCGAACTTGTCCCACATTGTTTTTCACGTAGATTCTAATTTTGGGATCCTTTTCTTCGTTCTAGACTCGGAAATCACGCAAATGGTTCATTTTCTAGAAAGTTGACTTTTGCATAAATTTTGACCAAAAGTCAAAATTTTCAAGAATGACCTGTCTTGCTTAGTTTTTCGTGTACATTATGATTTTGGAGTCCTTTCCTGCATTCAAGACTCTGAAAGTGTGCAAATGGCTTGACTCCAAGATAGTTTACTTTTGTGTTGTGTTGACCAAAAGTCAAAATTTCAAGCCAGACTTATCTTGCTCTGTTTTTCACGTAGGTTCCTATTTTGGGGTCTACTTCATCATTTGAGAATCCAAAATTGCTCAAATAGTGTGATTCTACAATTGTTGACTTTGATGTAAACTTTGACCAAGCATCAAGATTTTCAAGCAAAGCTTGACCCACTTGGAAACCGCCCATCTGACCCACTTCTCTAAAGTACTAGTAGAGTCCAAAACTTGAGCTCTCAAAATCAAAGTTTGAGATTCATCCACTTAGTCCAGATTCCTTCAAGGTTATCCTCCAGACTTTATCAAGGCTTCCCTTTCAAAGAACAGATGAATTCTCGCAAGTGTATTTTAAACTTGAAGTTATATTGAGTTACCAATTCAATCTGTCATTCCCGTTGGTGCCTACTTCATCATTCTCAACACCTAGCAACCACTATTACTTCATAATCAGCTTGTACCTAACCTTCTCATGGTTTAGTAGAAACCCTTCTCACAACATCATTGCAATTTTGAGATCAAAACAAATTTTGTTTCCCCACTTAACTACCCTATTTGTCCAAAAAATTTCAAATAACATAGCCCACATCATAAACTCTTGCAGCCTCGGATATACCTAGCCAGGAGATCTAAGTCCAGCAAAGACACATGTTTCTAAACTCTAGAAGCCTTCTAACTGCTTTAAGAACCCCATAGTCCTTCTCTAGTTGTTTGGTCTTCCAGTAGAAGTAGCAGTTCAAAACAAACAGCAACTTGATTGGTTTCTAAAACCAAGATCACAAGTTAGCTCCATCTTTCATTTTCTGGGCTTTCCCAACATACCGCAAAACCATTACTTCATCTATCTCAATGTAGACACCTTATTTTGTACCTGGTTAATAAACTTTAGTCCCCAATCCCAATGATAAGCTTGAAATATCTACAAAAAAGGTAATTGAATTTTTTTGCTCATTGTTTTGACCATCACTTTTGATCCACAAAGATTTTTTGAGTGAGGTTTATTTCATTAGAAATTAGACATCCTGGGCTTCAATTTGAATACAAATTTTGCCCAATTTGCACTTAAATTGAGTGAGTTATGACCGTTTGAAGTTGGGCCGTCAAAGTTGTCAGAATTAGGGTTTTTGGGGACGTATGCGTATGCATGAAGTATGCATGCACATGCACAAACTTGTGTATGTAGGGCCCATTCCAGAACCTCAGAACTTTAGTTTTTAGAGCCCAAAGCCTCCCTCTTTGATGGGTCCAGACTCCTAAACCCTTTGGAACATCCAAAACCCTCTAAATGAGCCTAAAAACCCTAGTTTAAACATATAAATACAACCTTATGCCTCCAAACTAAAACGCTAGCAAGAGAGAGTTGATTTTTCACCTAAACTCCTCAAAAACTCTTTTCTAACTCTAATTTTCTACACACATAGCCACCAAGCACTATTTGGTTCTTCAAAACCTCTCTCTATAATTCATTAAGATAGATACTATAAATCTCATTCCAAGAAACATTTTTCAAACATTCTTTCTAAAGCTCTTTCAAGAACATCTTTTTATTTTTGAGTTGTGATTACTAATGGCCCATTGAATACTTTGAATCCCTTGATTATCTCATTGAATATTGTTGTGTAGGCACTAAAGGGCCAGTTAAATATCAATCAATTTGTGTTCCATAAGTAAGGTGAGTCCCCTTTCATGGCTTTTCCTTGATTTGAATTTTTCTTGTGTTCTTGTTGCTTTTAATTTGATTTCTTTGTTTTACATGCTTAGAAATATGTTTTTCTTTGGTTAATTTGTTTTATTGTGTCTCATCATGTTTTTTATTAAAGAAATGAATGATTGGATATATTGATGAAAATGTTTTGATGTGTTAAGTGTTTTTCTTGTTTGTTGTTAGATCCATTGCATGTTTAAGAATAGATTTTGTTTTGTTTATTTTTATTTTTTTGATCTTTGATATCTTTTTTGTTAGTTTAGGTTCTTTGGGTTTGATGGTTGTTTGTTGCTTGCTTTAAAACTGTGTTTCTGGGTGTGTATGCGTGCGCATACTTATGTATGCATACGCATCCTCATGCTTAGAAACACAGATTTAGGGTTCTTGATTTTTGTTTTTTTTTAATCATATGTTTTGGTCTTGTTAGGTCTAGTTTTCATATGTTTAGCATTAGAGTTAGTAGAATAACATGTTTCACATGCTTTGATTGTTGAATTAATGATTAGGGTTTATAACTTTGATGAACCACATGAACATGCATATGAACATGAACATGCATTGATGCATAGGTGTTGAGGTGTTATGGTGCAATGAGGTAAGTGAAGGTAAGTCATGCATATGAATATGAACATGCATCTTTGAATATGATGATTGGTCTCCTTGATTGATGAATACCATGATGCTAGGTTTTAATGATTGAATATGGTTGATTAAATGCCTTGTTGATGCTACTGCCTTATGATGTGTTAGCTACCCTTGGATATATATTGCTAAATGAATGGTAGGGTTATATGCTACGGATAGGTGTGGGATAGATGCCACGTTGATTGCTAGATGTATGTTAGTATGTGTGTGAGTATAGAATGCCACGTTGAATGTGCCTTTAATGAGATTAAGACATAAGACACAATGAGTGGAAGTTGACCCACAGTTTAGGTGGTTTTAGGTACCTAACACTTTTCCAAAATCGTACCTAAACTCCGAACCCATACTTTGGTAGTAAGATCAATCCTTCCACGTAAGGGCACTATATACATGGTTCCTAGACCATAAAACTAGGTGGTGACTCCTTTTCTCTGCCCTAGTCCACTTGGCTGAGGCGTACTCCCCAAACCACGCATTGCGCCCACACTCAACCAACCTCCCGACTTTGTTCATATCTTTCAACAAGTGTCGTTAGGTAGGGGTTGTAAAAGTGCTAGGGTATCCTACAAATTTCCTCTCATCCAACACTCACAACAATCTCCAAGGTCCTAGCACATCAAAAATCAACAACATGGTTCAGTCTAGATCCTCCACAATTATTAGCCTCTGGTGTTGGTAAATTAAAGATGTGTTTCCATCAAAGCCTCTTTCCATATTGCCACTAGTTTGGGGCACAAAGGTCATCATTGTTAGTACTCCAGAACACATTTTTCTAAAATTACACCAACTTAATTTTGCTTGAAGAATTTCAGAAAGAATACTTCTGAAATTACTTTAACTTAACCTCCATTGGCATGGTCCCATCATGCACGCAATTCTACAACTTACCACCGGACTCCGCTTAGCATGCGATCCGTCCCATACTCCAAAATATACTTCCCAAAAACCTCTTCACCAGAAATTCACCAACATATAGGGCCAGCTCCATGGTTTCCTATGTTTCACACAATCACCATCTCTGCTTCATCTCCATCTTCTTCCCTTCATAATCACCACCAGCCCATACTCTTCTAAAATTACCTCAACTTAACCAAGGTGATACAATAACGCATGCGCACTCAACCACTTTCCCACATGTCCTTTCCATAATCCGAAGTGTATTCTTATAAAATTACTTCGCCTAGAATTCTTAAAAGTGCGAGGCTAACCCCAAAACTTTGCATGTTGTACCCAGCAACATCCTCGCTTCATCACCATCTTCTACACCTTGTGATCGCTGCCAACAATCCAAAATACTCTTCTAAAATTACCTCAGCTTAACCTTTCTGATATGATTCAACCACACAAGTACATCCAGCTACTTGCCAATAACTTTCAACCTCACCAACCCATCCCAAATACCATGAAACACTTTTTGAAATTACCTCAACTTAACCTCTATTGACATGGCCTAGTCATATAGGTATGTTCGACTACTTGCTGACCACTTTTCACTCTCATCAAAACCTTTCATATGGGTGAGTCTACTCTTATGAAATTACCTAATACTGCTAAAAGTTTCACTAGGTATCTCTGAACAATCGACCACACAGGTTAACCCTTAACTACTTCACTTGAAGAGTCAAGTGTCAAAATCCATTTTTGAGACCCATTCCCTCACCACACTCCGAAATTGTGTGTGTGAACGAGTCTCGAAAGGGCATTTGTAGAGAGGAAAAATTCCAGACCTATCACAAGCTAATACATTATACTACCAAACCTACAAAGTATAGCCAATTACAAAGCGCCATGTACTGCTACTAGGTTCTACTATCACCATTTAGAAACCAACAGAGATTTGCCAAGTGTCATTGAAATAAAAGCATAAAAAGCATACAAAAACCAATCACACACCAACACATGTAAGCATTGACATAGGCCACACATCAACGCGTGTAAGCAATGACATAAGTGATCCAATCGATTGCTGACATGTGTCATCTTGAAAATGAATACATTTCGGTCAATCAAACCATGCCATGTGTCTTGAAGGAAAAGTCTTAAAGCTCCTCTAATCAGGCTGTGACATATGTCATCAATCAGATTCTGCCACGTGTCGCTCACTCACCCCTAAACTCCTATAAATAGAAGCCTTCCTAAGGCATTTCTACACACACCAAGACATCTTGGAAGACATTCACACTTCAAGCAACATCAAAGAAGATTTAGAAGCATAGAAACCCTGCTGGAATCAAGCCCTAAAGCTTTCAGGAACTTCAAGAATGTAAGGGACATATTTTTATGTAATTGACATATCTTTTGACAAAACGCACTTTACTTTATTTAGGTAAATCTAAGTAGGTTCAAAATGATCATTACAAGTGGTTACATTGAAGACATGAAGATTACTCAAGAACTGCTCAAGAAAAGTGCAATCTGCAAGTCTCCATACCTCATCAACAGAAGCTCGATCTGTCGAGATTCATTAAAGCTCGACACATGTCTTGATCTATCGAGCTTACGGGATTCAAACTATAGCCAGCAACATTTTTATTCTAAAAGGCTATTTGTTTATGGGTTTGTATAACCCCTATTAGACTAGGAAAGCCCAAGGTTTATGTATACCTATTTGGAATAAGGGAGCCCATTGAGCTCTTATTTAAACAAAGAGGTGGAAAAAGAAAAACCTAGCCCTAGAGAGCTTCATAAGGTTTTCTTTTTGAAACCCTAGCCCCTTCCTACAAAAGAAAGAGTTCTTGCTGCGTTTCTTGTACTCCTTTGGGTTCTGTAACCAAGCAAAGTCTCTCACACCATCATTGAAGATCTTATTGGTGTTTCTATGTGAAGCTGTTGCAAATCAACTACATCAATCAAAGGGTTGCTGTGGAGTTAGTCACGTACTAGGATTCGTGCAAAGGAGTTAGCCACGTACTGGGATCCGTGCATCATTGGTTAGTCACGTACTGGGATTCCTGCATTGAACGAAAAGATTACTGCTACAATACAAGTCCAATTGGGTATTGGGGTAAGAGTTCAACTGCAGGTTGGTATTTCAAGATAGACCAAATGGGTTTGATAAGATCCTTATACTTGTAACCGCTTGTGATTGATAATAGTAGATTATTGGAAGTGGTGACTTTAAAATCATCCAATGGGCTTTTGCCTCAGTGGTTTTCCCCATTTGTAAACAAATCACCTGTGTCAAATTTATTTTCCGCTGCATTTAGATAATTTGGTGATTTGTTTGTGCTGCCACGCTATTGCATGAAATTTGATCTAATTAATTAACTTAGGTAATTAATTAATTAATTTGCAATGGGTCAATACTTTTTTGCCCTATCAAAGAACTTCAACCTCGAATACGAAGAACATTCAAAGCAGAGTCATTCAAATCATCTTCTTAGATCTCAAAGTTCACTGGAATCAAGTTCAAAAGCCTCCAAAAACTTCAAGAAACCACAAATTAGTAAAGCTCTATGGATTTAATCCTCCAAAGCCCAGAAGAATTTTTCCCACAATGTGGGCACAAGGGAAAAAGAAGTGTTAGAGTCGCCACCTAGTTATATGGTCTAGGAACCATGATTATAGCGTCCTTTTGAGGAAGGACCTGTGGTCTTACTACTAGAGTATGGGTTCGGAGTTTAGGTATGCTCTTAGGAAGGTGTTAGGCACCCAAGATCGCCAAACCCTAAGGTTGGCCTCCCATCATTGTGTCTTACATCCTAACTTTATTAAAAACATGTTTAACACTTGTATCTATACTCACACACACACTAGCATACATCTAAGCATACAATCATGGCATCATTCATCCCAAAACACATACTTATCTACCCTTAAACAAAAAGAGAGCCAAACACAAAAGAAATCCTAGCATTCATCTAACATATGAAAACCCTATCATACATCTAAAACAAGGCAGCAACTTAAACATGGCAGTAAGGCATTAATGTATTACAAACCTTAATCATACATCTAAGCATGTTCCATCATATCATCAAAGTAAAACCCTAACACAAATGCATGGACATTGCTAATGTATGACTTACCATTTACTTATCTCTCAGCAGCACAACACTTATGGCATCAATGCATAAGCATGTGAATGAATGGCATTAAAACTAAGAAAACCCTAATCTAAACATGTGATAACAAACAAACATGTTAAAAGGCGGACAAGCAATTATGGGGCTTAAAACATGTGAAAAAGAGGCTACATAGAACAAACATGTGAAAGCAAAAACAAAACAAACAAGAATTTAGGGTTTTTGGGCAACGGCATCACGCACGCTAGAATAGGTCTGCGTATGCATGAATTCAGCTTGCGTGTGTAGGCTAGATCATGCGTACGCAGATCCTTACCCAAAAACATTAAAACATAAAAACAGAGCAGAACTTTAGAACAATAAACTAACAACCTACGTACACAAAAAAGAAAGGAACTAAAGGGCTAAACTAAGCAAACAAGTATGAACAGAAACCAAACCAAAAACGATATTAAAAGAAGAGAAGAATGACAGAAAATAAAAAGAAAATCTAGAAATAATACCTTAAAGCAAAAACTCCTAGGCTTGATTTTTTACCATTCTCTTCAGTCAAATCTATCAGAATTCAATAAAATGGTGATTAACAATTTTAAACTCAAGGATTGGGGCCAAAAAAGGTCCCAATCAAATAAAAAATGACTTGAGGGCGTTTTGTGAAAAACTCCCTTTTGATTCACTAATTTCTAGTGAATCTTAAGTTTTTTCGGTGGGATTTTTGTGTGTTTTGAAAATGTACCATGTAAGGCCTTTTATAGTTGAAAAAATGGGGTTTGGAATGGCTCCTAGACGATGTGGGATTCGTTTCAAACCTTAGCCATTATTGCAGAAAACTTGCCTTTCTTATGCTTCTGAAACCCTAGCTGCATACGTAGGAGTGTGCCTGCGTACGCATGCTTTAGCTCACGTACGTAGGCCGATGGCCACTTTGGTCATTTAATTTTCCATAAATAGATTTTTGCTCATTTAAAAAGTTATATTTTCTATTTTAACACTCCTCAAGTCAATTTAATATCTGATGGGCTCTAAACTGGCCTTGGGCCTTAGAGTTCGAGCATTATTAGGGAACGAGAGCCCGAGTCGTAAGAGGTACAAAATGCGGTGTCTACACACAAACCTTCAGAGACGAAGAACGCGCAAAGAACATGAAGAACACACAAAGAACGTGCAGAGCAAAGGTTTTCTAACAAGCTCATAGCTAGAGATTTGTTGTAATTCTATTCAAAGATCTTCGATCCATTCCTTACTTGATTTTGTGTGGATTGTTCTCAAGGTATATGTCTAATATTTTATCACCAAATCTGAGAAAAAAAACTTAAACATCCATTTTTACGCCCTTTTATCTGCACATAGTTGTACTCCGAATTAACAAATTGAAAGATATTTGGGGTTCGAGTCAAAATCACATTACCACAATTCCCAATATACAAATCTTTCAAGGAGACCGAATCAGAGGATCACTCTTTTGTAATCACCAAAAATTGTACCACACTTTCATCAATACAAATTTACATTTGTGAAACTATTTTACTTGTTTGATTTATTTCAAACTAGAAATTTAGCTGTCCACAAGAGCTTTCAAACATAAAATATATTTTGAAAAATGTTATTTATATATATATATATATATATTCCTAGTTTTTTATACAGCTAAAATCATTTAGTACCCAAAAAAAAAAAAAAAAAAAAAAAATCTAATCAATTGAAAACTAAGGGCAAATCGAGTAAAGACTAAGGGCATTCTAGCGAGATTACTTTTTTTTTTTTTTTTTTAATTCTATTCTAAAATAGTTTTTGCTCTTGTGTGTGTGTGTATATATATATATATTTTTTTTGGAGAAAGTTTTTGCTCTTGTATATGTATGCGAATATTTTTTAAAATTTTTATTTCATATGGTTTTTATTATTATATATCACTTCCTATTTCTTTTTTGTTATTATATTTCATAAATAAATAAATCTGATATTGTATTATACACCGTGGTTAAACATGTGAAAGGTTTCTAACTGAGTAATATGATCCAAAACTCATAATTAAGTTATCAAAAAACGTGGGACCCACACAAATTTTTTTGTTTGGCTTGATTTTCACATTGTGTTTCCACCACTTAAAACTCAACAATTTTGAGTTAGAGTGATGAAAACAGGAAACAAGAAATAGGTGTTTTCAGTTTTTGAGAATTGAGTTTCAATGGCATTTTTGTAAAATTAAGCAAAGAATGGGACCCACCCGTATGACTTGTCCCATCAAGTAACATCTCTCTCCAATTCTTCTCTGTCACTTCTCCTTCTTCATTTTTTTTTTTCTTTTACCCAGAGCTCTCCTTCTCTTCTTCATTTTTTTTTCTTCTTCTTTTACCCAAAGCTCTCCTTCTCTTTTTTGTGTGGCATCAAAGAGAGAGCAAGACTAGAGATCGGAAGCTTCGCCGGCGATAGGGGATTCGAGAAACTTGATGAGACCTAATGCTTCGCCGGGGATTCAATAGGCGATAGGGGATCGGAAGCTTCGCTGGTGATGAGACCTGATGCTTTCTTCTCTCTTTTCTTTCTTTCTTTTCTTTCTTTCTTTCTTCTTCACTCTGGTTTCTTCTCTTAGCTGCTTCTTCTTCTTCTTCTTCTTCTTTTCTTTTTTTTCTTCTTCAATCAAACACATTTGGTTGAGGGTTGTTGGTGGGTTTGGATTTTTGATTCATTCGGATTTTTTGGTGGAGGTTGTGGTTGTGTTGAGGGTTGTTGGTGGTGGTGGTTGTGGTTGTGGATTTCTGGGTTTGCCGTTGGTGGTGGTGGAGCTTGGTTGACGGTGGTGGATGAAGGGTTTGTCGTTGGTGGTGGTGGAGCTGGGTTTCGGTGTAGCTGGGTTTGAAGAGCAGAAAAGAAAAGGGACGCGGGTAGCAACCATATTCTTCTGTGTAGTGTCAGTGGGTGGGTCCATCATTTTGGCAAAAAGTGAAGTTAAAAACTGAGATACATGATTGAGTTTTGTGACCAAACAAAAATGTTGGATTTTTTGAGTGATAGTGGAGTTTGGGTTATGAGTTATGGGTTCTGAGTTTGAGTTATGAAAACTAAGTACTGAGATATGAAAACTGAGACACCCCTAAACCAAACGGGCCCTTATATATATAAATGGTGAATCCATTTTCACAATTTCCACATATATACCACCCTCGATCTTATAATCAGCAAATCCAGTACTAAAATTAAAGGACCTTTCACTTTCACATGATGTATTTCTATGAAGAAAATGTGTGAGAGGAATTGATATTAAAGGAGATGATAGAGTAGAGTAGAGACATATATTGACAGTACTGGGAAGGGCCAAGCATTTGATTTTGATGTCACCGTCGCCCTCGCACACCACATGACAGGTCCAGGTCCAACAAAGCGTCTGGATTTTGAGTGCACTGGCATGCCCCCCTACCCCCACCCCCACCCCTGTTGATGTTGGACATGCCCTTACAAACAAAATGTTTCATTATAGACTTCCTTTAGTATTTAATCACCACATATCACATACCCTACTCGCACGTCTCTCTCTCCCCCTCATACACACCCCGAAGAGAGAATTCGAGTTGTCATTTGAGCAAGTGGGACTCCATTTGAGTTGTAGTACGTCCCCATCAAAAAATAATAATAAAATGTACATCAAGGTGATGTTGACGCAATAATCCAAGAACATGACCAAGTTGACGTTGAGCTCAACAAATTTTTTCATATACTACTCTTTATTTTATTGTTATTACTTTTTTATGTTGATAAAATGAATAAATGGTTAAACTACTTATTATTGTCCTAATTATATACGTTAAAGTGAGTTGGAAAATGACAATTGTGTGGTAGGTTCAATTCTTAATGAAGGGTTAGTGGTTTGCATTATGACTCCCACTATTTTGTTTCAAAAACTCCCACCACGACAATAATAGATAATGGAATTTATATGAATAAATAAATGGGTTTTAACTTTTAACTTTTACACATTGAGTAAGTGCTATAAATAGGCCTATTTACATCATCCCTCAATACAATACAATATCTATAAATACAGTCACTTAAATATAACACAACATTCATTGTATATAGGAGAAATTTTTAAGAAATTGTCTATATTTTCACCTAAACTATTAATGTATAATTAGTTTGAGCCGAATTAGTGATTCGATCAAGTGATATTCAAGAGAGGACAAGTCAAGTAGAAAATTTGTTAGTCAAGGCCTTGTACTTAAATTGGCACATTTCATTCACAAAGTATTTGGAGGTCTAGGGGAGAAAATGGTTCGGACTGCGGGATTAGTCGCATGTTGTAATTATCTCTAAAAAAAATAAAAACATTGTTATATCAGTTTGCTGGGTTTTTCAATTATATATGATTTAACATCTTTAAAGAGAGCAGAATTTTTGTACTTTAACTTTTTCCTAACCTTATTTTGCCATTCAAGAATCATCTTATAATTCAAATAAACATATATATCATGACAAAAAAAAAAAAAAAAAAAAAAAAAAAAAAAAAAAAAAAAAAAACCTACCAAACACTTCAAATCGGCTAAATTTATTCAAAATTATGAGATTTGACCAACTTTGACCAAAAATGAATGATTTTTCAAAATTTCTACAAACTAAGGTCTCTCCTCTAAAGCCTTTTTCCCTCAAAATTTCTACAGTACCCACTATTCTCAATTTTTTAATAAACTCTATTGCTGTAGAAAATTAAAATTTTCGAAACCTTTAGTTTGATGATGTATTTATAGAGGGAGAATGGAGAAGATTACTTTATTTTTTACTCCACGGTTTCCCTCATGAGTTTTTAACTTTTTTTATTCTCAAACTCGTTTGAAGTTGGCTTCAAGCTGATAAGATACGCAAAAACTCAAATTTGGAGGGAATTAGGAAATGAGTTTTTCTAAGACTTGGTTCATGGAGCAAAAGCTTGGGCTGAGAAAAAAAAAATTGACTCATTTTTTAGCTTGTTGTGGACCCTCTATGCAGGATATAAATACTATTGTTACAGATTAGGGTTTATTGAGTTGTTAAGAGAAATAATGTATTGTCGCATCTTTTTTTTTTCCTGGAAATAGTAAATTACTGCAACTACATAGATGAAGGCAAACTGCTGAACCACGTAATTTCTTGTGCCGTGTGATTACCTTATGTGTGTGTTATTTTTCTATCTATTTTTTGTCTCTCACATATCTGAGAATTTGTGAATATTCCCCACACTTCTAATTATTTTTAATTACATTCTTGTCTTAACAAAAAAATAAACCAACGAGATTTTAACATGAAATTAATCACCCACAATCACATAGATTATACCTTAATGTGTTAAAATGCATATTAACAATTAAATCTTGATGTGATTTGATTTTTGATCAAGTCATCTGATTGCCATTTTTTTTTTATGTCGTTTTGATTGTGGTGAAGTCTTAAAGTGCAATTCATGATCATCAGATGGTTTAAATGACAATTTTGATCCTGGATTATTTTAAAATTATGATTTTACCCCTGTGGACTCCTCAATTGCAAAATAGGGTCTCTACAACAATACTGAAGAAGTTATAGGTTAGGTGAAAGGCTTGGCAAAGACTGTTGATGAAGCAAATAGGCTTTTACTTCTGAGTTCACATCCCATTGCTAGTGAGAAGCCTCAAATGTAGGATGTAGGGTCCGGGTTTGAGCACTTCTACGGGTTGAGAGAGTGGACCCAAGCCCAACTTACCCCGCAATGAATTTATAGAGAGTGGGTTCAAGAACTAGGCCCTAATGAGGAATGCAACCGCCATGCATGGTTGCATGTGGGTTTAATAACCAAAACGTGAATTGGGATGCGTAATAATGCTCCTCGGACTTACTTTCCAGAGCTTGAAGTTCTCATTATTCCTTTGAAGATTGATTACCAGATTTTCTCAGAGAATACAGGTTGCTATAGTACCTTTTAGTTCAGATCTTCGGTCCTTTCTTTCAAGAGGGACTCCTTACATTATATAGACCTCTCTCAATTAATCCTAGCCTTACATTTGTTGATCAGGCAAGCCACCACTTGAGAGCCTGTCACATCAGCCGCATTCCCATTCCTCATGTGGGTTGCAGCACCCAAGACAACACTGTTCAGGAGTCCTATCCTCATTAATGCAGCCAGGATGTTAGTTGAGGGCATTTAATGTGGAGGAGACAGTTCATCCGGGACTTGCTCCTCCACCATGCTTCCGCTGCTGACGCGTTGTACTTGCTCTTTCCTCTTTGGATGCTTAGGAAGACTCTCCTTGATGGTGTGTTGCTTGTCCACTTTATGGTCTCGGTCGTCCGAGGAAGGAATCGTCCTCAGCACTGCTTCTTGGGCAACTGGGCTTTTTACTTTCATCCTCAGACCTTGGACGCCTCCTCGGCGTGGGCCTTTGGGCCTAGTACGAAGTGGGCCGGGGTTGCCTAACTTGCTGGCCCCACAATAGCCCCTTAAAATCTTGCTGTCCGCATCCTCGGGCGGAGAGGAGGATTTTGACATCCTCGGGCCTATTTTGTGTCCAATCGAGTCGTGTCCCCCATCAGTGTTGAGGTCTTTTCATCTGCCCAAGACGCGTTACTGACGCTTCGGCGCGCGTAACGTGTCCTTCATTAAATTCAGGCAGCTCTGTGCTCCCCACGTTCAACGAAAGGATGACAATCTAACGGTGGGGATTCGCCTAGCATTTATAGGTGGGAAAACCCGTACGGTTCCTCGATTTGGGGTATAAATACCCCCTCGAACTGCTCTTCCTCTTTTTTACTCGCAATCAAGAGCTCTTGCGCATACATCCTAAGTCCAACCAAATTTTCGCCTACATCTCCAGCACAAAAAGCCTGTCCGAGGAGCTTTTCCTCATCTCTGTAAGTTGCTCTATCCCTCTCTGAGCTTTCTTCCTCTCTACTCCTCCTCCTTTTTCATTTGCTCCTCCTTAGCTCCCTTAGGCATCACTTGGGATGGGTAGGTTTAAGAAGTATGTCTACACTGAGGAAGCGATGGAGAAATTCATCGCCGACTATAAGATACCCAGCAACGTGGGCTTGAGGTACTGTGAGGAAGGGGAGTGGCTCCTTCGGAGGAAGGAGGGCGAGGTGGTGATTCCCATCGTTGCCTTCCTCGAAGGTGGCATGAGAATCCCCATGGGGCCGGTGATGAGGGGCTACCTGACGTACTTCTGGCTAGCCCCCACCCAGTGCGCCACCAACGTCTTCAGAATCTTGGGATGTGTGGACGCCTTGAACGAGAAGATGGGGCTAAGGTTGACCCATCACGATGTAAACTGGTGTTACAACCTCCAGTGCCTGAAGGGCAAGTCGTACTACATGAAGACAAGGAACAACAGGGTCCGGCTTATCCAGTGCCTCCCTGAGTCCAGCAAGGGGCTGACCAAGGACTTTCTCATCGTGTCCGGAGAGTGGCACGATGGCCTTCACTACCCAACGACGGAGGGGACTCCAGGTGGGGCAGTGGGAGTAGAATGGGGGTTCAAAGATTTTAGTTTATTTTATTCTTTATTTCATTCATATTTTTTTTCACCGTTTGGATGCTAACACGAATGTGTCTTCTTTCTGCAGATCCGCACGCCTACACGCGTCACTTCAGCCTGGTTAACAGGGAGGACTTGCAGAAGGTGCTAAGGGCAGCGGTTTTCGAGAACGAAGCTGACCATCAAGTTAGAGCTGCTCACAAAATCTTAGGGTACACCCCGATCCAAAAATTGTTCGCGACTCCGAAGCACGTGATCAGAGCAAAAGACCCTTGGCTGCGGAAAATAACTGTGACCGAGGACGGGTTCCAATTCCCCGAGGAGCTCTCTACCCCAGAAGGTGTTACATTGGCAGGCCCCTCTTCCTCCCATAGATCCGCTGAGGCCCCAGAAGAGGACCTAGAGAGGGAAGAGGAAGTTACTGACTTTGGCCCTACCAAGGACGAGTTTGACGTGTTTGAACAAGTCCACCAGTCAGAGGACCATCTTGGGGATTTGAGTGACCCTCGCCTGACCGAAGCAGACTTCCTTACGTCAGAATCCCCTCCTCGACTTGAGATGGGTTACAAGAAGAAATCCCAATCTAGTCTGTTCGACCTAATCGAAGGCCAACCGGGGAAGTCTAAGCCAAAGCTTCCTCCTCCTCCTCCTAAGACTCATCCCGCCAGACCAGGTCGGCCTCTACCCAATCTAGGCTTCCCCCTCCTCCACCTCAGACGAGTCCGCCGTCCAGGCACAAGCCCACTAATCCTAAACAGGAAAAGGATAAGGGCAAAAGGCCTATTGAGGACAGGTCTGGGTCCACGCAGGAGGGGAACGACACTCGACGGCCCTCGAAACAGCTGAAGATAGGCTCTCGAGGTCAAGATAAATAGGTCGATGCCCAACCCGAGGTCCAGGCCTGGCTTCCCACCCCAATGCTCCATGGGGGACCTCTGAGGGATGACTCCTCCTTCAGGGATTTTAGAGAAGGCGAAGGTGCGTATGTGGCTGACGCGCTGGAAAGGTACCTCTTACTTCCTGCGGACATGGTGGAGCTGGGGACTATGAGGTCCTCAGCCTTAAGCGATATTTGGGAATGGTAACACCCTCAACACTTGTGATTTTTTCTGGCTTCAGTTTTTCTTCCTTTTTCTGAGCTCGGCTCATTATGTATCTGTTTTGTTTGGCAGGCCGTCCAGGCCACTTATAGGCTAGAGGAGGTGGCCCACGACCAAGGAAAGGCCATGGATGCAGAGCGTGAGAAGCGCTTGGAGGCCACTCGGACCCTCAAGACCTCCTAGGACGACCTCGCCGCAGCCTGGGAAGAGCTGAAGGCGATAACCAGGGCTCGAGACAACGCAGTGTCCGACCTCGCTGGTTTCCAGAAGCAGATCGAAGATCAGACGAGGCGTCTGGGTGAGGCGGAGGAGCAGTTGAAGATCGTAAAGAAGCTGATTGCTGATCTGACGAAGAAGGCGGCTGCTGCCGAAGAGGCCAGAAAAGTGGCTGAATGGGCCAAAGATGAAGCTGTGAAGGCCAAGGCTGAGGCAGACCATGGTAGGGATGAGGCCTGGGCCTCTAAAGAGGAAGCCGAGGAGGCAGCTTATGCTGCAGTGGTGGCCGAGACGGAAGTTGCCTTTAAGGCTCAAGTCCCTAGGGTATGCAGGTGCTACTGCTCCCAGGTTTGGAAGAAGGCTCTCAAACAAGCTGGAGTCGAGGCCTTATCTGACCTATGGAAGGAGGAGAGTGTGTACTACCCCCCTGCCATCCGCGAGGCTGTTCCAGATGGCTCTGAGGCCGAGGAGGCTGCTGAGGAAACTGCTGCTACTCTGGGTGAGGGAGCCTCGGTCGCTGGACCTACTGGTAAGCCTGTTCAAGGGAGTGATCCTCCCGAGGTGGTTCAACCGAGTGAAGGCCCCAATGAGGATGCGCCCCAACAGGTTGCAAAGCTTTCCTCCGATGCCCAGGTTTCTTCCGCTGAGGAGGCAGCTATTCCTGCCGTGCCTCTGCAGGCTATTCCGCTCAATCAGAGCTCAGAGGATCCTGAGGCTGCCATGGACCAGCCACCCACTAGGGCGGGCAATTAAGTGGAAGGAGTAGGCTCCTTGGCGTCTCTGCTTGCCTTGTTTTTGGCCGTTTCTTTTGCCTTTGCATCTTTTTTTTTTTTTTTTTTTTTTACATTGTAATGTGACTCCTATCATGTAACTACTATGGACTTAATGCAATGTGATTCTTATTTCTTTTTCTATTTGTTCTGGCTGTTTGTTTATTTGCACGTTATCCGCCCTTTTTTTTTTGTATAATTTTAACTTCAATTGCACCTCGGCCAATCGCGGCAGTAATTATTATAACGTGAGGGCGTGTATGCTTGGGCGGACCTTTTATGTCCTAAGGACTAGGTAGAATCTTTTTGAAGTAGACACTTAGAATCTTTCTGAAGTAGTTAGTTTCCCCATAGGCTTGAGTCCGAGGACCATGCAAGGCCTTGGTTCTGTCTAACACTTAGAGTCTTCTGAAGTAGTTAGTTTCCCCATAGGCTTGGGTCTGAGGACCATGCAATGCCTTGGTTCTGTCTAACACTTAAGTCTTCTGAAGTAGTTAGTTTCCCCACAAGCTTGAGTCCGAGGACCATGCAATGCCTTGCTTCTGTCTAACACTTAGTCTTTTGAAGTAGTTAGTTTCCCCATAGGCTTGAATCTGAGGACCATGCAATGCCTTGGTTCTGTCTAACACTTAAGTCTTTTGAAGTAGTTAGTTTCCCCATAGGCTTGAGTCCGAGGACCATGCAATGCCTTGGTTCTGTCTAACACTTAGTCTTTTGAAGTAGTTAGTTTCCCCATAGGCTTGAGTCCGAGGACCATGCAATGCCTTAGTTCTGTCTAACACTTAGGTCTTTTGAAGTAGTTAGTTTCCCTATAAGCTTGAGTCCGAGGACCATGCAATGCCTTGGTTCTGTCTAACACTTAGTCTTTTGAAGTAGTTAGTTTCCCTATAGGCTTGAGTATGAGGACCATGCAATGCCTTGGTTCTGTCTAACACTTAAGTCTTTTGAAGTAGTTAGTTTCCCCATAGGCTTGAGTCCGAGGACCATGCAATGCCTTGGTTCTGTCTAACACTTAGTCTTTTGAAGTAGTTAGTTTCCCCATAGGCTTGAGTCTGAGGACCATGCAATGCCTTGGTTCTGTCTAACACTTAAGTCTTTTGAAGTAGTTAGTTTCCCCATAGGCTTGAGTCCGAGGACCATGCAATGCCTTGGTTCTGTCTAACACTTAGTCTTTTGAAGTAGTTAGTTTCCCCATAGGCTTGAGTCCGAGGACCATGCAATGCCTTGGTTCTGTCTAACACTTAGTCTTTTGAAGTAGTTAGTTTCCCCATAGGCTTGAGTCTGAGGACCATGCAATACCTTGGTTCTGTCTAACACTTAGTCTTTTGAAGTAGTTAGTTTCCCCATAGGCTTGAGTCCGAGGACCATGCAATGCCTTGGTTCTGTCTAACACTTAGTCTTTTGAAGTAGTTAGTTTCCCCATAGGCTTGAGTCTGAGGACCATGCAATGCCTTGGTTCTGTCTAACACTTGGGAGTGGTCGTCTGAACGTGAGAGACATAATCATGGCGAGCTTAAAATCTGAATCAAAAGAAACTTTTTCATTAATAATAATACCTTTTTAGGTTATTTACATTCCATGGGCGAGGTACAGGTCTTTCGTCTAAATCTTCTAAATAATATGCACCTATCCCTGCTACTGAGGTAACTCGGTAGGGCCCCTCCCAGTTGGGTCCCAGCTTTCCCCAAGAAGGGTTCTTGGCAGCCTCTACGACTTTTCTCAGCACCAGGTCCCCCGGTGCTAGTGGTTTGAGCTTCACATTGGTGCCATATCCCTGCTTGAGCTTTTGTTGGTAATAGGCCAGCTGGATCATTGCTCGTTCCCTTCGTTCGTCTACCAGGTCCAGGCTCCTCCCCAGCAGTTCATCATTGCTGCCTGGAGTGAAAGAGCACGTCCTTAGCATCGGGAAGTTTGTTTCTAGAGGGATCACTGCCTCGAAACCATAAGTCATGGCAAAAGGTGTTTCCCCCGTTGACCGCCGAGACGTAGTCCGATACGTCCAAAGAACGTGGGGCAGCTCCTCTACCCATCTCCCCTTGGCGTCGTCCAGTCTCTTCTTAAGCCCATTGACGATGACCTTGTTGACAGCCTCGGCCTGTCCGTTTCCCTGAGGGTAGGCGGGCGTTGAGTATCTGTTTGTGATCCCAAGTTCACAACAGTACCTCCTGAAGGCCTTGCTATCGAACTGGAGCCCGTTGTCCGAGATAAGGGTGTGTGGGACCCCAAATCGTGTGATGATGTTCCTCCAAAGGAATTTCTTTGCGTCTATGTCCCTGATGTTGGCCAGTGGTTCGGCCTCGACCCATTTGGTGAAGTAGTCCGTGGCCACCAACAGATACTTCTTATTCCCTGGCACTTTGGGGAAAGGTCCTACAATGTCCAAGCCCCATCGGGCGAACGGCCGGGACTGGACAAAGGATTAAGGACCCCTTCTGGCTAGTGAATATTTGGGGCGAACCTTTGGCATTGGTCACACTTCTTGACATACTCTAGGGCCTCTTGCTGCATTCCCGGCCACCAGTATCCTTGTGTAACGGCTCGGTAAGACAGGGATCTCCCTCCTGTATGGCTCCCACAGATTCCCTCATGCAGCTCTTCGAGTAGTAATTCTACTGCTTCAGGGTGGACGCACAGCAGGTATGGCCCAGAGTAGGAGCGCCTGTATAGTTTGTGATTCTTGGACAACCAGAACCGAGGAGCTTTTCTTCGTACTTTCTCAGCTTCTGACTTATCTTTGGGCAGGATATCATCTTTGAGGAATCTCACTATGGGGTCCATCCAGCTGGGACCCACCTCAACCTGATGGATGGGGATCGCTCCCTTTGCCACCTCCCTCACTCTCTCCAGATGCTCCACGAGTATGATCCGAGGTAGGCCCTCTGCCGAGGAAGTTGCGAGTGTGGCTAATGAATCGGCATGGCTGTTCCCACTTCTGGGAATATGAGACAAGCTAAAGAGGCCGAACTCCGACTGCAAGCGCTTGACCTGGCTCAGGTATTCTTGCATTCTCGAATCTCTGGCCTCCATCTCTCCCTTTACCTGTCCTACCACCAATCTCGAGTCTGAGAACATCTCCACCGACTTTCCTCCCATCTTCTGTACCATGACCATCCCTTGCAGTAATGCCTCATACTCAGCTTCATTGTTTGTGGCCGAGAATTCGAGCCTTAGGGACTTCTCTATGACATGATCTTTAGGGGATACTAAGACAAGCCCCACTCCGGACCCCCTCTGGTTCGCCGCGCCATCAACATATACCTTCCAACATGGTGATCCCGGGGTGGAGAATGCCCCAACTAATTTCTAATCAAAGCTCCTCTCCTCGGCTGCCACTTCTACAGCTGGTTCAGCGAACTCGGCCGTCAAATCTGCTAGGACCTGGCCTTTTATGGAGGTCCGAGGCATGTATTTGTCGTCAAAAGCCCCCAAAATTGTGTTCCACTTCGTGATTCTTCTTGTGTAGTTAGCGGTCCGAAGTACAGACTTCAAGGGCAGTCGGGTTAGGACAACCACCGTGTGAGCTTTGAAGTAATGGGGGGGCTTTCGCGTGGCATGGACCACAACCAGTATGGCTTTCTCTAAGGGTAGGTACTTGACCTCCGCTTCATGTGGCGACTTGCTGACATAATAAACTGGCTTTTGAACGCCATTGTCATCCCGTATCAGTACTAGGCTCACTGCGTGGGGCGCTACAGCAAGGTATGCGTATAGGACCTCGTCGGCCTCGAGATTGGACATGATAGGCGGCCGGGATAGATACTCCTTGAGTTGCTGGAAAGCTACGACACAATCCTCAGACCACTCAAATCCTTTCCACTTGTTGATCAGGAGATAGAAGGGCCTGCACCTGTCAGCCGACCTAGAAATGAATCAGTTCAAAGCCGTGATCATCCCAGTAAGCTTTTGGACCTCTTTGGGGTTCTGCAAAGGCTTTAGATTATGAATAGCCTTGATTTGGTTAGGGTCGACTTCGATTCCCCTATGGGTGATCATGTATCCCAAACACTTGCCAGAGCCTACGCCAAACGAGCATTTTGAGGCATTTAGGCGCAACTTGTGCTTTCTCAGGACATCAAATGTGCGGCTGAGGTTCCCCAAGTGTTCGGACACCAGTTTGCTCTTCACCACCATATCGTCAACATAGACCTCAATGCTCTTGCCCAGCATTGGCTCAAACATTCTTGTCATCATCCTTTGATAAGTGGACCATGCGTTCTTCAGACCGAACAACATTACTTTGTAGTGGTAGTTCCTGACGGGCGTCACAAAGGCTGTCTTCTTCTGATCTTCCAGGGCCAGTGGTATCTAATGATAGCCTTGAAAGGCGTCTAGGAAGCTCATCCGAGGATGGCCCGTGGTTGCATCAACCAGCTGGTCGATCTGAGGCATGGGGAATGGGTCCTTCGGGCATGCTTTGTTCAGGCCCATGAAGTCTACACAAACACTCCATTTTCTGCTCTTATTCTTGACCACCACAGTGTTGGCTAGCCACTCGGGGTAAAAAACCTCTTTGATAGCTCCAGCATGCTTAAGCTTATTGACCTATTCCCTGATCGCATCAGCATGCTCCTTCGAAGGGCGCCGGGGCGGCTGCTTCTTGGGAATCACGGATGGGTTGACATTAAGGTGGTGACAGATGAAGGATGGATCAATCCATGGGGCATCGCAAGAATCCCATGCGAACACGTCGATATTACTTCTGAGGAACTCAGCCAGCTCCTTCTGCTCAATGGGAGGCAGCCGAGCCCATACCCGAAAGAACTTCTCTGGATCGTTATCAATTACCACTTTCTCTAGGTCCTCACATTTGGCTTCCTCGGCAGCTGTACCAGGAGGCGCCACCGGGGTCTTTGATTGCTATAAACCTTCCTCAGTAGTGGCCGAGGGCTATGCGTCGAGCCGATATGATATGGCAGCCATCGTGCACTACCTCACTATGGGTTGGCAACCGCGGATCTCTAGAACCTGGTCCCCTGATGGGAATTTCACCTTCTAGTGCAGGGAGGAGGCAACCCCCCCCCCCCCAAAAGTGTGGAGCCAGGGCCTTCCTACGATGGCTGTGTAGGGGGAGTATGTGTCCACCATTACGAAGTTCACCTCCACCACTTTTGGGCCGGTCTGTATGGGCAGCATGATCATGCCCTTTGGGATGACAAGCTTCCCATCGAAGCTCATTAGGGGGGAGCTGTAAGGCGTCAAGTCCTCCGGTTTTAGCCCCGGCCCCTTGTAGAGGTCTGGGTACATGACCTCGGCCGCACTGCCATTGTCCACCATCACTCTCTTCACGTCGTAGCCCCCAATTCTGAGGGTGATCACCAGAGCGTCATCATGGGGTTGGGTGGTCCCTATCTTGTCGTCCTCTGAGAAGCTCAAGGGTGGGCGGAAACTCCTCCTAGCCCTCTTCGGCTCTGTATGGGACTCCTCGGCAGGCAATTGGGCTAGAGACAACACTCGCAAAGGGCGCGTGCCCGTTCTTCCTGGTGCCGCCAGGATTACGTTAATCGTGCCAGCGGGCTACCCCATGGCGGTATCCCTCTGTGGCTCCTGGTATGTTTGGCCCTGATGATTATTGGGATGGTGCAGGAGGTGCTTCAGCTTTCCCTCCCAGACTAGCTGGTCCAGGTAGTTCCAGAGGTTCTTGCAGTCCTCCGTGGTATGCCCGTGGTCCTGGTGGTATTGGCAGTAGCGATTCTGATTGCGCCTCTCAGGTTCCCCAGCCATCTTATTCGGCCACCTAAAGTATGGTTCGTTCTTTATCTTTTCCAGCACCCTATGTATGGGCTCTCGGAACACGGCGCTGACAGTCTGGGCATTGGTCGCTCCAGATTGTCCACCGAAATCCCTCCTCGGGCGGGCGTTGTTATACCGGTCCAACCTGAAATCCCTCCTCTCCTAAGGGATAACCTTCTCCTTCCCCTTGCCTTGTAGCATATCTTCCTCTACCCGCTTGTATTTATCGATCCGATCCATCAACTGCTGCACGCTGGTGGCAGGCTTACTAGTTAAGGACTTCCTCAGGTTGTGCCCCATTGGTAGTCCGTTCTTGAATGTATTGATGGTGACATCGTTGTACTTGCTGTCCAGCTCATTGTAAACCTCCCAATACTTATCCGAGTAAGCCTTGAGAGTCTCCCCATCACGCATGGATAGGGACAGTAACGCGCTCATGGGCCGAGGAGGCTTGCTATTTGTAACAAAACGGGAACTAAAGGCCTGGGTCAGCTGTCTGTACGAGTCTATGGAATTCGTTCTTAGGCCATTGAACCACCTCATTGCCACAGGTCCTAAGCTGGATGGGAAGACTTTGCACATCAGCGCCTCGTTCTTAGAGTGGACAGCCATCCTCTGGTTGAACTGGCTCACATGCTCCACGGGGTCCGTTTTGCCGTTGTAAACAATGAAGGTTGGCTGCTGGAACTGCCGAGGGAGCATTACCTCCTCTATACGACGCGTGAAGGGCGACTTGGAGAGCCGATCCAGCGCCTTGCTCATGGCGTCACTCCCTAAGCCCCTAGGAGTTGGGCTGTCACGCTTACGCCTTTGGTAACGCTCCTCCTCGTGAGAGAAAGTCTCGCTCAGGGGTGTTCTTGACCTTTGCCTGTATTCGTCATCACTTTCGTCGTCAGAAGGCAGGTCAGGGCTGGGTTCAGACCGTCTTCGCCGTGCACGGCGCAGCTTTCTCTTCAAATCATCTATCTCGCGCTGCATGGCCACTTTATCATCCTGTCTCTGGGATGCGTGGCTATGGGCCTCTTCCGACCGTGGGGCGTGGCCATTGTCGTGCCTCTGGGGTACGTGCCCGTCCCGGCAGGTGTGGCTTCCGCTAGTTGTTGAGGTATGCACGCTTCTCTCTCGAAATCGTCCGTTCTCCTCTTTTTGACCGCGCCTGGGGTCGCCATAGTTACCCTGGTGCTGGGATTTAGCCAGTTCAGGTCAATGGGGATTTCCTTGGTGAGGGCCTGATCCTACCATGCTTGGCTGTTGTCCTTACTAGCGCACAAGTTCTTCCCACAGACGACGCCAATTGTAGGGTCCGGGTTTGAGCACTTCTACGAGTTGAGAGAGAGGACCCAAGCCCAGCTCGCCCCGCAATGAATTTATAGAGAGTGGGTTCAAGAACTAGGCTCTAATAAGGAATGCAACCGCCATGCATGGTTGCATGTGGGTTTAATAACCAAAACGTGAATTGGGATGCGTAATAATGCTCCTCAGACTTACTTCCCAAAGCTTGGAGTTCTCATTATTCCTTTGAAGATTGATTACCAGATTTTCTCAAAGAATACAGGTTGCTATAGTACCTTTTAGTTCAGATCTCCGATCCTTTCTTTCAAGAGAGAGTCTTTACATTATATACACCTCTCTCAATTAATCATAGCCCTACATTTGTTGATTAGCCAGGCCACCACTTGAGAGCCTGTCCCATCAGCCGCATTCCCATTCCTCTTGTGGGTTGCAGCTCCCAAGACAGCATTATTCAGGAATCCTATCCTCATTAATGCGGTCAGGACGTTAGTTGAGGGCATTTAATGTGGAGGCGACAGTTCATCCGGGACTTGCTCCTCCACCATGCTTCCGCTGCTGACGCGTTGTACTTGCTCTTTCCTCTTTGGATGCTTAGGAAGACTCTCCTTGATGGTGTGTTGCTTGTCCACTTTATGGTCTTGGCCGTCCGAGGAAGGAATCGTCCTCGACACTGCTTCTTGGGCAACTGGGCTTTTTACTTTCATCCTCGAACCTTGGACGCCTACTCGGCGCGGGCCTTTGGGCCTGGTACGAAGTGGGCCGGGGTTGCCTGACTTGTTGGCCCCACATAGGATATTTTGCTAGATTATATATGGAATTATGCCAATCCCTAATGTGGATTTTTTTTTCAATTAGTTCTTTTGTTTGTGTTTGGCTGGTAAGAAATGATGAGAAAATAAAGTTTCTGTTCAGAATAATTTGAAGAAACAAAAAGAAAAGTGTGAATTGGTAATGAACAATTATTTGGTGTCCTGTGTCAAACTTTAAAATTAAAAAAAAAAAAAATGGTGAGCAAAAACAACAAAAGGAAATAATTTGAAACATATTCAAAAGTTTAGAAATGAAAATGGATTCTTTAAAATTTATGGATGAAAAATGAACTCCCTAAAAATTTATGGTCAAAAATAATATTTTAACCTACAAAAGATGGCAAAATTTGCCAAATAGCACATTTTCATAAAAAATTTAGATGAATAGCACGCGAGTAAAATTATTTAGTTATGTAGCATTTTTTTGAAATTCGAGTTATTTAGTTATGTAGCATCTTTTTGGAATTCGAGTTTGTCAAACTCGAGTTCCAATCAGTATAGCTCACATCTCAATCTGATTTGGAATTAAAAAAAGAAAGTGGAACTCGAGTTTAGGAAACTCGAGTTCTACTTAAAAAAGAAAAAAAAAAAGGAAAAAACAAACTATTCCAACGGCAGAACTAAACTAGCACTACATACAGCAGCTCCAGACTACAGAGAATCATCACCACGAAACAAAACACCTCACTAAGTTTAACTTGCAAGAATGGAATTTGACTAGGACCACGTGCAAGAAGTCCACCAACAGCTGGTGGAAATAATTAAAGCTTTAAAATGAAACAGGGATTCTCCAAAAGGTACATAAAACTATTTTAAATAGATTGCCGAAGCTAAAGCATTGGGGAGACTCTAATTTTGGCTTTGATGTATAAACTGACTAATAAAGGTGGTAAATGAAGGAGGTTGATCAAAAGAAAATATGGATGCAATCCTTTTAAATGGCCAACAACACGTGCAGGAAAATCTCTGCCATTGTACAAGTCTCGTTAAAGTTAGCTAAGTTTCTTAATTTGTGAAGTTTCTCCTCTCCTGGGTAGCTAATGAAGTGGCTCATGAACTGAACTGGGTGTTTGGGTGTGAGTGTGACGATCCGATTTTGTAGGCCTTGTTCCTTGCTCCTTGAGGATTTGTCTTTTTTGGGCAGGCCTTGGCTTCTGAAGCCTAAGTTGGTTTTTTATTTATTTATTTATTTTTATTTTTAATTTCAATTTATGGCTAACTATTTCATAATGATTTATCTTATCATTAGACTAAGACACCAACTAATTTTTGGTATAGGCAATATTCAAACCTCAGATCTTTTATTCGATGACAATATTTTATTAGTTGTGATGGGACCACAAAACTTTCCTGATTCGTCCACGAGGCTCGTCCACATCCAGAGCATGCCCATTAAAACTCTCGTCCAGGATGATATCGTCCTGGAAGTGTCCTGGTCAATATCGTCCTGGAGAACACGTCCTGGACAAGCTCGTCCTGAGTGAGATCATAACTCTTCACTGCGAACCGTTGCCAGCAACGGTTAGAGAAAATAAAGCCAAGGAATATAACTTCCATGGCAGTTACGAGAGTTATCTCCAAGTTTTCTGGACCCCGCAACAACGGGGGAAGTTACATAAAAGAAATAACTGTTTATACGCACTATATAAGCATTCTACGAGAAGGTAAATGTATTTAGTCTTTTCCTCCAATATACTTGGAATCACACAAAATACTGACTTTGCCATTAGAGGTTTCTTGGCCGGCCTCCACCGGTCTCCTCTGATTTTCTTGTTTGTTTTTTCAGAATTCACCAACAGCCTTTAGATCGTTAGCGTTCGGGACTTTCAGCTTACTGATTTCTGAGGAATTATCAGTTGGCGCCGTCTGTGGGAAAGAATATTTGTCGCGCTCGAACTTTATTTGTTAAAGTTCTGCGATTTCTTTCTCTGACAAAAGGCTGAAATGGTCCAGACAAGATCAAGTGCTACTAGTCCAGGCCCTCAACAGAGCAGGGACGCCTCCAGTAACGCTCATCGTGAACGTCAATCAGCGCCCACCATGCAACCATCTTCTGTCCAACACGTGCAATCCATGGCCTCTGCTATGGCGGAGTTAACCCGCCAAAACCAGGAGTTGGTCAGAGAACTTAATTTAAGGAGGCAGCGTCATGAATGGAACACTGAAGGACAGGCCCAAAGTCAAGAAGATGGAAGGAATATTGAACCTGAAAGTCAGTCAAGGGGTACTGCTTCATGAAAGGTACCTCATTTGGAAAGGGAAATGGATCAAATGAGAAGAGTTATGGATGAGATGAGGGAGAATATGAGGAAGACGAACCCTGTAGAAGATTTGGTTCACATAACTGATTCCTTCTTTGTGGCTTCCATCAATGCTCACCCTTTGCCACCCAAGTTCAAGATGCCTTCGTTGGATTCGTATGATGGGACGCGGGATCCTTTTGATCATATTGCCACCTTCAAAACTACCATGCACCTTCAAGGGGTTCCAGATGAAATAATGTGCAGAGTTTTCCCTACTACCCTTAAAGGACTTGCACGAGTGTGGTTTAGCAAAATACCTCCTAACACAGTGACATCCTTCGAGGAGTTAAGCAAGTTGTTTGTCAATAATTTTATCGGAGGGCAGAGGCACAAACGTTCTTCGTCCAACTTGCTAACCATAGAGCAAGGAGAGAATGAAAGTTTGCGGTCCTTCATCACGCGGTTCAACAGGGACGCCTTGGCAGTGGACGAGGTGGATGATAAACTCCTTTTGGCGGCTTTCTATAATGGGGTTCATTCTAACTTGTTCATCCATAAGTTATATGAGTAGGAGCCTTAGACCATGGCTGAACTAGTCCATTCAGCCAAGAACTTTATGAATGCAGAGGATGCTATCATTGCCAAGAAGAGGAAGAGAGTTGAGAAAATGGAAGCTAACCCAACGCGTCATTCGGAACAAGGTCCTCGTCCTAAGAAGGGACGAACAGAAGATAGGAAAGACCGAGCCAAGAAGGCAGGTCCTTCAACGCAGAATCAACAGTACACGCCGTTAAACATGCTGCTTGAACAAGTCCTCATGCAAATCAAGGACTACCCTACTTTGAAGTGGCTAGAGAAACTGAAGGGAGATCCTAACAAGCGCAACAAGAACAAGTATTGTCGCTTCCATAGAGACCATGGGCATGACACAGATGAATGTTTCGATTTAAAACAACAAATTGAGAATCTCATTAGACAAGGGAAATTGAGGAATTTCCTTGGACGAGATCACAAAGACGAGAAATTGAAAGGGAAAATAAAAGAGTCGTCGCGACCCCCACTTGGAGAAATAAGAGTAATTATAGGTGATTCAACAGGTCAGTCATCTAAGTCAAGAAAGACATACCTGAAGGTAGTTCAGAATGTTCAACTCTCTAGACGGTCTCCCAGGACGAGACACAGACGAGCAGGCGATCACTTTTACAGAAGAAGATGCGGAGAGAATTCACCACCCTCATGACGACGCTATTGTCATCACCTTAGTTATTGCTGACTATATAACTAGAAGAGTATTGATAGACAATGGAAGCTCAACAGACATTTTGTATTATCCAGCTTTTCAGCAAATGAAGATTGGACGAGACCAGCTCCATTCAGTACACTCACCTCTAGTGGGTTTCAGAGGAATGAAGGTACAGCCTGTGGGCACCGTTACGTTGCCAGTGGTAGTGGGGGCATATCTGCAGCAAGTAACCAAAGATGTAAATTTCCTTGTGGTAGATTGTTCGTCCTCTTACAATGCCATAATTAGAAGACCAACTCTGAATAGTTGGAAGGCAGTCACGTCCACTTACCACCTGTCAATCAAGTTCCCTACAGAACATGGGGTAGGACAAGTGCAGGGAGACCAGCTAGCAGCAAGGGAGTGTTATTTGGCCATGCTTGCCATGGACGAGCAACAACAGACGATGAGCATCGAAGAAAGGAGAATTGTGGCTGAACCCACCAAAGTGTTAGAAGATATTTCCTTAGATGAGAACAACCCTGAGAGATGTACCAGGATTAGGGCAGATTTAGAAGAAGAGATTAGGAAGGACCTCGTCCAGTTTTTGAAGAAAAACACTGATGTATTTGCTTGGAATCATGAAGATATGCCGAGTATAGATCCTAGCGTCATCACCCATCGTCTAAAGGTATGTCCTTCCTCCAAGCCAGTGCGGCAAAAGAAAAGGGTGTTTTCCCCTGAGAGAGATAATGCTATTAAAGACGAAGTTCAGAAATTGATGGCGGCAAAGTTTATACGAGAAGTGTACTATCCAGATTGGTTGGCCAATGTAATAATGGTCAAAAAGGAGAACGGCAAGTGGAGGATGTGTGTAGATTTTACTGATCTAAACAAAGCTTGCCCCAAGGACAGCTATCCATTGCCGCGCATTGATCAACTAGTGGATTCTACCGCATGCCACAAATTATTTATTTTTATGGATGCTTTCTTAGGGTATAACCAAATAAGGATGGACGAGGCCGACCAGGAGAAGACATCATTTGTTACTAGTCAAGGCTTATTCTATTATGAAGTAATGCCCTTTGGCTTGAAAAATGCTGGAGCAACATACCAACAACTCGTCAACCACATGTTCTGTCCTCAGATTGGACGAAACGTAGAAGTCTATGTGGACGACATGTTGGTGAAAAGCCTAGACGAGGGAAAACATCTGGACGACCTACAAGAGACCTTTAATACACTCAGGCGATACAATATGAAGTTGAATCCCAGGAAATGCGCTTTCGAAGTAGCGTCAGGAAAATTTCTTGGATTTATGGTTTCACACAGAGGGATTGAGGCAAACTCGGAAAAGATTAAAGCAATTCTAGATATGAAGCCTTCGCAAAATATCAAAGAAGTCTAGTCTCTTACGGGGCGAGTTGCTGCCCTCAACAGGTTTGTTTCTAAAGCTACTGACAAGTGTTTGCCATTTTTCAAGGTTCTAAAGAAAGCGTTTGAATGGACGAACGAGTGCCAAAGAGCATTTCAGGATTTAAAAATGTACCTCGTTACAACTCCGTTGTTGAGTCCGTCCATCATGGGAGAAGAGTTGTTTTTATACCTGGCAGTGACCCCGCATGCCGTGAGCTCAGCCTTGATAAGAAAAGAAGGAAAAGTATAAAAGCCAGTGTACTATACCAGCAAGGCATTGAGGGGAGTGGAAGGATGATATCCGCTAATGGAAAAGCTAGCTTTTGCACTTATAATAGCCTCCAGGAAGTTGAGGCACTACTTCCAAGCCCATGTAATCAATGTTATGATAGACCACCCGCTTAAGAAAGCTATGAACAAGTTGGAAGCCGCAGGACGATTGGTCCAGTGGGCTGTCAAACTAAGCGAATTTGACATCCGATACCAGCCAAGGCATGCTATAAAGGCTTAGGCTTTGGCAGACTTTATCGCGGAGTTCACACCAAGCTACGATGATATAGTTAGAATGGAAGACAGTAAAAAATGGGTCATCCATGTAGATGGCTCGTCCACGCAACATGCAGGAGGAATAAAAGTGGTTTTGCAATCCCCTGAAGGAGATAACCAAACAACCAACAATGAAGTTGAGTATGAAGCCCTCCTTAAAGGGTTGGAGCTGGCTAAGTCTGTGGAAGCGAAGTCAATACTTGTCTTGGGAGATTCTCAATTGGTCATGGGTCAAATAAATGGGACGTGTGAGGCAAAGGAAGAACGGATGAAAAAATACTTAGAAAAAGTACTACGGCTTGTAAAGAAATTCAAGGAAGCTAACTTTATTCAAATCCCAAGGGAGGAGAACGTGGAAGCAAATATTTTAGCGAAGGAAGCCTCAGCAATTGGAGCTATGGACAAGTTTGATGAAGTTTAGTACATCCCAAGTATAGATCTTCCCAAAGTACAGCAAATAGGGAATGAAGAAAATTGGATGACCACAATAGTATTGTACTTGAAGGACGGAAAGCTTCCGGAAGGGAAAGATGAGGCCAGAAAACTCAGGGTTAGAGCAGCCAGGTATGTCCTTATGGACGAAGTTCTGTACAAGAGAGGTTTTTCACAACCTTATCTTAGATGTCTAGCTCTGGACGAGGAGAACTATGTGTTAAGGGAAGTTCATGAAAGAGCCTGTGGAAATCATTCGGGAACCAGATCACTCATCCACAAGGTCGTCCGTGCAGGGTACTATTGGCCAACTGTCCAAGCAGATGAAAAAGCTTATGTCAAGGTATGTGACCAATGCCAATGATTCAGTAATATCCCCAGACAACCATCAGAGTATCTCACCCCGATGATGGCCCCGTGGCTATTTGCTCAATAGGGCCTAGATATCTTAGGTCCTTTTCCCCTTGGAACCAGACAAATGAAATTCTTGGTGGTAGGGATAGACTATTTCACCAAATGGGTGGAAGCAGAACCCTTAGTGAATATCACGCAGCAGAATGTAAAGAACTTTGTCTGGAAAAACATCCTGTGCAGGTATGGGGTGCCCAAAGTGTTGGTGTCCGATAACGGACGACGATTCGACAATGCCCTTTTCAGAGACTTCTGCGAACACTTTGGAATCCAAAATCACTATTCCTCGCCCGCCCGCCCTCAAGCCAACGGTCAAGCCGAGGTTGCAAACCTAACCTTGCTGAAAATCATCAAGACTCGGCTTAAGGGGGCAAATGGAGTATGGCCAAATGAGCTACCTAGTGTCTTATAGGCGTACAGAACGACAATGCTACCTGGTGTCTTATGGGTGTACAGAACGACAGTGAGAACCCCTACAGGAGAAACTCCTTTCAAGTTAGCTTATGGGAGTGAAGCAGTTATACCTGCGAAAGTGCACATGACCAACCATAGAGTGACGATGTATCAAGATAAAGATAAGGAGGTACAACTCCGTGTAAACCTCGATCTAATAGATGAGGTAAGGACAGACGCAGAACAAAGGATGGCAAGGTACAAGAACCTCATGGCTAGGCAGCATGATGCAATGGTGAAGCCAAGATGATTCAACATAGGCGATCTCATCCTGAAAAGAATTTCTTTAGCCACCAAGAACCCAGCTCATGGGAAACTGAGACCTAATTGGGAGGGACCCTACAGAGTTATCAACTGGAAGAGACAAGGATCCTACTACTTGGAGGCCCTGGACGGGAGGAAATTGGAACATCCATGGAATGTTGAACACCTGAGGAGATATTACCAGTAGTACCAACCTAGACGAGCGTTATCCTGGACAAACTTGGTTATCCCTATAAGGAGCTTGTTTATCTACATATTTTCAGTATTATTTTATAATGTTATTTTATTACTAGTATGATGTGGTTATGGACAAAGTTATGGATTTGCTTGTATTTGTTTAACTCTTTAGAAGGCACCAACTCATAAGCATGTGTCTCATCTATGAACAATATTTATGCTATGTACATAATGTTTGTGTGAATTCCAGATTTCCATACTACTTTTGTACAAATCAATCCATAAAAAGGCTGAGAAGCCTAAGACGAGAAATTTCTCTGGACGCGGAGAATTAACGTCAATAAGCTTTTCTAAAAAGCAAAGCAAAGTATGCTCGTCCAAGAAAAGGACGAGGTGAAACTCTAGCTTCATTGTAAGTTCAAAGGATATCCGTCCATATAACGAACGAGGTAAAGTGTAATGCACGTCCAACCCATGGACGAGAAAATGCATGAGCACGTTTGTTAAAATGCCTACTGAAACAATTCAATTTGTGGACGATTGAAAGGTTATCTTATCTTCATAAAAGGTGATAACCAGCTAAGTTTAAGGACGAGTAATGTTGGCAATCATTTCACAAATATAATGTTATACTTTACAAAATTCTAAGTATAACAAGAAAATGCATGGCATTACCCCTATGGACGAGTAAAAATCCAAAATATCAAAAAGAAGTCTCGTCCATACAATAATAGAAAAGAAAATCCACTATTTTAAGGGCGGAACACCAATGTCCAAACTCCCTAATAAAAGTAATTGTTCAATGGCTCGTCCTAAAAACCTTGGATGAGCTTAATGTACTTGAGTTACATTAAAAAAAAAAAAAAAAAAAAAGGGTACAACTCAAATCTTGTTTTTAAGCAAAAGGGGCATTGTCCTTAGGTTCGTCCTAGGGAGGTAATGTGCTAACATCATCTTCAATATTGACGTCTTCTAAGCTCGTCTGGATGAGGGAGCTTGTGGTAGCACCAAGATTGAGCTTTATAGAGCTGAAGTCCAGGTTAGGGAAATTCTCAATGGCGTCTAGCCTGAAGTCCTCAAACCCAGCTACATAATTCCTGTCCAGCATATCAGTAAATTTCTTGGACGAATGAAATTCTACAACTGCATCTTCCTTGGCCTTCTCAAGAAGGGCACTCAGCTCGTTGTTCCTCTTTTGGAGGTCATCAAGACGAGTGTCCTTCTCAAGGACGTCACTCCTAAGCTCTTCATTAAGATTCCTCAACTCCTTCGCCTCGTCCATAGCTTTAGCAGCCACCTCAGCCCATTTCTTGTTCTCGTCCTTCACCTCTTTAATCCTCTTCTCCAACAAAACCCTCATCTTGTCTAGATCAGTTGCCTGCCTAGACGCAGCAATAAACTTGGACATTGCCTAGAAGGGTTAAGATTTGGTTAGAACCAAACAAATACATATTCTAGCAGTTGTTAAAGACGAGACGAAAAATGTCTATTTTGAAAAGATCATGAACACCAGAGTGCTTAAAATCCTTCAGGGACATATTGTAACAAGCTATCACGTCTGCGTCAGTCACTGCTGCTGTAACCCTCTCCCAAGCCAGGTCCTCGTTCCCAAGAAGGTGCTAAGGAACTTCCTTCGAAGGTTAAGACGAGGAGGGTGCATGAACTGTGGACGGGATCTTCTAAGACGGAGGGTCCTTAGGCTCTGAGCTAAGTATCTGTACTGGGGGCTCTGGATTAGGGACGAGAGGAGTAGGTTGAACGTCTTGATGCTTGGACGACTTACTTTTCTTCTCCCTACTGCGCCTACTTAGGAGATCACCCAAATCAACCCTCGACGATATATTTTTCCCTTTTTTGTCTGCCGATAGACGAGTTTGAGGTTGCATTCCCTGCTTAGTTACCTCATCCATCACCCCCTTGTTTTTGTTTTCTTTCATCATTGCCATTCCTAAAAAAGTAAAGACGTCAATTACCAAAAAAAAAAAAATGGTGCTTTCATTGAGAGAGCTTACGTTTACGGGTTGTAGTCTCGTATGCAAGAGCTTCGACAGAAGGCTCAAGACCTAAACCCCAGATGTCAAGACGTTGAAGACTTACTAGAGAATGGAACGCCCTATCAGTGTATAGACGAGCCTTCTGGATGCGTTCAATGTAAAGTCTACTTAAATGAGGTCGTCTAACACCTGTAAAAAAAAAAAAAAAAAAAGAGGAGATGAAGAGCTTAGAGTTAGACTTTTTGAACAATTACGAATAGAAATGAAGACAATGAATACCAAAGATAGGACAAGCATACCTTCAGGACAAAGGTTTCCTAACTCCCCTGTGTAGGGAGGAAATGGGTCCCTGTCAACCTCAGTAAGGTGTGCAGCCCAGAAACTTGAGACGAAGAAGAACTCCGTCTTCCAGTTCCTATCTGAGGAGACTAAAGACTTAATTAATCTATAATCTCTTCCCTTGACAGTGAATTGATAAAAGCCAAGGGATTGGTTAATTTCGGAAGGCTTGTAGCAATAAAGGAACTCGTCCACAGTAAGAGAACAGTTCCCCTCAAACACCTCCCTCCACAAAACTTGCATGGAGCCAACTAACCTCCATGCGTTAGGATTAAATTGACAAACTCCTAAACCTAACCTAGTCATCAGCTCCCTAGCAAAAGTATTTAGAGGTAACCTAAGACCCCCTAGAAGATAAGCCTCGTAAACCCCTATCCCAAGACGAGGCTGACAACACCACTCTCCCTCGACGGCTAACCTAAGGTTAAGCTCGTCTGGGATTTGGTACCATTTCTTAAGTAAATTTAATTTACTATCATCCGTCTTTGAAGCTACCCCTATGGCACAACTATAAACTACCTCCACCTCGTCTTGAACAGTAGACGAGGGATCACTCGTCCCAGCCTTAGAACCTAACTCAGATCTCATCCTAAGCTCTTCCTGAAAAACTTCCAAGGGAATTCCAGGGACCCTAGGCTCATACTCGTCTGTAGTGTTCCCTTCACTACTGCTATCACTATCACTAGAACCACTAAAACTACTAGGATTAGTATACTCGTCTATAGCCTTATCCACACTATCACTAGACGAGGAAAGCACAACCTCAGCCATCTTTAAAGAAAACTTAACTAAGGACGAAGATAAGGAAAATATTTGGATCTAGGATGAGGAAGGATGAGGAAGGAAATTTTACAAATGGGGAGGGTAACGGAGGTATTCTACTATTTATAGGCAGCAAACCCTAACACCTGAAGCGACATAACCAATCAACAAAAGACACATGGCATGCTTTTTGGTTAGATTAATCGACGTGATTTTTCACTAATAAGCTCATGACACATGGCAAACCAATCCATTCATGAAGACATATACGTCCTCAATTTCCTTGGATGCCTCATGGACAAGGGGGCAACTGATGGGACCATAAAACACTCCTGATTCATCCACGAGGCTCGTCCACATCCAGAGCATGCCCATTAAAACTCTCGTCCAGGATGATATCATCCTGGAAGTGTCCTGGTCAATATCGTCCTGGAGAACACGTCCTGGACAAGCTCGTCCTAAATGAGATCATAACTCTTCACTGCGAACCGTTGCCAGCAACGGTTAGAGAAAATAAAGCCAAGGAATATAACTTCCATGGCAGTTACGAGAGTTATCTCCAAGTTTTCTGGACCCTGCAATAATGGGGGAAGTTACATAAAAGAAATAACTGTTTATACACACTATATAAGCATTCTACGAGAAGGTAAATGTATTCACTCTTTTCCTCCAATATACTTGGAATCACACAAAATACTGACTTTGCCATCGGAGGTTTCTTGGCCGGCCTCCACCGGTCTCCTCTGATTTTCTTGTTTGTTTTTTCAGAATTTGCCAACAACCTTTAGATCGTTAGTGTTCGGGACTTTCAGCCTATTGATTTCTGAGGAATTATCAAGTTGAATTAATTAAAACCCACTTTTGAAGCTCAAATTTTGTAGAGTTTTTTTCTCTCTTTTTGTTTAATGAAATTTTTATCCAAGAAGGATTTTATTTTTTATTTTTTTTTTGTGCGGTGTGGTAGAAATTACCCTTTTTTTTTCTTATTTATGAATAACCTCATTTCATTGCAAAGAAATAAAAGAGGATACAAGGGAATCTTCCCCATCTTCACCTTCATGGCAAAAACAATAATATGGAATACTAGAGATGGGGAGGATTCCCATATTATTACACAAAAAGGTCCACTTAGCAATATTATGGAGCCATGCACAAAATGCTTGGAGGTCTAGGGGAGAAATGGTTCGAGTTGCAGGGTTAGCAGCATGTTGTAATTATCTCTAAAAAAAAAAGCAATATTATGGAGACATGGAAAAATGGGTTATGACTTGACAACCTAATTCGAACTTGAATCTTTTGACCAAGAGTAAAAACAGGCTGACTTGTGATCCGACTTTTTTTTTTTTTTTTGGTTAATCTAAATTGATATTTTTTTTAAATAAAAAAAATGATAATAAATTTAGACTTCTTGAATAAGTGCATAACTCAAACTCAATTAATAATTATAATAATAAAGCCATTGCCCACACTACTGCCAGCCCAACCACATCATTTTTATTTTTATTTATTTTTGGATCTGCCCAACCGCATCATTATGAAACAATATCTATGTTTTCTTTTTATATTTATCAATCTAAGTCCTGTTTTCTTTATTCTTACAACTCTTTTTCTAAATCAATAAATCAATTATGTATTATATATTTTTCTCGCCCTAGTTTCTCTCTGAGACTTTAGAGCGTAGAATCCTTCTTATCTTCCCTAGAATGATAAACCATCCCCTCCGTTAACCTTTCACAGCAGTAGGGTTTTCTTTGACCTCGATCCTCTGTACGTGTGGTCTAATCTCTTCTCCCTCTACCCTCTCAATACTGCTAAACTCCCATGGAAGAAATCCTGTATGACTGGAAAAAGCTATCGTTGACAGACGAGGAGGATGTAAAACTTACTCTGTCAAGATCAAAAAATCTACGAAGTAAGGAGTATGTACTGGCTACCAAGTTTCTTACGAAAAGAGCTCTCAACATGGAAGCAATAGGTCCCACTTTCAAACCCCTATGGAGAGCCAAAAAGGATTTCAAAGTGCGCAAAGCGGGAGATCATATTCTCCTATTCGTCTTTGAACTCAAAGCAAATGCAGAACGGGTTCTTGCCAATGAACCCTGGAGTTTTGATAAACACGCGGTCCTTTTATAGAGGTTTGATGGCTCTACACCGCCGAGATACATGAGGTTCACGAAATTGAAATTTTGGGTGCAAATATACGGTTTGCCGATGCGTATTCTGGATCCTGAGACGACAATCGAATTAGGAGAAACTCTCGGTCAAGTAACACCATGTGAGAATCCTAATGAGTTGGTGGGGGGTGATTTTTTACGTGTTCAAGTGGAGATCGATGCCTCAAAGCCTCTCTGTCGAGGTCGAAGAGTTGCACTGGACGATAATGAAGAAATCTGGATTTCATTCAAGTTTGAAAAATTACCCAATTTTTGTTATTGGTACGGTCTGATTTCACATGACGAGAAGGATTGCGACATCTGGTTAGCAAGAAAAGACATGAAAAAAACTGATGATGCCGAAAATCTCACCAGTGAGTTGCACAATGCTTGTACGCTCGAAACTGCACCTGCACAATAAAAAGGAGAAGACCTAACAGAGAGCACCGGTGTGGTGCCGGCCAAATACCCTCCGAAGGTCAAGTTAGGACTTGTTTCAACTCTAGAGTGCTAGAGAGGGGTTAATTGTGCGTACCTTGATTTGTGAGGGTATTGGGGCTTTTATAGTAGTAGAGGGTTGACCTTTCTTCCTTGGAGCAGAAGTCTTTTCCATATAGGAATCCATGTGAGCGTAGATTGCGGAGCCCTTTCCTTATAGGATTCTATCATTGAGCGTGGTGGCCAAGTAAAGGATTTACTGCAACCGTCGGCCTCTTAACCGTCGGCATCTTAACCGTCGGCTTCACTTCCACAACGAAAGGCCGTCAGTATTTAGAACATAATTAGTCCTTCGAGCCCGACAAGGGATCCGTTGGCACGTATTTTTCCGTCGCTAAGTAAACCGTCAGCCTCAGTATAGCCTGACGGGTTAGGCTTAGGGTACCGCTATGATTATTCCTTATCAGTTGCCCCCTACTCCATATCTCCGTCGGCCATAACTGACGGGTTATGGAGTTCATTCGTCCTTACCTGCTGCTCTGACCAGGAGAGAGAAAATAATTAAAAGCTGTCATACCAACATTAAATGCTAGGACACGTGGCGCGCTCGGGTTGGCTCCGCGTCTGGTTCGAGGGCGTCGCTTCGTCTTCCGTGCATTCCCCTTATATATATGTGGCCCACCTCTCCCCATTTTCGCTATCTCACTTTCACCGATTCCTGGAGAGACATCCGTCGCTTGTCTTCCGTCAGCTCTTGCCAACGTTATCTCCGTCACCTCTTTGGTCGTCACTTTCAAGGAACTTGTAAGTTCTCTTTTTCTTTGTTCCTGCTTTATTTCTTTTTTAAGCCGAGTCGTCATCCTAGGTGCTTAGATTACACCCGTCACTTGTAGGTAGTCAGATGTCGAGTGACGCGTCGAGTCAGTCGTCAGTCCGCGATGGAGCGGGCTACGACGATGTCTTTGGTTCGGGTAGTGAGTCAGAGAGCTCGTCCTGGTCTTCAGAGAGGGAGACGTCGGCCCAAACTCCTATCGAGGAGGTAGGAGGTCACGGAGACAATGGCCAGGAAAGGGTAGTAGGTGAGGGGAGTGACGAAGTGGAAGGAGAAAGATATAGTGACGGGGACGAAGGCAACGACGGGTCTAGTGAAGGGGATGAAGGTGGTGACGGGTCTAGTGAAGGGGATGAAGGTGGTGACGGGTCTAGTGAAGGGACTCCTGTGAGTCCTGGAGGCAACCGTCCCTTCCTTCTTCCCGAAGATTGGGCTGTCAATAAATTTCAACCAAAGATGACCGAAAAAATTTTTGGAGAGTTGCGTGTCCGTTTTCAGATCCCTGACCATATTCCTATCCGTCTCCCTGAGAAGGTGAGAAATGTTATACAGGAAGGACGGCAGATGTCGGCATGTATGATGCCATGTTTGCTGCCGGTCTGAGACTGCCCTTGATGGCCTTACACCGTCAGTTAGTTGACTTTCTTGGTATATTCGTCAGTCAAATTGCCCCCAATTCATGGAGAATTTTTATTGGTGCCGAGGTACTGTGGGGTTGTTTGAGTGGAGAGAATCGTCAGCTTTCTTTGGACGAATTCTTTTATTGTTATAGACCTCGGCACCTTTCTTCTTCCAAAGGGATGTACCACTTTGCCGTCAGGGAGAAAGGTCTTAGGTTGGTGTCTGAGACGCCGGATTCGAATAGAGCCTGGAAGAGCAGGTTCTTTTTCGTTGAAGGGACGGACTGGGTGTGCCGTCAGGAGGAATGGGAAACGATACCCCACGGCTATTTTGACAACACTTGGGCGTTTATAAAAGCATTGGGTTTTAGTCGTCAGCTTTTGACTTTAATTTAACCAAGTAATAATTTCGGTTTTTTATCGATTCTAACGCCGTCGGTTTGCTTGCACTTTTCAGCCCTCGTTCGCCCTTCCATAACTGGTGAGCAGGAGGACTTCATCCGTCGGGTTTTGGAGATTCCCTTAGAGGAGCGGTCGTGTCGAGACTTAATCACCCTCGACTACCTTCACGCTTTCTGTGGTGGTCCTGAACCGACGCCTGAGGCTCGAAGGCTAGAAGGATTCTCCCGTCACCGTGGGTTCCTTACCCTTTATCTTCGAAATTATCCTTGTATTACCGTTGGTTTTGCTAACGTGTTTCTTTCGTAGAGATGGATGTGGCCAGGCAACGGATAAGGGCTGTCGCTGCCCGTTTAAAAGGAGGAGAAGAAGGCACATGGGGAGACGGCACCCTCGTCGACCCCCAAGATCGTCAAGGGTTCTTCCAAAAGAAAAATTGACGGGGATAACAGCCGTCCATCTAAGAAAGCAGCCGTCGGTTCCGGGAGTGAGCCTCCAGAGAAGCCGTCGCCCAAGCCTAGTCATGGGGCAGGGAAAGGTGTAATGACCTCTTCCGGTCCCGTCCTGAAAGGGCCCCGTTGCCTGCTAACTCATAAGGATTTTGCTGTGGAGGCAGTAGAGTCCCTCATAAAGCCTGCAGACATAGATCCCTGTGATTTGTTGGCGACGGATGAGTTGGGGTCGTCAGCTTTGTTCGACCTCACTCGGGTAAGCCATCTCTCCTGGATGGTTCTTTCCTTTATCTTTTTAATTACTGACGGTTGTATTTTCTTCTAGGCCCTGGTTCGTGTGAAGGCGCTTCAGGACAGGTGCGTGGCTAAGGAGGGGGTCGTCGCTCGCGTGAATAAGCACAATGCCAACATGCGAAACCAGCAGGCTCAATATAAGGAGGCAATGCGTCTCCTTAACGTTGAGCTGAAAGAAGTGAAGGAGAAGTTAGAGGAGGTGGGTCGTCAGAAAGGCGAACTTGAGCAAGAGCTGACGACTCTCCGCGATCAGGTGGAGATAGCAGGGGCTAACGCAGTCAATAATTTCAAGGCGTCAGACTCCTTTATTGATTCCTGTGGCGGATACTATGGCACGGGTTTTGATGATTGCCTCAGACAGGTGGCGTCAGCTTTTCCTGAGTTGGATCTTTCTGGTATCTCCCTAGATGACGCCCAACCTATGACGCCTGCTACTGATTCCGTCACTGCTGGTGTTGATGACTTAGTGGATTCTCCCCATGGAGGTAGTGGAGTCGTCCTGGCCCAGCCTGCTGTGAACCTTCCAACAACTACCGCGACCCCTCCTATGGTGCTACTTGACGGAGAGGACCCTTCTGTTAAAAAGTAGAATTTTTTGGAGTGACGACTTTGCAGCTCATGTTTTTCCTTCTTTTTATCTGTCTGGCAAACAGCTTTGTTGAGTGCCCCTTGGGCCCCTATTTGTAATATTCTAACAGCTTTTTTAATGCCTTTTTTGGGTTTTTGATTTGTTTACAACGTCGCTGCTCTTGATTGTATGTAACTACTTCTGTTTTACTCGTATGTTTTGATTTGGAAGATCGAAATCAGGGTTGTGGACCCTTTTAGTTTAGCGTACCGTCAGGTTTTCAGCTTTGTCCGTCTCGTGGACTCTTTTTTTATGTCGTCAGCTGTTTGGTTTGTACGATCGGGGGCCTTGGTCATTTTAGACGTCGGCCACTTGGCTTGTCCACTTTGTGGACTGTCATTTTTAGACCGTCAGCCTTTTGGCTTGTCCATTTTGTGGACTTGGTCATCTTTAGGCCGTCAGCCTTTTGGCTTGTCCACTTTGTGGACTTGGTCGTTTTTAGACCGTCAGCCTTTTGGCTCGTCCATTTTGTGGACTCATTTTTTCGCTGGTCTTTTATGAGACCGTTAGCTTTAAGGGCTGAGTTTATAAAACCGTCAGCCTTTTATTTATGCCGTCAGCTTAGTAGCTAAAATGTGGACTTAGTCACTTTTCGCCAGCCTTTTATTTAGGCTGTCAGCTCAGTGGCTGCTTTGTGGACTTAGCCACTTTTCGTCAGCCTTTTATTTAGGCCGTCAGCTTAGTAGCTGAATTGTGGACTTAGCCACTTTTCGTCAGCCTTTTATTTAGGCCGTCAGCTTAGTAGCTGAATTGTGGACTTAGCCACTTTTCGTCAGCCTTTTATTTAGGCCGTCAGCTTAGTAGCTGAATTGTGGACTTAGCCACTTTTCGTCAGCCTTTTATTTAGGCTGTCAGCTCAGTGGCTGATTTGTGGACTTAGCCACTGTTCGTCGGTCTTTTACTTAGGCCGTCAGCTCAGTGGCTGATTTGTGGACTTAGCCACTTTTTGTCGGTCTTTTACTAATTTTCATTTGTAAGTAGAAACTTCAGTCGTTCTGAATAAATCCCTCTTATTGTTATGCATCTGTATAAAAAGTACCTCAAAAAAGGAAAAACCTGCCCTTTTGGGCTTATTGTAGCAAAACCAAAGTAAAAGACATGCCCGTTGGGCTTATTGTAGTGAATACTTAAAAGTAAACAGTAAATCTAAAAATAAAAAGATAGGTGTTGTTCTTCATGTCATCGCCTCTACTGGTAGTACTTTCGCAGGTGTTCAGCATTCCAAGGGTGCGGTAGCTTCCGTCCGTCCAGTGTCTCCAGATGATAGGTGCCCTTCCTCTGCCACACTGTGACTCGGTAGGGTCCTTCCCAATTCGGGCCGAGTTTTCCTTGAGTTGGGTCTCTTGCTGCGCCCATGACTTTTCTTAGAACGAGGTCTCCAACCTGGAAGTCTCTGTGCTTGACCCGGGAGTTGTAGTGCTTGGCCATGCGGTCCTAGTATCGCGCGAGCCTTTGCTCTGCTGCTGTCCTGACTTCGTCCACTAGATCGAGCTGTAGACGTAGGGCTTCGTCATTTTTCCCTTCGTTATGATTGTGCACCCCGTAGCTGGTGAGGCCGACTTCGGCTGGGATGACTGCCTCACTCCCGTATGTTAGCCGGAATGGTGTCTCCTGTGTTGGTGTCCTTGCCGTTGTCCTGTAGGCCCAAAGTATGCTTGGTAACTCTTCAGCCCATATACCCTTTGCCCCCTCGAGCCGAGTCTTGATAATCTTCAGCAAGGATCGGTTCGTGACTTCGACCTGTCCGTTGGCTTGAGGGTGGGCGGGGGAGGAGTAGTGGTTCCGTATCCCTAATTGTGAGCAGAAGTCCCGAAAGGCCTTGTTGTCGAATTGCTTCCCGTTATCCGAGACTAAGACTCTAGGGATGCCAAATCTGCATATGATACATCGCCAGACGAAGCTGCGTACGTTCTTCTCTGTAATGGTGGCTAAGGCTTCAGCTTCGACCCACTTCGTAAAGTAGTCGATGCCCACAACCAGAAACTTCAGTTGTCGTATTGCCGTAGGAAACGGTCCCATGATGTCCAGTCCCCATTGAGCGAACGGCCATGGCGCCGTCATCGGGGTAAGTTCTTCAGATGGTTGTCTGATGACATTGCTGAACCTTTGGCACTTGTCGCATTTCTTTACATAGGCCTCGGCATCCTTCTGCATAGTTGGCCAAAAGTACCCCGTTCGTACTAGCTTGTGGATTAACGATCTCGACCCTGAGTGGTTTCCACAGATTCCTTCGTGCACTTCCCTCATGACGTAATCTGCTTCTTCAGGACCTAAGCATCGCAGGTAGGGGCGGGAGAAGCCTCTTTTGCACAAGATGTCTCTTATTAGGACGAACCTCGCTGCTTAAACCTTCAGCTTTCTTGCAGCCTCCTTTCCGTCCGGTAGTACGCCGTTCTTCAGGTAGGAGACTAATGGCGTAGTCCAATTGCTTTCGGAACCAAGCTCCTGTACATCGACAGAATTTATAAGTGGAGAGAGCTGAACGAAAGAGAGTACGTTACCAAGGGTGGCCATATGCTCGGCTGAGGCGGCTTTGGCTAGGCGATCGGCTTGCTTGTTTTCTCCTCGAGGTATCTGTGTGATTTCAGCCTTCAGCTCGCTGACCCTCCATCTTGCTTGGTCCAGATATTTTTTCATCCGTTCGCCTTTGCACTCATAATCCCCATTTATCTAGTTGACCACGACTTGAGAATCGCAGTGAATGATCACTCTTTCAGCTCCTGCAGCTTTGGCGAGGTCAAGTCCTGCTATCAGAGCTTCGTACTCTGCCTCGTTGTTGGTGGTAGGGAACTCCAGGCGGATCATACACTCGACCATGTCTCCTTCGGGTGAGTGTAGTACGATGCCGGCTCCCCCAGCCTGCCTGTTGGAGGACCCGTCTACATGTATGCTCCATTGGGGAGATTCTTCTGCCCCCTTGTCTTCGCCATTTGTAAACTCAACTATGAAATCTGCAACGACCTGTCCTTTAATGGCGGTTCGTGGTCGATACTGGATGTCAAACTCGCTTAATTCTATAGCCCATAGTGCCAATCGCCCAGCGGCTTCAGGGTTGCTCATTGCCCGTCGCAAAGGCTTGTCGGTTAGGACGATCATCATGTGGCCTTGAAAGTACGGCTTTAGCTTGCGTGCTGCCGTAACCAGCGCAAATGCGAGTTTTTCCATGGGCGGATATCTTTCTTCAGCTCCGCGTAGCGCTCGACTGGTGTAGTACACAGGTTTTTGCACTCTCTCTTCTTCTCTGATTAAGGCGGCGCTGACAGTGGCTGGGGAGACGGCAAGATAGAGAAAGAGTTCTTCACCCGGTTGTGATGGACTCAGCAACGGGGGGGAAGAGAGATAAGTTTTCAATTCTTCGAACGCTTGCTGGCACTCGGCAGTCCACTCGAAAGATCTCTTCAATGTTCGAAAGAAGGGTAAGCACTTGTCTGTTGCCCTTGACACGAACCTATTTAGCGCTGCTATCTTACCGTTAAGGCTCTGCACTTCCTTCACATTTTTTGGTGGTGCCATCTCTATTATAGCTCGGATCTTGTCCGGATTGGCTTCGATGCCCCTTTGGGAAACCATGAATCCTAGGAATTTTCCTGCCGTCACCCCGAAGGCGCACTTTCCTGGATTCAGCTTCATGTTGTAAGAGCGAAGGGTGTCGAATGTTTCCCTAAGGTCTTGTAAGTGATCTTCCTCCCTTCGGCTTTTCACCAGCATATCGTCTACGTAGACTTGGACATTTCTCCCTATTTGCGGTGCGAACATTTTGTTCATAAGCCTTTGGTATGTTGCGCCCGCATTTTTTAGACCAAACGGCATTACTTTGTAACAGAAGAGGCCTTGGCTGGTTACGAACGAAGTTTTCTCTTGATCGGCTTCGTGCATCTTGATTTGGTTGTAACCGGAGAAAGCGTCCATGAAGCTTAAAAGCTGGTGCTGAGCTGTAGAGTCTACTAGAGTGTCGATCCTTGGGAGGGGGTAGCTGTCTTTGGGGCATGCTTTGTTTAAATCGGTGAAGTCTACGCACATCCTCCACTTCCCGCTAGTTTTCTTGACCATCACTACGTTGGCTAGCCAGTCGGGGTAGTAAACTTCTCTGATAAAGTTTGCTTCCTGTAGCTTGCAAATTTCTTCAGCTATGGCTCGATCCCGTTCGGGGGCAAACACCCGCTTCTTCTACCGGACGGGTGGAAAGGATGGTGATACATTCAGCTTGTGCACCATGACTGAAAGGTCTATTCCTGGCATGTCCTCGTGACTCCAGGCGAACACGTCCCGATTTTCTCTGAGAAAGGCTGCAAGCGTCTGTCGGATCACGGGACTTGCAAGGGTGCCAACCTTTGTTGTTCGGTCAGGTCTGGAGTCGTCAAGGGATATCTCTTCAAGCTTTTCGACGGGTTCCGTCGTATTTCGATGTTCTTCTATGCTCATGGCTTGGAGTTGATCATCCATTTCCATCATAGCCACGTAGCATTCGCGCGCGGCCACCTGATTTCCACGCAGTTCACCTGTTTCGTACTCGGTAGGGAACTTGATCATTAAGTGATAAGTCGAGGTTGCCGCTTTCCATGAATTGAGGGTGGGTCGCCCCAAGATGGCATTGTAGGCCGACGAACAGTCGACCACAAGGAACGTTACGTCCTTTGTGATCTGCTGCGGATAGTTGCCTGCTGTTACAGACAGTGTGACCGCACCCAGGGGAAACACCCTCGTTCCTCCAAAACCGACGAGGGGGGCATTCGTCGGAATCAATTGTTCTCTGCTGATTCCCATCTGCTGGAATGCGGGGTAATATAGGATGTCCGCTGAGCTCCCATTGTCAACCAACACTCGGTGCAAGTTGTAGTCCCCCACTTGCAAACTGATAACGAGCGCGTCGTCGTGCGGGTGGTGAAGACGTCGTGCATCTTCTTCGGAGAACCCAATGACGGGGCTTTCTCTCCGTGCTACTTTTGGTACTGAGCCCGTCAGCTGGACATTTTGGACCATCCTGAGGTACGTCTTCCGAGCCTTTTTGGATGACCCGGCAGGCGTCCCTCCTACAATCATCCTGATGTCGCCAATGGGAGGTCTAGGGCGGTCATTGTCCCGTCGGGGGGGCTATTCCTGAGGTGGTGGATCCGTTCTTTCCTTGCTTACAAACTTCTGCAATTTCCCTTGTCTTATAAGGGCCTCAATTTACTGCTTCAAGTCGTAACAGTCGGCCGTGTCATGGCCGTGATCTCGGTGGAAGCGGCAGTATTTGTCTCTAGAACGCCTGCTAGGGTCTCCCTTCAGCTTTCCAGGGAAGGCCAGAGTCCCTTCGTCCTTGATCTGCATTAGGACTTGATCTATCGGGGTGGTTAGCGGGGTGAAGCTTATAAACCTTCCTCCCGGAGGTTTAGAACGCCTCTCGTCCCTACGATCTCCTGTTCTTGGCCTCTTCCGCCCTTGATCTTGCCGAGCGTCTTCCTGCCTTTCCCTTTTTCTTGGTTTCTCTTCTCGAGCCTGCAGCGCGTCCTCAGCATTCATATACTTAGTGGCTCTGTAGAGTACTTCCGACATGGTCTTCGGGTCGTTTTTGTATAGGGAGAACAAAAACTTACCCTTTCGCAACCCATTTGTGAAGGCTGCTACAAGTATTTTGTCGTCGGCTTCGTCAATTGATAGCGCTTCCTTGTTGAAGCATGTTATGTAGGATCTCAGTGTCTCGTCCTCTCGCTGCTTGATACTCATCAGGCATGCCGTGGACTTCTTATACCTGTGGCCTCCAATGAAGTGTGTGGTGAATTGAGCGCTTAGTTCCTTGAAGGTGTTGATGGAGTTGGGCGTCAGCCGGCTGAACCATACCCTCGCGGAGCCTTTGAGTGTTGTGGGGAAGGCCCTGCACATGATCTCGTCTGCTACCCCCTGAAGATGCATTAGGGTTTTGAAGGTTTCTAGATGGTCCAAAGGATCCTTTACTCCATCATAGTTGTCGATATGCGGCATGCGAAATTTGTGGGGTAAGGGGAAAGAGTTCACGGCCGCAGTGAAGGGCGAGTCGGTGCGATTGACTAGGTCGTCAAGATCGCTGGATACTCATCCCTTAAGTGCGTTCATCATAACCTCCATCTGTTCCCTCATCGACTGCATCTCCGCAATAATATGCGGTGGAGTTGCATCCGTGAGGGATGGCATGCTCAAGTTCTGCCTCTCTGGTTTGCTTGGGGCGTGGCTGCCTTCAGGTTTCTCCTGATTTTTCTTTGGAGTGTTGTTCCCCTCTTGATCCTCCTGTTGGTCGTTCAGTGCTGCATTCTTCTGGCGCAGCTGCTCCTCCAAGTCGTGGTTTTGTTTGGTGAGGCGCTCCACGGCGGCACCAAGAGTCCGTATCTGTCTCTCGAGGGCAGTCATGGGTTGCTCCTCTCCTTGAACGTCGTTAGTAGTTGCCATTGAGCGAGTGAGTACCATGCAACTCTTTAGTCCGGGAAACGATAATATGGCTTAAATCGATCTGTTCTTCCCACAGACGGCGCCAACTGATGATGCCGAAAATCTCACCAGTGAGTTGCACAATGCTTGTACGCTCGAAACTGCACCTGCACAATAAAAAGGAGAAGACCTAACAGAAAGCACCGGTGTGGTGCCGGCCAAATACCCTCCGAAGGTCAAGTTAGGACTTGTTTCAACTCTAGAGTGCTAGAGAGGGGTTAATTGTGCGTACCTTGATTTGTGAGGGTATTGGGGCTTTTATAGTAGTAGAGGGTTGACCTTTCTTCCTTGGAGCAGAAGTCTTTTCCATATAGGAATCCATGTGAGCATAGATTGCGGAGCCCTTTCCTTATAGGATTCTATCATTGAGCGTGGTGGCCAAGTAAAGGATTTACTGAAACCGTCGGCCTCTTAACCGTCGGCATCTTAACCGTCGGCTTCACTTCCACAACGAAAGGCCGTCAGTATTTAGAACATAATTAGTCCTTCGAGCCCGACAAGGGATCCGTCGGCACGTATTTTTCCGTTGCTAAGTAAACCGTCAGCCTCAGTATAGCTTGACGGGTTAGGCTTAGGGTACCGCTATGATTATTCCTTATCAAAAACTATGCCTCATGAATATGGACCATGGTTGAGAGCGATGCCTTTCAATCTGGGGAAAACTCCTTTCACCGTGGTCTCTGGTATGGGTGACGGATTGGGGGGCGCAACAAAGTCATCCAATAAGCCAACTGAAACGGTGGTCAGATCATCGGAAATGAACACGACAAGGCCTGATCCCGGCGAGAAGGAAGGGGCTGATCGGATGCAACAGCCAGACACGGAAACAATTGAAACAGAGGCGTTGTTCATGCAAAAAATCCCATAAAATTAGCACCCCATTAAATGAGGTAATTGATCCCAAGTCAATATTATCTTCTTGCCATATTAATTCCGTTGATTTTGATGTGCATATATAGGAAATAGACGTTGCTATGGGAAAATTTGACAACGGTGAAAAACACGTGGCACCCAACTTAAATGATACCTCACATATTTCAGCAAATAGAGAAGCAACGTCAACCCCCTCTTGGCCAGCTCACACTCTATTAATTCAGGAACAAGATACTCACGTGACAGAGAGCTCATCCCATCCAGCAAATAGAACTTTACGCACATGGAAAAAGCTAGCATGTGATAACATCATGGAAACTGAAAATATTCAAGGACCTACGGCCACAAAAAGAAACAGAGAAGAGGATTTGGAGTTTCTTCCCGAGTTACCTACCAAGAAGCTACAGGTTTCAACGGAAGAATGTCAACAAAATAAAATGGTGGAGGCTGCATAGCAGCCCCGCCAAGCATAATGAGTCTCTTAGTATGGAATTGTCACAGACTTGAGAACTTGCATACAAGGAAGGAGCTTGAAGTATTGATTCGGGCTAAAGATCCCTCGGTCGTGTTTTTAGCCGAAACATGGGCGGATGAAGCTAGGCTAAAAGAAGTTCAAAGAAACATCAAGTTTGATAATTTGTTCTATGTGGAAAGAAATCTCAGAGGTGGTGGGGGTTTGGCTCTATACTAGAAGAACTCCATTGATGTACATGTAGATTCCTTTTCCAAGTATCACATAGATTCAATAATCAATAAAGGCAGTGATGAAGCATGGAGATTCACAGGTTTTTATGGTGAGCCGGCAACACACAGGAGATTTGAAGTGTGGAATAAACTTCGGTTACTCAATGCTAAACACAATCTCCCTTGGCTTTGCACCGGAGACTTTAATGAAATCACAAGGCACTCAGAAAAATTGGGAGGTAATAATAGAAGCCAAGTTCAGATGCAACTTTTTAGGGATGTCATTGACAAGTGTGGATTTCTTGACCTTGGTTATGTGGGAGACCAATTCACATGGAGAAAGCATTTTGCTGATGGCCACTCACTGTGGGAGAGACTAGATCGAGGGTTGGCCAACCATGATTGGTCCATGAAATTTTCAGGTACAAAAATTCACCACTTGCATTCAGACTCCTCAGATCACTCGCCATTGTGGATCACCTTGGATGGTTTGGATATTCCTTCATTCTCTAAACCATTCAGGTTTGAAGAAATGTGGCTCTCTAATCGTGGGTGCTCGGATATTGTAGAAGTTGTGTGGCTATCAAGAGAGGAAGGAGATGTTCATGATCATGTCATTCGTAAAATTGACAAATGTGGTAAAGAATTAAGAGTATGGAGCAAGAATTGTTTTGGCAATGTTAGAATGGTGTTAAGTCGTAAGAGAAAGGAATTAAAAGAGGCTGAAAAAGTAGCCATGAGATCTGGGAGTAATCTACAGGTCAGAGAACTGAAGAAGGAAATAGCTGAGTTGGTTGACAAGGAACATAGACTCTGGTTCCAGAGATCCAAAATCATGTGGGCAAAATTTGGAGACAGAAACTCAAAATCCTTTCACAGCCAAGCTTCACAAAGGAAGAGGAAAAACCTAATCCAGAAGTTGAAGGACTCCAATGGCCGTGTGGTTGAGGATAATGAGGGGATAGTTGAATGTTTAGTGCAGTACTATTAGAACCTCCTCAGTTCAGCAAACCAACAATTTTGTGCCTCGGCTACTGACTCAATTCAGACTATGATTACTGAGGAGATGAACTCCAAGCTCACTTCTGCGTTCACTCCTCTTGAGGTAAAGCAAGCCATTAACCAAATGGCCCCGTTAAAGGCCCCAGGGCCGGACGGTATGCCTCCCCTCTTTTATCAACACTACTGTAATTTAATTGGTGATGATATTTCAAATACTGTCTTACATTATCTTAATTCTGCCACTCTACCTGAACATCTCAATCACACTTTTATTACTCTCATTCCAAAAAAGAAAAATCTTGAATTTGCATCTGAATTTAGACCAATCAATTTATGTAATGTTTTGTATAAAATTTTCTCAAAAGTTCTAGCAAATAGACTTAAGAAAATTTTGCCTAAGATTATCACTGAGAATCAAAGTGCTTTCACAAAAAGTCATCTTATTTATGACAATATTCTGGTAGCTTTTGAGTCTTTACACAGTATGCAAAGACACATAGGGAAGGAAGGATATATGACCATCAAGCTTGACATGAGCAAAGCGTATGACAGAGTAGAGTGGACATATTTACAATCAGTCATGGAAAAAATGGGATTCACAAATCACTGGATTAGCATCATGATATTATGTGTCAAGACGGTGACCTATTCAATACTGGGAACCCAAGGACATGATCACACCAACAAGAGGCATTAGACAGGGCAATCCCCTCTCTCCTTTTTTATTCCTAATTTGTACAGAAGGCCTTAATGGGCTTCTTAATAATGAAACTCACCAAGGACACATAAAGGGTTATTCTTTGTAGAAATAGTCCACGTCTAACCCATTTTTTGTTTGCAGATGATAGCTTGCTGTTTTGCAGGGCCACCATTGAGGAATGCCATCGAGTTTTAGACATATTGGATGTGTATGGGAAATGCTTAGGTCAACAGATTAACCGTAGCAAGACGACAATCTTCTTCAGTAAATCTACAAAGGTTGATTCTAGAAATCAAATTAAGTTGGCATTGGGTGTTCCAGAAATTATTCAGTATGAAAAATACTTGGGGTTACCTTCACTGGTAGGTAGAAACAAAAAAGCAAGCTTTAATTATATAAAGGAAAGAGTTTGGAAAAAACTGCAGGGGTGGAAGGAAAAACTTCTTTCACAAGCTGGAAGGGAGATTTTAATTAAAGCAGTTGTCCAGGCTATTCCAACTTACACCATGAGCTGTTTCAAACTCCCAGTTGGGCTTTGTTCAGAAATAGAGAGCCTAATACGAAGGTTTTGGTGGGGACAGAAAGGAGAACGGAGGAAAGTTCACTGGGTGAAATGGGACACACTTTGTCTTCCAAAAAAAGAAGGCGGAATGGGTTTCAAGGATCTAGACAATTTTAATGATGCTCTCTTGGATAAGCAAGCATGGAGATTACTTCATAATAAGGATTCCTTATTCTATAGAGTTTTCAAAATAAATTTCTTTCCAAACTATAGTATATAGGAAGCTCAAGACTCTAGTTCTAGCTCACACGCTTGGCATAGCATTTTGAAAGGAAGAGATGTCCTACTAAAAGGTGCAAGATGGAGGGTTGGGTGTGGAGAGGCTATTAGTATTTGGAATGATGCATGGTTACCATCACAGGAGCATCCATAGGTTCTTTCAGATATTGTACTAGGATTTGAAGACAGTAGAGTTTCTGATCTCATCAACTAGAGTACAAGAACTTGGGATGTGAATTTAGTGCCCGGCTTATTGTCACCTGAAGAAGCTGCATTGGTTCTCACCATCCCTTTGAGCCATACCCCAGTGGAGGACAAAATAATTTGGCCTTTCAACCCTCAGGTAACTATATGGTAAACTCGAGTTCCAAGTTCCTAGCCAAACTAAACTCTATGCTTGTTCTTGCAGGTAATACGCAACAAAAAAATGGAGTTTGGAAGCTGATTTGGGGGCTCAATGTTCCTAGCAAAGTGCGAAATTTCATGTGGAGGGTTTGTAAAGAAGCCATTCCAACTAAGCACAACCTGTTGAAAAGGAAGATTCTAAATGAGGACAAATGTGAACAATGTGGGTTAGAGTCCGAAACAGCTGCCCATGCACTATGGAATTACTCCATGTTGGATGAAATTTGGGAAAGCACTCCAGGCTTTGAAGATCGAAGTCAACTTGGTGCTTCAAACCTCACGGACCTGATCAACTTGGCTCATGAGAAAAGGAAGAACGTGGACCTCATGGCTATGGTGTTATGGACAATATGGCATCGGCAAAATCAACTCCGAGTAAGCTCAAACGTCTTCCCCAAAAACTAGGTCCTTCAACAAGCGTCGCAGGCCCTTACAACTTTCCAACAAAGCCAACAATCCCTCATCAATCACGCAGCAGCTACGAGACCTTAGAACCGTACTCAATGGCATCCTCCTTCAACAAATTGTGTCAAATTGAACTTCGATGGTGCCGTCTTTCCAGAGTTGGGCAAGGCTAGTATAGGTGCGGTTGTCCATGACTGCCATGGAAATGCCATTGCTTCACTGTCAGAACAAGCTCCCTTGCCGTTTTCACCTGTCATTGTGGAAGCCATGGCTGCTGCAAGAGCGATAACCTTCGCACAGGAACTTGGTCTTAACGAGTTTATGATCGAAGGGGATTCGAAAGCAGTTATAAATACTCTCCAAAGCACAAAAGCCTCACTGACAACTTATGGTCATCTTCTTGAATCTGCTAAGTCCACTCTAGTTACCAGTAAATGTATTGCTTCAACCATATTCGTAGAAGTGGTAATAGAGTAGCACACAACCTAGCTAAACATGCTAGACATGTTAGAGGTTTGTCGGTGTGGGTGGAGGATATTCCACCACACCTCTATGATGTACTCTTTGCTGATCCTGGCTTTTTGAATAAAATAATAGTCTTCATTCTCAAAAAAATAATTAAAAAAAAAAGTCCTGTTTTCTTTCTTAAAAAAAATAATAATAAAAAAATAAATAAAAATAAAAAAACACCTCCTTATTTTGCTGCGCATACTTAAGGGTCAAAACAATTAAACAACACCCACATTATAAAATTACTCCCTTATCACAAAACTCACCTCATGGTGGCATTAATTTTCTCCATTGACACTACATCTATGATTCTACATCATAACAATTTTGAATTCCCCCTCAAAAAAAAAAAAATTTGGAATTTTTTTTTTTGGCTAGATGTAACAATTGAACTGTTAGAATAATAGCCACGATTGAATTGTGTAAACTTAAAATATATACATTTAATTGGGTTTTTTTTTTTTTTTGAGATTTTATGGTGGGTTTGAATCCAAGTGTTGGATTTTGTTAAAGAATTGTGTGTTTTCCATTCCAAATTTGGTAGAAAGAACAATGGTAGTTAGCTTAGTCTTCTGTTTTTGTAACTTTTTTTTTTGGGGGTAATTCTCCTTTTGTTTTGAATGTATTAGTTTTTTGCTTGGTTGATGAAAGAACTAAATGAAAGAAAATAAATTTAAGAAATTTGAATAATTTGCATTGTGTTCCATTACTATTAAGCTTGTTGGGATTTGTATTTTATGATTAATGAAAAAAATATCAATTTGTTGATTTGAGCTATTTCTTAACATGAGTGAGTCCAAATTAATGTATTCCACCACAAGTAATTTATTGTTTTTAGGAAAATGACATATTCTCTAGAAAACGTTAATGCTGAAACAAATAAAGCGTAAGTCATAAATACATACATGTTAAGGGCCTTGTAGCTGAATTGGCACCTCCCTATACACAAAGTGCTTAGAGGCCTAAGGGGAAAGAGTTCAAGCAGCGAAATTAGTAGCATATTGTAATTATCTAAAAACAAGTGACAAATACATGTATTCTATTTTTTTTAATGTGTAAAATATGGGTCAATCCAATCCACTTGACCCACAGGGCCAGCCTAAGGACTAAGTCTAAGGCCCAGGGGCGGAGCCAGGAATTTATGTTTGGGGAGCCGAGGTAAAACTATCATATTAATTTCTAATTCAAGAAAAATTCAAACTACAACATACATACCTGTCTTTGAGCATTAATTTTTTTATTAGTGTAATTCTTATTAGCATTTAAAATAGTAATAAGCTAAACGACCAAGTGAAGAGATCTGGAGTTTGATCATCGCCTAAAAAAAAAAAAAAAAAAAACCCAATTGGTTTCATAGTTTGATGATAAAAAGTAATAATCAGGAGCGGATGCTATAACTTGAAAACTATATCTTAAAAATGAAAGGGCATATTGTAGAGTTTTGGGAAAGGGAAAAACTTAAACACAATACATTTTTAAGTGTAGTACATTACATTTCCTAATGAAACTCAATCACCTATTTACCATGACCATTAAAACACAAACATTATTTTCATTTTCAAGAACAATTGTGTTTGATATAGTTGAGTTTAATTGGGGAATTTAATATACTATTATGTAAATTTTATCCATTTAGAAAAAAATGAATGAATCTTTTTTTTTTTTGGGAGAAAAAGTGAATGAATCTTCTAAATGGAACTAAAACTAAAAGTTAGAAGAAGTTAATAAGAGTATGTGAGATATAGTTGAAGTGTTGAGAGAAGGAATGGAAAAAGACAAATGGTGAAAAATTAGGATTTTGGGGATCCAAATAAGGCCCAAGGCCCCCAACCCATAATGTACCTTTGCCCTGCTAAGGCCCCCACCATTAAAAAAAAAAAAAAAAAAATTCTACCCCCTAGAAAAAAAGTCCCGTCCCCGTTGTAAAAGGCACAAATGTTATAAAAAAAAATATGAATTTTTTCAAATGGCTGTTGAACTTTTTTATTATTAGTGATGCTATGGAATACTACAAATTTTATTATAAACTTACAAACTATCATGTCACCAACACAAAAAAAAAAAAAAAAAAAAAGTAATTCACACATTCATTAATTATGTTATTAAAGTTCATCAATCACAATTATTGTCACATCATATTGTAAAAATTTTGTCATACCTTTAGCATCTTCATTTTTTATTTTTAACAAGGCTTTCAAAATATGATACTAATAGAAATCTAACCCAGTAGAAATCCTAAAATGCTTCAAAAAAAAAGTTGCAAATGTGTTAGATCATGAATGATGATAAATCTCCCTTAATAATTTGAGACTTTAATTTTGTAAACTAACCTCCTATAAAAGCCACACACCAAATAATATCTATCTCTTTCTCTTAAAAATTAGATTACAAATTTACTTAACTATATATCATCATATATCTATAGGGGTGTCAATGTTCGACCCAACCCATGAACACGACATGAACGACACGAGTTTTTGCGGGTTAGGGGTGGGCCTTAATGGGTTTGGGTCATAAACGGATCGACCCGAAAGCGACACGATAAGAAAAGTGTCATAAGCGGGTCAACCCGCGTAACCCCCAATAGACACGTTTGACACGCTAATTTATTTGTGTCAATCCAAAATGACCTACTTAACACAACCCATTTAACTTGTATAACAAATAAATATTCATTTTATTTTAGATTTGTCAAATACCTTTTATATCCAACATATATTTTTTAAAAAGAAATGTGAGTAATTACAAAAACTTATAAGGGATAGAAATGGAAATTGAAACTTTACAAATCCTAGATCTTTAAACCCTACAAACCCTAAATCTCTAAACCTTCTTATAAATATCTAATTTTATTTTTTTATTTCAGTTGTATTACTCACTCTACTATCTTATAGACTCACGCCCAATTCTCAAACTCATAGTCTCAAACCTCTCTCTCTAATGTGTTTAGTGAGTTTTAGAATTAAAGAAAACTGTTTTCTTGGTGTTTCAAAATTCTGTAATAATTTTTTTTTGCATAATGTTTTTGTTTTATAAACTTTGAACCCATGTGCCGTTATTAATATATGAGATAAATTAATTGTTGGTTAAGGCCACGGTTGTAGCTTTTGTCTTGTGCCATGTGTTTGTGTGTGTGTGTGTGTGTGTGTGTGTGTGTGTGTGTTGGACACCGTCTACATATCTTGCAAGTGGGTTTATTGAGATAATTTATAAACTAGATTTGATGGGTATCCCTTTTAAAACTACTGAGGCATGATCATATTTTGTAACTACTAATACTCATATATATATATATATATATATATATTGGCATAGAACTTGCACAAATAAAATTGGATGAGCTTGTGGAAGATGTTATGAATTTGGACATCAACAAAGAATTTATGGATGATAATCGTAGTCATAGTCAGGATTAGTCTATTATTTGCTCAAATTCTTTCAATATTGATACTTAGCATTTGGTGAGTTCCAAGGATATTATGTTCTTATTGAACTATGTTATTTTATTTTTGTTAAACTATGTTATTTTGAATTTGGGTTAAAGTGTATGCACTTCTTTTAGAGTGTAAAGAACTTATTTATAGATGAATGCTATATTTTTGTTGAACTATATTATTTTGAATGTAATTTGAAGACTTGAAGTGTATGCACTGCTTTTGAGATGTAAAAAGAATTATTTTTAGATGGAAGTTATATTTAATATTATGTAGATTGAAATGGGTTGTGTTACATTCGTGTCAACCCAACACGACTCATTTATTAAGCGTGTTAAATGAGTTGGATCAGGTCAACCCACCTTATTAACAGATCGGGTTAGGGTTGAAGGATCATGACACGATTATTAAATAGGTCGGGTTATGGTTGAGCCATTTAGTCGAATACCCCTACCTCGATACGACCCGAACTCGACACGCTAACCCGAATTGACACCCCTATATATCTAAGATAAAGTAATTTCCTTTTTTTTTGTTAAAATTTATGCTTCAACCATAATTGACATAACCCGTAATTCAATTGACTTGATTCAACCCATTTGGCATGTCTAATTATGGGCTACAAAATTTGCAACTCCAAAGGTATGACATACTTCCCAATTCCCATGTTGGATTACATTAAGCAAATTGATACCCATGCTCCACCACTTTGTATGTAATGCTGCTCCAGCTTCAGCGACCAAGGATCATGAACTACAGAACTATGAGTGTAATTCTTGTACATTATGTACTCGCACATATATAGTTGCATCCTTTGGGTCAATTCAGGGCGGCTCTACATAGAGTACTTGGTGGTCACAGGACCATCCTAGCTTGAAAAAAAATTATTATATATAAATTTTAAAAATTTTGATTTTTTTTATTCTTAAAAAAATTTTGTGACCATCTTAAATTTTTTCACAAATTTTTTTTAGGCCCAACATAATTAAACTTTGGACAAAATTTGGCAACAAGTTTGGTTGTAGACTAAGACTACAACTCCATTAAATATATTTATTGGATGTGACGAATTCAACAAATTCACCATTTAATTACATTTTTTTCTTATATTCTTTATATTTGCAAAATTTTAACAAGATTAAAAATTAATAACTATATCGTCAATCAAATATTTAAATTAATTTTGAGTTTTTGTAGTCTAAAATTATACATAAAAAATAAGTTTATAAATCGAATAATAAATAACATCCGATTGACATGAAATTTGGCTCGTGCTATAAGAACATAAAGAACATGAAAATCAACGGTTAGATTTTCAATATATTTGGTCCTTATAAATATAAATAAAAAATCTAAGAAAAAATTTATTTAACTAAAGTTTTGAAAATATGTAGCTTGCAGTATTGATCATAAGATTATTATGTAATAATTTCAAAATAAGAAAATTTGTAAAAATACATTGTAAAATTTTATGTGTTTGCGCATGTGAGTGTTTTTTTTTTTTTTTTGGGTGGCAATATATGTAACTCTCTTTTTAAACATTTGGTATAATTTAAGTTTCTTAACCAGTTTATCAAAAAAAAAAAAAAGTTTCTTAACCAGTAACCCTAAACAAAATTCTTGAATCCTGGGTCAATTATTACAGTAACATCGCCCTACGCTAAGAGGACCCTACATAACATGCCAAGCAACATGGCAAAGTGTTTGCATTGGGGATTTCTTAGGGGGAAAAATGCAAATAAAACATATGGGCCACGATCACCATAAATAAATAAATAAATAAAAGAGCCACGATAGTATCTGTGTCATTCATGACTTTACTATTTGACTAAAAGATAAAAGGCTATGTAACTTCTTCTTAACATATTTAATTTCTCTTGAACGTCCTTGTCAATGTGTCATTAATATATGTTCAAGGTTATGATGATGACATCGTAATTCAGCCAATGCAGCATACAGGCACTTTTTTTACACTACTTTTTATTTTTATTTTATTTGAGGTGGACACTTTTTACAATACGATTAACACATATTATTCTATTTTGTATAAAAAAAATCTATATATATATATATATATAAAAAGATAATGGGAAGTCATTTTAGTGTACATGCGCAATAAACTATTCTTTATAAATTTTGGAAAACTAGAAAAGCTGTTACAAATTGAAGTACAAAAAACTTATATAACTTATGTACTAATGTAGACTAATATGATTAGTGCAGCTTCAACCCATAAAAAATAATGGAATTGATTGTAGTCATATTTTAATTACTAATTTGTGATAGATAATACCTTTTCTTTTAGGTCACGCATTAATTTATAATAAGTATGAAGTTAGAACTTTGAGTTAGGGGGAGAATTTAACTGATGGCTGTACGCGACGATTTCAACCTCTAACTTTGCTGCTGTTTAGCTGTTGAGTTTTTTTTTTTTTTTTTTTTTTTTTTTTTGGGATAAGAACAAAATTATTTTTGTTTAGAAATTTTTAAAGGGCAAAGTTGTTTATTTTTGAAAAAATTGGTTAATTGAGCTAAAATTTTTCTAGTTTTACTCTTGATAATTTTTGTTGTTTAGCTATTTTTTTGGGCCTGTATATTTTATTTTAGATTTTATATCTATAAATTTTTTTATGGTCACTAAATGAGGAAAAATGTTAGAGTTACAAGTTTTTTATTTTATTTTATTTATAAATTACTGATATGATAAGTAGTTACTAGTAAGTAAAAAAATGATGTGAGTGATTGACCCATTATGTGAATCAATAAGAATTTGCTACAAAAATAATTTATAAAAATATTGTAAAAAAGTTTCTAAGTATAGCATTATGCTTAAAAGAATCAATAATATTGTTTAAGGGAAACAAAATGTAATTTTATAAAACAAAAATGCTAAAATTAGTACACATATATAATAATATTTTTTTAAAAAAAAATTTGGGTGTCATTGCACCTAGTCCAATGATAGCTCCATCCCTGGTTTATAAGGTTTGGATGGTAAATTTTATAACAGTAATGCTAAGATTACAGAGCATCTCCAACCGCATAGGTAAAAACAAAATAATCTCTAAAATAGAGAATGATAACAAAAAAATGGTTTCCAATAGTTTCTCTAAATCACAAAAAAAAAAAAAAAAAAAAAAACTCTAATAAATAGTAGCTCATCAAGTCTAATGAGCTACTGTACATTAGCAATTAGATTTTTTTTTATTAAAAAATTACAACTACTATTATATCAATTCTTTCTCTCTTTTTTTTTCTTTCTTTTTTCTCTTATACTATTATATTAACTAATATTTAAATAAAATAAAAAATATGTTAAAAATATATTTAAAAAAGTAAATAAATAAAAGATAAATATAACAATTTTAACTCTCCAAAAAAATACAAAAATTTAGAAAATCTGGAAATACTCTAGAGCTCCGGCTTTACGGCAACTTGTCCACCTTGACAAGTTGTGGCAAAAAGTTTTTGCTTTAATCGTGATCCTAGCCTTTTTAATTTTATAATATATAATGTCACCCTAAACTTTGTCACAAAAGAAAGAAATCCTTTCAATTCCTTTTAAAAATGATCCTACTGGATTTTGAAAGAAATACCATAATTAATGATAAGTAATGGCACCTATGATGACCAGCCTAGTTGACAATCTCACTTCCCAAAAAGTACTACTACTGCCCCAGCAGAGTAGACCAACAGTACACCAATCATTCAGTGGGCCTTCGCTCACATGCTCTTTTGCTCAAAGAACAATTTGAACACATCATCTTGGTCCCATGCATTTCACGAATCATCGTGACCTTTCTGGAATACATAACCCAAACAATTAAACAAATATTATATGTATATATATATATATATATAGATTTACTAATATGTGTCCTTAAAATATATATTAGTAATTTATTTTAAAAAAAATTTATGAAAAAATAAAAAAATAATTTATTATTTTGATAATTTTTTCAATTTTTTATAAATTTTTTTCTAAAATGGATGATTAACATTAACCAGACCTATATATATATATATATATATATATATATATATATGAGCTTAGCTCCCCCTTCCAGTAACCAACTGCCATGTGTAATATTATTAACATATTATTTTTAATTTTGTATATTTTTTTATTATTGGTTTATTTAAAAAAATTAGTTTACTATCATGTACAGTAAAATCTATATATAAAATATAAAATATATCATACGTGCAGCCTACTGTAAAGTGAAAAGTAAAACAATGGAATAGGACAATATGAGTATGTAGAGAGAGCTGTAGCAGCTTTAGCTTATGATGGTGATGCTGCAGTGCAGGCTGCAGCTACTACTTTGCTTTCTCTCTGTTTCTTATTTATGGAAAGATGAATGGGGCGGCGAACTATGGAAAGGGACTGAACGAAGGATAAAATTCATTTAGATACACAAAACTCATACCTTTTTGCCAGAAACCCCACAATTAAGATAAGGACGGGGAAATTGGCTATTACTAATTCTTTTTCTTTTTTTCTCTTTTAATGGCCCAGATAATAAGTTACAACAAATTTACTTTTAACCTTAGTTTTCGGATAAATATTTTCATTACTATATCCTCCTCTTGGATCTTACTTTCATTACTTAATTAGAATTTTCCTAGACACAATATTTTTCATAAAATTTTTTATATATTTTTTAAATAATTTATTATAATTCAAACAACATCACTTTCAATCACTTACCACTAACACCAATTTTAGAATGACCTCATTCATACCATATTATATCAATAGTTATAAAAATTCGTGTATTTTTTTTTTTTTTTTATGTAAAAATTCGTGTACTTTAACCTCTTATATTAATTAAGTTTCTGGTTAGTTTTCTTGGGAGTTGTAACTATATCTTACTTTGATCTAGTTTTTGGAACAATAGGGGCGAAAATGAGTAACTAACAATAATTTTTCAACTATATAGTTAGTAGATAATATTTATAAATTATATATTTTACTAGCATTTCGAGTCTAAAAAACTTGATTTTGGCCTATAAATCGAGTCTCAAATACTCGATTTCTATGGTCTAATGTGACATCTTTTTCCACGTGGCAACCACCTGGAAATCGAGTCTTAGAGACTTGATTTACAAACCAAAAAGATTTGAAAAAAATTTCAAGTCTCTCATGTACAAGCCGAAATACCCAAAAAAAAATACAATCAGATCACAGAGAGAGAAAGAATCCAGAAAAAGATCAAGCTCAAATACCCATCTTCAACCCAAACCCAAATCTCAAAAACCCAATCAAGCTCTACCTCCACATCAACTAAAAATATATGTTCATCAGAGAAAAAAAAAAAAAAAACCAGAAGGTCGCGTGCGGCCTGCGTGACCTGGGTCGTGCACGGCCCTGGGGGTCACACCAGCCTGGGGCTTGCGCGGCTTGGGTCGCCGCGGCTTCTTTCCTTCTTCTTCGGCTTTTTTTTTTTTTTTTTCTTCTTCTTCTTCTTCTGGCTCTGATTTCTTTTTTGCTCTTTTGCTAGTGCTGCTGTTCTGTTATATATGGGCTTATAAATCGAGTCTCAGATACTCGATTTCTATGTGGACGCCAAGTGGAAAAAATGCCAACTCAGACTCGATCAAAACATGAAAATCAACCCTCAAAGAGTCGATTTATAGACCCTAAATCGAGTCTCTTAGACTCGAGATGCTAATAAAAAATATAGTTTGTAAACATTGTCTGCTAACTATATAGTTGGATATTTATGCTTAGTTACTCATTTTCGCCAACAATAGGTTGAATACCCAGTTTTAGATAACTAAAAAGGGGGACATTGCACTACATCTTATGAAGCTCCATGTTGGTACACTAAGATCTCTTGATTTTTTTTTTCTTTGTAAATTTTACACATAACTTTAATATTGTGCCAAATAGGCCACTTGTGTCAATACTCCATTACTTTTCTAACCGGGAGCACATGTGGATCTCACATGAGTCCAAAATTTTCAAAAATTAAATGCTATGTTTTATAGTGCCAAATACCTGTTGAATAATAGTCGAATTCACTTGCGAACGTAGTAAAGATCTTTACTCTTAAGGTCACTTGACCAATCATCTCTCTAATGGCTTGTTTGGAAGTTTAGAGAGGGAGGAGAGTAGAAGGGAGTAGAGGGGAGGAGAGTAGTGGGGAGGAGAGTAGAGGGAAATGGTTCTCCTCTACCTTGTTTGGATGTTTTTAAAATTAGTAAGGGGGAAGTGAGTAATTAACCCTTCCCCTTGTTTGGATGTTTTAAAAATTAGGATGGAGAGCAGAGGAAATGATTAAAATAGACAAATTTATCCCTATTTGAAAATAGACTTGCAACATTGGTCTATGATTAATTTAGAAATGATAAATTAGGGAATTTACTTAGACAATAATTTATCTACTCTACTCTCCCTCCAAATCTCTCCAATTTGGGGGAATTAAAAATGAGGGGTTAAAGGAAGTTGAAATCCCTCCAAATCCCCCCAAACCCCTCCCCCTCATTCCTTAAAAAACTTCTAAACAAGGTAATTGGATTACTCTCCCTCCCTCTACTCTACTCCCCCTCTTTTTTTAAACATCCAAACAGGCCATAAAAGTTTCATTCCTAAACTCAATATATATAAGTCTCTCTCTTAAAGTACAAAATTTTATTTTTCATTAAATTTGATTAGTGAGTATTCCAAAACTATAACCCGAACCTTCATCCCAAAGAAAATGGGGTTACGTGTATGTGCGAGCTCTTAACGCCCGCCAAATTGGGTAAAGTGAATTAAATATTCCAATCAACTTGTTTGGGCTTTTGTTGAGATATATAATTAGACCCCGTTTGGTAGAGCATTTTAAACACATGTTTTCAGTTTTTAAACAACATTATACACATTTTTACACACTTTTTCACCCACACGTATTTTAAAAAAATATAAACAATATTACTCAAATTACTCTACCAAACGGGCTCTTAATATATGCCATTTGTGTAGGGTAAAAAAGTGGAATCATTGAAAGGAATATTTTATGGTAAAATGGATGGAGCTAATTTGGTTCTTTTTTATTCAAGCTAACCATTTTTTTTTTTTTAGAATAAAATTTCCACTTATAATGCTCTATTTCATGATGATTACTCTAATAATTGTAAAATATTATTGTGAAAATAAATTTTTATATAATTCATAAAAAATATTCATATAATAATTTTAGATTTTTTTTTTCAGTGACTTCAATCCATGCTGTAGACTGTATATAAGGTCTGTTTGGGTAGTGCGGCTGTGTCCTCATTTTGGGCTTTTTTTTAAGTCCAGTTTGTTATGCACTGTTCATTGGCCATAAACAGTGATTTTAGGCCAATGAACAGTGCTGAACAGTAATAAACAGTAAAAAAATTATCTTTTTTATTGTTTTCAATTTTCAGTTTTCAGCAAAATAAGTTGTATCCAAACGCACACATAGTTTCCAATATGAATATATAAACTAATCTTTGTCAAACTTTTGTGTTGTGTTCCCACTTATCTAAAACCTCTTCTTGTAAGGTGAAATTTGTTTAGCTTATTTTGCACTTTATTGCTTAAAAATATAAAGTGGTGTCTTCTATTTTTTTTTTAATGAAACTCTTTCTGGTCCTAGACTCCTAGTCACCGAATCTAAAACAAAATCCAAATTTCATCCCTTATCAATAGTAAAGAGTTGTGCATTGGTCCAGATTTGTACATATTGTTAAATATAGATATATTTAAAATTAAACACAATTTTTATCATAAAATATAGATAATTAGTCAAATTATTTTTTTAAAGTATACGTAATTAGTCACATATTAAAATTCTTACCTAAATTTAATACTACTTATGATTATTTTTTTCTAATTTTTAATAAGATAGAACGTGTGGTGATTTTTATTATGTGGTCATTTTTATTTTATTTATTTTTTGAGAAACATGTGGTGATTTTTATTGAGTATATGTGATTGTTTTTTTTTTATTATTTATTTTATAGTTCATTAATATTAGATTCTTAGCATTTTGCACTCATTAACTCACTTAACACAAAGATTAAAAAACTTAAGTAGACATATGACGCAAAATTGGATTATAATTTCAAATTCTAATTCAATTTTTTCTAAGCTTTACCTATTAATATATATATATATATATATATATACACATATATATATATATATAGATGACTTATAAATTTGAATTTTTTTTATTCATATGATTATGTTTTTTATGGTTTATTATATTGGACTTCTCATTTTTACACTAAATTAACTAATTTGGAACAAAAATTTAAAAATTTAAATTAGATAGGATACATGACGTAAAATTAAACTTTAATTGAAATTCAATTTTTACACTAAATTAACTCACTTGGCACAAATTTCTAAAATTTAGATTAGATGAGACATATAACACAAAATTATACTCTAATTGAATTCCAATTTGAAATTTAATTGGATTTTCTCTTTGCTTTACCTATTATTATATATATATATATATATATATTATGTTTACTAGTCATAGAACCGCACCCTTTTTTTTTTTTTTTGGTTTTTTTTTTTGTAAATTTGTATTCTTATTATTGTGATGCATGAAAACTAATCTACTTGTACTATTAATTTAGTGATTCATTATTTCCTTTTGGAATTATTTTTAATTATAGGGTAATGTACTACCAAAGGAATATTTTTGGGTTTTTTTTGTTATTGTAATTATTTAGTCACTAGTTGCTAACTTGTGCGATGCATGAGTATAACTACTAGATGAGTTTCAAAAAAACAAAAAAAAACCATTATTTTTTAGTTGGAGTTGTAAGCAAAAATGCATGAAAAAAAAAAAAAAAAAAGATATTGAAAGAAATAGCACAAAGTTTTATTAGTTAGGCAGAGAAAGTAATGTTGTTTTATTTATTAGTTTTTTGTGGGAATGAATAAGAGACTGAATATTGCGTCTCTAGTTTAATTTGTATTGTATATATAGGTATATATAAGATATGTTGTAATATATATACCAAAATGTGTCTATTAACCGAAAATGTGCCTATTGAATGAAAATATGTCTATTGATAAAAAATGTGTCTATTGAATGAAAATATGTCTATTAACAGAAAATGTGCCTATTGAAAAATGAAAAGACACAACTGTTCGGTGTTTTTATATGTATATGTGACATAAATTTATATAGTCACGTAGTGCAATAAGGAGTGGTAAACAAAATGTCAAACGTATCACGTTTTATATTATATATATAGATTATGCATTTCTAATTTATCATTATTAGTTATTACATTTCCTAAAAATATCATTAGTAATACATACTTCTAAATTTTTTTGACAAATAATAATAATACACGAATTTTTTAATTAATACACCATTAATTTTAGTAGCATTAAATGCACAATATTTTGTAACCTAGAATTAATATTATTAAAGTTTTTTTCTTTCTCCTAGACTACCTAAAACGTTTATGGGAAATTTTAGTAGTACTAAACGCACAATATTTGGTTAATTGTAAATTATTATTATGGGGACAAATTAATTGTGTTTATTATTTTTTGGAAAATGCTAGAGATACAAACTTTATTGCAAAAATTTACAAACTGTTAATCTAGTGAGTGGTCATTAAGAAAAGTTTGTGTCTGTAACATTATTCTTATTTTCCTAGTTATATTTCTGAAATCAAAAGATATTATAATAATTTCAACATATACCATTCTCACATGCTCAGAGAAAAGTACATGTGTCATCATCGTATGCATTCTCATATTTCCCATTTAAAAAATAATTACATATTTCTAACTTCATTGTTTTTTTTACTTAAACTACTAAAAATGTTAGATTTTATATTTTCATGTCATTGCTATTATTATGTGTGTGTGTATATATATATATATATATATTTTTTTTTTAATATTTGGACTACCAAAAACATTTATTGGAAGAAATTAATTGGTTTCACCATTGTCGTTTCATGGAATATAATATGTAATAATTCAAATGACAATGAATTAAAGATGGGGTTTTTAACTCTTTTAAATGATTTTTTATATTTTTTTTATATTTTTTATGAGGACATGTATATAATTAGATATATATGACTTTTACCACTAGGCACCTGTGAGAGACCTCGACAAAAGCAGCTCTCAAAAAAGAGATTCGGGTACCTTTTATGACACCTTTCTTTTTGGGTAAGTGGTATGGAGTCGTCACTTATTTTTTTTTTATACAAAAAAAATAAGAAAGACTAAATATATACAAATACATGATTGAATTTGTTCTCTTCATTGATTGAATAAAAATTACATATCTAGAAAATTGAAAAGTTACATAGCTTTGGGTCTTAGTTACAATCTACCAAATATTTACATGGCTTATTGTCCTAGTTACATTCTACCCAAAACAAACAAAGACAAGGCTAGATCTACTTAACCAATGACCTAAATCCAGAGATTAGGTTACAGAATGGAAAGGTGTTAGGCACTCATTCCGTCTAGACAAAATCTGGTCTTCTAGACTCTTGTGACCAATGTACCTTTTATGCATGTCATGTATGATATGTTGAACATGTGACACAAAAATTAATTCACAAAAATTTATTTATGATTGAAGTCTCTTCTTTTGTTTTTTAAAAAAGTCAGATCTATTTTGGTTGGCAAGAAAAGTTGTTTTGATTTGTCAAAACACCAAATTTGTTTTGTAGCATTTAAAAAGATGGTTTTTTATGACAAAAATTTAGATATGTTTTGTAATATTTAAAAAAAAAAAAGATTTTTTAGTAGCAGAAAAATCAGATCTATTTTTCTTATATGTTAAAAAAAATGAAAAGGATTTTTCTTTTAAAAAGAGAGTTTCACTCATAATATGAATTTATGCAATCATGAATTAAATAGACAAAAGCAACACAATCATGTTTAATCTCTTTCTACACTTTAAAAATCTACATAAAAAAAAAATCAGATTTGTATCTATGAAAGATACAAATCAATTTTTTATTTAAGAAAAATCTAGATCTGTATCTAATGAGGATACAGATCCGTTTTTTGATTAAGAAAAATTCAGATCTACATCTAAGAAAGATGTAGATCTGTTTTTGTTTTAAGAAAAATTTATATCTACATTTAAGAAAGATGCAGATCCGTTTTTTATTAAGAAAAATTCAAATCTATATCTAGTTTTTGATTAAGAAAAGGTCAGATCTACATCTAAGAAAGATGCAAATCCGTTTTTGTTTTAAGAAAAATTTAGATCTACATCTAAGAAAGATGTAGATCTATTTTTTTGTTTTAAGAAAAATAATTGGTTATATGCAGATAATTGGAATTAAGAAAGAAATCCTAATAATTACATAAACAAAATCAAGATCATGTTTTACCAAGACAATGATTAACTACTCATGTTATGGACAAAGGAAAACATGCATCATCATAAACATGAAACATAAAAGAGAGACGGTGATTGAAAATAACCTCTTGCATGAGCACTCCTTGTTCTTGAGAGGATGTTTTAGGGTTCAAAGAAACTTATTCAGTTATCTTTGAAACCTAAAAACTCTAATTTAAGCAGCAACACTCAGAGAGGGAATCATAAAATATAGGCAATTTGAGAGCCTAAAATGTATGCCTCCTAGAGCGTAGAAACAAGGTGCTAAATTATGAGATTTAGTCTCTATTTATAGAGACCAGAAGACTCTAAAAAATAGGTACAAACGATAAGGGTTTGAATCCGGACGCATCCTTTTGCAAAAAGGTCGAAAAGGGTGTGTCTTATCGTCACCCGAAAGGCCGTTGGGCCAATGCCCAAATGATGAAAATTCGGCCCTAAGTGCCGAATTGCCCTTTGGACTCCAAATACTCTTTTGTGTTCGGGTGCCGTTTAGACTCCTTTTCTAGGGTTTTTTGGCCGGTTTTGTACCTAAACGCATTTTCATCCTCCGTCAGTGATTTTTCATCTCTTTTTTGGATAATTCAGGCTATTTAAGAGCAATTATCTTGTAGATAAATACCTTAAAATAAATTTTGATAAAGTTCAGATTATCCACAATTTTAATGTTATCCAATCATCCCTTTTATTCCTATGCATGCAATCCTATTTTAACACTAATTATCAACCAATCACAAAATTATCTAATTAATTTTAATTGTTTAACCAATCAGAATTAATTTAAATTGATCATGTGTGGTTGATTCTACCTAGACATAATGCATGTTGACCATGCAAACTTGATCATGTGATATCTTTCAATTCGATGGTCCGATTTAAATACCAGAAACACTGTTGCGACCGTTAGAATCTCAAGATCATTTTTATGATATGCAATGAATTAATTAATGCATGTAATGCAAAGACAAGTTGATGCATGTAATGCAATAATGATTTGATGCATGTTATGCAATCATGATTTTTGAGGTACGTAGATGGTCATTCAAGTCATTCTCTTTGATTAAATCATGGGTGCAAAATTGAGTGTTTACAACACCATCGGCATAATAGTCACTCCACAAGTATAAGTGCTTATGGGGTGTGAGGGGTAAGGGCCGAGATTCAAGTCTTTAGGAGAGAGCTTCACACACACATACACTTAAATTAGTATTTATTATAATGGATTAATTAAAAATATATAAATTGAATGGATATGTTAAAGAAATTTATAAATTAAATTGTATGCATAATTAAGAAAGATAAAAGTATATATTTTTTTAATAATAAGTAAAATAAGATCCGCATTTATCTTGAGAATTTATTTTTGAATTTCGATGTCCATTTGCTTAGCCATAAACTTGAGGATTTTTATGTAAAGATGGATGAAATTAATAAAGAAGAAACCTTGAAAATTTTAGAGAGATAAGAAATAGGTGTTTAGAGGAAAAAAAAATCCAAATTAAGTTTTGGTTAAACTTATTTGATAGTAAAAATTTTATAATAATAAGTGGTTAAGGTTCATTTTGTGAATGACCAAAAGAGAAATCTTAACTTAATAAACTACTATATAACATAACTTATCAAATTATTCAACCAAAATTGTCAAGAAATCATTTAAATCATCCGTCAAATATATGACATACATGTAAACATAACTTTTACAAAAACAATGAATTCAAATTGACATAATAAAAATAAAGTAGAAAAAAGAAAGGAAGACAAACCTTTGTATAAATTTTTGTGTGGTTGAATATTACTCTCATACTTGTGAATTCCAAGTTATGGTTTGCTCATATATATAGGTGAGCAAGAATGTAACTATTATTTGAATGATTATCGTGATTTATTGATTATAATTAATAAATTAAAACCTAAAACTTTTTTCCCTTATATAATGGAGAGGAGGCAATTGATTGTCATTTAAAGTAATTTAAAAAATAGAGATATCACACTCATATAGTCATATGTTTGTTGTATACCTTGTGTAGGGGGGTGACTCCTTCAAGTAAGTCATGGGCCAAAGAGGTTGGATCAGAGCAAAGATCCAAGGAGTTGGGCCTAGCTCAACTCCCAAGAAAAAAGACTAACTTGGATCCTTTGGCCGAGGTAAGCTGACGAGACCGCATTGCCAAGGTAACACCTCACCCGAGGACTGCCAAAAGCAATTCGAGAAATGATAGCCTACTACCTTAAGGCTGAGCTCGAGCTCGACCTTATCTTAAGAGCCAATCATGGTTGTACTATTTGTGAGAAAATAATTAGTTAATCAAGAAGCTTGTGAACAGACTCAAACTTGTTTAACAAGAAAATGAACCAATCTTGAATATGTGATGTTGTTTGATAATAAGCTCGAGCTCAGATCGTGTTCAAAATAAAATAAAATGTGCAAGCCTAAACTTTTAATTCTTGGGGAAAATTACAATTTACCACCCTAAACTTTACTAGTAAAAAAGGAAGGAATATTCTAAGGTGGGCAAGGAAGGAAGAGAGCATTACGAATTGCCCTATTTGATCTAGTAAGGGGAAGCATTAACGACTTTCTCATGTTTCTGATATCGGTTATGGACTTCCAGTATTCTTCGATCCTGCATGCTTTCTCTATTGTGTATGCTTTCTATATGTGTTGATCCGTTAAATGAAGGTAATGATAGGATAATTGGCTGGTTGGTTTGTTCACACAAGTATGATAGTACTCAATTGCTACAAACTAGTAAGGATTGTGCCTGCCATCAAATTCTTGCCGCATGGCAGGATTACTCTACACTCTATAAATAGAGGCTCGATAAGCCTTTGAGCTCTAAAAGAAAATCAAAGAATTTTTTTATTAGCACGGTTGATGAACTATGGCTATTGCAGAAAGGCTCACTTAAGTTGGAAAGGAGATAAAGCAAGTAGAAAACGACCTGCGCGATCGCCGGAGACTCTTAAGAGCCTTTTGGAAACACTTGCCCCTGGAGAGCCCTGCCATCGTAGGAGACCGCATGCGCGCGGCGGATAATCACTTTGCACTATAAACTTTTTAAATGCACGTTTTGCACCTTAAACTATGAGATTTGTTACACTTTGCACCCCCGACGTTAATTTTGCAGTTAATTTGGATGGAAATTCAAAGTTTAAGATAAAAAATGTAATTAGGAGTATAGTTTAGGGTGATAAAGTGTAAATTATCTTTTTAAAGTATTAAGAATGGAGGCAATTATGTCTTTTTACGTGGTGCTATATTTTTCCATTCAAGTTAACAACAAACTTGATGTCTGGGTGCAAAGAGTAACAAAAATCATAGTTTATAGTGCAAAATGTGCATTCGAAAAGTTTAGGATGCATAGTGTAATTAGGGTAATAAAGTGTAATTTATCTTTTGTTTTTAAAGTATTGAGAATGGAGGCAATTATGTCTTTTTACGTGATGCTATATTTTTTCATTCAAGTTAACAACAAACTTGATGTCGGGATGCAAAGAGTAACAAAAATCATAGTTTATGGTGCATAATGTGCATTCAAAAAGTTTAGGATGTAAAGTGTAATTAGGAGTATGATTTAGAGTGATAAAGTATAATTTCTCCTAATAGTTGACGGCTTGGCTGGTTTACACCCTTAGTCAAAGTTGGTTAATGGTGGATTTTTCTTAAGAATTCCCAGATTTGACCAAACTTGACTAGATTTAGCCAAAAGTTGAGGTGTTTGAGCAGGCTTTGTGGTGTTAGTGTTTAGAGTGGAATTAAGATTTTTCTCAGTTTTCATGCATGGCCGGTGACAATTGGTTCCAGAATGACAAAACAGGGTAGCAACATGTTTCTTAGGTTGGAGTCTTTAATTTGCGAGATAATTCCATGAATTGTGTCTAGGAAAGAGGTCGGCTCTTGGGGTGGGATCTGACTACCTTTATGTTGTGGACCTTGACGCTTGCAAGGTAGGCTCTATACTTTGGGATATAGTGCAGCTAGAGAGGGGAGCAAACCATGGCTGTCCATGCAAATCTCCCTCCTAAGGCGATATTATGCTCCAAAAGCCTGCAAAGGCATGGGATTGGCATCTTACAGTCCTTGGTTGCGCAGAAAAATATGAACTTAAAAAAAAGCATTCAAGAAGACACTGCATAAATTACGACAACTCTCAATTGGTGCAAACCTGGATCTCCTTCTCAGTCTGGGCGCCTAAAGCCATCCTCGTGCCATAGGCTCGATACCACAAGGCCTTGGGGATGCTCTAGGACAAGAAAAAAGACATAATACAACAAATATTATTGTAACAAAAAAAAATAATAATAGAGGTAATATATATACTATTACATCTCTAAGTTGATTTTTGTTGTGATAATAACTTAAATTTATTACATCAATATGAGATTGTAGCAATAATTATTATTTTATATCGAAGTGTATTGTTGTAATAGCTTACTATTATTTTACATTGAGAATTTGAGATATGTTGTGGTAATATGTCATCTTTTATTTCACATTAAATTATATTGTTGTAATAAATTAAATCTTTATTTCACATCAAATTTTGTTGATGTAATAGAGGTGAATAATTGAGTAGCGAGAAAATTTGGGAAATTTGCGCTATTTTTTTTTTTCATTAGTTTCCTAACTTTCCTCTCTCTCACCCATGCCTATCCCCCCCCCCCCCTTTTTTTTTGTCATCTCAATTCCCCTCTTTCTCTCACCCACATCTATCTTCCTTTTTTTTTCTCATCTCAAATATCCCTCACACCCAGGCCTATCTCTATCTCTTTTTTAATCTCAAATTCTCTCTCTCTCTCTCTCTCTCTCACGCCTACCTCTATTTTGTTTTTCTTTTTTCATCTTAGTTTCCCTCTTTCTTTCTCCCACACCTATCTTCCTATTTTTTCTCATTTCAATTTCTCTCCCTCTCTCTCACACCTCTCTCTCTCTCTCTCTCTCCCTTTTTCTCATCTCACATTCCCTCTTTCTCTTAGGCCTATCTCAAAATTCAAATTTATCTCTCAAATTTCCATCTCTCTCTCTCTCTCTCTCTCTCTCTCTCTCTCTCTCTATTAACTCTAAATATCTCTCTCAAATTTTAGTCTTTCTTTCATAGTCTCCTTGGAGAGACTCTTTCTTATTCTTTTTTTTCTTTTTCTTTTTTTCCAAAATAGGTGATAAGTCAGCGAAATGGTCGTGAAGCAAGCTTGGATAGCAGTTTCGGGAAGAAATTTTTCTTTCACGTTGTATTAATTTTTGCATACCTTTTGAAACTATATGCTTGAATGTAAACTCAACAAGTTGTGTATATATATATGTGTGTGTGTGTGTATTTTGACATATCTATTGAAATGAAGTACTTCGAAATTTTCATCTTTTATGTGTATCTTTGATTTGTTAGTGTAGTTCCTAGATATGGTTTTTGAATTGCAAAACAGGTTAATGGAAAGATTAATGTAAAAATTATTATTTAAATAATTTTTTTTTTAAATTGTTTTAATAAAAATATCAAAATATTGCAACGAGATTGTCGAAGTAATAGTTTGTTACATCGACCTAATTGTTGCAATATGTGAAATTTATTGCAATGAAATCTAGTGTTGCATAAACCTATTGTCTCGGACTTTATTACAATGGCTTACATCTACTTTTTTGTCATTGCAATAACTCCTTATTACAACGACTTTAGTTGTTATTGGAACAACTCTTTTCGTTGTACTAAGCCCTTTTTCTTGTAGAGATAAGAAATACAACCAATGGATGTCCAACTAAAGCTATACAAATAGATGATGCCATACATCGATACGTTTAGACCGAGACAACAATTCAACTCCACCATCCCTATTACGAGCTAGTCGGACAATATTTCAGGAGGAGGGTTTTAGCCTTAAGTACGTAGTTGATGAAATTTATAAGTAACAGGTCAAGAGGGAACTTAATGCCACTTTCGATGAAATCTATGACTAGGGATGGCAAATTCAACCCAAAACCATTTGCCTACCCAAATCCATCCACTTTAATATGACCTAAACCGACCCAATTATTAATTGGATTAAATGGGTATTAATCCAATTAAACCCAATTAACATTAATGTTTATTGGGTTTTAACTAGGTACCCAATTAGACCCAATTACGACTCAAGTTTTATTTCTACAAATTACCCAACTCTAAAAACCCCAAAAACCACTAAAAATACCAAAATACCCATTAAACCTAAAAAATTACCAACATACCCCCTAAACCTAAAAAACTGACATTAATATCTCTGAAACCTAAAATTTACCAAAATAACTCCATAAACCTAAAAAATGACTAAAATACCCTTGAAACCTATAAAATGGCCAAAATACCCCCCAAAACCTATAAAATGACTGAAACATCCCTCGAAACTAAAAATGACTGAAATACCCATGGAAACCTATAAAACGGCCAAAATACCCCCCAAAACAAAAAAAAAAGACCAAAATACCCCCCCAAAAGCTAATAAAATGACCAAAATACCCCCCTAAACCTAAAAATTGACCGAAATACCCCCGAAACCTAAAAAATAACCAAAATACCCCCTAAACATTAAAAAAAGACTGAAATACCCCTGAAACCTAAAAAATGACTGAAAAATACCATTGAAACTTAAAAAATGACCGAAATACCCTAAAATCTAAATATGACCAAAATACCCATGAAACCTAAAAAAATGACCGAACTAACCCCAAACCTAAAAATGACCAAAGTACCCCCTAAAACTAAAAAATGTCCAAAATACCCTTGAAATCTAAAAAATGACCAAAATCCATCCTAAACATAAAAAATGAAGAAATACCCCCGAAACCTTTATAATGACCGATACCCCCTAAAACTAAAAATTGACCAAAACACCCCCGAAACCTATAAAATGACCAAAATACCCCCTAAACCTAAAAATGACCAAAATACCCTAAACCAATAAAATGACCAAAATACCCCCTAAACTTATAAAATGATGAAAATACCCATAAACCTTTAAAATGACCAAAATACACCCAAAACTTCAAAAATGTTCACAAATAACTTGAAACCTTTAAAATTGCCAAAAATACCCTAAAACTCTTAAATAGCCAAAATAGCTCTAAACCTCTAAAACGACCAAAATACCCCTCAAAATATCTAAAATGACAAAAATACCACTAAACATTTAAAATGAACAAAATACACCCAAAGCCTCTAAACTTACCAAAATAGAGGTTTAGGGTATTTTGGATGTTTCAAGGGAATGTCAGTAATTTTGTAGGTTTTAGGGGTGTTTCGTTAATTTTTAGATTTTGGGGCTATTTCAATAAATTTCTAGGTTTCGGAGGTATTTTGGTCATTTTCTAGGTTTTGGGGATATTTCAATCATTTTTAGGTTTTAGGGGTAATTCGGTAATTTTTTAGGTTTCGGGGTATTTTGGCCATTTATAAGATTTCAGGGTATTTCGGTCATTTTTAAATAAAAAAAAAAATTTGAAGGTATTTCAGTCATTTTTTAGGTTTAGGGTGTATTTTTATCATCTTATAGGTTTAAGGGTCATTTTGGTCATTTTATAGGTTTGGGGGGGTATTTTGGTCATTTTTTAGTTATAGGGGGCATTTTGGTCATTTTTCAGGTTTTGGGGTTATTTTGGTCATTTTCTAGGATTCAGGGGTATTTTAGTCATTTTTTAGGTTTAGGTGGTATTTTGGTCAATTTTTGGGTTTCGGGGTATTTTGCTCATTTTTTTAGGTTTTGGTGGTATTTTGGTTCATTTTAGGTTTTAGAAGTATTTTGGTAAATTTTTTAGGTTTTGGGGGGTATTTCGATAATTTTTAGGTTTAGGGGGTATTTTGGTAATTTTTAGGTTTCAAGAGTATTTTGGTCATTTTTTAGGTTTCAGGGGTATTTCGGTCTTTTTTTAGGTTCCGGAGGTATTTTGGTCATTTTTTAGTTTTTAAGGGCATTTTGATCAATTTTTAGGTTTTTGGAGTATTTTGGTCATTTTTTAGGTTTAGGGGGGTATTTTGGTAATTTTCAGGTTTCGGTGATATTTTGGTAATTTTTTAAGTTACGGGGGTATTTCGGTCTTTTTTTAAGGTTTATGGGGGTATGTTTGGTGTTTTTTAGGTTTCGGGGGTATTTGGTCATTTTTTAGGTTTCGGTAGTATTTTGGTCATTTTTTGTGGTTTTTGAGCATATTTGGTATTTTTTTAGGTTTATGGGGTATTTTGGTAATTTTAAAGGATTTTAGGAATACTTTGGTCATTTTCAAGTTTTAGGGGGCATTTTGGTAATTTTGATTATTGTGTAATTGGGTGGGTTGGGGTTTACCTATAATAATTGGGTTGGGTTGGGTTTGAGTTAGAAGTAATTAGTTAAATGGGTAACAAATAGGTAAATGAGTTTACTGTATTCAACCCAATTATGTTCACCCCAAATTCACCCATTTGACACCCCTATCCATGACCGAGATGACCAAATCCTCAATCTCTAACAAAATTTACTATCAAATGTAAGGTCTACCAAGGAAGAATTGTGTCCATATGTGATTGCTCGGCTTTCCCAATATAGGATCCAGGTTGACCATTGTTGAATGCTTGCAACAAGAACCATGAAAAAAGAGAGTCCATTAGGAATTATGATATGCTAATTTCAAATCAACATTAAATATGCTGTAAACGGAACAAGTATTAAAAGTTTAAATTTGTTCATTTAATTTTTTTAGAACACGAGCTGAGTTTGAGATCATCACCAAACAATCTTTTATGTTCAAGGTTGACTCATTTTCTTGTTTAGTAAGCTTAAACTTGTTCACAAGTTACTTAATTAACTTATTATTTTCATATGAACTTATTGACAAATTTATACAATTCAATTTGAAGTCTATATACATATATTTTAGACAAGTATATAAATCAAGTCCTCATATTCATATGCTTGTTCATGAACACATTATTATGTTTGAGCTTGACTCATTTAATAATCATGGCAAAATTTAGGACTTGAATTTGGTTTGTTTTCTATACAAACGAACATAAACCATTTCTTTTTAAAGTCGAGCTCAAATTATTCATTAACAATTTGGTTCATTTACAACCATAAACCCAACCACGTGTAGTTGTACTAATGACTACGCAATTGTTCCATTCAGAATCGTGAGGGAGGTTGTTTTATCATGGGTCCGTTTGGTTCCTGTAAAATATTTTCCGAAAAATATCTATTTTCCGGAAATGCTATTTTCCGGAAAAGGAAAATATTTTTAAGTGTCTGGTTGTATTATGAAAATTGTTGTAGAAAATATTTTTATGTGTTTGGTTCATATTCTGAAAATGTTATTTTCCTACAATTTTTCACATTTTTTCAGCTATTTTCTCAGCAACCAAACAAATTTTGTTACAAAAAATTTCAAAATCACAGACAATTCATCAACAAACTCTAGCAGCAAATTCCAGCAATCAACAACAACCACCAAAACATCACCACCACACCACCACAACAACAACAACAATCAGTTCATCAAAAAAAAAAAAAAAAAACAACAACACACAATCAAAATTAAAAAAAAAAAAAAAAAAAACTGAGAGATCGAGGAAGAGGGAGCGATGGGTCTGGGTCGACGACGATCAAAATCCGGCAATCAAAAACAGAAACAAAACCAAATTCGGCGATGGGTTCTGGGTTCGAAGGAGATCGACGATCGACGGTGCAACTCGCTGGTGCGAAGAGCGCTGGGTTCTGGGTTCGAAGGAGATCGACGATTGACGGTGCAACTCGTCGGTGCGACTCGCTGGGTCTGGATCGAAGGTGCGACTAGGTCTGCTCATTGCGGTGAGGCGATGGGGACTGGGTTCGTGGGTTCGTGGTCGCCGACGATGGGCTCTGGGCTTGGATCGGCGGTTCGTGGGTTCGTGGTCGCCAGCGATGGGCGCTGGACTTGGATCGGCGGTTCGTGGGCTCTCTCTTTCTTTCTCTCTCTTCGTGCTCTGTTTCTCTCAGTTTTCCAGAAAATAGGATTTGAAGTGAAAAATGGAAGGGGAAATGATTTTCAGCCTTGACCATTGGTCAACTGAAATTAATTTCCGAAAAATTGATTTTTCGTGCACAACCAAACACCCATAAATACTGAAAAGCATTTCACCCCAAACAAATCTTGAGGTTCTTGTGATGGGACAAGAAGAAAGAGATTGTGGCATGGAGGGAGGTAGTAATAACTAAGTTTGATTAATTGAAATTTATATAATAATAAAAAAACCTGACATATTATTATATTTCCATGCGGTGGAAAAACCCTAACTAATTTTCATTTTAATTTTTAATTCTACTGCAATCATTGCCCTATTTTACATGTCATTTAGAGATTGTGAAATGCTGTATTCTGGAATATATCTTTTTTATTTTTATGAACGGTATTCTAGAATATGTATATCTTTAACATTGTTGTGCATACTTTAATATTTACCGTGCACTTTTCTACCTTCCTTTCAAAATGGAAAAAATATATATTTTCCCGTACACTCAATCAAACCTCCTGGTTTAAATTCGATTAAAGTCCCCAAATATTAAAATGAATAAAAAGTTGAGATGTTCCAATGTAATCATTCCAAACAATCAAGTATTGTTTAATTTATTTTTTTATTTTTAAAAGATAGAAGAAAATCCGTACTTCTTTTTTATTTCATCCGTCGTTGTCAATACATTTACATAATATCAACACGCGTGGGGTACACAGGATTAGGTACGCCACCAATGATGTCATCCTTTCCTTCACAATTATGTTCACACTTGATTATCTTACAAATTTTAATTCTATCAAAATTGACATGGAATGAGGTTGATTAAGATGGCATGTCTCAGCTATATACATATAAATATCAATCCTGAATGTTGCCATTTAAATCTGACAATTAAGTGTTAGCTTCAAAATTCAACATAATTAGTGCATTCACATTTCATAATTTTATCCCATCTTATTTTACTATCTTAAAAAGTCACGTTATCAATTATACCATACTATTTTATAATACTCTCAGCATCTTAATTTTTATTTTACAATACAACACATTAAAATAATATTTCTATATAATAAAATAATATATCTCAAAACCCAAATAAAAAAAAAATCCAAAACCCAAAAACTCGGAGAGAGGAATTGATAAAGTAAGTGAATAAAATATTAGCTTTTTTATTTTATTTTATTAGAATTGAGCTATAGTCCAATTCTACTTTTAAAATTGCACTATAGCACTATTGCAAAAAATTTGCAATAATTAGTTTTTACAAGTTTAGATGTGTAGAGAGTTTTGGGCTTTTATGCTAAACTTTCCCTACATATGAGATATGCCATTCTCAATATGAATGCTCATAGTGCAATGTGTTTTCTTAGTGGGTGTTTGGTAGAGTAGTTTGAGACGAGATTTTTGTAGTTTTTTGAAATATTTATTGGTGAAAAAGTGTGTAATATTGTTTAAAATGTAAAAATATGAGTTTGAAATAAGAAAACAAATAGGCATAAGTGATTGTAGTAATAATTACCTTAATTAGTTTTGCCGTTTCTTGTTTCAGTTTGTGTTTCGAATTGCGATGGACTGTGGTCCGTGGAGCAGTTTTGTTTTGTTTGTGCTGTACCGCACTGGGTCGTTCATGAATTCTTGTTTTTTGTTCTTTGTTAATGAAATTATCACTGATTCATTAAAAAGAATTTGTCCTCAAAAAACACCAGAGTCACTTCCTAGCTGTTTTTCCTGATATAGACCAACCTTGGAAAACCCCTTTTGCCTTTTGGATAACCAATTGGAATGTTGCGCATTACCTTTACATGTGGTATCTACTCAATGAGTATTACCTATGTCTTCACTTTGAACCTGAATTCTATAGGTATCTCTTTCCACATGGCAATAAATATTTTCACAAATTCTGGTTTGAAATTTTAAAAAATGACGCTCATGATGGTGAATGGACAAAGTATCCAAAAACAGAACACCCTAGATTTGGGCATAAAGTTACTTCTGCGTGCCTAGTAGCCATGCTCAATTCCAAAAATGACATCTGGGCAGATAGACTTCTCCACCCTTCAGAGATGCATTGGGTTACTAATTTAGATGGTACTCTCCATACACATTCGGATGTTCATTGGGTATCTTGTTATCATGCACTCACAATGGCTGAATCTCTTAATAAAGGAATCCTTCCTGAAATAGTACCAACTGATCCAGATGTTTGTAGACAACAATGGCCACATGAAGATTATTGGGAAATGCCTAATCCTCTTGTGGGATATGAGGACCCTCACTATCATAACCATGATCCAGATGATGTTGATGAAGAATGGTTCCAAGGAAGAGACGGATGAGATTAAAAATCTTTAGCAAAAAAAAAAAGACCCTAGAAATGTCTTTAGACGTAATCCTTTATCTTTTACTGTTCACTATCTATCTCTTTGTCAGAAGCATATCCGAGGTAATCCACTCTTGCACATAGGCCCCTACGTAGCATGACACTTGTTGACCAGCTCCAAGCAGGCCTCACCTCTTAGCAGCTTATCCTGACATATGTATTAAGATGGTGGCAGATCCTTATCTGCTAGAAGAATCTTCAAAGCCAGGCCCTTACCCTTATTGACACTTGTAAATCCATAAACAAGGCCCCTACTTTTTTGATATGTATTATGCATACTGTATTGTCTATAAATAGAGTGTTTGTAAGCCTGAGAAGGCAAGAGAGAGGGAAAGAGTGAAAAAGCCTCCATAACTACCACTAGTCCTACCTCTAAGTATTTTCTTACCTTAGTGGATAATTATAGTAGGTGTACTTGGGTTTTCTTAATGAAAAACAAATCTGATACTTCATTCTTAATTCAATCCTTTTATAATCTGATTCTCACACAGTTCAAAACTCCTATTAAGGCCCTTAGGTTTGATAATGGACCAGAATTTGCCTTGGCTTCTTTTTATGCTTCTAAGGGTATAATTCATCAACTGACTTGTGTGGAAACTCCACAACAAAATTTAGTTGTTGAAAGAAAGCATCAGCACCTTCTTGCTATTGTTAGAGCATTAAGATTCTAGGAAAATCTTCCTTTAAAATTTTGAGGTGATTGTGTTCTTATTGCAACCTATCTAATTAATAGAATTCCTAGTCCCCTTCTGCATGATGTTACTCCTTTTGAAAAGGTGTTAGGTCATACCCCTTCATACAGCCACCTTAGATCCTTTGGTTGCCTCTGTTATGCCTCCACATTATCTAGAGACAAGTCCAAATTTGATCCCAGAGCTAAAGCATGCATTTTCCTTACAAGCTTAAATAGTGTGAAATGCTATAGCCAATTTAGACCCCCAATTTTAATTTACGGCTTAGTTGCTTTTACTCTAACTTAACTAAGTGCGGAACAAGAGTAAAAGATGTGCAATAAAATCGGAAGACTACTTTAAGGCACAAGCAAGTACAATAAACAATAAATGTAAAGCTTAAAGAGTAGAGAAGAGAGATGCAAACACAAGATAACACTGAAACGTGTTATTGAAGAGGAAACCGAAGTACTCAGCAAAAAACCTCTTCGCAGCCCTCCAAGTCGAAATTGATCCACTAGTGAATAAAGTTGGAGTACATGAATAACGAAGAGACCCTCCAAGCCTAATCTACCAAATGTACTTGAACCCTTCAAGTTCCTGCTACCAACGGGCTTCACAGAGCCATGTCTTCACTAGTTGTCCGAATCCCGCAATTAGCTCCAAATTGCATCCACCACTCAATGGCTTTTTCCAATGCTTGCCATATGCACAAAAACTTCTCTCAACACTTAGAATGGGTGAGGTAAGTGTTTGGGTTAAGAACCTTTCTAGGATATGTAGATGGAGAGGTAAGAGTAAAGGAAACTTTAGAGAAATAGTGTAGATGATTGTGGGTAAACAATCTCTAACTCTTAAGTGTTTGGCTAGGGTTTTCTCTCTCAAATGTTTCTTGGAAAAACTCCTTGTTCTTCTTACAATTTTGTGGGTAATGAGGGTTTGTATAGTATTGATAAAGGTATGTGAAAAGGCACACTTGAAAACATCAGGTAGAGAGTTTTGCGAGTCACTCGCGGCCTTAGTCACGAATGACTTGCGAAATCTAGCTTGGTAAAGACTCTTCAAATTCTAGCATATGGTCTTTTCGCAGGTTGGCACTCGCGAGACAATCGCGAGCTAGTCGTGAAATCTTTATCTTCACAATCACCAAACTCTCACACACAACCTTTACATTAAATCCTACAAAAATAAAGGGAAATGATTGAACAGAAATACAATCAATTTTGACACAGAATTAAAGATAACATAAAATATAGTTGTAAATCACAAGTTTACAATCCTTTTGGTACAAAAGGTTACAGACTTTATGACTTAGCTTCTAAAACTTGTTTTGTTTCTAGGGATGTAGTTTTTAAGGAGTCCATTTTTCCTTTCAAGCATTGGTCTTCAAAATCTAATTTAGTTCCCTCTTCCTCTTCTCATTCCATGTTTTCTATGCAACCTGTTATACCAGAGTCTAGTTCACCTTCTGTTTCTGCAGAATTCACACCCAGCTTCACTACCGATATAGCTACACCTCCTGATGAGTTTCTTGACCTTGTTCATGATAATTTTGACCTAGATCACTCCACTCCTACTTCAGTTGACCTTGTTCATCATATTGAACAACCTCCTACCCCTCCACCAGTTCCTCAACCACTATGAAAATCCACTAGACTTTATAAAGCTCCCACTTATCTTCATGATTATCATTGTAACCTTGCCTTTGCTCATGTGTCAGCCTCAGCTTCCTTTACTCAGTCACATGATTCCACTGCTTTTGATGATTCAAGTATACTTTATCCCATCTCTTCTACTCTGTCCTATGACAAGCTTTCCACTGGTCATAGGGCTTTTGCTCTTGCCTTATCCATTTCTAAAGAACCTGACTCTTATGCTTAAGCCATTTTGGACCCTAGATGGCAAGATGCCATGAAAGCTGAGATTGATGCTCTTCAGGCAAACCATGCTTGGGTTATGTGTAAGCTTCCTCCTGGTAAAGTTCCTATAGGGTGTAAATGGGTTTACAAAGTGAAATTGAAGGTTAATGGTTTCGTGGAAAGGTATAAGGCATGCTTGGTAGCTAACGGGTACACTCAGACTGAGGGCATTGATTTCTATAAAACTTTCTCTCTTGTTATTATGTTTGTAACAGTTAAAACCTTGCTGGTCTTGGCTGCTGTCTATGGTTGGTATTTGACATAACTTGATGTCAACAATGCTATTTTGATTGGTGATCTCAATGAAGAAGCTTGCATGGTTCCTCCTCCTAGATTTGATAGCAAGGGGGAGGTTTGTGGACCTCTCCATGGCCTTAAACAGGCTAGCAGATAGTGGTTTGCTAAGCTGTCCTCTACAATTGTGGATCATGGATTTGTCCAATCCAAGTAAGACTATTCTATCTTTACCAGAGTTCAAGGTGGTTCTATCATCATTATTTTGGTATATGTTGATGATATATTAATTGCAAGCAATGATGTGGATGTAGTGAATCTTTTTAAGCAATTTCTGGACAACAAGTTCAAGCTTAAGGACCTAGGAACTCTGAAATACTTCTTAGGCCTTGAGGTAGCTAGAATTGCAAAAGGCTTGTCTTTGTGTCAGAGGAAATATACTTTGGAAATTCTGGCTGATATAGGTTTGTTGTCTAGTAAACCAGCAAGTATACCTATGGAGCAATCTACAAAGTTTAGTAGCACTATTGGTGATCCAGTTTCAGATCCCTCATTGTATAGAAGGTTTATTGGCAAGCTTCTCTACTTGACCTTGACAAGATTTTATATATGTTATTCAATGCATAAGTTGAGTCAATTTATAAGTTCTCCTAAGGTGCCTCATCTACAGGCAGCCTATAGAATACTCAAGTATTTGAAGAAGACACCAGGACAAGGCTTGTTTCTTTCTACAGAACCAGATTTGCATTTGAAATCCTTTTGTGATGCTGACTAGGCAGCTTGCCCTAATACTAGAAGATCCATTATAGGCTTTTGTGTTTTTCTAGGAGATTCCTTGATTTCCTGGAAGTGTAAAAAGCACCAAGTTGTCTCAAGATCCTCAGCTGAATCTGTGTATATGGCCACAATGACTAGTGAGATTGTTTGGCTCATTACCTTGCTCAAGACCTTTGGGTTGAATCATACACAACCTGTTTTTTTGTATTGTAATAGTAAAGCGGCTTTGTATATTGTTGCAAATCCAATATACCATGAAAGAATAAAACATGTTGAGACTGATTGTCACTTCATTAGGGAGAAAATTCAAGATGGTGTGATAAAGACTTTCCACATTCCAACAAGAAATCAAATAGCAGATTTCTTCAGTAAAGCTCTTGGGCAAAAAAAGTTCTTTCACCTTCTTTCCAAGATGAACTTAATCAATATATACAGTTCATCTTGAGGGGGAGTGTTAAATTGTGTTGAATGAAGGATGAAGGAGGAACTGCTTAAACTATAAGTAGTTTAGGATAAGTGAGCATAAACGGCATGTTGTTTTGTATATAGATAGTTTGTTAGAAATCTGTTTTGACACTTGTTATCTTTGTATTGGCTAGCTTAGGAGTTAGTTATTTTAGTTTTGTTTCTCGCCTTTCTGATCCTCATATATAAAAGACAGAGCTCATCTATTTAATACACATGAGAATCATTCATACAAATTCTCACTTGCTATCTTCTTCTCTCACTCTCTCTCTCTCTCTCTGATTCCCAAACCTCCATTGTTGGAGATTGATCTTGATTGCAAGATTTTAACATGAGGTTTAATATATGCTTATTTGGCTCATTAGGTATAGTTTTCAAAATTATAACTTTTTTCTTTTCTACTAAATACAACTTATTCCAACTTCTTGAACTAAAACGAACCTGTCATTAGCCTAAAAAAGTTAATCTAGTAATTAACATGACAAAGAATTTCAGTCATTCCATTTATTAATTTATTTATTTATTAATAATTTGATAGATATAATGGGGATGGAATGTTTGAATCTTGAATGATTTCGTTAGAAATGTTGGGAGGTGCCAGTTGAGCTACAAAACTCTTGATTCATTTATCAAATTAAAGACCTTATGATGCGAAATAGAAAAATATAAGTCTTTGAAGATGTTACAAAAAGTCGTAAATGTTGTGGGTTCCAGTTAACTCAACTAGTAAAGTTTCTAATGATTGAATAAGAGATCTGGGTTTCAATTCCCGCCTACAACAAAATCTGATTGATGTCTTGGTTTGATGATAAACGAGCTATCATCAGGATTGGACGCCATAGGTTGAAATTCTCTTTAAAAAAAAAAGTGGTAAATGTGAAGGGGTTGTCTTTCTTCGTTTTCTCTGGATTTTCCTTCTTCTTTTTTTTTTTTTTTTAATTTTAATTTTTTATAATTTATAGGATTAAATCAATCTCATAATGATTACTTTCTATTATCAGGCTAAAACACTAATTAAGTATTGATGCAAGCGGAGTTCGAACCTCATATCAAGATTTTTACTAGTTGAATTAATTAAAACCCACAAATTTCTCATTTTGATCGCGTGGTTTCTACAACAGTTAAGCATCAAAGGAAGAGGATCCAGAGAGTTTGTTGAAAATTTCAGATGTGGAGAGCACTCAAGTTGAGTTAAAAACATCCACGAGGGAGCCAATGCTTCAGAAAGCCAAGTTTATTCTCCTAGTCAAATTGCAAACTACCAAAATCTTTCAATGTGGAGGCTTTAAAGGCGACATTGAGACAGTTATGACAATGTAATAAAGGGGGATGATTAATGATACAAGGGACATTTGCTTTTTGGCCATTTTTAAAACTGAGAATTACCTACATCAGCATCTCTTGGCTGGGAAAAACTTAACCTCGAGTTATGAAGTGTTGAAGCATAAGAATTCCAGTGTTGGACACGTGCTTTAATTTCAAAATCACTTTTAGTAGCACAAGCCTCGTTTGGATACCAATGAAAAATGAAAATTATTTCACTAATTGATTTTTGCTATTATTCATGGATCCTATTGCACTTTTTGGTACTATTTATGAGTTTCACTGTACTATTTCAGCTAACTTTTACCTTTATCTATAGTACTTTCAGTAATAAGTTTTCAATTTCAGCAAAATAAGCGGTATCCAAATAGATCCTAGTTCGTTTGACAAAGATTATTTTTGCCAACTTATTTTTGCTACTATTCATGGGTCTCATTGCACTTTTGATGTTATTCAAGGGTCTCACTAAACTATTTCAACTAACTTTTACCTTTATCTATGTACTTTTAATAAAAAGTTTTCAATTTCAGCAAAATAAACAGATCCCAAACAAAAGAATAGAAAAATCTTGCATTCCATATCATTAAAGTCATTGAAAACTACAAAATCAGTGTGTGGAATGAATGCTGCAATTAAGGTAGTCTTTTCTTGAGCTGAAGTCCCATTGTATCAATCTTTTTTATTTCGGGAAGCTCTATATCATCATGTCCCATAGAGAGTCAATCTTAAGCACATTCATCGGACTCAAATTTCACATCATGTGCATTGTCTAATGTATTACTCTCTTGTAGAACCTTCTCTTGATGTTTACGCTTTACAATAGGTTATTTTTGTTGATCGACCTTTAAAGGAATTCTTGTTGCCTGTCGGCATTGGTATTTCTCGTACTTTGTCCAACCTTGAATTTTGATGGAAATTTGAGTCTTGAATTAAGAGATTTCATGGATTTAACTGTTAAACCCTATTTTGTTGTTGTTGATTTCAATCAATTTTTATTGGGTTTACCAAATCTAGTTGAGTTTTAATTGAAATCTAATTGTTTGATCAACTTAATTTTAGTCATGTTACTCATGTATGAAAAAAACCATGAAATTCCCTTCAATTTGACTATTTACAGGAAAAATCGTGCTCCAATCGTTTGAGATATCATGGAAATATGAAAATTATTAAATTGATGGGAAATGTACATTATTTCATAAAAATCTGCCATTATTCTCCTTTGAAATGCATGATGGATTTTTCTATGATGTTTCCATAAATTTTTCTGTAACCAGATTTAGTCCTAATTTGAACAAAATTAACTTTGAACTGTCTTAGGACACATGCCCTAAAATTACAATTTAATTTTGAAAATTATTTGATTTTTTCAATAAATACTTGTCATTATTTTTAATTCGGTCAGATTGAAATCTAAGTTTATTTGAATTGGTCTTGTATGTGAGGGTTTGGTTTTAGGGTTTATTTTAGAGAAGGACTAGCCTAATCCAAACTACCAGTACATTTAGAATACCATTGTCTAAGTTAATAATAGCTAACTAAGTGAAGTAGAGCAATAAAGCACTAAAAGCATGTAATGCACGGTGAACTTGTTGAGTTAGAGGAATATTGGGGTTAGCTTATTCCTCTATGCAAACTATCTTTGTGGACTTGGTTCTGTCTTCTATCCTCCGGGCTGCTTTTGATGAAATAGAGGGCCTTCTTAAAAGAGCTTTTGGTGCATATACTCGCTAATGATTCACACATTTCTTCAAATCCTAACCGTTTTTCTTTGTTAGATTTTGCCTAAAGATGATTTTGGTATAGAGCACGAAGAAACTGTTGTTTGATTCATTATGCCGATTGTTAAAACTAACTAGTAGCAAATCTAAGCGATTCGTGGATATAGGTAATTATTTTGTAATTGTGATATAATATATAATTAGTTCTCCAAAATTTATTGTAGATAGTTTGTTTTCTTTAAAAATCAAACAATTTCTAAAATTATTTTTTATATTTTTATCTCTACCAATATATCATTATATTATTTTTTTGTGTAGTGTTTGATTGATATTATTCCTTTTATGAGCTGGTCGATATTCTTTGAAATTATGATATAGTATGCTATGTTTTTCCAATTTTTTTTTCTCTACAATTAAACGTTTTAAGTTTCAAATAAATTATTCAAATTCCTCATTCTTTTAAAGGAAATTATCATAATCAAAACTCATAACAAAATTATTTTTTAATTTTACTCAAATAATTGATAGATACATTCAAATGCATAGCCAATATTCTGTTTTAATATAATTTAAATTCTCACTACTGAAATAGCTAAATATTAACTCAAACAAAAATCAAACCAAAGTTATAAGAGAGACAACTTGTGTTGGGGAACTAAAAAAATACAACAAAAAAACATATTAATCTAAAATAGAGTTATAAAAAAACACAAATGTTTCATCAACCTAAAGTAGAGTTGCAAGAAATAATAAAGAGAGAGAGAGAGAGAGAGAGAGAGAGAGAGAGAGTAATCATTTTTTCAAGAGAGAATGTGAGAGATAATAACGAATTTATAGAAATTAGATGAGAAAAAAAGAGTTAAAAGATATAGTAATAAACACCAAATTATCATAGTCATGCTATGTAATAGAATAACACTATATTCATATATACTATCTTTACAATGTAACAAGATAACATCTATAAAATCAAATAAAAGAAAAAAAAGATAACAACTTAAAAACAGAAAACTAAACCACATTAACCCAAAGTAGTGTTCTAAAGAACACAAAAGTTAATCAACTTAAAATAGAGATGCAAGATAATAATAATAATTAAAAAAAAAAAAGATAGAAAAAAAGAAGAAGATAACAACTGAAAAACAAAAAACTAAATCATATCAATCTAAAATAGAGTTCTAAAGAACATAAAAGTTAATCAACCTAAAATAGAGACACAAAATAATAATAAAAAACCCACCAAAATATGAAAAAAAATTTAGAGAGAGAGAGAGAACATTTTGTGTTGGAATTGAAAAAGCTATGCATAGAATGTAAGAGAATTGCAAATTTATAGTAAAACAAGAAGAAACAAAAATAAAAAAGGTAAAAGGATGAAGGAAGAGTGATATTAAGGTAGATAGTAGTGAGGAGATGAAAATGTAAAAGTGAGGGGGAAAAGTTGAAAAAAGTGTAACAATAATTTGGGAATTAATAAGAAGAAAAAGAGTTAAAAATGAGAGAGGGAAAATGAGAGTTGGAAATAGGTGGATGATGTGGCTGCTGATATGGCTCAATAAGAGCGTAACAATAATAAATATTATACTTTAACTTACATATATATATATATATATATATATATTACAATATTAAAAAAATCTATACTTTCACAACAAATCTTAGGTGCTAGATTTTTACTAGTTATAATTTGGATTTGTCATTGACATCACTTTTTCAACCAATATTAAGAATTTGTTATTTAGAATTTGTTGTGAAAATATTATAAAAGTATTGTGGACTTAGGGTTTATAAATGTCAATATATATGTTTTATTTAAGTTTGTACTTTAATGATATTGATATGTTTTGACATTATGATAATTTAGACTATTTTTAAACTAAATCTAAAATTCCATTTGCAACATTGAAAAAAATAAAATAAAAGGATTAACTTAAATCTTTTATTGAGTTTCCTTATCAATTGGTTGACAGAGAATTCAACAGTACAAACTACAAAGCCATGTAGAAAATGATGATTACATGGAACCCAGATAGTATATTAATAATAGATAGGGTTCCCCAAGCCTTTGGTCCCGCCCCCAAAAGTTAAGAAGCTATCATCAGGGTTATTTAATTAGAAAACAGGACAAATATTTAAGAACATATTTTGTTACAGATTAAGTTAATTAACAAAGTGTTTCAAAAAAAAAAAAAGTTAATTAACAAAGAAAAAAGAAACAAGTGTGGCCGTTATTATGCAGTGTGCAGTGATCCAACAAACAAGAAAAAGGTCGGTTGGGAGAAGGGAAATGAGAAAAAAAAGATGATGTTGTGTCTTTCAAGTGAAGCATTAAAGAGAGAGAGAGAGAGAGAGAGAGAGACCAGAAAAAGTTGAATGGGGTCACTTTCAAATGGGTTGGTGGTAGCATATAAAGGATCTATATAGTCCACCGAAGCATCCAGACACTCTCTTCAGCCATATAATCAACAGTTATAACTTCTTACCAAGATGTAAAAAAGAAAAAAACTGAACAACAAAAAAACAAGTTTAGGGGTGAAAGTTGTAAGGGAGAGAGGAGGCGAGGAGCTAAAAGTTAAGGTAAGATGAGTGAGAAAGAGTTTGGGTTGTTGTTATGTGTAGTGTAGCTTGTACAAGAACAGCAGGAGACGCAGTGATGAGATCACAGGGATCTTTAATCCTCTTTCTGACCAAACACTGCCACACTCATCACTGGCATCATCAAGGGCTCTTATAGGCCTACAAAGAATTCCTCTTCCCTATAGCCTCTATTTACTATTCCATCATCACCACCACCACCACTACCACCACACAAATCTCACTCACACTCTCCTCTCTTTTCTCTCACTCACAGTGCCTGCGTGGAAAAATATGGAAAATTTGCAGGAAGTTTCCCAACAAGATCCCTCTTGAAAGTGGGTGTTTCTAGTTCCCTGGTTTGCTTGGTCAAGTGGGATATTAAATAATTGACCCTATTTGTACTGCTTGGTACATAAAAGAGGCACAATTATCAAAAGCTGTGTAAAAGGACACAGAGAGAGAGAGAGAGAGAGAGAGAGGCAAAGAGATGGGTTAGGCTGAAAATAGAGTTCGTTTAGGCTTCTGGGTCTTGCTTGGTTTTCTTTATTCTTTTATCAGAATAGGGTGGGGGCTTTGGTTTGGGGTGTTGAGTAGATGGAACTGGGAAAACTGAATGGCAGGGCGTTTTGGGAGAGGCATCAGCAGAAGCAGAAGTATCAGGTTTCAGAGTGGTGGCAGTTGCACAAGCAACAAGAGGAGAGTACTAGTACTACTGGGAAGGAAAAGGAGAGTAAAGAATCAACAACCCACTAAGAAAAAGTTTGCTGTTCCATTAAAAGCTGGAAGAGGAAAAGCACAAGGGACTGAGACTGGATCCTCAAAGGAATCATCATTATTACCTAAATTCAAGTCACTTAGAAGAAGAACAACAACACCATCAAGATTCTCCATCACAACAAAAAGAAAATCATCACCATCATCAAGACCCCGTTTTCCATTTCCAGCAATACCCCCATCAATACCAGAACCAAAATCATCAACAGTTTTTGTATGGAGGCCTAGACTCACTCTCACAACCACAAACCCCAAAGAAACGCTCTCACTTTTTATTTTCAGCTTCAGCTTCAGCTCCACCTCCACCTCCTACTTCAACTTGCATCGAATATGCAAGAAAAATGGGAGAGAACCACCGCCAAGCAACAACATCGACAAGATTTGGGATAAGGAGCGGAGGGGGCGAGATCGTAGAGGTCCAAGGAGGCCACATTGTTCGCTCTACTGGACGCAAGGACCGCCACAGCAAGGTCTGCACCGCAAAGGGACCCAGAGACCGCCGTGTACGCCTCTCGGCACACACCGCCATCCAGTTCTACGACGTCCAGGACCGCCTCGGCTACGACCGTCCCAGCAAGGCCGTCGATTGGCTCATCAAAAAGGCCAAAGCCGCCATCGACGAGCTCGAAGAGCTTCCAGCATGGAAGCCCACCAATTCGACCATCTCACAACAACAAGACCAGCACCAGCACCAGACCCAGATACTCGACGAGAACCAGAATCCAACTGGTATTCACTGCAGCGCGGTGGATACCATTGCTTCTGGCAGTAGGACAGCAACTACAATGGTGGGTTGCGATGGTGGTAGAGTTTCAGATGCTAATATTCATAATCTTCAGCATCAAATGAGCGAGAACCCGAATAATAACAGTAGTAGTAGTTCGAGTTTTCTACCACCATCGCTGGACTCGGACTCCATTGCTGACACAATCAAGTCCTTTTTCCCAATGGGTGCATCTGCTGAGACCACACAGTTTCAGAATTACCACCCACCACCAGATTTGCTGTCAAGAACCAGTAGCCAGAGCCAAGATCTGCGGCTCTCACTTCAATCTTTTCACGACCCAATTCTTCTGCACCAGCACCAGCACCAGCACCAGCACCAAGCCCAGACCCATCATCAAAATGAGCATGAGCATGAGCATGAGCATATGCTCTTCTCTGGAGCCACACCGTTTGGTTTTGATGGGTCATCTGCTGGGTGGTCTGAGCACCACCACCACCCAGCAGAGATTAACCGCTTCCAGAGAATGCTAGCTTGGAATGCTGGTACAGGTGCAGAAACTGGTAGTGCCAGCAGTAGTGGTGAATTTATCTTCAATTCGCCACCTACAACTTCCACTCAGCAACTGCTGCAGCCGTTTTTCGGCCAAAACCAGTTTTTTCAACAGAGGGGACCCCTTCAGTCCAGTAACACACCTTCGGCTCGCGCTTGGATAGACCCGACAATTCCCACTGCCATTCCACCAACATTCCATCAGTCTTCCATTTCAGGAATCGGTTTCGCCCCTGGCGGATTCTCCGGGTTTCGAGTTCCAGCACGTTTCCAGGGTGAAGAGGAACACGACAGCATCTCCCATAAGCTGTCCTCTGCTTCCTCCAATTCTCGCCATTGATTGATTGAAAATTAATAATAATAAAAAACCGGAATTCCCTCTCTTTACCAAGGTGCTACTTCAAAACCCAGTTCTCCAATTCTTCTTAATATGCTTCCTCATTGGTTATTAACATAAATGCTAATGCAGGAGTCTTCTGTCTTCTAGAAGGAGGCTAAGAAAGTAAGCTGTTATGCCGATCGAGAATTAGTAGGGAGGAGAATGTTTGGTCAATTCAATCGATGGTGCTTGTACCGTGGGGAGAAGAAATCTGAGTGCACTTCAGGTTATTCAATCCGTGGTTTGTTTAGCTTCTATCAGCTGATTATGTTTTAGCTTTGTTGTTATGTTTGCGTGGGCTCTTAAAGCTCAAACGCTCTTTAAGCTTTGTTGAATTGGATTGCTAAGCGTTTCTGTTGTGAGACTTTTTTGTTATGTCATGCTGTTTGCCTTCAGCTTCCATTTCTGGAGTTTCAATTGGTGAAATTGCAACTAGTTTTTTCCAAGAACTGTTTGCTTTCATTTCTATTTTGAACACTTTTTTTTCCCGTCTACTTTTAGTAATGGTCAATTTCTCAAGTTGATGTGAGGAAGTTTCTTTGTGACTTGTGATTGTTTTGTTCCTTTACTGCATTCCAATGGAACAGTTCAATCGGCCTCAAGGATTTCCTTAAACTTGCAAAAGAATTGAAAGAATATCTCATAATTTTCATCAATTTGGTTACTTGGGTTTTCGGAGCACTGAACTTGATGTTTCTGATGGTAAGTTTAAGCACATTCGGTGAGAATTGAACTCACCATCCACTTTGTTCTTACAAGGAAAGAAAATGTCATTTTAGTTACAGCTCATTGATGGTTGAAAAGAAGTAGAATAGTAATTTATTCCACAATAATTTCTCCTCCCAAGTTGAGAAGGAAAAAATGTGAAATTTCATTAAGCAGGTTCTTTATTGTCCGTCTCTAGGAACTTTAGTATATACTATAAACTAACTTGAAAAATGTTTATTATGAATGCGAATTTGCTATATAAGTATTGAGAACCTATTTACTGAATTAATGCAAGTTGGATGAGTCTTTTTATTTTATATTTTGAAGGACAAGTTGGATGAGTCTTAATCAGGCCTCAACTTAAATTCATGAACCACCTTGAAACCCCTGTGTGCCCGCATTATTACAAATCTTGTTTCTCTTATTGAGCCTATGTGTTAGAGACTTAGAGCTAGCCTGAGTCTTCAAAGAAAGTTATTTTTAGGTTGCGCAATAAAGAGGGCATAGATCTGAATTACAAGTTGTCAAAATTTCACTTTGGCATTAAAGATCAGGTTGGGTTGGTATCTAAGATGTTCCATGATGATTATGACGAGTATGGTTGATAAATATAAGTAACAGGCTGCGTGCTGACCTTGTGGTGCTAAGTGGAGCACATCTGAAGTAGGAACCATGAAAGGGGAATGGATTGTACTCAACCTGCTTAATTGTGGAAGAATGCAAAGATGGATACCACCAAAATGTGGTAGTTGGCCATATGTCTATGGTCCCCTACGCTGTAAAATCTCAGTGCCTAATTGAATTCATCAGTCTTAACCAGGAGCTTTCTTCTACTCTTTAGGGGAGGAGGGGGGAAAAACAGTTGCCTTCTGTTGAGATTGTGACATTTGCTTTATGATTGTTGTTACTTATGGTTTGTTAATAGTTAATACGCACGGCAGAGGAATGTGGGTGAAGCAATATGTACATAAATGAAGAAGATTTTAATAAACCTTTAGAATTAAGAAAGCCTGAAAGTTTAGGTGGCCAACCGTATTGCTAGTCTTTTAAATGAGAGTAATAAAATCATGAGTACTTGGTGGGGAAATTGGTACGCATGAGCGGAAGAATATGTAGATTAGTGGGGGAAGAATAGAGGAGAAGAGGAAAAGGAGAGGATGTAGTATTCGTGATGCATATCAAATACCTTAACTAAGGAGGCAAATGAAGAATGTATTATTCTATGATATAGTTTATATATAATGGATGCATGACTTGGATTATGCTTTGTTGAATATTCTTTATGTAGTGTAGATATAATATAAATATTAGAGCTTATTTGCCTCTGTATCATAATCTGATATTCCATTGCTTTCTTTCACGCTATGAATGATTGGATTCCGTACTATTTGGACCTCTCTTTGTTAAAGCTTCATATTTTTGAAGGATTTTACTAATGTGTGGCCTAAGGGCACACAATAGTAAACTAATTTTGGAAAAAGTTTTTTCAAAAATAGATTTGTTAATGTGTGCCCTTAGGGCACATATTAACCGGACCCTATTTTAAAAAGCCATATGATCTAAGAATCCAAATAATTGAGTTCAGAACTTTCCATCATAGGCTACACGACAATCAGAATAAGTTTATATGTTATGGAAATGAATTTTAAAGACAAAGCCAAGTTAAACACGCATTTTAATATGTATGTACAATGTGTATAATTATATTACTGACAACCCAACAATAATATGATGTCAGTTATCTTATTTGCACACAAGGACAGATTCATACCGAATCCAAATGGGCAAATTAATAAACCAAGATATAAAACAACCACAATAAATTCATGACAGAAATTGGTAAAGCTAAAATCTTTGAGCTGGGTATGTCTTCAATTTTAAGCCAACATAAAGATGACAGCTTATTTTTCAGCAGCTGGGTAGACCAAGTTTTTCACTTTTGTGGTTCCCTTCCCATTTGATAAAGCAGGTTTGAATGAAACTGATAATTTCTTCTCTGGCTGGTTTCCAATTTTATATAATTTGCTCTGCTTGGTTTGCACTTTCTTCGATTCAGGAGAATGTACACGAACCCGGATCTCCCAAGGGCGAGCAGCTATCCAGCGCTCCATCCAGCTCCAACCCCAGTTTTCCTTGCCAAGATTGTATGAAGCCTGGCCTAGATATTGGCTAGAGTTGGCCCTCCACTGCTAGTCAAATTTATGCATTAATTTTCTATAACTCATAACCATTAGTATGAAAACTGAGGATGTAAGTGTTCTCAGGGCAGACCTGATGAGAGAAGGCATATGCCATGGTTCGCTCACGCTTAATTGCGGCTTCTTCTCGCTGTTGTAACCTGGAAAGGATTTCCTCCATGGTTTCAGAGCCACCACACCATTCCACCTATTGAGCAAATTAACAATTGTTAAGCAATGGCCATCCATCCTGGATGTTCAGATAAGGTTAGCTTTTAGCTGTTTTAAGGAGCTTGGATGCTTTTGAAAGCTGCGTAAGAGAAAATACGAAACGATATGCATAATAAAATAAATAACGAAAGCTAAATAGCTAATATGCTTTAGTTGCAAGGGAAACGGGAAATATTTCTAAAAAGCTAACCACACGTACTGTGTTACTCTTTGCCATTAATACAAGTTCCTTCTTATAGCCCAAAAAAAAAAAAAAAAAAAACCCACAAACCAATGTTGTTATGATCCTAGTATCCCACATGGATTAAGCATAAGTTTAACCATGTGTTTATAAGCTCTTGGGCACTCTCCCCTTGCAAGCCGGTTTTCAAGGATGAGTTTTACCCTTGAGTTTGTAACATTTGTAATTATAACAAATGTGCTTTAATAGAGACTAGAGTAATTATAAAAAATAAGCTTTAATAGAGGTGGTGAGTTCTGCCCATATGCTTATTCAACTTTTCGGGACCAAACTATGGTGATGAATTTTGGGCATGCCATATGTTTTAATAATTCACAATCTAATTTTTTGCTTTTATGTTATGCGAGTTCATTTCCAGTATATGTATATCCGCTTGGATGGTCTAATTAAATTGAAGCTATCTTATTGATCACAACCTGAGAATGGACGCTAAAGGAACGCATACGCATAGCACGAAGGAAACTAGGAAAACTGTGCTAGAAACTACAAAGCAATGGCCACCCTACTTCCCTCCATAAAACCTAATTCAAAGTGCGATAATAGGCAACACAAAGTTTTATTACCAAGTCTAATAGACTTCAAATTGTAAAAGTGAATGCTAAATATTACTGAAAACCATTAGTTTCTCTTCAAACATTTTCAAGACTTGATGTTTGATTGTTAGCGAGCTAAACATTATGTAGAATGCTCCTAGCTAGTCATGGTCACGGCTACAAGATCCAATATCCAACACAACTAGCTTTGCTATATAGATGAAATAAGAATATAAGATGCACAATCGAGGAAAATAAAAAAATGTCTCCCAACTGATTCAAGGGACAATATATATAGGACCAGAAATCTATGTCTTAAAGGATGATACAAGGTAGCACCTTGTTCTCAATCACGTAACTAGTTAGTGTAATTAGGTTCAGCGGGGAACTCACTAGTCACATATGCTTGGCCTTCAAAGCATACTCACTCAACCCCTTCCCTTAGTCCCAGTAATCAATACTACGTATAGTTGATCTAATGAAATGTCTGGATTAGCGAACCAAATACATCAATAAACACATATTTAGAATTTAAACCACATGATATGATGATTTGTTGATCAATTGAATAAATGCAAATACCATCAGAACCGGTATAATTACAAGAGCAAGAAAAGTATGAGATGACCTTATCTGAAAAAAGTATTAGCAGAAGAAAATTTACTGATTTCAAATGCCATAGAAAGAGGATTTTTTTATTTTTATTTTATTTTTTATAAATTTGGTTTCTGACTCCTAATAAATCATGTTACTAAGAAATTAACTATAATAACATTGGCCTCCCACCAAACGAGAGGGCTGCACAAGACTGGCAGCAAAGTACTAATAATTATTATAGGCAATAAAACAAAGCAGTAATGACAATTAGGAGATAGTCACAGACTCACAGTACCTCGAGCTCATGGAGCTTAGCTTCAAGCTTTAACTGATTTTCCAATTTCTTTTGCCTAATTCGACCTTCTGTGACCATATGGAGTCGGCGAGCTCTGATTTGGTCTTGTATTCTACTCCATGAATGTATATAATTCAATGCAGTTGATGCTTGCTCTCTGACATTTTGATCTTGAATGAAGCCCTGAAATCTCACTGTCCCCATTGGATGGCATAATGTTTCATTTTTTGATGGTTGATGGCATAACATTTTTCTTGCCTGTAACATTTTTCTTGCCTGCATAAGTAGAAAGAGAGACTTTGATGATGGAGATTCAAGTTCACCATAAGTGCTAATGGGATGAGCTTTAGCCCACATATGGAAGCACCATTATACATTGATACAAGTTTTTCCTATATCCTATGGCTTCGTGCCAAAGATAACTGGGATTGAAGTTGTCTGATATGCAGATGCAATCCTATTACTACAACGTGTTGAGGTGGGCTTAAGCATACATAGTCATAAAGGCAATTAGAATGGTAGCTTCGTATGTTCAAGATATTTTGTTTTTTTTTTTTGTTTTTTGAATTCATAAGGCGATAAACATGTTTGGTTAAAAGTACATAGTTCACAATTCACATAGCACCTTTTTATTTACTTTTTTTTTTTTTTTGAGAGAGAGAGAGAAGAACAGCTTAACAATAATAATAAACTCTAACTAGTTTTCTCTGCCCTTTTGCATAAATTTCTTAAGACAGTCTTACTTGTTGGATTTACAGCTTGTCAATGATCCTGCAATTTAAAACTTCGATTTAAAACTTAACAATGATACTCCAATATATTTGTAGAAAAATACCAAAGATCCTGATCAATGCTGAAAGTTGTCCACCTGATGAATTTCTCATGCTTTTCTGTGATAGGAATTCTGCCCTGGTAACAAAGTCGTTGTATTCCATTTACACAACGGATGTCAAATAAGTCAAGTAGAACTATCATTTCTTGTATCTTTTTCTAAGAAGAGAAGAAACATATTACCAGGAGAATTGGACTGTTAACATCATGCAGTGGCACTTGTATTATCAATTTCACTGACAAGAAAATTAAGGACACTACAGACAGACACTGATTCCTATCTCTGAGGTTGATGTATAGGGGTGAATGAGGGAAGGAGAGCCCAGGTATTCAACTACTTGATTTACTTAAAAAATTTTACTTGCCTATTTTGCTGATTTGAACTAATAATATCATTTGTTCAGGTTCTATTTTCTTATTCTTCGGTGATTTGAACTATGTCACCAGGTATTTCGAATTTCATTTGAGAGAATGAATCAATTAAGGAAGTATTTTAACATCCCAGAAACAGTGAAAAACTTTAGCATATCATGTCACATGTCATAACTATCAGTTATACCTCCTAATTTAATAAATACCTCCAAAATAAATCTACTTGCCTAATTGCTTTTGTTATTCTTAAATTGTATGCTCTACATTGCAATCCTCTGTATTTAGTCTATGAAAAGCTTACTATACATATTCATTAAACTCATTAGTTATTCCTGTACTCAGAAATATGCAGAAATGATCTTTGGTGTTTTATTATGCCAATCAACATACTATACTTGAGGGAACCATCTTGAATCTTATGCCTTCTACATAAGAGGTTCAAAGCTATGGTTTAATTAATCTTTTTCCTTAGTAAAATAAGGAATGATATAAAGTTAGCATTTTGGGGAAGTGCCATCTCACGTGATGCTTAAATTATATATATAAAGGGACAATTACATGGAGAGTTGGTGACACTGCCTCAAAATCAAAATATCTAGGTTGCGACAGAAAAATTTGAAACCTTACTTGGGAGTTGGGAGTTGGGACACTAGCTTGATGTTCATATATTGTGGGACAAATAGAATACTACTCTATTTGTCCCACAATATATGAAATGTTTCAAATGGCACGATTTTTAATGAAAAGATAAAAATATGATGATCTTCTTAGACTGTACTTTACTTTATAATAGAGGTAGCACAAATTTTGACAAGAATCTTGTTTTTTTTTTTTTTTGAAAAAAATGTGAGGATGATATAGAAAATTGAACTTCTACGATTGGAAAGTTATATATATATATATATATAGAGCCTTTTTACGACAACCCAAAAGGGAAATGTTAAGGGAGTACCATATATGCCCGAAATGCAGCTTGAATCCGAGTGGCAGCTATATTTTTAATTGGAACTGGTGGAGCATTTGGAATTTCATTTGGACCACCATTGGAAGAACTGCTTGACTCTGTATGAGACTGATTCTTGCTCTTGGAACCATTTGATTTATCAGTAGTTGAGTGCACCTATGTTGAATAAGTATTAATAGATTAGATTAAGGAAATAGTTATCAAAACAAAATTCAGATATGATAGAGAGATTTGATATGTAAGTGCCAGAATAGCATTAATTTCACAAAAAATTTTCAACTTAGTTTTTAGTTCCACTTCCAAGTGATTATTGAAATCTTCCTGTCATTTATTTATCCTACATCGATGGACTCAAATTAAGGAAAAGCCTGGTCAATTTGGCAACAAAAAAAGAAGAAGAGGTATTTGTTTCTTTTTTCTTGTCAAAGATATTGTATTCATTCAAGAAAAATAATACAGCATATTGAGGTAACAGGGTAAGTAAGAAAAATGATATATATAGATATTATGAGAGGAATATTCGGAAAGGAGAGAGATTCTGACTACAAAAGTGTGATATTTATCTTCAGAATATGGAGGTCCAAACCCTGTTTAAAGTTGGAGATGCTAATCCTACTAAAAGATCTATCAAGAAGCATTAACAAAAAACACTGCAAACTTAATTTAGTCATCTCCCTTCCAGTTTTCTATTTATTACAAATTTACAACGTAGAAGGGAGTAGGAAATGAATTAATATTCAATGATTTTTTTTTTAATTCAGCTTTATGTTATTGTAACTAATTGGTATTGTCTTGTCTCTTTTACAATAGAATCAAAGTTCAAATTCTCCCTCTCCACTTCTTGTGACAATTGAATTTTGAAATTTATATATATATAAAACTCTTTTAGCTGTCCAACTCAACTGTTAAATTATTTTAATTTTGTAGGATTTTGTTTACTACTAAGAAGTTACAAAAGAAATCCTGGCCTTTGTAAATAGAATCTGATGGTTTCCACATGCAATTTTTAAGAAAAGCTTTGTTGCTTCTATAAGAACTGATAAATCTGAGAGCACCTAGAATCATTTTGAATTATGACAATACAAAGGGGAATCCAAAGAAAAACTAGATAACTCTTGTAGATATTTTGGTCCTTCGTTACACTCAAGATATTGTACATATTTATACTATTAATAATAGGGTTTTCAACATTCTGCGTACTAAAATACCCTTACACAAATTCTTAAATTCTCTAAAATATCCCTATCTTATAGTTAAATAATTTTAAATTAAAAAAATATATATAAACTAGTTAAAAGAGTAATTTACTATTCTTAAGTTTTAGGATTTTTCCTTTATCTTCTCAATTCGTCCTAAAACTTAGGACATTATCTCTATTTCATTTTTAAATATTATTCTACATTACCTGACCTCTTTTTTTTCTTAAAAAAAAACACAGTTATTTATATATCATTTTTAAGCATTATAACTCTAAAAAAAAAAAAAGCATTATTGTACACGTAAAACGCGTGTGATGAGTTTAGTATTTTCATGTTGTAATTATTGTATGTTACTAATTTCTAATGAATGACCCTATTTACAATTATGATCCCATAAAAAAATGAAAGTCATTCTATAAATTTATAAAAAAATGATCTTTGGTGCGATGGTCACTCCACAAGTATAAGTGCTTGTGGGGTGTGGGGGGAAAGGGTCGGGGTTCAAGTTTCCAGAAGGGAACTTTACACACATATACACTTAGATTAAACTAGAACAGAAATTCTATCTTGTATATATATATATATATATATATATATATATAATTTAAGACAATTGAATGTTTCTTTCCTACTTAATTTTATTTATTTTTTGAATCCAATGCCTAACTATTTGGCTTGGAATTCCCCCCTTCCCCCCCCCCCCCAACAAAAAAAACAAAAACAAAATTTGAGTTAAAAAAAAAAAAAAAATCTACAAAACTTGAATTGCTTATATGTCACTCCAATAAAAAATAATTAAAAAAAAAAAAAAAAAACCTCCCACCTTCAAAAGTTATGTCCTCTCATATAGGCAAAAAGGCATACGAAAACACTTGGTTCATAAACTGTGCATGATAAACATAAGAAAATGTTTACCTTTGCTTGTTTGGATCTATCTTTCTTCACTCTTCTTAGGCTAATTATTGACCTAAAACAGTCTCCAGAACCCATTTAGAATTCAGAAGATTGCAACGGAGCCCAAGGCAGACCTGGCACAAAAAGTATAGTTTCCTCAGCCAAGGCAATAGATTTCATATATGTCATGAGAAAGACATTAACAAGAAGGTAGGAAAAGAAAACAAGTAAGAACCACAATCGTGTCTGTGATATCCAGATATGGTGTTATATAAAATACTACATCAACACTTCAAATCCAATTCCAAGAGAAAACTTAAACTGCAACAGCCAAATTAAGAACCAAATATGGGTATCAATCATCTGCACAAGAATTGAAAAGCCACAAAGGCCATGGGCCTTTTCTACTTCTAAAAATGAAAGGTCATCAATATCAAGGGAGGTTACCTATGCCTCACAACACCATTAATCCTGTAGAGCAAACGTAATAAGCTAATAGCATCTGATACATTAATAAAATTTACATATATAAAATATTTTTCATTGAATGCAGAAAGAAATATATATGCATGCTTCATCACACTCACAGCAATATTCTTCTTCTCTAGACTCTAGGTGTATGCTACACAATTCAAGACACAAAAAAGAAAAAAGAAAAAGCAATTGATCAAAGAACATACATAATTAATTGAATAAAAAAAACTATAAATAAATGTAACAACAATTAATAATTAACTCAGAAATGGGAAACAAATTAAGATGGCTAAAGGGATGCGCACCAGAGAAAATGGGTTGGAGTATAATTCAAGAAAAAGGCAGAGATGATGTTGGCGCTTATAAATAAATAAATTAAAGGAGATGAGAGGAGGCATGGTATCTCTCTGTCTACAGGGTGTCTCAACCTCCAACTGACAACGCAACTAAACTGAAGCTGCTGTTTTATCTTTCCAAGTTCAACAGTCAATTATGTGTAATACTGCAAAATATCAAAAGCATACTTATCACGTAATGTTATTTGTACTTATTTATTTAATAAAAAATTAATTCGTTAGTCTAGGGATACGTGGTCCCGGCGGGGCTCGAACCCGCGACCTTCGGCTCATAAGACCAACGCTCTAACCAACTGAGCTACGGGACCAGTTGTTAGTCTTCGGCGTTCAAAAGCTATATCAAGGAAATCGGGTTGTGCGCTTCTACTTTCGCGACTACTGTAGGAACCAAGATATGGGCCACATTCGTTTTGGGATTGAGGCTACAGAATAGAGATTTTGTTCATCGTATATATGTCCATCCTTTTTACACTACCACTTATTTAGGCTTCCATGTTTTAGATGGGCTTTTTCCTAATTTTGGATTCTGAGCATTGAGGCAGCTTTCGGTTAAGCTCTTGATGCCCATGTGTTGAACGCATACAAGCGGCAGATAAGTTGACGTGCTTAATTACCACTTCTTCTTTTTTGAGAAACAATTACCACTTCTAAAACAAGTAAACAGTGTGCATTTTGGCTTCTTAAAAGCTCTGAAGTCTGAAGCCATTTATTTTCTTCAAGAGCCAAGAGAGTCAAATGCTTTACCATATCAATTCCTCCCTCTCTTGATTTATTGGCTACTTAATCTTGAGCCTAATACAAATTAATTTATTTCTATTAAATTAAGGAATAATGCACAAAGAGCTTTAGCTCTCGTTTGGGAGGAATGAATGGAATAAAAATAACAATGTTAGAATATTCTTCATTTTTTTTGTTTGGGAGTTTAGAGTAATGTTACAAGTATGAACTATTTTACACAATTTTTACAAACTGCTGATGTGACCAACTTTTTATTGATTTTCATTTAGGCCTACCATTAATATCACTTTTTCATTTACCAATAATTACTCATCATATCAATAGTTTGTAAAAATTTTTGTAAAATAGTTTGTATCTCTAGCATTATTCGGGAGTTTAAATAGAAAAAAATGAAATAAGTAGGAGACAATACTCATTCCTCTATATTCCCATAAAACCTCAAATTTTCACTCTTCAAAATTAAGAGGAATTTGAGGGAATAGAATTAGATTTATTAATTTTTTTACCAAAACTCCCAAAATACCCTTGTATTTTCAGCCGTTTATTTTAAAACAGGGATTTAATAGTAATATTATCATAAAATGATTTCATTATTTTCCCTCTATGTTATTTTCAAATAAGATTACTTACATTCCATTAATTTCCATTCCTTTATTCTAAAACATCTAAAAAAGTTACTTTAAGTCCATTCTATTCCTTTCTTTTCCATTCATTTCCTTTACTTAAATACATTACATTTTTATTTATAATTATTCATTTCAATTCCATTCCATTATCTTATAAACTCCCAAATGAAGCCTAAAGTAGCTTAAAATTCTAGCTTTCGCTTAAAGTTTTCTTTCCGTTTAGGCCTAGAGCTTTTTAGCAAAATTTTCAAACATATAGCACTTCTTACTAAAGAGATTTAAGGTCCATCAAAGTATGTCTAACTCATTAGTATAAATATGTTTTAAGGAGATCCTTAAAGTTGAATAACAACTTTACTCTGTTAAATTAAAGTTGAAAATGTTGTATCTTAATTTGCCATTTGGTTAAGGGTAGATTTTCAAAATTACTCTCCACTTATCGTTAAAAATTTCACTAAACCCAAAATTAATTACCATCCATACTTATCACATAAATTTTGGTGCAAAGCATTGGTGAGAGGTGCAATTAAAAAATTGAAGAATTTACAAACTTAAATAATATCAATTGGTAAGGTGCGACTAAAAGAGACTAAGTAGAACGTTTTATAATATGCTCATTTCATTTTTGTTTTTTATGTGAATGCTCTTTTTACTAACCATGATTAAATTTTGATAAAAAAAAAAATCTGTTAAAATTTAGAAAATTTTGTTACTAATATTCATGAACCGGGGGGGGGGGGGGGGGGGGGAATGTCATTTTTTTCAAATCTCAAGGGAGTAGAGTGTTTTTTCCTTTCGGGTTTAGGAGTGAGTGTCATTCTCCCAAATTTCAAGAGAGGACAGTGTAATTTGCCCTTATGTTCTTAATAAAAGTAATGAATTAACATAATAGCCGTACTTATTTTTCTAAATTGCACTTAACCCATTTTGAGAGAGAGAGAGAGAGAGACTGTGTGTGACCATTATTAATAATGATGACAGTGATGACGAAGATAATGATGATGTTTGAGTATGAAAATACAAAGCACATTTATTATTTCTTCTTTTATTATTTCTCACATCTTAAAGACCTTTATCAATTTGGTTCACAAATGAGAATAACAACTTTAAAACACTTTATTATCATTTTGGTATTGTTGCAGACAGTGGCGGAGTTAAGAATATTTTTTAGGAGGGGGTCAAGCTAAATATAACAATTACAAAATTCTTAAGTAAAAAAAAATTGTAAGTTAGCTCTAATTCAAAAAAGTTGTGTTCTCAGATTTTTTATAGTACTAAAACTACTTATAATTGATCTTGAATTAAATTTTATAGTAGCCTATTTGTTTTATACACAATTAAACAATCATTCAATAATTACACATACTATTTTTTTTTTTTTTTTTTTTGAGCAAAATTACACATACTACTTTATCCAATATAAACATATTTTAAGAGAGGATCAATGAATATAAACAGTAACCATCGTTATCAAATTAAATATAATATAAAATATTCAGACAAAAATATATAATATAAAATATTAGTAAAAGGTCCAGCCAGGTGCGGAGCCAGCAGGGGGCGAGGGGGGCAATTGCCCCCCTGACTCCGTAAAAACAGTCCCAGAGTACTATTATCATGATATATATTCAGATATTCTTAAGCAATTGACCCTGCTGACATAGAAAAAGAAAAAGAAAAAAGAAAAAGAAAAAGTAGTCCTTAGAGCACCCACAGCAGATGTGGGATATGTGCCAAATGCTAAATATTTGGCACATATCCCACACCAAACACCATTTTACCCTATTTATCAGATGTTCTAAATGCTATAATTTTTGCAACATGCTACAGTGTCCTCACATATTTGCCACTGTACGGACAGATGTGGCAAATGTTTTTATTATTTTTTTATTCCTCTCTCTCTCATCTCTCCGTCAGTCTCAGTCTCTCCTCTCTCTCACCTCCGTTCTCCAGCCCTGTTCCTGAAACTGAACCCAGAAATCCACGATTCGGTGCTCTGCTCCTCAAGGCTGATCGGCGGTGGGTAAGGGCACAAAGAATCCGAAGGCTTCTCTGAAGATTACCAAGACCAGTGTGTGAATTTTTCCCTCATCTTATTTGAAATTTTAGGAAAAAATTTAACTGATTTTGCTGGGTATGCCATGGTGTTCAATAAAGTTTATTTCTTTCTTGTTGCAAGCTTGTTAATTGGAAAATGGATGAATGGATAATAGTATACCTGGGTTTTTGTTTTCCATGTGGTATTGTTTCAAATTTTGTGGATTCGGTTGGGATTTCAAGTGGGAATGGAGTACTAGGTAGAGACATGGAATTTACCATGTGGGTTTTGTTGCCGATTCAATAAAAGGGTGAGAATATGGCAAAGGAATTAAGTTGACTATTGAGTTTATTTTCAGTTCTTGTTCTGTATCAGGCAGGTTTGTAGTTTGGCATGTTCATCTAACTGTAGATTCTGAGTTATGTTTGTTTGTTGTGGAATTTGGCTGGGTTTGTTTGGGTTTGTTTTGAGTTGTGTTTTTGGTTGTGGAGGATCTGGTGGTGGCTGTTGGTTGTTGGCAGATGGCTGTGTTGATGAATTGTAAATATTATTTTAATGTATAGAATTGAATAATAAAACATCTGATAAATGGGATGTTGTAAAATGATGTGGTAAAATAATAAAGTAGGCATTTGGTGTGATAAAATGGCATAATTTTTGCAACAACTGCTACGAATGCTCTTAAAGAAACAGACACTGAAAAATAAGGGAAACGAACTTCCCTGACCCACCTAACCAACATATCATTTTTTCTGGATTTTTTATCCTATCCCACTTGAAATGTTTTTTTACCCATTTCACGATTTAAGCATTTGAATTTCTCGCTTGTCTCTCAAATGAATATATATCATAGATTCATAATAGTAGTTAAACGAATAGTAAAATGCAATTAAAATTAAACATATTTTCACACACTTTTTCACTCACACATATATCAAAAATACTCAAACAACATTACTCAAACTCCTTTACCAAACACCCCTTAGTCTTTTAGATAGGAATAGGATAAAGCTTTTTACTTTTTTCTTTTTTTAGAATCAGATAGCTAGGATGAAGCTAAATTACCTAACAGTGAAGAACAATTCAAGATAATCTTTTTTATCATACAATTCAATTAGTGGGTCTCATATATATATATATATAAATATTTAATCTTCTTATATTGTACCAAAAACCTGGAGCCTCCAATCCTTTATTATATTTTTCTTCTCCTCTATCTCTTGACTTTTTAACTTGACTTTTAATGGTTTCAAAATATTAAAATTTTGTTATAAACTCAAATTTTAAATACTTAAAAGGATAGATAAATAAATGTTGAGTTCTACATATTTTATGAATCAATCAAGATGGTGAAAAATATATATAATTTTACAGGTTTTTACTATAATCTTAATACTTTCAGATGAATCTATTTTCTAAGTTTATTTTAATGAATCAATTAAATTTCTAAACTTTATGTATTTACATTACTCTCTTCTTTTAATTGTTAATAATTATGAATTAGTTATTTTTGTACAAAACATATACTTGTTATTACATTTGTTTACAACTGTTTATTTATTTTGTTATTGTTAATTTGTTGTTGATTAGCATATTTAGAATATTTTTATCTTGCCCCTCTTAAACTGAAATCCTGGCTTTGTCATTGGTGCCAGCCATAAGTCAGTAATCAAACATGAACTGGCCCAGTGGCTATATGCACTAACAAATTAAACACTACTTCAACAAAATAGAGAGACTTTACCAAACAGGGGAGATCTCAGCAGATAACAAAGCAAAACAAAGAGAAAAGGGAAGAGAGATTTACTGGAGGTTGGAGCGGACGACAACAACAAAGCAAATTGTTGAGTCATTGAAGTGTCGAGAAGGGATTTTTTCATTTTATCCTTTTTTTTTTTTTTTCAAGTAACCAAAGTGATAGTCTTCAACTGATAAATTTCAAGTTTGGGGATTTGTTATAGATATTTTTGGTGTTTGGATTTGAGGGAATGATTTACCCCCCAAAAATATTGAGGACCTATTGAGTATATTAGTATATAGCAATTTATAATGAATAGTGCTGTTAAAGCACTAAGTGTCCGTTTGACACCACTTATTTTTGCTAACTTATTTTACTATTCAACTTATTTTTACTACTATTCATAGGTCTCACTGCACTTTTTGGTATTATTCATGGGTTTTACTATATTATTTTAGTTAACTTTTACCTTTATCTATGGTATTTTCAGCAAAAAAAATTTAGTTTCAGTAAAATAAGTGGATCCCAAACAGATCATAAATATCTAAACGCATAAGCTGTAAAAGGTAGAGGGTTTTTTTCCCGTCCGAAAAGTTAAAATTTCATCTTTTTCTTGATAGAGGTTTTGAGGAGCTTAAACCTCATTTTGGTGAGTTACCATTAGTCCATTACCATAAACTAGTATTTTTATTTTCTTAAAGAACATTTTAGAATGCCTCACAAAACTTTACAATGAGAGAGAGAGAGAGAGAGGAAAAAAAAAAAAGAGGCCCTCTGCCCATGTAACTCTACTTTTAAAATTAATACATACTGAATCTTTAGCTTAAATCCTTGGTAATGTGGGTTTGGCTTACCTCCAGTACTTTTTAAATTAGATATGTCCTTTTGTTTTAAATATACAATGACAAAATGATAGTGAGTTTTAATCTCCATATTTTATTAGTTAGTGGCTGGCGTGGCAGTCTCCCATTAAAACAAAAAGAAATTCCAGTTAAAAAAGTACTTGAGGTAAACCACAGCCTGGTAATATAATACCAAAGCAGCACTAAAAAGATTAAGTGCCCGTTTGTTTGGGCGTTTTGAGCTCAAAAATTGGCTTTTTGAAAAAGCTAGTCCAACTTCAGTGTTTGGTGAGTACAAAACGTAACTTTTTGACAAAAGCTGCGTTTTCCATTTACGAAGGAATGCGCGTTTCAGTTTATGGACATGTTTCGGTCCATAAACTAAAAACTGGAGTGGGCGTTTATAATGTATCCGTTGGAGTGAGTGCAATTACCAAAATTACCCTTCAATTACAACAACAGCAGCAGATCAAGAACCGAAAAAAACAGAAAAAAAACAGCAGATCAAAAACAGCAGCTGGAGTGAGTGCAATTACAACAACAACAGCAGATCAAGAACAGGAAAAAAAAATTAGAACAATAAATGATCAAGAAAAAAAAAATAGAAGCCGATCTGATAGGAGGAGCAGCGGTGGCGGTGTGGTGGAGCAAAGACGATTTTTCCTTTCTCTCCATGCGTGTCTGCGTGTGTTTGAAGATAATGACACCAAAAGGCAAGCAAGATTATGGAATCAAGTATTACAGAGAGAGCTAGAGAATTTATGGAATCAAGTAAAAAAAAAAAAAAAAAAAAGAGTGCAGAGAATGAGAGAGCCAAGAAAGGAAGGCTCTGGAATCACGTTTGGGAAATGAAGAGAAAGAAGGTTCTGGAATATAAAGGAAAAAGAGAGATGAAGGTCCTTGGGTATACGTGTGTGGTGGATAAAATGCAAGATAAAAAAAAAAAAAAAGGAAAAAAGAAAAGAGTAAACGTATGGATGAAACAAGTCAAACAATTAGAAATCACAATTTAAAAATATTACTACAATATTTTTACAATATTTTCACAATAAATTTTAAATAATTAGCTAATATTGATAAGTAAAAATATAATTTCAGTGGTGGGTTTAAATTAGAACTAGTAACAACTTTCCATATAAAATTTTGTTATGATTCTTGTGAAAGTATTGTAAAAAATATTGTAGATGTAACACTTTTTGTTGAAAAATATAATTGTTGAGAATGAATAGAAAAAGAAAAAATAAATATTAAAAAGGAATAAATTTGATTAAAAAATAAAGATTAAAAAAGTGAATAATCAAAAAGTAAATGTCACAGTTGATTGTCCAAACAATACAAAAATTTGTCTAACCTACTGAAGATGCTCTTATATATACATTGTCATTTTTGGTAATTTATTCCTCAAACGACCAATTTTATAAATACTAGCCAAACACTCAGCTTTTTCAAAAAGTACTTTTAACAGTTTTTATGAAACACTCAGCCTTTTGAAACTCCACTTTTTCATTATACACTTTTTGAAAACTCAACTTTTTCATTATGCACTTTTACAAAAAGCTGAACCAAACTCACCCTAAGCCCATTAAAAAAAAACGCTTTAAGAAAGCTCTATTACAAAGCTATATGTAAAATTTGTTATCTAGCTACTTGACAATTTTGCTAAAGAGATTACTTTCCCCCTCTTTTTGTTTTCGACATTAACATTTCGTGGAAAATTAATAATTTTCCAAAATTAATTTTGTAGAAAACTTCTTATTTTTCTATGTTTAGTGATCTTAAAATGAGTTAAAAAGTTATCTCTTAACTTTCTTTATTTAGCTTCGCGTGAGATAGATTTGTTTTTTTTTTTTTTTTAATTTAGCAGAAAATAACTTTATCTCATGTCAATATAAATAAAGGAAGTTAAGAGATATTTTTCATTTGATCCCCTTTTTTTTATAAAGAGTTTCAACTTATCTGATACTACCAAACACAAGAAAATGTATGAAATTATCTTAACATAAGATTTTCTATTGAAACAAATAGAGCAACTTGAAAAGCAATTTTAAGATGATGCTGAAAACTTATAATTAATTTTGACATTAAAGTCGTCTACTTCTAGTACTCGTCCCGTATTTCTTTACATGGGGGAGCTCTTTTAACAAAATTGCCAAACATATTTCCATTTATCACACATTTTTTGCTATAAAAAAAAAAAAAAAAAAAAATTAAGTATCAACATTGACTTGAGTTTACCTAAAATTTTCTTTGTTTTAGGATAACAGCTTCTTCTTTTTTTTCTTTCTTATTTTAGTTAACCATTTTTCCTTTTCACCCAAATCAAAATCTTTATTCTAAACTATATGGTTTATATTCATTTATATATATATATATATATATATATATTCATTCATTTTATTATTATTATTTATCTCACTTTTATGATGTAAACTGTTTTTTTCTGGGTTTGATCACCTATTTCACCCCCTTAACCTAAAATAGGGACTCCTTATCCCTCATGGTCCAGATCATGTTTCTAGAAACAAATAACATTCAATCTATAATTGCAAAAGAGAAGTAAAAAAAAAAAAAAAAAAAACAAAAAAACAAAACAAAGAACGAAACAGTGTCATAGAGAATCTTATTGATAGATGCCCTAGATCCCTTTATATATTGTGTCTCCAAGAAAATCTTTTGGCACCTTACGTGACAAAAGAGGTATTGTCATCATGGAGGCTCCACCGCGTGTCCTCCTCAACGATTCTGGTGAGCTCTATTTCCTGAAGTCAAGACTTTTGTATTGCTAAGGCGGGTCCCTTTGGTAAAGGTCGAGATAGGTTTGCTCAATTTTGTATTGTATGCATGAATGAATGACTTCAATCATCTCCACCACCGCTCAACTTGGTTTTAACTTTCAATATACAGCTTTCTACTTCAAGGCAATTGGCAATGTATAGTGATTATATTAAGAAATTAAAAATTTGTGATTCCACCAGCATTTGGTGGCCTAGTTGGTGAGAAACCGAACCAACAAGTCTCAAGACTTGGGTTGAAGCCACACTGGTCATCCCCATTTTTTGTTTACCAAAAAAAAAAAAAATTGTAATTCTGTTAATATAATTTATTCATATAATAAGAAATTAAAATTTTAAATTACTTCACCCTGATTGGTCCAATGAAAACCTCATTAGATCCATAAAGTTTTGGATTCAAAACATCCCCTTAACATCTTAAGGCTATTTTAAGGAATTCCTGTATTTAATTCTAGAATATGTGAGATGAGTGAACTAAACATAGCCAAAAATAACAGTCAAGTGCTTAAACAACTCTAAACATCTACATTAGCAATATATATATGTATATATATTGAGGTATGTCTAGATAGTTTTTATTAGCTAAGTTCTCAAAAAAGAAGAAGATAGTTTTTAGTATTTAAAACTCACCCTCTAAATTTTTTTTTTTTTTTTTTAAGTTTACATTTTACAATCTTGTCCCAAACTAATAAGTTTTCAATAAATTAAAATATTTAAATAAAATAAAACAAGAAATGACATGTTTCCTCGTGAGTAAACCATATATATATTTTTTAAAGTCTTTTATTTTTTTACATTAAGCTTAAGAGGAGTTTGGTTTACTGTGATGTGCATTTTTTGCGATGCACATTACCTTAATGTGATATTAAGGTGTTTGGTTCATTTGATTTTTTCTTACATTACCGTAATCTAAGATTACAAAATATATCAAATCACATCACCATAGGGGTTATTATACATTACTTATTGGTGAGGATGTAATAATTTATTGAATTCACAAAATTGCTCATACTAAAAAAATTTTATTTTACTCATGAGATTTATTAAAATATCAAAAAAAAAAAAAAAAACCTCTAAAATGACCAAAAAACCCTTGAAATTGCCAAAATGACTAAAATGCACAACGAATGTCCAAAATGACCATAACACCCCCAAAACCTCCAAAATGACCACAATACCCCCAAAACTTTTAAAATGATCAAAATACCCTTGAAACCTCTAAAATTACCAAAATACCCTCAAAGCCTCAAAAAATGACCAAAATACTATTGAAACATCTAAAATGACCTAAATAGCCCCGAAACCTCAAAAACGACAAAAATACCCCAAACCTAAAAAATTACTAAAATAGCCCTGAAACTGCTAAAATGACCAAAATACCCCAAACACCTCTAAAATGAGAAAAAATACCTTGAAACCTCTAAAACGAAAATGAATACCCCAAAAACCTCAAAATGAACAAAAGTTTCGGGTTATTTTATGTCATTTAGAGTTTTTAGCGGTATTTTGGTAATTTTTGAGGTTCTAGAATATTTTTTGATCATTTTAAATATTTAAGGATATTTTGGTTATTTTAGAGATTTCAATGAAATTTTGGTCATTTTAGAGGTTTGGGTATATTTTGGTAATTTTTTTGGTTTCAGGGTATTTTTGGTCATTTTAAAGGTTTCATGGGCATTTTTGGTCATTTTGAGGTTTAAGGGGTATTTTATTCATTTTGAGGTTATAGGGACATTATGGTCATTTTTGATATTTTTGGGGGGTATTTGGGTCATTTTAGAGGTTTCATGGTTTTTTATTATTTTTTTTATACTCATTCTAGAGGATTTTAGGTCATTTTGGTCATTTTAGTCATTTTTGAGGTTTCGAGATTTTTTTTGCTCATTCTAGTGATTTCAAGAGTATTTTGGTCATTTAAGAGATTTTAGGACTATTTTGGTCATTTAAGAGATTTCGGGGCTATTTGGTCATTTTGAGATTTCGTGGCTATTTTGATCATTTTTTAGATTTTGAGACTATTTTGGTCATTTTGAGGTTTTGGGGGGTATTTTGGTTATTTTCATTAGATTTATGGTATTTTTGGTAATTTTCTAGATTTCATGGTTTTTTTTTTTTTTTTTTTTTTGAGGTTTTAGGGATAATTGGTTATTTTGGGTCTTTTAGGGGTATTTTTTTGTTCAAGGATAATTTTGAAATTTTTAGTGTTGAGGCTATTTTCAATCAATTTGTTATTATAATAATAATTATTATTTCTAAGAATGTTTATGAATCAATTATATGAATGTTATACTCTTGAATTATGATTGAAATGCAATTTAATAAACCAAACACCTTAATGTCACATCAAGGTAATGTGATTACATGAATCTAAGATTACAATAATGTAACATTACACCTTGATGTAATATCAAATGAACCAAATGCCCCCTAAAGGGATTAAGATGAAATAGTTGATCCTCTTTTTTATTTGGCTAAAATGCGAATCTAATCTTCTAAGTTTCTTCAGATTTCATTTCAATTATCTAACTTTACTTTTGTTCATTCTAGTTTTCTAAGTTTCAAATTTATTCAATTAAGGCTTTTCCATGAACTTTTATTAAATTTTTCTGAAAAAAAAAAATTGGAAAATAGTTTTCAATCATTAGTTGAATTTAAAAAATTTGAAGAAAAATTGAAAAAATTGAAAAATTAACCAGAAATATATAACAAAAGTTGATGGAAAAGTCTTAATTGAATAAACTTGAAAGTTAGAGAACTGAAATAAACGAAATCAAAATTAGAGGAGTGAAATGAAATTTGAAGAAACTTAGATGGCTAGTTTTGCATTTTAGCCTTTTTATTTTTATTTTATTTTTGCAAGTTGTGACAAGTGGGGGAACCAAACTACCATCTTGAAGAAAAATTGAAAAATTAACCACAAATATATAATAAAAGTTGATGGAAAAGTTTTAATTAAATAAACTTGAAAGTTAGAGAACTGAAATAAATGAAATCAAAGTTAGAGGCTGAAATGAAATCTGAAAAAAACTTAGAGAGCTAGTTTTGCATTTTAGCCTTTTTATTTTTATTTTATTTTGCAAGTTGTGACAAGTGGGGGAACCAAACTGCCATCTTTCACACTACAATACCACTCTCTCATGTGGGTTTCAGTTAGCTCAACTGGTAAAGTCTCTGATGGTTGAATAAGAGATCTGAGATTCAATCCTCGCCTATACCAAAACCTGATTGGTGTCTTGGTCTGATGACAAAGAGCTATCATCAGGAGTGGACGCCATAGGTTGAAACACTCTCAAAAAAAAAAAAAAAAAACCACTCTTTCATAACAAGCCATCGTAAGAATATTAGTTTATTTGCAATTGTTCTATTTCTTTTCCGCATTTTTTTAATCTCCATATCACTAATTTTTTAATTGATTTCCTCTGTTTAGGCCAAAAAAAAAAAAATCTCAATGCTCAGGCATATTTAATTTCATTAAAAAATAATATTATTTATTCAATATATTAAGCTAAATTCATGAATTGTTAAATCTAATATTATTATTAATATTAGCATGTATTATCAAGTGTATATTATGCTCAAAATTAACATTATTTTTTAGGAACGGCTCAAAATTAAACTTAATCTCTTACTTCTTACCCATAAAAAATTTATAATTTGAGCCATTATGCTCTTCACAACGTATTACCAAATTTCAAGTCTAATCCAGTCCAAAACAAATATCATGACTACCTAAATGATTTGGGTGCTTAAGGCCTAAGCCATTACTAATCCTCTTCTTCTTTATTTCTTAACTTCTCAAATTAGTTATTTATTTTTATTTTTTTTAAGTCCTTCTCTAATTATCCAAAAACACAAAACAAACATACACACCTACAAACAGACAATAAACTTAGACATTGCCACATAAAGCAGAATATATTATGGGCATGACACATTTCGACATGGCAAATATTGGACCCAAACCTAGTAACTGATGTCGCGGAAGCCTGAAGAAAGGCACACACGATACTCTCTTGATGGAACAGAAACTAAACTGTTAGTTTCTGGTAGTAAACCTCGAATCCACGAGGGGTTTCCCTGAATCTACAAGGAGATAAAACTGGAATCTACCAGAAGAAAAAAATTGACAAAATGTCCGTGTTTATTGATAATAGTTATTTTGCCTCTGACGGCTACAAAACATGTAAATATTGAGCAAAAGCGTTTAAAACCCTAATTCGCACTAATTAAGCGATTAGGTGACAAAATTACCGAATTTTACCAAAAATGACAAAATTGAGTTAAACACAGAATCATAAACTATTGACCTTAAGGGTCGTCCCAAAACAGGCGGGACCTTATTCTGACTTTAAACTAAAAGTTATTAAGGAAAAACAAATACTACTATAAATAGCAAAAACACTGTTTTCGGGGCCTTAACGAAGGAATTTGCCTAAAATTTGGTGATGATCATGATATCATGAATCTGGATCAGAACGCCGTTTCCCTTCAACTTGCCAAATTTCATGCAATTCCGACACTGTTACCTCTGATAGCCCCTACTGGCATCCCCTTTGATCTTGCGTTGTGACTTCCTGGGCCCTTGCTGCTCCATGAAGGCATGTGCTGTCTGTTCTACATCAGTAACCCAGCCTGAAGAAAAATACCCGACCTAAAACCGAGATTTTTGACCAAAAGATAAAAATAGGTTGACTCATGACTAGACCTATTTTTTCTTGGGTCATATTGGGTTAACCTGTCTAATCTATGACCTAACCTGTTTTTTAAACAATTAAAAAAAAAAAAATAATCATACCATATAAAGGAGCAAATCACTCCAAATGCTAAACCATGTAAATGTGACATGACATCAACCATCCAAAGGTAATGAATACGTTAAATCAAATAGCATAAACCAAAAGGTTTTCTTTCTAATTTGACCATAGGGCAACAAGATTCAAAGAAATTGAGCTAACTACATAAATTTTATGATCATCAAAATAGCTTAGATTGAAATAGTATCTCTAAATCCTTTGGTATGATAAAAGACTTAGAACATTGGTCTAAACCCCAAATTTTTATAATAAAACTCGAAAAATCCTTTTCATTATTAGTCTCATTTGCTGCAAGTAAACCAACATCTTTTTCACTGTTTCCAAGTGAAACAAAGTTTATTTCTAAAAGGACGAGAGTCAAATGAATGAGCTATTATCGCCTGAGAATGCAACTAGAGTGATGGACGCTTACTGTTCTTTCTTTATATATATATATATATATATATTGATTTTTTTAAAGTAAGAAATTTAAAAAAAAACCAAAACTATATCATTTTTGAGTACTTAACAGCAAATCACATAACTTTTTATGGTGATAAATATCATTAGTGAATTTTGAATTATATAAACTTAAGAATTTATTTATTATATAACTTATTTTTACATATTTTGTTATTTTTCAATTTTAATATTCATTTATTAATATTTTGCATGTGAAAAAAATACGAATTGACGTGTAATCTGACCAACCTAAACACGTTTTCGATCTGAATCCTATTAACCCGACCCCACCCAACTGTTTGCCATCTAGTGACTAGACACAATGTTGAGGGATGGAGGGTCATTCTAAACTATTAAGGGGCAATATGGTAGTGAATACAGTATTAATCAAGCATTGTATTTGTATGTGTTTGTGTTTGTTGGACACTTATTGGGCCCTACAATTGGGTCCTACTAGGAGTGCAAGGCCAGCTAGCGATTTCTCCCAAAATCAAACAACACACACAGATAAGGTAAGGTGACATTGCTATCCAGTCAGTTTCTTAACTCTTATTTTTTTTCAAAAGGAAGTTTCTTAACTCTTTTTAGAACTCGAAGTAACATAATTTAGAGAGAGAATATAGACGGTGTGGGTTGGCAATAAAGTCTTATAATACACACATGAGAGAGAGAGTTCATGAGAGTCGGTCTAGGAAGGGAATGAGGAGTGGAGCGAGGATTTGGGCGAGAAATGAGTGAGAAAATAATATTCGCAGGGCTTTAGATTTGCATGGTTTGAATTTTGAAAAAATATAGGCTTCTTTTTTTCATTTTTGTTTTGACATGTGATATGTTTATATATCTTATCTGTCTCTCAGACAAGCAACTGGGTTTGAGAAAAATCAGATACCTCTCAGATACTTTCTCTCTATACACTCCTCTGCTTTCTCTCTCCAATCTATGCTGAAAACTTGGCAAAGCTTTTGGGTTTGTTCCTCAAATTCCACAATCTAAGAGATTTGTGCAATCTTTGCCAGCTTTGGTTCTTCAAATTGCTTTAGATTTGCACTCCAGATTTGATTTCAAAATGATGGGTTCTTGAAAGTCAATGATTTATTTCTATCTCTAAATCTTTGTATTATATCTTGTCAAGGAAGAGAACTATAGTGGCTCAAGAAAGTATAACAATTAGCAACAGAAGCATGAAAAACAGAAACTTGGCTGTCTCTCCGTTTCTTGGTATCAGGTTTTGTTCCAGACTTTCTTGAAATTTATAAACTTTAGATGGAAAAGAACAAAAATGGATCAAGTGGACAAAAACCAAAAGTATAGCAATAGCAGTAGTGGTGCCGGTGGCGGTGGTGATGATGGTGGTAGTGGTGGCATTATTATGGGAAGTTTTGCTAGATCTTCCAAAAGGCCAAAGCAAAAGAAAGTCCCACAAAGAGGACTTGGTGTGGCACAGCTTGAAAAGATCAGGCTAGAAGAACAACAAAAGAAAGCTCCAGCTGCAATTTTGTCACCACCACCACCACCACCACCTTCAGTATCAGCAACCAATTCTTCCATTCTATCTTTGCCAATTCCAGATTACCATCATTCAAATCCATCTTCCTCTTCTATTCCATTCTCTTCTCTTTCCCAAACCGATCTTTCTTTGCCAAATTTGATAATTAGGCCAACTCAAAACATTGGTGTCAAAAATTCAAGCACTCCACCGTTGCCTAAATTGTGGAACTCTTATGACTATAATCTTGAGAAGGAGACTTCTGGGGTGGATCCAGGATTGGCTTTTCGGTCGAATTTGAATTTGCCTTATGAATCCGACAACCCCATTTGGCCTCCACCTGGTTTCATGCCAAGAACACAACAATATCAGCATCCTTCTCATTCAATGGTAAAACTTTTTGCCTCGTACGTGTTGTTTTTAATTTCAATTTGGTTTTGCAATATTTTTTTAGTTTTGGGCTGATGAGGAATTTTGGTTCATGGAACTTTGTAGGCGAACGTCTCATCAGGGACTTCTTCATCATCATCTGTAATAAATTTTCAGATGGAGCCCCCTTCAAACCAAAGCTACTATGGCAACTATACACCCATGTGGCCGGAGGAAGAGAAGGTACGTAAATGCAAATCCTGCCTATTTTAGTGCTCTTAAGTTTTTTCAACATGGAGAGATGATTTTCATGAAGTTTTTTTTTTTTTTTTTAAATTTTTTTACAAAGAATTTATTAAAATATTAGTTTCAAATAAATGTTTGTTATAGGGAATTTTCTAGAAGTTTGTTCTGTTAATTTGTATAATCACGTCTGAAACTGGGATATTCATTTTCTTATTTTAGGTAAATATTTAATTTTGGAATTAGAAAGGTCATAACACTCGCACTTTTTATGGGGTTGAGAGAGGCGATTGGGTATGATTTAATTTTTAATAAAAAATCTTAAAGGTAATATAAAGTAATGTAATAATGAATGTAATTGATGAATTTTAAATACTCATAAATAAATATTTGAATTTTTTTTTTGTGATTGATAACATATTACATATTAGTTTGTAAGTTCATAGTAAAAATTGTAATACTTGTAGCACTACTATTTTTTTGGGCTTACAACTAATGCAGATTTTTTTTTACTGAGATCTAAAACGTGGATTTGTATCTTATGGACTAGTTGTTTAAATGTATATATATAGATGGTTGGCATGAAGAGGCCATATCCCTTCTCTCTAGACAATCCACCAGGCCCGTCTTTCAACTACAAATTTCCAACCCCTGTTGCTCCTATAAGATCAGATGAATCAGCTTCATGTGGAAATGGAGGCACATTTAATTTCGATGCCGGAGATACAATTTATAGGTTAGCTAAATTTTAATCTATGGTCCTTACATATAATGTTACCTGTTGTCTGTTCTCATAGTGTGTTCTTGCACCGTATTTAGAGAAGGCCCTTCCTGCTCAACTTCCAATTCCAAGCTGAATAATCCAAAGCAAAGTTTCAAAGAAAATGAGGTTGTCTATGGAGATTTTCTCAAACTAGCTCCTCCTACAATCGCTTCAACATGTCCAAGCTCAAAGTTCAAGCACCCTTCGGCTTGTCTAGCCTCTTATAACCACAAATTCCCTGATTTTGAATCATTACCTTATCAAGTAAGATTGAACAACAAAAACCCATATTTCTTTTCACTAATTTCATGTTTCATGTATATTTGATTTGTACTTAATTAATTGCTATTTGCTATTAATTTGTTGAAGGGAAGTATACAAGACCCAATTGTCCAGGCAGGACTAAGTCAGTTGAATCAACAACAGCCTTTTTATAGCTTCTTCCCACCAGCAAAGGTGCAGATTGACCAAGCAACAACAACTATGAACAATTGTAATGGTGAAGTAGGAGAAAGTGTTGATCTCAATTTGAAGTTATAAATGACTTAGCCCATTTTTCTCTTCCATATCTTCTAGTTTGTTTTTCAGGCTAGTTATTACTGACAATACAAGAACGTCTTGTCTTTCTTTTTTGTATTTCTTTTGAATATTACAATTAATAGGGTACATATATAATATATCTAAATTTGCATATGTAAGCTTGAGTATTAAGGAAACCCCGAATCTTGGCCATGTGAGGGTAAGAGAAGAGAGAGATGGGGAGATTTTGTTTGAATGTGTCGTACTTTGATGACCGTGGTTTGGTGGTTGTGCTTTGAGGGTTTTGTGGTTCTGTTTCTAAGTTTCTATACTTTAGTTGCTTGGTTGGTGCATTACATTTACAGGATGAGTCAGACATTGGATTGGTAACAAACTTTTGCATGTGGATTGTGGGAACTCTGATTTTGCTTTGTCTTGTCCTCGTTTTGGTGGGCTCCTCATTTCTATACTTCATTATGGTTGCTGATGAGTGACGTAAGTTGAGAGAGGGACAGAGACCATGTGGATTTATTTAACAACAAACTTTAGATTAAGCCTTTTGACGTTCGTCAAAGTTAACAGTAAACTGAGTATTGGAGTGCATAGTGTAACAATTGTTATAGTTTAAGGTGCAAAATATGTAATTTTTTCAAAAATAAAAGTTTATCACTTTCATTCTCTTCCCCCAAATTTTCTGTGCATCCAAACACAAACTTTATTCACCCTTCAGACCCACCTCTAAAATAACAAATCTAACCTTATCGTGAAAATCAATGCTTTCCTGGAACCCAATCACTATCAAGAAAGAATGAACCTTTCTTAGGCATCTTCAGGAGAAGTGAAGTGACAATTGAAGCCTAGTTAGGCGTCCTGGTACGCCATTTGGAGTTTTGCCTAGTTCTCGAGTTAGATCGCCTCTTTTCCTCTTCCATCTATTTCTTTCAAACCAAAACTCAAACAAAAATGAAAATTTAAGATTACTCTCTCTCTTTCTCTCTCTCTCTCTCTCTCTCTCTCTCTCTCTAAAGCCCAACCTTCTCTTTCTAGAATATAAGATTAGTGGCCTTCTCTCTTTCTCACTCTAGAATAAGTTCTTGTGGGTGTGTTCAAAGAGTTGATGTTAGAGAGGGTAAGAGACTTGGTGAAAATGGCTTACTACCACTATTTAGCAAAAAAATTAGCAATTTATCATTGTTTTGAAAATATGTATGGATTTACCACCTTTTTGAAACTCAAATTTTTGAAACTCGAGTTTGCTGTGAAACTCGAGTTTGCTGTGAAACTCAAGTTCTTTGAAAAAATAGTCTTCAAATTTGCTGAAATTTTTTTGATGGTACCCGAGTTCCATGAACTTGAGTACCATGAAAAACTCGATTTCGTACCCAAAAAGTGGTAGATCCCTACATATTTCCAAAACAGTAGTAAATTGATATATATTTCGGTAAATAGTGTTATCGTGCCATTTTGGCCTAAGAGGCTCCCTCTATGTGTATGTGTGTGAAACCGATGATGTATATCCTCTTTGGAACTGCAGTGGTGAAATGACACAGCAAAGAGTGAATATTGCAATTGAATACTTTTCTTTTGGATTTCTCATCTTTTATGTTATTTAAATGCTAAAATACAAATTACATCCTCTCATGACTGAAATTCATTTCAGTATTTTAACTTTATTTTCGTTTAATTGATTATCTTAAATTTCAAATTTATTCAATTTAGGAATTCTTTCCAATTTTATTAAAAACTTATGCTTAAAAAATTATTTTGACATAAAAAAAAATCTATAAATTAATAAAAATATTTTATAGTTTTTTTATGTAAGAAATAAATTTTTTTTTTTCATTAGTTGATTGCATACTTAACGGTATTTTTTTTAACAAAATTGGACAAAAAGCCTAAATTGGATAACTCTGAAATTTAGAGGACTCAATTGAATGAAAGTAAAATTAATGACTAAAATAAATTTTAGTCAAACTTAGAGGCTGTACTTTGCATTTTAACCTTATATATATATATATATATATATATTAATAGTCAAAACTCAAAGAAAATTCAATTAGATTTTATTTGATTCTCAATTTTGTACTATGTGTCTTATTTAATTTTTAATTTTGTGTTAAGTGAATTATTGAGTGTAAAAATCGAAGAGTCCAAATCCAATTATATTATGTTTGTTTTTAGACTCCTTAAAACACAATAACCTAGTTAATTAGCCAAGTTATTACTTAGTCCAAATTCCAGATCTAGGTTAACACAATCATATAATCATATCAATGTAAAGTGCGGAATATAAAGAACACAAAGATATGATAACCCAGGAAAACCAAACCGGTAAAAAACCAGGGGAAGATTTAACCTAGCTATCCTCTAGATAAAACTAAATCCACTATGAAAGAATCGAAGTTTTACAATAGCGACTTAGACCACTAACATCCTATTGCTACCTTATGTAGAAAACTTACTGACACGACCACGTGCAAGCTCCAAGACCACGGACTCCTTCTTTCTTGGATTCTCCAGCAAGTACAAGCACCCCACTTGTGCATCTTTAAGCTCTTATTGCAGCAACTGAATAATCATCAAGCTCTCAATGAATTCTCCTTCCTGATAATCATAATTATGTGGGAAGGCAACCACCTCTCAGATCTCATAAGAGATTCACACACACAGCAAGTAGAGTAACCTCAAAAACGTGGCTAGGGTTTCCCTTTTATACCTAGGGCAAAACATAAAACCCTACACATTATATGGGCTTAGGGCTGAGTTGGAAATTCTACAAAAAAAAACATTCTGCTCGACTTTTGATCGGTCAAGTCTAATTCTCGACCGATTGAGCCGAACCGAATTGCACAATGAATTTTGTAGCAGCTTGATTCCAACTTTACATAAAACACATACTTTGAGCAAGTCTAAAACAAGACTAAAAACCTGATTTGATCATGGTTTACCAACAATACAAATTAGAGTTCTAATACATCAGTTTTTAAGTACTTAGAACCTAACAAACTCCCCTTTTAGCAATCCGTGACAAAACACAAACACAATGCTCAAAGTTACAAGTAAACGCCCTTTACAAAAATAATGCCCAATACAAAATAATCCAACCTAACTACTATCCATCAGTTGCAAGTGTAGACAGCAGCACGACTGAATCAATCTGTATATTTCCTGAAATACTCAAAAAACGCATAAACGCATGTGTGGAAAATACAAGTATAACGAAAATAAATTCTTGACTTCACAAAACACAAAACAATGACATATATCATGAATAACTCATAAATATAAATCAATGAGTAGTGAAACAAGAAATATAGATAACAAAGTATCTCCCCCTAACATGAATAGCCCAAAAACAATACATCAAGAGCCAAAAAGGATACATACACAGTGAAGCACCTAGATACAATCTAAACTCCACAAGCTCCAACAAATAAAATCTTCCCCCTAACTACAAAAATCCTTTACAAGTGTCCAAATGTACTCCCCCTTTTTATGACGGAATGCCAAAGGGCAATCAAAATCCATCATCAAAAGGAGGTGGCGAAGGCGAACGTTTAAGATGCGCCAAATCTGCTCGCAAAGCACGGAGCTCATCAAGCATGTCCACCAAAATTTTACCATAAGTTGCCTGAACGGTCATGACAGTCTCCACTGTACGAAGAATGTCAAAGTCATCCGAAGTAGATGGTGGAGGAACAGCAGCAGCAGCAGCACCAACAGGATCAGTAGATGCCTTACCAGAAGTAGTACCTGTAGAAGAAGGAGGGGGTGCGGTACCAGAAGGCTCAACACGAAGAAGTTTAGTGCTCTCTCTCATCTGAGCAACCCTCTGCCTAAGAAAAGTGGCACCTATGGGAGCAATAATATATACGGGCTTAGAAGCGGGGAAGTCATCTAAACCTAAAAACAACAAAATCCTATGAATGAAAATAGGATGAAAGAGAGCATGAGTGGTAGAGGAACTCTTATGAACTTCATTCAAAGAACGAAGAAACAGATGAGGAAAACTAATAGAAGCATCCGTAACAAGAGCATACAAAATTGCACATTGCTCTAAAGGAATGGTGTGTAGATGAGAGATAGGCCACAAAGAATGACAAGCTATCCTAAAGAAAAGATAGTGTAACTCGGTGAGCTCAGCAGTAGTGATCCGAGGATCAGAACCCCACTAAATAGAAGACTTAGTGATGTAAGACATGATGTCGTCCAAGGAAGGAGACTCATCATAGGGGTAGACAGGATGCTGGACCACAGGTACCCCAAGAGCATCAACCACTACTCTAGGAGTAATGGTGTACTCTACACCTCGTATCCAACTCTTTACCAAAGTTTTGGAATCATAGATGTGGATAGAGAGGTTCGAGTAGAACTCTCTAATCAGGGTAGCTGGAGGAGGATAATCAATATCCAAAAGTGGCAACCAGCCCCGACGCTCAAAGTTTGCCCTAATGGCAGGATCAAGCTCATCTAACAAAACCTTACGCTCAGCCCAAATCTTTCTCTTAAGGTTTAGAGTCTCATAAAGCTCTCGGCTTTTCTCACTCCGAAACAAAGTGCCCACAGAGGAAGGAGCAGAAGAAGAGGAGGATGTCCTATGGGCTCTAGTCTTCCTAGGCATGGTGCTAGGGTAAGGACAAGACACAAGGACAGAACCAAAAAGAACAAAAAGAAAAACCAAGGGCAGACTGCAAGTTAGCACAAAAAAAATATAGAAATAACAATCTATATGATGCATGAACAGATAAATGTCATGATGCATGCTCTAATGCAGTGATAACAAGTTCAATTTAAGTTTAGAATCACAAAATTGGCTTGAGCATAGAGTTTATAACAAAAACCCCAAAATTTTGAAAAACCACTTGTTCAATTTGTACTAAATTGACCAATTGATCATCACACAAGTTAGAAAACAGTTTATAATGATCAAATTAATCAATCCAACAAGCCAATTTCATCAATTAAACTCAATTTGAACAAAATCCCCAAATCGGGTAGTTTCAAGCCCTAGAATTTTCAATTTCTCACAATACATCAAATTGATCAAATTAAACACCATAGATCATGTGTATAACATCCCCCAACAAAAACCCATTGATCAATTGTGAAAGAAAAGGCTTAATTCATCAACAACCCCAAAAATCCATTGGTTCGAAATTTCCCAAATAATGCATGATTTGATGCATGAAAAGTGAAAATAAATGCAAAAGGAAGGGTACAAAGGTCTTACCGGCCTTGAGAGAGAAAAACCTTGCAAAAAGAATGGAGGAAAACGACAAAAAAATCGGATTGGAGCCTTGACCGAGTCGTATAGAGAGAGAAAAAGTTGAAAAACTTTTGAAAAAGTGAGTTTGAACACGTGAAAATCAATTTTTAAAAAATTCTCTACACGATTTTCGATCGATCGAAAAACAGATTTGATCGGTCGAAAATGCTTCGATTGATCCAACACCAATCGAGCATCGATCGAAACAGACAAAGGCTGACCAAAATTTTTAATCGCAATTTCGATCGATCAAAAAACAGGTTCGATCAGTCGAAATTCTGGAAAAATCAGATTTTTGAAAAACACAGCATTTTTATGCAGAAACTCCTCAAAGCATTGATTTTTATAAATAAAATGCATGAGTATGAGATGAAATGCTTTTCAAAAACACATGTTTTGAACCCAGATTTCCCAAAATTAAGATTTTCAATCAAGACCCTTATATTTTCAAGCATCAAACATGTTTTGCAAAAACTCAAGGAATTTTCAAACTTGGTTGGCCAAACCAAAATCACACACCATAACATGTACAAAGTTTAGCAAAGAGTAACTAGTGTGGTGTGTGCAACTAGCAAAGGATTGAGATACATGTGAGATGATATGTAAATAGAAATCAAGCACAAAGTCTACAAAATTCATCACATAGAATTTGAGAGAGACTATCACCTAAAGAGTTACATCATATAGCTCCCACATCTCCTAGAATAAAAGCTGCAAATCATGTAAGTTTCTTGATTTGCCTCATATTGTACACACCAATTTTAATTGAGTAGAAACTTATTAAAATAGCCGAGATAATGTACACGCTAATTTTATTTGATTGATTTAATTATAGTCCAATAATTTACACAACAATTTTAGCATTTAAACCGAGACTACACCTTATGTTCTTTTTGTGCAAGTGCTACACTTTCTTGAGCACAAAATCTTACAATATGCACTGAGGTGTTCATGATTGGCTAATAAATAGTGGTGAAATGGTTATTTATGCCTTTCTTAAAAAGATCAAGTTCGACAATCAAAGACAAGTGACTTCAAGATCAAGACAAAGTGATCTAAAACTATAAACATCTTTCCCACACAACATGCACTACAAAACTCAAACTAGTAAAGTTTAAGAAATAAGCTCATCAAAGCTAAACAAGGTACATAAACGTGTTATGCAAAAATAAATTGACCAATCTTGATTTCAAATCCAAGAAAATAATACAAAACACAATTTGCTTCCCTTTTTCCTTTTTTTTTTTTTTTTGAAAAGAAGAAACAAAAATAGTCCTAGAATGAAATGTATGAATGTTATGCAATGCAAATCCTAGAAACAAAAAGAAAATAAAAAAGCAATAAATAACAATGGTTACAAAGAGTAGAGCAATGAAGCACAAGGACCATGTCAGAAAGACTCAATTATATTGAGCCTTTTGCATCCAAAAATTTTTAGATGCACCTCGAGCATTGGAGTTCTTGTTCACATTAGAATGATTTCCAACTCCAGGATTAAAATAAAGGTTAATAGCCTTTACCAATTCACCAATAAGTACCATAGGATCTCGTGCTTGAAGCACAGACACTTTTAGCTTATTTGCTCACTTAGCAACTTGCAACTTGAAACAATTTGAACGAATGTGCCCAGACTTTCCACAAAAATAACAAACCCAAGGAGGCTTACCATGCAACTTGTCCTTAGAAAGGGTAGACTCCTTAGGTTTAGTCTCTTTCATATCAACCCTAATCTTCCTAGGAGGTGTGACCTCTATAGGTTTAACAGTCTCACTCACAACCTCACTCACAGGGGGTTCAAAGGAAAAAGAAGGAACAAAATTTCTGGAATGGGTTGCAAACACAGAGATGCTTTCTACAAAACCTAATCCAGATTTGTCAGAATGAGACTTTTGAACACTCAGCATATGATCAAGTTTGGAACTAGTAGATCTATTAGTTTGTTCTCTAGCCATAGATAGTTCAAGTTCCAAGTTCTTAACTTTATCAAGCAAAAGCATATTCTCAGTTTTCACACTGTTCAAAAGTTCATTATTCTTCAAACAGTTTCACAAGTAGATTTTTCTTATCAAGCTCATGAGATGCAATTTTCTTCAAGCCAAAATCAACATTCATAGCATCCTTTGCAGCAACTTTGCAAAGTTTATTATAAGCTTCTTGAAGATCTGCATCCTCAGAGAGTTCCTCATCAGAAAGGTCTCTTCAACAGACACGCTTTCATTGTATAGCAGTAGCAGTGAAAGCAATAAAGTTTCCATTGTCGTTAGAATCAGACTCATCATTGGAAACTTCATTATCACTAAGGGTTACAGTCGTAGCCTTACCCTTAGACCTCAAGTATGCAGGACATTCAGATTTCATGTGACCATACCCTTGACATCCAAAACATTGAGGACCCATAGAATTATTAAAAGATTGACCAACTTTTTCTCTAGGTTTTTCAATGTTGTTAACCTTAGTGGGATCATTCTTCCTAAAATTTCTAGGTTCAGCAGTGTTCTTACCTCTTGCCCTTCTGTTGTTGTTTCCAAGGAAAATCCTAAAGTTCTTGGCAAGGTAAGCAATCTTTGTAGCAAAGAGCTCATCATCAAATCCACCAACATCAACATCATCAACTGACTTAAGAGCCATTGATTTGGATTTGCTAGTTTTGGGTAGGTCCAACTCATAGGACTGAAGAGATCCTATAAGTTCATCAACAGGGATGGAGTTCACATCCTTGCTCTCAGTGATGGCAGTCACTTTAAGTCTAAAATCTTCAGTTAAAGATCTAAGAATCTTCATAACAATTTTAGGTTGATCATAGATTTCACCCAAGTTGTATGCAGAATTAACAATGTCATTAAGTTTAGCATAAAATTCATCAAATGATTCATCATCAGACATCCTAATGCTTTCAAATCTAGTAGTTAATTGTTGCAACTTATTTAATTTTAACTTCCTTTGTGCCTTCATGCACAGTCTGAAGGATATTCCAAGTAGTATGAGTAACCTCAACATTAGAGATTCTCTTAAATTCCTCCATTGAAACACCATTGAAAATAGCATTCATAGCTTTGCTATTGAAAGCGGCTGCTTCTTTCTAAGAAGTTTACCACTCACTCACAGGAGTAGTGGGCTTCTCCCACCCGTACTCAACGGAGTTCCAGACTCTCTCATCAATAGATTTCAGGAATGCTTTCATCCTTACTTTCCAATAAGCATAATTATTCCCATCAAAGTGAGGAGGAATGACCGGACAATGTCCGTGTTCCATGACAACAGGGGTCAAGGATCAGCTCTTAGATCAAAAGATCTAAAACAGAGAGCTACCCGCTTTGATACCACTTGTTTGTTTTTAGACCCCTTAAAACACAACCGGATTAACCTAGTTAATTAGCCAAGTTATTACTTAGTCCAAATTTCATATCTAGGTTAACACAATCATACAATCATATCAATGCAAAGTGCGGAATATAAAGAACACAAAGACATGATCACCCAGAAAAACCAAATCGGTAAAAAACCTGGGGAGAATTTAACCTAGCTATCCTCAAGGTAAAACTGAATCCACTATAAAAGAATTGAAGTTTTACAATAGCGACTTAGACCACTAATATCCTATTGCTACCTCATGTAGAAAACTTATTGACACGACCACGTGCAAGCTCCGAGACCATAGACTCTTCTTTCTTGGATTCTCCAGCAAGTACAAGCACTCCCGCTTGTGTATCTTTAAGCTTTTATTGCAGCAACTGAATGATCATCAAGCTCTTAATGAATTCTCCTTCTTGATAATCCTAAGCATGTGTGAAGGCAACCACCTCTTAGCTCTCACAAGAGATTCACACACACAGCAAGCAGAGCAACCTCAAAAACGTGGCTAAGGTTTTCCTTTTATACCTAGGGCAAAATATAAAACCCTACACGTCATATGGGTTTAGGGCTGAGTTGGAAATTCTGCAGAAAAAACATTTTGCTTGACTTTCGATCAGTCGAGTCTAATTCTCGATTGATTGAGCCAGACCGAATTGCACAATGAATTTTGCAGTAGCTCGATTCCAACTTTACATAAAACACATACTTTGAGCAAGTCTAAAATAAGACTAAAAACCTGTTTTGATCATGATTTGCCAACAATACAAATTAGAGTTCTAATACATTAGTTCCTAAGTACTTACAACCTAACAGATTCTAAATTAGATTTCAATTGGAATCCAATTTTTCGTTACATGTCCATCTATGATCTGAACTTTATAATTATGATTATTTTTAATTGTACCCATGCATATATATCGGGCTACACACTAGTTTAAATAATAGTGACTTTCTTATATTTGTTTTCAACATGTTATGGCATTTTCTCATATATGTTGATTTGTTGTTTTGGAGGTGGGTCTAGCTATACAGTAAATTTTATTATCAAGTTGGTGTTTGGTTGCACAAAAATTTTAGAAGAAAATAATAAACTTTTTAAAAAAAATAAAAATTGTGCTTTTTTTCCTGAAGTCACTTGGCAATCCATGTGGCATCAAGTCAGCATAAAAAATTTCCTGAAGCCACTTTGCCTTGTTAGATTTTTTCCTCCTCTATTTAACATTCGAATGATTTTGGACCAAATTAAAACACATTGTAAAGATTAGGAACCAAATAAATAATTTACCAGCAATATTATATGGTGCACATACAGCTACAAGCCCATTAAGTATGCCAAAAATCCATTGTTGTACAAAAATTCCATGAACACACCCTTAAAGCGTGGATGAAATGGGTGATCTGCGGGGATATCCAGTACTGCCATGTATGACCATGGCCAACCACATCATGGAGCCAACTCGATTGCGCTGTCATTGAGAGAGTCCACACAAAAGCCACCCCACTCTTCCAAGCCACCGTGCCAAGTCAGTGACCACGACAATGCCTTCATATACCATGCTTTATTTTATATTATTTTTATTTTTTAATAATATACCACGCTTTATTTCGTTATTTATTATAAAACCGAAACCTTTAAGTATTTGTTGATCTTTTAAAATTTTGACACATCAGCTTTGTAAATCTCATAAATTTACACCTCATTATAATTAATTTTATTTTTTAATTTATTTTACTACTGCATGATACATAATGAGGCTAATGATCAGAGTTAAGAGAGACTCACATTTAGGACTCCTCTCTTCATATCTCAAAACCCTGGCAACTATCTCAACGGCTTAACACTCTCTAATGGCGTTTAGCCTAATTAGTTTTCTTATATACAACGTTCTTCCTCCACAAAACATGACACACTAACAAAGGGAGACACCGCTCATATAGAAGTCACTGTTTGAGCGAGCTGTTCGGCTATTGTGGTAGCAAAGAATCGTGAGACTCAGGTTCTCTTCCTATTCCTCATTTAACTTTTATGCTTTCAATTTAGTTGGGAAGATAACTTGAAGTTTTCTATAAAGAATATATTATAGACTACTTTGCTTCATAACAAAACATAGATTCGGTTTTTAGTGTGAGAGGTTTAGACTTTAGAGAGAAAGGGATGAGGAGTGGGGGACCCACAAGCCAATAATTTCTTGGTGATTTTTATTTTGTTTATAAACTTCTCTTTACTTTTTCTTTTTTCCTGCCTAAATTTAGTATGTAATTGTAAATAGTTTGATAAAAAAAATATATGCCTTACATATATAACATATTGTAGGGATTTACGTTAGTAATGTGTTATCAAAGCTTCTGATGATAGTTATTTCTATTTCTATTGCCAGTTTCTATAAGAAAATATAATATTCTTGAATTTGCAAACTATATACTTTTCTTTGTATTATTGTGGTTGGTGACATTGGGGTAACAATTATATTTTATATCAATTATACTCTGTTTTATATCAAGAATACATGACAATCAAACTTTGTATATATTTTTTACTTCCATCTTGGTTGGCCTACCCAAAATAAGAATTATGTATATTTCTTTGTGAGATAATAATTTTTTTTGAAAGCACTGTTAGCACTAAAATTATTTTTCTTGCAAAATTCACATAAAAGCATTTGATATGCTAACCTTTTAGCATTACTAAGAAACTTTTTCGTGCATCGCACGAGTTAGCAACTAGTTTATATTGTTTTGATAATATAACATGCTTTTTTTTTCTTTTTTCTTTTTTCTTTTTTTAACTATAAAAGTTAGGTCTTTTTAAGTTATACATAATTGGGTTATTATGTAACTCAATGTAAAGTATTACAAGTTATACAACACTGTGTGACAACTGTATGTACATTAAAATTACTAACCAAGTTTACTTTAAATAAAACTCTATTTTGAAATATATATATATATATATATATATTTATTTATTTAACTATTTGATAGTATAAAGTAATCTTTAGTTTTTATTTTTATTTTTGGGCGAATGATGTAATCTTTAGTTTAGTTTTTAGTTTTTTTATTTTTTTATTTCTATTTAAGACTTGGTAATAGACAATGTCCATTTATCAAATAGTTTAATGTAATTTTTGTTTTGAATATCAAAAAATGTAATTTTTGTTCTTTTATTTTTACCATCTATTTAATTTAATAACATTATTGAAATATTTTCTTTAGTTTATATATAATTTTTGATTAAGTTGTGCCTTGTTCGAAAGAAAATACTAGTTTATAAAATAAAGGCATAATTACCTTTTTAGTTCCTATATTTTGGTGGTACTTTCAATTTGGTCCTCAAGTGTTTTTTTTTTTTTTTTGGTCTATATGTTTTAAAATTTGTTATCATTTTGGTCTTCAAGTAAAGATAATAGGGACCAAAATGACAGCGAATATATATATGGATCAAATTGATAACATGACCAAAATATAAAGACCAAAAAAGTAATTTTCCTTTAAATTAAAAAAATACATTTAATTTTTTTTTTTTGTTTTAAATTTTTATAAAATAAATAATGAAGAGGCTTCTAATTAGAAAATCCGAATAACTGGACAATCTCAAGGTCTTATCTTCCTTGGACAAACATTTATTTTATTTTTCTAAAAAATAGACAGAATTTCAATTTGACCTCCATTTTTTTTTATAATTTGATAGTTGGAGGAGGGAAGATTTGAACCCTTAATATCTCTTTTGAAAATATCAGGATGTGTCAACCAATTGAGCTATAGCCCACCTATAGGGCTCTTGTCAATTTGACCTCTAAAATTTGAAATAAGCTAGCTTATATGTTTAAGGTTATTTTTGGTGGGTTAAACACAACATACACTCTCTCATAACATAGGGTGTCAAGATTAACAAAATAAAACAACTTCGAAAATTTCAATAGAATATTACGAGTTATTGATATTCATATTCTATCAATAGTGAGTACTATATTTTATGCTTGGATACACTTAATTTACCACTAATATAATTCTTTATGTTTAAATTTAGTAATGTTAGAAATACTACAATTAATTTTAAAAATCAACATATCAACTTTTAAATAAATGACAAAAAAGCCGCCATTGTGGTTCAAGCTTCATGCCAAAACAAAGAACAAACTTATCATTGAAGTTAATCATTGCCATTCATAATTGATTTATCACAATTGAGCTTGTATGAGGGGTACGAATTCTCAACAAATCTAATAAATTATCCAACCAAAAACCTAATCGATGCCAACCCATGATAAAATCTTCAAAAATGTACCTCCATCCACAAAAAAAGGGTCTATGTGCAAGTGTAAAACACCTTCACAAAACGTCAAATATCGTCTCAAAAGTTTGTTAGTGAGGGTATATGACCCTCAAAGACATTGTATTTGCTCTTGTTGCTTATGTTGGAAAAATACATGTTTGTATCACATACAAAACATATGCAGCGGAAAATTAACGGATCTACTTCATTCGCAATTGATAACATGTACTATGTAAATTTCAGAATATAAGAACAAGAGAGTGTACCTTGGTGCGGTGAAATTCAAAACCAAATATTAAAATTACTTGGGAACACTTTTAATCTTCACTCCAATTCCACTTGTGCCCAAGAAGTGTAATCTCTCAATCAGTTTATATGTGTGTGTTCAAGGGAGAATAAGAGAGTGTCCTATACTCACATGTAAACCATTTCATTCTCATACAAAATTCTGTATGTTTCTCTCCTTATAACTGATTATCTAATTGGGCTAGCCTTTTGGGCCATTTTAATTGGGCTTTAGTATGTGGCTTGGAGTGGGACCAAAAGGGAACAAATAAGACACTAGCTCCAATGGGCCTTGAGCTTTTCTGTCAACTCTTGACAAGTCCAAAGTTATCATTAATTATATTTAATACCACTACAAAAAGATAATTGCACTCTAGACCTTATTAATATATTATATCCCACGACTTTATTGTACATGCAATCCCTTCATAAAATATTCGTAGTAATATAAAGTCATGAATGTAGACTGCCACTTTGAAGATTATTACATCTTAATCCTTGAGTACCTGGTTTAATCATTTAAGTTATTCATCATATATTTATAAAATCTAACTTCATAAATATATACTTTAGCAACTCCTTACTAAAGTGGTTAGATCTAACACTCTGAATAACCGAACCCATTAAACTTATCTCAAGGGAATATTTTATATTTCCGTTAAGAGATTATGAATTCCATATTGAGAATATATGTTCTATCAACACTAAATGTGACTGCCCAACATACTGAGGTTTTGATCGTAACTTTAGATCTCACTCTTGATATATCAAAGCAACCTACACTTCATGATCAGATCCATTATTCTCTCATGATTTAGAGTTCATGTAAATAGAAGTCATGAGATTTATTATTCATTTGACAGTCGTTAGGAGAATAATAAATCTTACAACGGTCTAGTTCAATATGTCTTAACTCTTAAAACATATCAACATACCAACTAGAAGTCTCTACTTCCATGATCAAGACAAATTATCTTAGTTGATATGTCATAGTCTTTGCAGATGAAATGCCTAATTTCATCACCGACAACGAACTAAAATTCTGAGTTTACAAAGAACTTGTGATTTATATCTTTTATGATTAAATCACATAAATCATATACTATGCATCTCATGGACTATATGATGATGTCCAAATATTCATGTTACCATTATTTTAGATGATAATAATAAAACAACTTTATTAATTACAACATTAAGTCATACATAGCATCATACAATAAGATTTAAGGGCACTAAACTTAACAGTTTAAAGGGATTTTGTGACCATACCTTTGCTAATAGTTAATTTACAAGAGCAATTCACTGTCGTTATTCAACAAATCTACTTTCACAAATATATTACCAAACAACTAGAAGAGTGGACGACTTATTTATAGTATGGGGATGCAGTTGTCGTTAACAAGTATTTGTGAGGGCTTTTATTAGTTTTATACCATCACAATTAATTATTTGCAAATTTCAAATTGATGAATTAATTTTTAGCCACTAACAATGGTTGTTGTTATGGTTTGGTTATTAAGTATCGAAGAGGTACGTAAATTGACATATAAGCCCGTAAGTTTCTTCATTTAGGGTTTAGCTTACTTCCAGTGCTTTTTAAAAAAGAACCTCATTTTATTTTAATGAGAGACTGTCACATCACCTACTAACTAAATAAGAGGTAGGGATTAAATCCCACTATCACTTGTCATTGTATATTTAAAACAAAAGGACATGTCCAGTTGAAGAACCAAAAACTTCATTTACCTCAATATAATTATATATACAGATAGACAGATAAAAGATTGTGGTGAGCCTTTTTGTGTTGTTGGGCTTTGATCTATCTTACTGTACTGTGGCCCGTGGGTCTGAGGTAAGAGAGTTGGGGCTGGCCTAAATGAAATACACTTTAGGCCAGTTTGTGCACAAGTCGAGCTGTCCCAATATAGACGCGTTCTGGCAGAGGTATTGAGTGTACGGTGTGCCCATAGTAGGAACAATTGTTATGATGTTATAGCAAGAATACGGTATGGCAAAATAACTATAATACTAAACAAATGATACTAACACCGAAATAAAGGAAATTAGCTTAATAAGGTTATGGCATAATAATACAACAGATAGAAATAATGCTACAGCAGACAGTTTAATAACTAAACGGTAAACTAATCACCAATAAGCATAAAAGAAAAACTTGTCTGCCAGAAAAGTAGGCTTAGCTTCTCAGCAGATGCAAGTCCAAGAAAAGAACCAATCTCCAATGTGAGTAACCTCAATGAAGGTTTCTGCCAGAGAAGTTACGCACTTTGGAAAAAGGGCTTAAATGGTTTAAGCTTCAATCCTTAATTTCTTAGAAAGTGGGTTTGTCAAGAGGGAGAGAAAAATGTAGTTTATTGATGCGTGCCTCTATTACCACTTGTGTCTCTTTGATTTTTCTGTATATTTTTCTACCTCTTCTTCTTTCCGTCCCTTGTTCCTCCCTCCTTCCTCCTCTTTACAGTTCACAATTACCCCTCTTTATACTATATGCTATGGTGGAATTTACCATTTTTACCCCTCAATTACTTTTGACTCCTTATGGGTGTCCTTCCAAGACTGCCCACTGGTCTACTGGCTACTCAGCCACTATCATTACTCTGAATGTGTTAGTTGCATCACTCCTCATTCCCAGACAAAATTGCTTGTCTTGTTTCTTACCTCTCTCTGTTTTTTCACTACCCTCATCTGGATAAGGATTAAGCCTCTCCATCACCTACCTTTGTGGCATGTATCAAGTGGTCTCAGCCCATACTTATTTCTTTTGGGTGAGATGCCATTCTAGCAGAACATTTCTCCTTAAAGAAGTTTGAGCAAGAACCCCAAAATAGACCTCTCTTTTTCCCCACCGCCAGACCATACCCTCTAAATACCTTGACCTATGGCTCACCTCCCATGTATTGGCTAGGTACAAGTAGGTGGTGCCTTGGCCCTTTGTGCATGCTCCACTTTGTCTGAATTTTTTTCTTTCTGGCCTTCACACCATTTCTGCTGCCTCCATGTTTGTTTGATTCTGCTATACGTTATGGTTGGTGTTTATCTTTTGTGGCGTGAAGGATGTGTGGGCTTTTGGGCTCATGTTCCCTGCCTTTTATCCCTTCTTTGGACTAGGCATTGCTTGGGCAAAGGCCCTCATCTTCCTGCCGAGCCCATGCTTTCCTTTTTTGTGTCAATGGGCCTTTTGGCTATTGATCCTGCCATATCACTTCATCATGCCTGCTATAGCTTTATCCTCCCTTTTACTTCATGTTACCCCGTGAACTTGTGGGTTGACGTTCTTGCCATGCCAACCCACTTCTTTGTCAATCCTTTGCTCAAGGCTCCCTAGGCCCACTTTTCACATTTTTTTACTTTTTTTGGGGCTTGTTGGCACATTCCTGCTGTGCCAGCCCATTTCATTATTTCATCCCTCGGGCTTCCTCAGCCCATTTACTTCTTTTATACCTCTTTTACTCCCATGGGCTTTTTACTAGATCCTTTGGGCTTCCTCGGCCCAATTACCACATCCTTACCTCTTATTACTTTTCGGGTTTATTGGCCTTTAAGCCAACCCAATGAGTTTACTAATTCATTTCTTGGCCTTTCTTGGCCCATCCTTGGCCCATTTACTTCCTATTTACCTCTTTTTATTCCCATGGGCTTACTACTTCATTCCTTGAGCTTCCTCGGCCCATTTACTCATTCTTTACCTCTTTTTACTTTTGTGGGCCTACTGGTCATCCATCCTACCATTTCAGCCTACTGAGCTTGTTTCCCTGTTCCTTTACTATTTTCCTTGTCTCACTTTCTTTATATTGTTGGGCTTCTTATGCTGTTGGGTCCTTTGTCAAATGGGCATCAACATTGGCATAACGCCTTACATAGTACACACTATTGGCATCAAAAGTTACAAAAGAAGAAATATCTGGCAATGGAGGGCTATTAAACATTACAAAGGTTTCCTGCTGCAGGCATCCTCTCTTCGCCATCGCATCCGCGCAACTATTCGCTTCCCAAAAAATATGGTTCACTTGCACTTGTTGGAACCTGTTAAGCATAGACTTGCAATCATTTAAAAGGGGTGAGTATGCTCTGTTAGGCGTTGAGCTAGATAAAACAAGGTTCACAACAAATCTTGCATCAAGTTCCACTTCTAAATAAGGGATCCCCATCTGAATTGCTAATAGTAAGCCATCTCTTAGAGCCCAAAATTCAGCCATGACACTCATGGTAATGCTAATGCCTCAACTGATTCCTTTCAACCATGCCCTTTGTGATCACGAATTAGGCCTTCTCCCCTAACTTTCCTCGGGTTCTTTAGTGAAGCACCATCCATATTCAGTTTACACCAGCCCTCCCTGGGTTTAATCCATTGAACCTGCAATGTCCCAACTCTTTTGGTTCTTAGTGATTTTCCAATACAGTAGAAGTAATTTATTGCTTGCCTTGTGCTTGTACTGTGGAGGTTGGGATTCAAGGTAGTATTTTCAAAAACTACCCTGTTTCTATGTTTCCATAAAGCCCAGATGGTGAAAGTGAACAAAGTTTTCCATGGAATTCCATTAGAGAGTATATCAAGCTTGCACAAGCAGTTTTCTTTCAGCCACTGCCACAAATCAAGCCTAAAAGATGCTTCGAGAGGCATTAGGATTCCAATCTTTCTCTAGGTTTCATAGCATATGGATAGTCTCTAAGAAGGTGCAAGATTGATTCCTTATGACTCCTACAAAAAGGGCAGATTGTATCACAAACAATACCTCTACTAGCAATAACTTCTCTCACTAATACAATGTTATGATGACAAAGCTAAAGGAAAGATTGAATCCTTGGCAGAGTATCCACTTTCCAAATCCATTCTCCCAGGAATGGAATGTCTTGGTTTCCATCAGGAATAGCTAAGAGATATGCTAAGGCCGAGCTGAACTCTCCATCTTTGGATAAACTCCAACTTAGCGTGTCCTTCTTATCTCCATACATCTGAATAGGAGTGGCCTTGATTTTGTCCAATATGCTGGCTGGAAGCTCGAAGGAAAGCGCATTCCAATTCCATTCATTACCTTGGAGCAAATCTGCCACAGTCATATTGCTCTCCATCTTATTAATTGGCCCTTCAATCAATTCTCTAGGAGAACATTCTCTCATCCATTTATCTGTCCAAAAATTAAGCGTCGTGACATTCCCACATTCCAGCAAATGCCTTTAGAGAAAATAGGGAAACCCATCTTGATAGCCTTCCAATTTGTGGAGCATGGTAGTTTTTCAAGATCCTTGGATAGTCTTCTCGATTGCGAGCAGTATTTCCCCAAAATTACTTTTGCCCTTAAGGCATCCTTCTTCTGGTACGTCCTCCAGTTTAGTTTTGTAAGAAGTGCAAGGTTTTTTGCTTTGACAGCTTGAATACTAAGCCTTCCTTGCTCTTTTGGTCTAATGATTTTACTCCATCCAACCATGTGCATTCTCTTTTTCTCTTGTGATGAGTATCCCCACAGAAAATCCCTATTGATTTTGTCAAGCTTTTCACAGAGGTGAGTGGGGAGTGTCACTCCTTGCATTACATAATTGGGCATCGCTAACATGACTGACTTAACTAGCACTGTTCTGCCAACAAAGGACAGGAACTTAGACTTCCAACATGCTAGTTTGCTGATTACCCTCTCTGCAATAAAATTATATTGGCTCCTTGGTGCTCCTTTGTGTTTAAGGGGAAAGCCCAAATACTTCCCTAAGTTGTTAGTGGCATGGATGCCCAGCTTCTCACAAATTATTTCTTTCAACTCAAGGGCAACATTTTGGGAGAAATAAATCCGAGACTTTTCTACACTCACCTTCTACCCCTATTCAGCACGGAAACATTCCAGGACTTCCATGATAGCTTTATATTTATCTTCACTTGCTTTGGCAAACAAATTAAGTCATCAACAAAGAATAGGTATGATATGCCAATATTATCCCTGGGGCTAAAGGTTTCTATAGCACCTCCATTGAACAAAATGGATATACTTATGGAAGAGATGCAACTCATTATGAGCTTGATGAGATGGTCAGGGAAGTGGAAGGCTTGCAGTACTTTGTGAATAAAATTCCACTCAAGTTTGTCATAGGCTTTTTCAAGATCTATTTTTATGGCCATGTACCATGTTTTCCCCTTCTTCTTATCAATAGAGTGGATAAGCTCCTGGGCAATAATGATATTGTCCAGTCCTCTTCTCCCTAGAACAAATTTTGCTTGCACTGGAGAGATTAGGCTACTAAGGAGAGGTCTAAGCCTAGAAATGATGACCTTTGTGACAATTGTATAAACTAAATTGCACAAACTAATAGGCCTGTAGTTGTTGATAGACTCAAGGTTTGGGCATTTAGGAATTAGTGCAATTAGAGTCTTGTTCAAATACTCTAGTACCACCCTTGTGCCAAAAATGTTTCCCACTTCTTTGCATACCGACTCACTTACTTCATTCCAAAATAATTGGAAGAACCTAGCATGTAGTCCGTCTACCCCTGGAGCCTTAAAAAGCTTTAAAGCCCACAATCCGGCCTTTATCTCTTCATATGTGACTACTTGGTTCAATTTAATCTTATCATCTTCATACATGAAGGCACAGGAGAAATTTGCCACTTCAAAAATTCTAGGGGCTTGAAGGAGATTTGTTAAGAAGATGTTAAGGAAGTTATTACAAATAAGGTTTTTGATTTCTTCCTTGTCTGAAACCCATTCTCCAAGTGGATTATTAATACATCTTATTCTGTTTCTGTTTCTTCTAACCACCATGGATACATGAAAGAATGAGGTATTGCGGTCCCCAAATGCAACCCAATTTAACCGCGATTTAAGTGCCCAATATTCCTCTTCTTAGAGCTTAATTGTGGAGTATTTCTCAATGAGTTGCTTCTCAAGTTTAACAAGAAAGTTGCTGGGATAGTTTGCTAGGGCTTTTTGGGCTCCATATAAACTTGCCAACATTCTTCTTTTCCTCAAAAAGAGGTTGCCAAAGACCTCCACATTCCACTTTTTGGCTTCGAAAGTGAAGCTTGAAATGGCTGTACTAAGGGGTTGGTCCTTCTTCCATGCATTTTGCACTATATTGGGGAATTATGGATGTAGGAGCCACATAGTTTGAAATCTGAACGGCATTAATACACTTTTTAAACTCAATGGCTCTACTAAGATTTGTATTCCTTCCCCCAAATTTGTCCTCACCACTTAAAATTTCATTAAAATCTCCAAGTAACAACCAGGGTAGGGAATGCAAACTAGCTACTTTAGATAGGTTAGACCATAATATTCTCATTTCAGCTATACGAGGACTAGCATAGACCAAAGAAATAAGCCAAGAAAGATTAGAATTACATAACTTCACCGAAGCATGAATCTTTTGTTTCGTGGCCGATAGGACAAAGACAACCGCCTCTTTCTTCTTCCAAAGTAGCCACAGTCCTCCAGCATATCCTATCGTGTCAGTTGCAAAAAAGCCATCAAAGGGAAGGCCTTCAACAATCCTCTCCGCTCTATCTCCTCCTATCCTTTTTTCTATAATCACCATTAGAGCTGGCTGGTGATTCACCACCATTTCAAGCACTATTTTCTTGAAATCAACATTCAGTGCACCTCTACAGTTCCAAAGCAGGATATTCATCTTGACAAATCCTCCAACCGAAACCTTAATTGGATTAGGCATCATTCCTGCCGCCTCCATCATACTTCGTCCCAGAGTCTTCAAAATATCTTTGGATGCCACCCAATTTGGCTTCCACGCAACCATGTATTTCAAGATCCCCACAATATCCTCCTTGCAGCATACTAGCAGGTCGCATTTCTAAAGCTAAAATTTGAAACAACTTCATTGTTGGCATGTTCCCCATGTGTGAAGCCATTGTGCCCCTAAAGCCGATGACCTTCCTCTCTTGGACTAGCCATCCTGATTCGTCCAAGTAAGGCACTATTAAAGGCCTCCTTTGTCTGTTCAATTCCTCTAATTCCTTCTCCGTTATCAGATGAATGTCGGTGAGAAATTTCCACCATGGGTTGGGAGTCAAAGGTCATACTGGATGATCCAAGGGCAAATTTTCGGTCCTGTTTCTTGACGGGGTTATTGGGAATATGTGTTTCCACGCTGCATAGAGTTCTTCCTCGAACCAACCTATCGTGTCTGTGGGCGCCGCTTTGATTTTAGCAATCATCTCGTATGATATGGCTATCGCCTTGTTCCTATGAAAGGCCTCCTTTGCCTGTTCAATTCCTCTAATTCCTTCTCCGTTATCAGATGAATGTCGGTGAGAAATTTCCACCATGGGTTGGGAGTCAAAGGTCATACTGGATGATCCAAGGGCAAATTTTCGGTCCTGTTTCTTGACGGGGTTATTGGGAATATGTGTTTCCACGCTGCATAGAGTTCTTCCTTAAACCAACCCATCAAGTCTATGGGCGCCGCTCTGATTTGAGCAATCATTTCGTTTGATATGGCTATCATCTTGTTCCTATACCGAATCGCTGATAGCAACCTCTGGTAGTTCTTTTGAGGGAATTCGGCCTCCAAGAAGTTTAAGAGAGAGAAAGAGAAGAAGAAAGTAAGAAATGACAGATGCTTCTTTTTTATGTCCTATTACATCCCTCAATTCTGCTTCTTATAGCAGAGCAATCTGTTACACAATCACTAACAAGGCACTAACAAGGCAGTAGTTACACTATGGACCAACTCACCACCCTTTGTACAACTGGCATAACCACCAACAACCTCCCATTTTACAGCTGGCATAACTAACTCCTAGACTAACTACTAAGCTACCCGTGAGGCACAATGACAAACATAACAGCTCCTATCATACCATCCCCCATTTTAAGACCTTGTCCACAAGGTAAAGCAGTATATTACAACTGGTGAACCAATACAAGGGATCATACAAATACTGGACAAAGCCAAAATACTAAAAAACAATCAACAAGGCAGTAATGAAATGACAAGTTGAACTTCTCCAATTACCCTCAAGCCTGTCACAGAACTATGCCAACAAGGTGAGGAAATCTGAGTTGAAGCGTGTAAAGAGATTCCCATGTGGCACTGTCAGGTGACTGGCCTTGCCATTGAACCAAAACCTCAGTGATGGATCTACTCCTGAGTTGCTTAGACCGTTGCTGCAAAATTGCAGTAGGTTCAGGGTTGAATAAGCCATTTGAATCAACAGAAGGAAGTGTGGGAAGAGGAGTAATGTGAGTACCCAACTTAGGCTTTAAGCAAGAGATATGGAAAACTGGATGAAGCAAACAACCATCAGGCAAAGCCAACTTATAAGCCACCTGTCCTACCCTCTGCAGAATCTGAAAAGGACCAAAGTACTTGGGTGAGAGCTTGTTAAAACCTTTAGCTCGGAGAGACAATTGCTTGTAAGGTTGAAGCCTCAAGTAGACCCAATCACCCTCCTGAAAAGACTTGTCAGACTTGTGCTGATCAGCCTGAGCCTTCATTCTTGTTTGAGCTGCAGGTAAGTTCTACTTAAGAAGGGTGAGGAGGGCAGTTCTGTCATGAAGGAAGGTATCCACAGCAGCCACTTGAGTGGTGCCAGGAACATAGTCCAAGACCCTAGGAGGTGGATAGCCATAGAGGGCTTCAAAAGGAGTCATCCTAGCAGAGGAATGGTAATTGGTATTAAACCAATACTCAGCCAAATATAACCAAGAAGCCCAAGTAGATGGTCTGTCCCCCACAAAAGCTCTTAAATATTGCTCCAAACATCTATTCACAACCTCAGTTTGGCCATCAGATTGAGGGTGATATGCAGAAGACATGGCAAGCTCAGTACCTTGGAGTTTGAACAACTCCCTCCAAAAGGTTGAAGTGAAGGCAGCATCCCTATCACTAACAATGGTACGAGGTAAACCATGCAATTTAAACACTCCTTTCATGAACTCCAAAGCAACCTTAGCAGCAGTAAAAGGGTGTGACAAGGGCATGAAGTGTACAAACTTAGTGAGTCTATCTACCACCACAAAAATGACCTCAAAACCATGAGATTTTGGAAGGCCAGTGACAAAGTCCATACTAATGTCAAACCAAGGCTTGTCTGGAATAGGAAGGGGCTGCAACAACCCAACAGGTCTAGAAGTGTCCACCTTTATACGCTGGCAGGTTTCACAAGTCTTAATATGATGCTTGATGTCATGTTTCATGCCAAACCAAAAGAAATCATGCTTAATCCTATGCAAGGTCTTCAAATAACCAGAATGGCCTCCAAGAGGACTATCATGAGTATGTTGAAGAACCAAAGGTTTCAATGGAGAGTTAGAACTCAGGAACACCTTAGATTTATAAAGCAGCAACCCATTCTGAAGAGAGAAATGAGGAGGAAGGGAATCAGTGGACATAGCAGTGAGTAAATGCTGATACTCAGGATCAGTATGATAGCTTTCCTTCAAAATACCCAACCAAGTAGGACAAGGAAAGGAAATTAAGTATAAGTGAGCCTCCTCATGAGATGCAGCCAATGACAATGTAGAAGAAGGAACATCTATGTTAAACACTCTCCTAGAAAGAGCATCAGCAGCCTTGTTCTCCTGACCTTTCTTGTACTCCACTAAAAAAGAGTAACCCAAGAGCTTTGTGATCCATTTTTGTTGAGCCGGTGTGCCTACTCTCTGCTCTAACAAATACTTCAGACTTTGCTGATTCGTTTTAATGATAAAGGGCTTACCAACAAGGTAGGGTCTCCATCTTTTTACAGCAGTAACCAAGGCAAGGAACTCCTTCTCATAAGTAGACAGGTGCAAACTCTTGCCCTTGAGAGCTTGACTATGAAAAGCCAATGGTCGATGGTCTTGCATCAACACAGCCCCAATTCCACTGCCAGAAGCATCACACTCCACCACAAAAGGCTTAGAAAAGTTAGGAAGGGCAAGGACAGGAGGGCTAGACACAGCTTGTTTAAGTGAGACAAAAGCTGCATCAGCTTGTGCATTCCAAGCAAAAGCATCTTTTTTTAGAAGGGCAGTCAAGGGAGCAGCAATAGTGCCATAGTCCTTAATAAACTTCCTATAATAACCTGTTAAGCCCAAGAACCCCCTCAAAGCTTTTACTGACTTAGGCACAGGCCACTGTTGCATTGCTTCAGTCTTCTTAGGATCTGCTCTAACCCCTTGACCAGAAATTAAATGCCCCAAGTACTCAACCTCTCCACAGCCAAAAACACATTTGCTCTGCTTAGCATACAATTGATTAGAGAGTAAAATGGATAACACAGTCCTTAAATGAGTAAGATGATCCTCCAAATTCTTGCTAAACACCAAGATGTCATCAAAGAAAACCAACACAAACTTCCTCAAGTAAGGTCTAAAGATGTGATTCATTAGAGATTGAAAGGTAGAAGGAGCATTGGTGAGACCAAATGGCATGACAAGAAACTCATAATGCCCCTCATGAGTCCTAAAGGCAGTCTTGTTAATGTCACATTCCTTCATTCTAATCTGATGGTACCCGGATCTAAGGTCCAACTTAGAAAAAATAGATGCACCACACAGCTCATCTAATAATTCATCTACAATAGGAATGGGGTATTTGTCCTTCACAGTGACATTATTAAGGGACCTATAGTCAATACACATCCTCCAACTACCATCTGCCTTTCTAACCAATAAAACAGGAGAAGAAAAAGGACTATGACTCACCCTAATAGAACCAACTTCAAGCAACTCTTGTACTATCTTTTCTATTTCAGTTTTTTGGTAAAAAGGGTACCTGTATGGTCTCTCACAGACTGGAGAAGAGCCCTCCTTCAAAATAATTTGGTGTTCATGGCCCCTTAAGGGAGGAAGACCTTTTGGCATGTCAAAAACCTGCTTGAACTCAAGTAATAGGTTGGTAATGGCTGATGATTGCTGCACCAAGGGAAGTGGAGGTGAGCAAGAAACAATCTGCAAAACTAACCCTTTCTTGATTGGGGTTCTCAAGAACTGGTCACCATCTTGAAGAACAGGAGCAGAAGATTTCAAACCTTGCAGCAGTATTGATTTGTTTTGATAATCAAACTGCATGGTAAGGTTCTTGAAATTCCACTGGATAAGGCCCAAAGAGTACAGCCACTGAGTTCCTAAGACTACATCACAACCCCCCAAAGGCAAAACATTCAAGTCTATTTGGAACAAGGTGCCCTGTAACTTGATTTGAACATCATGACAAGCCCCTTTAGTTCTTAGTACATCCCCATTAGCCACCCTAACCTCAAAACAGTCATGAGTTGAAATTGGTAGCTTTAATAGGTTCCAAAGTGCTTCATCCAAAAAATTATGAGTACTCCCACTGTCAATCAAAATTACCATATCATGATGATTAATTCTGCCCCAAATTCTCATAGTACCTGGTGATGGACTACCCAATAGTGCAAAAAGAGTAATTTCTGCAAACCCTTCAGAACAGCCACTTCCATCAAACTGATCCAGCTCTTGTTGAAGATTATAGACATCACCTCCCTCTACCAATGGCACATTAGACTCCACCTTCCTAACCACTTCTTGCAACCCATCCATAAGAAAGATCCTTGGTGTCTTGCATTTATGACCAGCACTCCACTTATCCTCACAATGGTAGCACAGACCCTTTTTCCTTCTGTCCTCCATTTGTGCAGGAGAAATCTTCTGAACAGGTAACTTGGAGCCTTTAGCATCATTCTTGATCACTGGAGGAGGACCAAGAATTGAGTGTTTGTTGCCTTCATTCCAAGGTTTTGGATTTGGATTCCTCCTACTAGCCCCCAAGTATTCTTCCTGGATCTTTGCAAGACCAAAAGCAGCACTCAAACTCTGAGGGTTCAACATTCTAACAGGTAATCTGATCTCATCTTTAAGGCCACTTAAAAAACAACTCAGCTTATGCTTCTCGGATAATTCTTTGATTCTATTAGACAGTGCTTCAAACTGACCCTTATACAAAGCCACACTACCCACTTGCCTTAGCCTAGTCAGAGTTTCCATTGGATCATCATAGGCATTTGCTCCAAACCTAATGTGTAAAAAACTGATGAGCCTTATACACCCACCCCGCTGGATTTTCTCCTTTGAACCTTGGAAACTCCAACTTCACTGACCTTGGAACTGATGCTAAATTTGTTTCTTGCAAAACTGGAGCTATTGGGGCTACTGGTCCTTTTTTATGCCATTGACTACCAGCCTCAGTAAGTTCTTGCACGGACTGAGTTAAAGTCTGCAACATGCTTGTGAAGGCATCCAATTTTTGATTGATTCCCTGTATTTCTTGGGCATTTTGGTCTGTGGCAAGAGAAAGAGCATTGTACTTATCATTTAAGACAGAGAAGGATCGTGTTTCTGTCATGGCAACAGAAATTGGCTCTGATACCAATTGATAGCAACCTCTGGTAGTTCTTTCGAGGGAACTTGGCCTCCAAGCAGTTTAAGATATATATATATATATATATATATATCGAGAGAGAGAGAGAGAAGAAGGAAGTAAGAAATGACAAATGTTTCTTAATTGATTCTGTTACATCCCTCAATTCTGCTTCTTATAGCAGAGCAATCTGTTACACAATCACTAACAAGGCACTAACAAGGCAGTAGTTACACTATGGACCAACTCACCACCCTTTGTACAACTGGCATAGCCACCAACAACCTCCCATTTTACAGCTGGCATAACTAACTCCTAGACTAACTACTAAGCTACCCGTGAGGCACAATGACAAACATAACAGCTCCTATCAATCGCCCACCCTGAACTGGGTAGGTTGTGTGTTGCTGGGAATAGTGGGTTCATTACCTTTCTTTGGGAAGCTTCCTGATATTTTTAGAAGGGCAGATGCTTTGCTACCAGTTGATGAGCTAAAGCATTTAAACGCTTTTGTGTTTTTAGTTCCAACCAACTTCTTCTCCATAGGAGTTTTAAGTAATAGAGGCAATGGGGCTTCCATTCCATCCATTACACTACTCGAGGGGGATGGGCAAATCTCCATTATGTTTCCAAGTCTGCTCCTGCCGTTGGTTACGTGTGGATCTCCTTTTTCTCATTGAACCTAACTGGCCTCTTTGTTGTCAAGGCTTCTGATTCAACAGGTGGGGAATTTGTGGTTTGTAACGTTTGCGTACCAGAGTTTGTAGGCCCCACTTCGTCTCTTGTAAGGACTAAACTGCCCTTAGAAGTTTTCCCTCCCTGATGGGTTAGTTGGTTAGGCCCACGGCCTCGTCCATTTCTAACTGAACTTTTTTTCCTTGTTACTATCATCCATGTACTATAGTTAGATTCTGACGTATCTTCCACTTGACTTTCCTTTAGGGAAGTAGGCATAATTTCTTCTCTAGCTGCTTCTACCTTCTTGGGTTGAATCTCATAGCAATAGTTCTCCTTTTTGTGCCCGATGCGCCTGCAACAAAAGCATAGTGAGCTTATTCCTTCATACATAACCTTCTGCCTTAACCTTCCTATTTTCACTGTATTAATCAATGGCTTGTCCAGGTCCACTTGAATACATAATCTAGCATAACTTCCCCTAGAGCCAGACATCGTGTAGGAATCGATTCTTAGGACTAGTCCTATTGCACTTCCAATCTGCTTTAAAACCATAGCATCATAGAATTCAATGGGCAATTCTGGGAACCTCACCCACACTGCTACCAGGTAAAAAGAGCCTCCAAAGCTTTAAAATATGGTTCCCAAGGCTTGATGGCTAAAAAGTGTTCACCTATGAACCACAGGCCTCCTTGCATCACCTTGTTATAATCTTCATTATCATTAAACTTAATTAGGAAGAAATCTTTACCCAAGTCCACACAGTCCATTTTGGCTCTAAGGCTCCACAAGGTATTGATCTTGAAAGTGAGGTAATTGAAACCTACAGTCCTACCATACACTTTCACTGTCAATGCCTTGGACCAAGGTGCTCTTATGCAGGCTTTGATTTCCTTTGAGAGAGGGACTTCCACCATTCCTTCCAGAAGCTTCTCTACTTAAGTATCTGACACCTCCTTTTCTTCAATGTCTCTCTATCAAAGCGAAATGTCTGCTTAAGAGAGTGTGTTGTTTGTAATATAATTTGTCTCACCCTACCTTAAAAGTTACCATAGCTTTTGAGTGGAGTTGTGGTGTGCCTTTGTATTAGAACCTCTTTCCCTCTCCCTTGCGTGTGTGTGTGTGTATGTGTGTGTGTGTGTTTCTATAAAATAAAAAAAAAAGAATGGGTAATTGTCCCACATTGCTTAAGAGAGTGTGTTGTGTGTAGTATAACTTGTTCCACCCTCCCTTAAAAATTACCATGACTTTTGAGTGGAATTGTGGTGTGTTTTTGTGTTATAACCCCTTTCCCTCCCCCTTGTGTGTGTGTGTTTGTTTCTAAAAAAAAAAAAAGGATAATTGTCCCACATTGCTTAAGAGAGAGTGTTGTGTGTAGTATAACTTGCCCCACCCTCCCTTAAAAGTTACCATGACTTTTGAGTGGAGTTGTGATGTGCCTTTGTGTTAGAACCTCTTTTCCTCTCTCTTGTGTGTATGTGTTTGTTTCTAAAAAAAAAAATAGAAGAAGCAAAATGCCTGTGCATATGCTCTTGGGATGTCTCCTATCAGACCATCCTTATAGCTCACTTGTCTGCATGGATTGGAGATGGGATTCTCCCGGCTGCTATCCTTGAACTCTTTGACATTCCTTCCAAGCACTTCCTCTTCTTCGCTTGAACTCTATCTCTCTTGCGTACTCCACTTCCATGGTCTCGTATCTTTTCAGCATATCATAATGTTTTCAGAGTCTTTTTTATTTTTTGAGTGACTTCTCCTTAAGAGCCCGTTTGGCTGGGCGTTTAAGCTGTGCAAATGCTTGCTTATTTTAAGACCAAAACGTGAAAAGGCATGTGTTTGGCTCGGTGATTTTTTTATGAAGTTGCGTTTAAAACACAATCATGTTTCACGATGCATATTTTACAAAACATAATTAAAAACCCAAAAGGGCCAAAATGTGAAGAAAAAATAAAAATACACCAGATTTTTAAAAACATAAAAAATTGTCCATACTATGCCAGCTCAAAACACTTAAAATAATATAATCCAGATGTCTTACTAAAATTAAAATGTATTATAAACTAAACAGGCACACCTGATTAAAAGAAACAACCCCGATTCTCCATACAAGAAATATAATATCCACCAATCAAAATTTTGGGACATCCATGATTCTACGACCAGCCAAGAACGTAATCAAGAACATAAACCAGGGCCAGTGAGAACGGGTAAAGTAGGATAGCTAATATTGCTGTCCACAGAGGGAAATGGGTGCGCAAGCTGCCCAAAAGACCCATCACAAGACAGACAATAAGAATAACCAGCACTTCAGCTGAGAAATCCCATGTCAATCCCCTGACGTAAACAAGGGCCAAGAAGACTGAGAGGCAGAGGACATTATTCATCGTTGCAGCCCCATATAGCTGCAGCAAGAAATTAATAATTTATATCTCGAAAATCAATAATTCAAATTAAAGCAATAGCTAATACACGTCATTTTTTTCATGCTACCTAACAAATGCTGGAATACGTTTAGATAGACATAGTAACAAATTAGGTGAAGCTACAATGGAATAGTATGATGCATAGGTGCATATCATATGAATCTTATAACATCAAAATCATATTACCAACCTGTCATCAATAACAACCATATTTTGACAGATTCTCCTTTTGACGGGTAGTAAAATGAGTCAGTTCGCAGAAAAAATCAAGCAAGTTACACATACTTTTCAGATGTTTGGCCCAGCTAAAAGAGTTTTTAATGTCACCAATATATAAACGCAGGTTTATGGTCAAAATTCAGCTGTCTGGTGTTCTTACTTCCAAGGATGTGAAGGGGCCTCAGAGACTGGTTCCACTCACTAGGGAAGTCTCAAACCCACCAAAATTAATTGACTCTTTTTTGTTAGTTGTAAAGTCACACATGCACCTAATAGATTTAGATTTCACAACCTCACCCTCCAACTCTTGTAAGAGGAAGGAAGTGACAAAATTAATTGAAATTTAAAATCCATATATCAAAATGATCCAGTACTATCCTAACTACTGTTTCACAAGAGCAGTTTAAAATCTAGGGACTAAGACACCAATAACACATTTAGTACATATCCTGCAATTTCTGTAATTTGTCTGTGAATCAACTCTATGGAGCACTAAACATAGCATAGATAAGAAGAGTAGGGAATGAGAAACAAACCTCAGAAAATGTTAATGAGGCAGTTGTCCGCTTGTCACGGCTAGCAAATATAATTGCTGTCACAGCTTCGCTAGAGTTCGTAGCCAAAGGCAGTGCAATGAAAGAGATGAAGAAAGCAGGAATACTGGTTGCATCAGAGAAGTTATCAACAGCATCTACCAGGGGATCAGCAAAAGCAGCAGCAATTATAGTTCCCAGCAACAACAATAGCACTGCCTTGATTGTGGTCCATTTGGAATTCTCAACAACCTCAACAACTTCTTCACTGTGATTCCCCACATCCAACAGATCTTCCTCTCTCTTTGTTTCCTGTATGAATTTCAAAGAAATCATATAAGCATCTGCTGATATGAAACCAACTCTGATATGAGAATGTGAATATGAATCAGCTCAATTTACCTTGAGAATGTGAAAGTCTTCAAAAACTTTTGTCTCTGAGCCAGGATTACGAGCAGCAGCCCGCATTGTCTTCTTCAGCCATCTAGAAATGCCACTGATAAACTCATGATCTTCAATTGTAGAATTACCGGATGTATCAAAATCTTTCATTATTTTATTTACAGCATCATCTTGATCCAGGTCAATCTCATCAAAATTAATTCCAACCATCAATGCTCTCAATTCAGAATGGGAAATGTGTCCATCGTGATTTTTGTCAATTGAATGAAACAGCCTGCGATAATATCCGACAAAAAATCATCAAATACAAAATAAAAAAATAAACAATTTTCTTTTACTTCATGAAAAACTAACTTTTGAATGGTGCCTTTGTCAGGTTCACCATTCTCATCGAGCAGCCTTCCCAGTGCATGTTTTTTTAGATGCTTCAGAAATCCTAATATAACATGCTTGTGCTTCACATAAGCAATTTTTCTTTTTTGGATCCAAGGCTGAAGGACCTGCACAATGTTTTTAAATTTCTCTATCAAAAAGTAAACCATCAATACGGAAAGAATTTCAGACATTCAAACCACAAAAGAATGCCTAAGCTACCTCGCAAATTAAAACACTCCTTTTGAGAGGTAGACCCAGAATTATGCTTAATAGGGCCCTATCCTATCCTCACCTCTTCTTCAAATTTACTTAACCAAACAACTAAAATCATATTGTAATTTCAAAACTTCACAATCAGACTTCATGTTTAGGAGCTTCCAAATCTTAGCATCTAAAATCATAGTATTAAATCTGCACTAAGGTTGATCCGATCAAGGGTGTCGGTAGTTGATGAAGTCACTAGTCCAACTGTTGGTCAGCCACTACAATTATTTTTTTTAAATATCAAACATGAATATTCTTAAATTATTAGTTTTGTGAGCTTTTCTCCTAAGAAAAACTTAGCTCAATGGTTTAGCATTGTTAAGCCTCTTAAGAAGTTAGAGTTCAATTAGGCCTCTTAAGAAGCCAGTGTTCAACTCCATCCACCAGAAAAGATATAATTATTTAGTGAACTAAGCTAATAATCTCAAAATAATTCATCATTCTTTGTAACTCAACAAGAAAGGAAAATAGCTTAATGATCTCTTGAAACGCCAAAGTTCAATCCCTGCCTAACCCAATCATTTGATTTTATTCACGTTACTGGCCAAACATATTACCAATAGAAAAACCAGCATTTTTTAACAATTTAAACATGGACTGAATCAGTTGCTTATCAGGGCCATATCCCTAATCATGAATTGGAGCCCAAGAAGAAGTTTACTCATTCTAACCAGCTACAGTACATGTTTAGCAACATCTGAAAAAATGAGTAGCACAAAATTTCCAATTTCCCATATGATTAGACAAATTTGATTAATCAAGATTATCTATAAGAGAATAAAAAATTTTGGAGATAAAACTGGATTACCAAGCAGCAGAGAAAATATAATTATAGACACACTTACCTGATAAAGGAAATAAGAAACCAATAGAAGAAGAGAGACAATAAGCCCAATCAAGATTGCTAAGCGCCTTCCTGAAGTTGAATTGAGAAATTGTGGTATTTGAACAACTAAAAATGGGATGACAGATATGACCATCATTATTGCAGCATAGCTAGTCCAGATGTCAGTACTAATGCCAGAATCTGCAAAGATATGAGATTTAATTCGGTTATGTGAACCATTTAATTATACAATTACAAAGTTACATGACATTTCACTCTACAGGACATATATGCATATGATTCAGTGGCCATCCATCCTAAAATAAAGGAGAATATATAAATAAATAAATAAATAAATTCCCCTATAGTTGTTAACCCAGAAAACACAAAATCCCCTTGAAATTATAAGTGTTTAACTCTCAACCACTTGTGGTCATGTTCTATGTGTAAAACGTTTAATCAGAGTCAATACTAGAAGTGATATGCATGTGTGACCACCTGGGAAGATCTGTTTCTGTGTTTCACTTCAGAACTACCTAAAATTTTTCACCAGCAGTGGCCTCAAAGTGATTCTAACATATCGAATTTTTAGGTACTTTGCACTCTTTACTATTTATGTAATGTAGGAAAGAATTGAAACTGATCAACAATGTTGCAAATTTTGAACCAAAAACTTGTCAGATTGACAGTATTCAATTAAGCACATCAAGCAAATCATGTAAACCCCAATCCAGGTTGCACGCATCAATGGCTCCACTCTATGTTCTGGATTTTCTAGTCAATAGGCAAAGGCCCAAATAACCCAATTTTTTTCAGATTATAAAACAATAATAAATGAAAATATAGTCAGATGACACATTTGATTTTTTGACTTGAAAGTAGTCAGATGACAACCCTCGTTTTCCGGAAATCAATCTTTTGCCGAAAAAATCCTTGTCTTTCCTTGTCCTCGTACAGTTTCCCACCTGAAAACCCCTATTTTTCAACTGATCAATGTTTTGCACTTAAGACACTATTGGGGTAAAGTTACACTCAGGATCTGTTTGATACCACTTATTTTGTTGAAATTGAAAACTTATTACTAAAAATACGGTAGATAAAGGTAAAAGTTAACTGAAATAGTACAATAAGACCCATAAATAGTACCAAAAAGTGCAGTAGAACCCATGAATAATAAGAAAAATAAGCTGAATAGTGAAATAATTTTCATTTTTCATTGGCATCCAAACTGAGGCTTAAACTTCAAGGCAGCGTTGGTAAGATTGTGAGGTGCATTTCAGCAAAAATTCCTCGTGGAGCATAGGTGCAAAGCGCAAGTTTGCTATAATTGAAGAAAAGCACACTTTTTCTATAATAATAAATAAATAAAAATTGAAGGTAATAATTTTGATAAAAATTATTAATGGACAATATGACAATCAGATGATCAGCTAACCATTTATAATTGAAATATAGCATTTTACATAATTCTCTTGTACTTTACAAAACATACACAACCATGATATAAATGGGGAAATTTGCAGGCTAGCATAGTGAGGGGAAACAATATAATAAGTTAACGTGCGTTTAAAATATTTTTGCAAACTAACATCTCGAGTTTTATAGACTCGATTTCTATATAAAACTCGAGGCTTAAAGACTCGATTCCCACTTGCTGAGTTGGAGGTATTATGCCAGATAGATCTCAAGTCTTATAGACTTGAGTTCTAAAAAGCAAAACTATAGTTTATAAGACTCGAGATCTGTCGGGGAAATTCCATTAAATCTCGAGTCTTATAGACTCAATTTTTGTCGGGCAAAATTTTATAAACACAGATACGCTCCTCAGTAACTCACTACACACTCTCTCACCCATAACACTCCTAGCCTCTAACACTCAGTAACGCACTGCCTCACTCACCCATAACACACACTTCTCACACCACATTGCCTCTGATCTCACACCACATTACCTCTCTCTGTCACTACCCCTCCCCCTCAACAAATTTACATCTCAGGTAAGGGTTTGGATTTTATTGTCATTGCAATTGGGTATTATTTGTTGTTGGGTGTGGGCTAAAGACTTTGACTATTTATTTGGTAGATACTTAATATAACTTAGTTAAGATACCATGATATTATGAATATATACAACTTTGTTTTGTTAGTGTAAATTTTTTGACTATTTATTTGCATAGTTTTTTGTTAGGAAAATTTATTCATCATTTCTAGGCTCTTACCAAGAATGTGTTTTTATCATGATCTTACAAGGATTTTGGCTTTTTTTTTTCTTTTTCTTTTTCTTTTTTTTGTATTTTGTACGAAATGGGTAGTGAAATTCATGCACTTCGAATGAATTGTAATGAAATGGGTATGTAATTCATGCCCTTTGAATATGTAATGAAATGACTTTTATGTATTGGGTATGTAACTAGATAAAATGTTGTATACTTTTACAAGGATTTTGGTTTGGTATTGGGTATGAAATGGGTAGTCTTAGCATGACCGAAAAAGGATTTGGGTATGAAATGTGTAACAAATGTGTAATGAAATTCATGCCCTTTGAATGAATTGGAATTTGTACTTTGTGTAGAGAAAATGTTGTATAGTTTGACTAAATAAAATGTTTTTTAACTAACATAGTACACTTGACTCTAACAGGTTCACAATGATTGTAATTGATATAATTCTATACCACGATGAGCCGCTTAACAACAATGCCAATGCGAACAAGGGATTGCCATTTGAAGGGCCGGGTATAAAGTGCTATTATACTCAAATTGATCGTAGGTTGAAGACCCTTGATGAATTAAAGATGATAGTTATGGAAGAATTGTGTGTGAATCCTACTGTGCACAACATACAAATTACTTATTGTTCTCCACATGAAGTCTTCAAGCATCAAATTAATTACAAATATATGGTGATAGAAGCAGACAAACATGTAAAGATCATGTTTGACAAGATGGAGAGAATAACTTAAGTAAGTGCTATTGAGTTGTACATAAAGTTGGAGCCACGTGCAGAAGTTAGTGTCAAGGAAATCCAACAAACAACCACAAGTTTACAGGTTATAGTTTTAGATGCTCAATATGAGTATTTTACATATGATGACGACGACGACGATGATGATGATGACGACGACGACAATGATGATGATGATGACGACAACGATAATGATGACTATGTTGATGAGACTGCCATTAATGGTGAAGATTTTGTTGATAGAGATGAGTATGAAGAGAGGATTGAACGAGGGGACTTTGAGAGAGACATTGATGACGATGAGATATTTGACTGTAGTGAAATTGATGCAGACAATGTTATTAGTGTCCAAAACATTACGAACACAATTCTTGCCTACGCACCTCCTGCCTTGTCATTCTCTGCAAATACTTGGGCAAATATAGTTGATCCTTCAAATATTGAGATACCATTTGTGTCTACTTGGAAAGAGGGGATGAATTTTAGCAAAGGATTGACTTTTGCCAATAAAGTGGAGGTGAAGTGCGCATTAACAATTTATGCCCTCAAGGAAAACAAACATTTTGTGATCAGTAGGTCGACGAAGGTCAAACTTTGTGCGAAATGCGTGGATGAGTCATGCAAGTGGTATGTCGCGGCATTCATGAAGCCCAAACTCCACGAACTATGGATGGTCACCGTGTATGTGGGTCCTCACACGTGTATACCGATTGGGTTGCGAAATGATGGTAGAATGATGGATTCTAATTTTATTACATCAGACATCCTTAAGAAGTTAAGCAAGGATCACGCTACCCTAATTAAGCATCTTAGATCTATGATGAAGTTGAAATATAATGGTCATAAGCCTTCTTACTATAAGGTATGGGATGCGAAACAAAAGGCGATTGGGAAGATATTTGGGCATTGGCAGAGTCTTACCAAAGGTTGCAAAAGTTGCTACTGGCATATGTTGATCAAGATCCGGATACTCGAGTGTTCTATCATACCATACCCCACCAATGTAGATGACACTAGATTTTTGCATTATGTGTTTTGGTCTTTCGATCCATGCATTGATGGATTCAAATATTACAAGCCGGTTATCAGTATTGATGGGACCCATTTGTATAGTAAATATCAAGGAAAGTTATTGATCGCAATGGCAACTGATGCTAACAACAAGGTATTCCCTCTCGCTTTTGCCATTGTCGATTATGAGTCAGAGTCCAATTGGGGGTGGTTTTTAGAATGCCTTAGAGATACGATAGGGGATGTGATACCTGCTGAACGCATTTGCATAATTTTTGACCGACATATTGGTATCAAAAATGCCATTGCAGCCTGGCCTAGGGATAGAGATGGAAAAACACAGGTATTTCACAAATACTGCCTTCGACATGTCGCTAGCAACTTCAACACACATTTTCAGGACTCAACTCTAAAGTCATTGGCGTTGAAAGTGGGATATGCTACTCAAGCAGTTAAATTTGATAACATAATGGAGTCCATTAAGCAGGTGGAAATTGAGGTCATTAGGAAGAACAAGAAGTTGATGGGGGAAGAATGGTAGGGAAAAATATTATCTTCCATACACATACCTAATAAGTGAGTCTGTGGATATACAAAGCTGTTGTTAGAACTAGATATACAACTTTGAAAGAACTTGCTAAAAGTCCTTAAAGAGAACAAAAAAATAATGCAGTTGTTAGAACTAGATATTTCACATCGCCATTCCATATATTGGTTGATCGATGAGCTGGTTGTTTAGCACTGAGTCATCAATGGGACCAAGGCGCACGAGCTCTGGTCCCTCACCGATCCGAGGATTCATACCGCAAAGAGTGCTAGTGTGAGATCACTTAAACACATTGTAACATTTATGCTTGGAACTATCACAGATGGAAATAAAACCCACAATACAAGATCTGATACCCAATGCAAATGGAAAACAATAAAGAATTCAAGTATCTAGTAATACAACAAAAAATTTATAAGAACATCAAAATGCAAATGCGAATTCACAAAGCCCTTCCAGGTTTAGCAACTCAACCCAGGCTATAAACCTAAACCTAAACTACCATAACGAATACTCATATTACACATACTCATAAACTACCATAACAAAAACTCATATTACACATACTCATAACAAATAAAACCTAAACTACCACTTGCATTGCATTAGTAACAGGGAAAATCCAAACCCAAAAAAAAATCATCCAAAATATAGTTTCTGCAACCAACTATATTCATATTCAAACACATAATGATTACCCCAATACTCAAATTTCTAGCAACAGACAGCAAAATGCTACATTTTCTAATAATCTTATCTTGATAAAGACAAAACAAAACACACGTTTAAATTATACCTATTAGCCCAACAAACACTCAATTTATACCAACAAATTGCAAAATCCCACATTATACAAAAATACCCATTTCAAAAATCTCAATAATGAGAAACCAAAATAAACTCATTCAAATTTATAACAAAAACTGCATATGCAGCAATACTCAATTACCCGTTCAAATTTATAACAATATCAAATAATAACCAATACTCAATTTTCTAGCAACAAATAGAAAAATTCCTCATTTTCCATTAATACTCGCTTCAAATATCTTCATAAACAAAAACCGAAATAAACCCATCAAAACTATAACAAAATAACATTTATGTCATTTCTCAATTCTTATAAATGAACATACAAATGAAAAAACATACCTTCAAACTTAAAAAAATTTGAACTTTCGATGGTAGGGACAATGAAGGTATGGGTGAAGGGATCATCTAAATCAGTGACCGCCGATGAAGGGATCATCACCGGTAGAGTGAGGGATTCGGTAGCTGAAGGAGGAGAGTGTTTGAGGGTGAGAGTGTTTGAGTGTGAGGAAGGAGGAGAGTGTTTGAGTGTGAGGGTGAGTGATTTGGGTGTTTGAGTGTGGGAGTGAGTTTTGTGTTTGAAGTGTGAGAGTGACGACTGAGGTGTTTGAAAGAAAACGTGACTGGTTTTGTGTTTGAAAGTGAGAGTGACAAGTGAGGTGTTTGAAAGGAAACATAGGTTTTAAATGTTTAGATTTCTAGTCTTATAAACTCGATTTCTACGTGGCTAAATTTGGTCCACATGGAAAGTTTGTCCACGTAATGGTATGACAAAAACCCAAACTTGAGTTTTAGAAACTCGAGTTCTATATTGATCTTGAGTTTTAAAAACTCGAGATGTTAGCTTCCCACATTGTTTTGAAATGTGACAACTAACGAAATTGTTTGATATTTAAGGTTAATTGGGAAAAAATTCTGATATAAATCATGCTACTTTTTTTATAAAGAAAATTGGGTTAAAAAAAAGTTGGTATGAGTTTGGGAAAGAATAAAAATAAAAGAGGAAGGAGGCTATGAGTTTTGGGACAAAAGTACACTTATACCAACACTACTTCAAGGAGTTTCTGTTGGGAGGTGCATGGCACCTTGAAATCTAGCCCATATAGGACTTGTGTTTGAGCATTGAAGGAATCCTATTTCCATTAGAAATAGGTGTATGTATTGCACAAGAAGTCCAAGACTTCTATTCAATTAAGAATAGAGTGTCAGGTGGCTTGAAAGCTTTTATATAAAGCTTTGTACTTGGGTTTCATGAATAGAGAGAGAGAGATTCAGAGAAACTGAAGAGTGAAACACAGCTTTGAAGCCAACTGAAGGAAAAAGATTAGTGTTTTATGCGACACTGAAAGGAAAAAAAGAAAATGTGATTTTTTTTTTTTGTTCAAGACACACAAGGAAAATAAATTAGAAGTTTTCTCTAGGAAGGTTTTTTGGGTGTTACAATCACAGAGAGTTGAAATATTTAGAGTGGAAGATCTTGCTACCGGATTTTGTGGTGAGGTTGTATTTGTTCCTAGAGGTATTATTGTATTTTTCCAATTTATTGTGAACTTAGGTTTTGGGTATAACTTGAGTGTTGTAGTCTCTATTTTATTATAGTGGATTGATCGGATTTTCCCCGTGGTTTTTCCCTCTACACTGAGGGGTTTTCCACATAATTTCTTGGTGTTCTTGTTGGTTGATTTTTTTTTTTTTTTTTTTTTTTTTTCATTTTCGCAGATTTCTATTTTCTCTATTGCTTGGGTTATATTTAATTTAATTCACAATAGACAGGGATTTATCCCAACAAGTTGTATTAGAGCTTTGGTTGTTGGACGAGATTCTCTTGTGTTGAATTAAATGGAAAATATGAATATGAATATGAGCACTATGATTAAACTAACGGCATCAAATTATTCGACTTGGAAACCGATGATGGAGGATGTCCTTTACTGTAAGGATTTGTATGACCCTATTGAGGGTGATAGTGCTAAGCCAAGCGAGATGTCTGATAAAGATTGGGAGAAGTTAAATAGAAAAACCATTGGATGTATTAGACAATGCATCAATGTGAGTGTGTTTCATCATGTATCTCAAGAGACTAATGCAATAGCTCTTTGGGAGAAATTGAAGGGTTTCTATGAAAGAAAGACAGCTCAAAATAAAGCTTTTGTGGCTAGAAAGCTTGTGAATTTGAAGCTTAAGGAAGGGAGATCCGTTGCGCATTTGAGTGAGTTCCAAGACTTGGTGAATCAGATGGTTACAATGAAGTTGATAATTGATGATAAGCTTCAAGCTTTATTACTTTTGAGTTCCTTACCTGACAGTTGGGAGACTTTGGTAGTAAGATTAGAGGGAGGAGTAAGATTAGAAATTCTAAGGGGCGTGGTAAATCCAACAGTCAATCAGAATCGAAAGGAATATTCAAGTATTTCTACTATGACAAAGGTCACATAAGAAGAAACTGCAAGGCTTAGAAGAATAAACAGAAAGATGAAAAAAATCAAAATAAGGCGGAGGAACAGAATACCACTGCTATCTCAACAATTGAAGATGTGGTGCTCTCTATAGGAGATGATAAATTTTGCAATGTTTCACATCCTTATGTTGAATGGGTGATTGACTCAACCGCTTCCTGTCATGTCACTCCAAGAAATGAGTTCTTTACTTTATACAAAGCAGGAGACTTTGGGAGAGTGAAGATGGACTATAACAATTATGTTGACATTGTGGGAATTGGAGATATTTATGTTAAGACTAACACTAGATACACCTTGGCATTGAAGAATGTGTGACATGTGCCTGATATGCACTTGAATCTGATTTCTACTCATATTCTGGATAAAGAAGGCTATGGCAACTATTTTGGAGACGGTAAATGGAGACTCTCCAAAAGATCAATGGTGCTTGCTAGAGGGAAGATTTGTTGTACACTTTACAAGACACAAGTAAAGGTGTGCAAAGATGTTGTTTGTGCAACTCAAGAAGATTCTACGCCTAACTTGTGGCAAAGGCGGCTTGCTCACATGAGTGCAAAGGGGTTGCAGATTTTGGTAAAGAAGTCTCTCATTCTTTTGCCAAAAGGTATGTTACTTACATGCACCTTGTGATTACTATTTATTTGGAAAACAACATAGAATGTCTTTTCGCATTCCTTCTACTAGAAAGCCCAATGTGTTAAATCTTGTTTATTCTGATGTATGTGGTCCCATTGATGTGGAGTCCTTAGGTGGTAATAAGTATTTTGTTACTTTTATTGATGATGCTTCACAAAAGGTGTGGGTGTATTTTTTGAAAACTAAAGACCAGGTATCTGAGTACTTCAAGATATTCCATGCCATGGCGGAAAGAGAGAAATGAAAGCCTTTGAAGTGTCTCCGTACTGACAACAGAGGTGAATATACGTCTAATGAGTTCAAGAGTTACTACCCTGAGAAACGTATTAGACATGAGAAGACAGTTCCTGGTACCCCACAACAAAATGGTGTGGTAGAGAGGATGAACCGCATTATTGTTGAGAAGGTTAGATGTATGTTGAGAATGGCTAATCTGCCTAAGTCATTCTGTTGTGAAGCTGTTCAAACTATGTGCTACCTAATTAATCGATCTTCATCAATTCCATTGGAGTTTGATATTCCAGAAAGAGTATAGACTGGAAAAAATGTTTCCTACTCTCACTTGAAGATATTTGGGTGCAAGGCATTTGCACATGTGTCTAAGGAACAAAGATTGAAGTTTGATAGCAAAGTCACTCCTTGTATATTTGTTGGATATGGAGATGCAGAATTTGGCTACAAGTTATGGGATCTTGAGAAAAAGAAGATGATCAAAAGTTAAGATGTGGTTTTTTATGAGAATGAAAATTTGGCAGACCTTGAGAAAACTGAAAAGACAAAGGATGCTATTGTAGGTGTTCTCGACCTTACACTTACACCGACCTCTTCTTCCTCCAATCATGCCACAAATAGGGAAGAGGTGCAAGATGAGAATCTTGGTGATGGTTCAATAGCAGTTGATGGGGATGAGCTAGCAGGAGTTGATGGTGATGATGCTCAAGATATTGAAGATGTTGAATAGGGGGAGCAGCCTATTCCACTAGAGATGGAAGAACCTTAAGTGAGGAGGTTCACTAGGGAGCGTCGTCCATTGACTAGATATCTCTCTTCTGAGTATATTTTGCTTACTGATGAGGGGGAGCCAAATGCTTTCAAGAAGTATAGTCTCATAAGGACAAGCAAAGCTGGATGAAGGCTATGCAAGAAGAGATGAATTCTTTGCACAAGAATAAGACTTATGAGTTGGTTGTGACCAAAGAGAAGCTTGAGCTTTGTGCCAGAACGGCCGGCACGAATTCTAACTGAGGAGTTGGGATGAAGATCTCTTTCCTCATTGGGCTAAAGGCAGTGCAATGAATGAGATGAAGAATCGAGCATCATTTTCAAGATTTCCTCTTTAGTGCATCTAAATATTGTACAAATAATTGCTCACCTATTCAGTGGTGAAGGCAAAAAATTTCTTTTAGGGTGGCACATGATGATATCTTAGAATTAATATTTTCGTAATATGTTACTTTATTTTAAAAACCAATGTCTTTTCAATGTATATATCTTTCATTGAAAATTTATTCAAGATATTGCAGAGTTTAAATTTTAGAATCGCGCGTCAAGAATGTTGTTCATTCATTAAGAAAAGAAGATGGTTATTTCATTTCTTTTCAATAATTTTTTAGAACTTAAATTGTTGAAAACTCAAGAACCATTCAAAAATACAGAGCAAGATTTATTTTAATGTTTGCATCAAGAATACAAAGAGAAGAGATGCCATTTGAGCACGAGCTCATTAGCTATTATTTTAATACTTTTATCCAGAAAAAACTAACTAGTGGGGAACTACGCCGTTCCCTCCCCCACGCCTGAATAACAATATCAATCCCCACCTCACCCACTAGTGTAGTTTCTGTCTTTTTTTCATTTTGATCTATAAAACCAGTTTCTTCCTCCGCCTTTTAGATTTCCATAAAGCTGTATTTAAGGTCTTTATGTTTCTTCATTCTCATGATTTGTAGATCTTTTCGCTTTTGAGCTTTGAAGCTTATTCGTGTTCGATTCTTCTAGCCTTAGATATTCACCAGAAGCCTGCGATTACGATTGATTTCCATGGGATTCACGGATTGCACGAGGAGAAACTCATCTTTGGCTGGCTGTTCTCATTCCCTTCTAGTGTAGTTTCTGGGATTTTTTTTATTTTTTATTTTTTAAATTAAAGTTTTTCTAAAAATATAAAAATTAAATATTAACTAAAGTCCAAAATGGCATCGTTTTGATAAATTGACAGCAGCAGCTAACAAAATACTAACAGAAGACTCAATTGGGAATGAATTAAACTAAAGGATTGAAATGGAAAATAATGAAATTTAGAAAGTGAATTTGGCACTTTGGCCTTTTTAAAAACTTCCAAAAGTTGTGTTTTAAAACTGGAGAAGAAGTCTGCTTTTTCTGAAACACAATCATGTTTTCACGATGCATTTTTTACAAAACATATTTAAAACCCCAAAAGGGCCAAAATGTGAAGAAAAAATAAATAAAAATACACCAGATTTTTAAAAACATAATTATACAACTACAAAAGTTGTCCACACTACGCCAGCTCAAACACATAAAATAATAATCCAGATGTCTTACTAAAATTAAAATGTATTATTATATTCTAAACAGACACACCTGATTAAAAGAAACAACCACGATTCTCCATACATGAAATGAAATGAAATACCCGCCAATCAAAATTTGGGACATACATGATTCTATGACCAGCCAAGAACGTAATCAAGAACATAAACCAGGGCCAGTGAGAATGGATAAAGTAGGATAGCTAATATAGATGTCCACAGAGGGAAATGGGTGCGGAAGCCGCCCAGAAGACCCATCACAAGACAGACAATAAGAATAACCAGCACTTCAGCTGAGAAATCCCATGTCAATCCCCTGATGTAAACAAGGGCCAAGAAGACTGAGAGGCAGAGGACATTATTCATCGTTGCAGCCCCATATAGCTGCAGAAAGACATTAATAATTTATCCCTCAAAAATCAATAATTTCAAATTAAAGCATAGCTAATACACATAATTGGTTTTCATGCTACCTTTCAAATGCTGTAATTCGTTTAGACAGACATATTAACTGATTAGGTGAAGCTACAACAGAGGTATGACATCAAATTCATACCACCAACCTGTCATCAATGACAACAGTATTTTGACGGATTGTTCTCCTTTGACATGTAGTAATTAAAATGGTTTACAGAGAAAATCAAGCAAGTTTGCACATACTTTTCTGATCTTTAGCCAGCTAAAAGAGCTTTTAACGCCACCAATAAATAAATGCAGGTTTATGGTCAAAATTCAGGTACCTGGTGTTCCATGACTTCCATGGATGTGTAAGCGGCCTCTGTGACTGGTTCCACCCACCAGGGAAGTCTCAGAACCACCAAATGTAGTTGACTATTTTTTTTTATTAGTAAATTACACATGCACTCAATGGATTTAGAATCCACAACCTCACCCTCTGATTCTTGTGACCTGATTCTTGTGAGGAAGAAGTGCCAACATTAATTGACATTTAAAAATCCATATATCAAAATGACCTAGTACTATCTCAACTATTGTTTCGCAAGAGCAGTTTAAAATCTTGGGACTCTAGCTAAGATACCAATAACGCATTTAATACATATCTTGCAATTCCTGTAATTTATTTGTGTATCAACTCTTTGGAGTAAGCACTAATCATAACATAGATAAGAGTAGGGAATGAGAAACAAACCTCAGAAAATGTTAATGAGGCAGTTTTCCGCTTGTCACGGCTAGCAAATATAATTGCTGTCACAGCTTCGCTAGAGTTCGTAGCCAAAGGCAGTGCAATGAAAGAGATGAAGAAAGCAGGAATACTGGTTGCATCAGAGAAGTTATCAACAGCATCTACCAGGGGATCAGCAAAAGCAGCAGCAATTATAGTTCCCAGCAACAACAATAGCACTGCCTTGATTGTGGTCCATTTGGAATTCTCAACACCCTCAACAACTTCTTCACTTTGACCCCCCAAATCCAACAGATCCTGCTCTCTCTCCGTTTCCTGTATGAATTTCAAAGAAATCATATAAGCATCTGCTGATATGAAACCAACTCTGATATGAGAATGTGAATATGAATCAGCTCAATTTACCTTGAGATGGCTTCCAAAAAAAACAAAAACAAAAAACAATTTACCATGTGAAAGTCATTAAAAATTTTTGTCTCTGAGCCAGGTTTACGAGCAGCAGTCTGCATTGTCTTCTTCAGCCATCTAGAAATGCCACTGACAAACTCTTTGACTACAATTTTAGAATCACCAGATGTATCAAAATATTTCATTGTTTTATTTACAACCTCATTTTGATCCAGGTCAATCTTATCAAAATTAATTCCAACCATCAATGCTCTCAATTCAGAATGGGAAATGTGTCCATCGTGATTTTTGTCAATTGAATGAAACAGCCTGCGATAATATCCGACAAAAAATCATCAAATACAAAATAAAAAAATAAACAATTTTCTTTTACTTCATGAAAAACTAACTTTTGAATGGTGCCTTTGTCAGGTTCACCATTCTCATCGAGCAGCCTTCCCAGTGCATGTTTTTTTAGATGCTTCAGAAATCCTAATATAACATGCTTGTGCTTCACATAAGCAATTTTTCTTTTTTGGATCCAAGGCTGAAGGACCTGCACAATGTTTTTAAATTTCTCTATCAAAAAGTAAACCATCAATACGGAAAGAATTTCAGACATTCAAACCACAAAAGAATGCCTAAGCTACCTCGCAAATTAAAACACTCCTTTTGAGAGGTAGACCCAGAATTATGCTTAATAGGGCCCTATCCTATCCTCACCTCTTCTTCAAATTTACTTAACCAAACAACTAAAATCATATTGTAATTTCAAAACTTCACAATCAGACTTCATGTTTAGGAGCTTCCAAATCTTAGCATCTAAAATCATAGTATTAAATCTGCACTAAGGTTGATCCGATCAAGGGTGTCGGTAGTTGATGAAGTCACTAGTCCAACTGTTGGTCAGCCACTACAATTATTTTTTTTAAATATCAAACATGAATATTCTTAAATTATTAGTTTTGTGAGCTTTTCTCCTAAGAAAAACTTAGCTCAATGGTTTAGCATTGTTAAGCCTCTTAAGAAGTTAGAGTTCAACTAACTTTTAGCATTTTTAGGCCTCTTAAGAAGCCAGTGTTCAACTCCATCCACCAGAAAAGATATAATTATTCAGTGAACTAATCTAATAATCTCAAAATAATTCATCATTCTTTGTAACTCAACAAGAAAGGAAAATAGCTTAATGATTGAGAATGTCCTTGTGCCTCTTGACACGCCAAAGTTCAATCCCTGCCTAACCCAATCATTTGATTTTATTCACGTTACTGGCCAAACATATTACCAATAGAAAAACCAGCAAATTTTAACAATTCAAACATGGACTGAATTAGTTGCTTATCAGGGCCATATTCCTCATCATGAATTGGAGCCCAAGAAGAAGTTTACTCATTCTAACCAGCTACAGTACATGTTTAGCAACATCTGAAAAAATGAGTAGCACAAAATTTCCAATTTCCCATATGATTAGACAAATTTGATTAATCAAGATTATCTATAAGAGAATAAAAAATTTTGGAGATAAAACTGGACTACCAAGCAGCAGAGAAAATGTAATTATAGGCACACTTACCTGATAAAGGCAATAAGAAACCAATAGAAGAAGAGAGACAATAAGCCCAATCAAGATTGCTAAGCGCCTTCCTGAAGTTGAATTGAGAAATTGTGGTATTTGAACAACTAAAAATGGGATGACAGATATGACCATCATTATTGCAGCATAGCTAGTCCAGATGTCAGTACTAATGCCAGAATCTGCAAAGATATGAGATTTAATTCGGTTATGTGAACCATTTAATTATACAATTACAAAGTTACATGACATTTCACTCTACAGGACATATATGCATATGATTCAGTGGCCATCCATCCTAAAATAAAGGAGAATATATAAATAAATAAATAAATAAATTCCCCTATAGTTGTTAACCCAGAAAACACAAAATCCCCTTGAAATTATAAGTGTTTAACTCTCAACCACTTGTGGTCATGTTCTATGTGTAAAACGTTTAATCAGAGTCAATACTAGAAGTGATATGCATGTGTGACCACCTGGGAAGATCTGTTTCTGTGTTTCACTTCAGAACTACCTAAAATTTTTCACCAGCAGTGGCCTCAAAGTGATTCTAACATATCGAATTTTTAGGTACTTTGCACTCTTTACTATTTATGTAATGTAGGAAAGAATTGAAACTGATCAACAATGTTGCAAATTTTGAACCAAAAACTTGTCAGATTGACAGTATTCAATTAAGCACATCAATAAAACCAAGAAGGGCACATACAGTTCATGAAAACTGGGCATCAAGCAAATCATGTAAACCCCAATCCAGGTTGCACGCATCAATGGCTCCACTCTATGTTCTGGATTTTCTAGTCAATAGGCAAAGGCCCAAATAACCCAATTTTTTTCAGATTATAAAACAATAATAAATGAAAATATAGTCAGATGACACATTTGATTTTTTGATTTGAAAGTAGCATAAATAACAACCCTCGTTTTCCTGAAATCAAGCTTTTGCTGAAAAAATCCTTGTCTTTCCTTGTCCTCATACAGTTTCCCACCTGAAAACCCCTATTTTTCAACTGATCCACGTTTTGCACTTAAGACACTATAGGGGGTAAAGTTACACTTAAACTTCAAGGCAGCGTTGGTAAGATTGTGAGGTGCATTTCAGCGAAAATGCCTCCTGGAGCATAGGTGCAAAGCGCAAGTGTGCTATAATTGAAGAAAAGCACACTTTTTCTATGATAATAATAATAATAATAATAATAATAATAATAATAAAATTGATGTAATAATTTTGATAAAAATTATTAATGGACAATATGACAATCGGATGATCAGCTAACCATTTAAAATTGAAATATAGCATTTTACATAATTCTCTTGTACTTTACAAAACATACACAACCATGATATAAATCATACTACTTTATAAAGAAAATTGGGTTAAAAAAAGTTGGTATGGGTTTGGGAAAGAATAAAAATAAAATAAAATAAAAGAGGAAGGAGGCTATGGGTTTTGGGACAAAAGTACACTTATGCCAACACTACTTCAAGGAGTTTCGTGTTTTCCAAATTAGCCACATGTCGTTTTTTATATTGTTTCCTAAAGTAAGGAAATTTTACTACAAGTCTAGTCTAACACAGATAAACACACAAGAATTCCCCAACATACAGGTCATAAGATAACATTAAGGGATTTTTACAAATGTTTCCTTCAGACATTGATTTAAGTGTCAATTGTTTTTTTAGACTTTAAATTTGAACAAACATCAGATTTATGATAATTTAACCCTTTTTTGAAACTTTTCATTACATCCTAAATGATTTGATCACATAACATACCCATTTTTTTTTGTCACATCATCAATAATATGGAAATGACATTGTTACCCTACATTATCTAAAAACAAAAAATAAAACCCCTCTACCTTCATTTTGAAGAGCGATCAAAAAATCTCAAACAAGTGTTTGGCAACTATGAGAGAGATAGAGAGAGAGAGAGAGAGAGACTTCACAGATGAAATGGAGGCAAACAAGCTAGAATAAACAAACTTTTGAATGCCCACAAGAAGTAAAACCATTGATTGGGATTCTTGTCATCAGGCTTCAAAAATATTGTTTAGTTCTTTCTCTCTTGGATGGATGTTGAAGTGTAATAATGTCAATCTGAAATTATAGATTATACAGCAAAAATCATGTGTATGTCATGTGATTACTCATGTTGATCTATCATGGAAACCTCTTACCTGAGTAATAGATTTGTCATAAATCAAACGCCTCATATTAAACAATGTTATATTACTTATTTCACACTTCATTTTAAACAAATTTATAATTTTAACCCAAGCATTGCTTTACAGTTTGTAATATCTTGACAATTTTCCATTGTTACCTCCATCCTATAAACACATGGTTAAACTTACACTTAATCCATGTGGCACATTAGGATCATAACATATGGTTATCCACTCTCTTCATGTTTTGAGAGAGAGAGAGACTCCTAATGCCTTGGATTGTTTATCCACCATTGCTATCCCTTAATAATATTTTGTATCCCATAGTACTGTATTAATTAAAAAGCCACCATAGACATAGGCCTGGGATTCCCATTCCCACCCCACACCAAATAAAAAGAAATGCATCTTTCAATGTTTCAAGTACCCAAAAGAGGGCTCACAAAGCCAACTCTTTGAACTTTATACACACACAAACACGTGTGTGTGTGTGTACAGATATTGTTAAGCAGTTATAGAGATTTCTAATGAAGAAAATAAATTTCCAAGTACAAACCCGTTAAACTGAACCCTTTTGTATCCCGTGCATCTTGTGCAACTGAATCTTCAAGGTCGCACTTCCCAACAATAACACACGATCCCCATATTACTGTAAGAAGCATAACAGTTGACCCAGCTAGCAATCCCATTCCAACAGATACTTGACTCTGAGCAGTGTCTGTCGATCCAGAAAGACCAGATACTATAGAAGACAAGAAAGTTGATTAGAAACGTTAAAAATCAAGTAACAAGTCTAGGTTGTATGAAAGTTCTAATTGATAAACTGCAGTACTGAGAGAGAGAGAGGATTATAATCAAAATTTAAATATAAGCTTTGTACAATTTAGGTAAGAAATATCTTGATTGCAAAAGAATCATATTGAAAAAGTTTGTAAACAAAGCGATAGGATAAGAACACTTAAGCACAATGAGCAAAACCCAAGTCGATAAGACATGTAAGTCAACTAAGGTCAGCAACTTGACTTACGAACACTGAAAAATTATCAAAATTAAAAGATTTGAAAAAACTTCCTCATGCAACCTGCATCCAATAGCAAAGGACTGAATTGCACCAAATTCCATAGGATTAACTTATGTATCCTACAACTTGGGCGATATGGAATGCAAGGAACAAAGCCTACTTCCAAAATGTTCAGTCACCACCCAAAGTGATATATGAAGGGGCCCTTCAGTTGCTTGCTGGATATCAGACCCTCTCGGCTACTCAAGCAACTACGTGACTGGGGGAAGGGTTTGATTGTTTGGTGGTTGCTTTCAAGGGTATGCTGGGGTAGTGCATGTATTAAAATTATTTGTCTTTCTAGGCACAACACAGTGTTAGTTTTTCTATTCTTTTGGCTGCTACGGTCCCTCTGTTATGCAACCAAAGTGTCATGTTTCAGCAGCTGCTTATAATGTTCTCGGCCTGGTGACACACGGCCATGCATGTACCTGATTATAGTTTCTTACATCAAATAAAGTTCTATCTATTACCTCAAAAAAAAAAAAAAAACTTATGTATCCTTTCAAATTAATTATTCCAATGGGTTCCATTTTTAAGCCTATTCTTGTGTACACATTGCCAATTCTTGCTAATGGTACCAAGAAAACAAGGAATAAATTACTCCAGCTTCAAGAAAAAATAAAAAAAACGTTGTGCATCATTTTCAAGATTTCCTCTTTAGTGCATCTAAATATTGTACAAATAATTGCTCACCTATTCAGTGGTGAAGGCAAAAAATTTCTTTTAGGGTGGCACATGATGATATCTTAGAATTAATATTTTCGTAATATGTTACTTTATTTAGAAAACCAATAAAAGCCAATGTCTTTTCAATGTATATATCTTTCATTGAAAATTTATTCAAGATATTGCAGAGTTTAAATTTTAGAATCGCGCGTCAAGAATGTTGTTCATTCATTAAGAAAAGAAGATGGTTATTTCATTTCTTTTCAATAATTTTTTAGAACTTAAATTGTTGAAAACTCAAGAACCATTCAAAAATACAGAGCAAGATTTATTTTAATGTTTGCATCAAGAATACAAAGAGAAGAGATGCCATTTGAGCACGAGCTCATTAGCTATTATTTTGATACTTTTATCCAGCAAATTCAATTAAAATCATTAGATATTTTTTAGGAGTATATGAAGGAATGCAAAGAAAACATTCATTCAACAACCTTTATTTTTGAATATATTACTATAATATCATGCCCATCCAATTAATTCTTTTTTGATGATAATTGAGAAATAATGGAACTAAAAACTTCAAAGAAGAATTGACAAATACTTTAAAAGCACGTGCTTAATTTACAAGATAATTTGGCTTGATTTCTTCAATAGTATGTTTAGGTAATTTTATTTTATGAGTTATGACATATATCTTATTTACGTATAAAAAAAAAATCGTATTATAAGGAGATAAACCTTTTTATTTTAATTTTTACAAAATAGGAGATTATATAATATTTGAACCCACAGGTATTATTTGAGTTAAGAGTTCCTAATAGAGATTTTTTATTGAAGGGGCTTTCTGATAGTATTCGATTTTAGAGGGGTATAAAAGACTTATTATATATGGATTTAGGGGCGGTGTGCCGGTGCCGAAAATTAAAGGAATCAATGGTGGTCCAAAAAGGAGAAATGAGGCAAAAGAGTGAGACAGAAGCAAGCATAGTAATGAAAAAAGAAAATCTGAAATGTGAAGGTGAACATTCTGTGTGATTGCGCTGAATAGATAAGATCTCAACCACTCCACACAAAGCGCTTAAAAAAGTAACACAAGGCAAAGAAAAATTAGAAAAACTTATTAGCAATCAATCTGGATCCAAATTTAAATTTCTGTTTCCGTTAGTTTAGTGGGTACGGACAAAAGGCTAAATCTATTTTTTAATACTTTGGTCCCCACACACCTACACCTGGACCTGGCACGGTAACCAAAACCTCCCATCCCGTCAACCTGTAACATTTATTTCATTCCTTTTTCTTTTTTCTTTTTGGGTGTAAAAACACAACACATTGACATAGCCAGCCCAGGCCAGTCTTCTATGAACCAAACAGAAAAAGTGATACTTCAACACTTCTTATTAACCAATAAGTTTATTTATCATCCAATAATAAGAGATCTAGTGGCTTAACAAAAAATATTAATTATAATAAAGAGGTAATTATCATGGTATTGAAAATACCTTTAAAAAGAAAAAGAGAAAATTAAGAAAAGAAATGCGTACCGAGAATGAGCATGGCATCAGGGAGAGCACCGAGAATAGGGAGGAAGAGACCTCCAATAATACCAGGTCCTAGAATTTCCAACAAGAGCTCGCTCCCATTGGACAATGACTTGGCAGCCATGAACATAAGGAACCCGTACACAGCGATTAGAAAGATGTTTCCGAGAACCGAGGTGGTGCACGGTAAGAACCCGTAGGTCTCGTCGCACGTTGAAGTCTCGGCGGCGAATCGGTTGAGAGTGAGGTGGACCCCATCGGAGAGTAGATCCGGCGAGGAACGGAGGCCGATGAATCGGGCATAGGTGGGACCAGAGAGGATTACAAGGAAAAGGAAGGTAGAGACGGTTAGGTGGTGCTTAGACTTATTAGCCATCGATGGTTGTGGGAATCTTCACTCTTATCTTTTTGGTGCTGAGGCTAACTAATACGAATCTGTTGTATTTATATATATATATATATATATATATCTGTTTTAGAATTGTAGAGACAGAAGAGAAAGCGTTGTTTGACTATTGCGTGAATGGTGGTGTCCGTGTGAGTCGACAGAGAGAGAGAGAGTGCGCGTGTGCGTGAGATAAGCGTTGGAAACGCGTCTGAAGTGACCGTTTGGATCCCACGTCCGCCTTTTGCGTTTTGTCTTTTTTTGTTGGATTAAAGGTAAATAAATAGTATTTTTAGTGTGAACAATAATTAAATTTTTTTTGAGGTAATTTTTAGCAAAATAAGCGGTATCTAAACACATCATTATAAGTCACTTTTTATAAAAATGTGCGATTGTAATCAAATTTTTAAATCATCAAAGTTTGAAGGTCAGACTGTGTGATTATGGCTCTTCATTTTTTCCCTTTTTTACCAAATTGGGAACAATAAAATACTATACTAATAATAATTAAAAACAATTAGTATAAATATTGTGCATTTTTTTTTGCACATAAGTAAAATACTGTACATTTTTGTTTAGTTTATTATGTAAAATTATAATTATCTTAAAAAATTTTATATGATTCATTTCCTTTTAAGGTATATTGTTTTAGTTTTTATGACTTGCCAAATACTTCTTATGATTTTTAGTGAAACATAAAAATGTAAATATTTTTACATTTTAAGAATATTACCTTATTTTAGATTATTTTTTTATACATCCATAATTGGGAGTTTTTTTTTGAGAAACATCCATAATTGGGAGTTGAAGATTTGAATTGTAGATGTCTTACTTAAAAATATTAGAAAATGCTAGTAAAGCTACAAAACTTTTGGTGCCCTATTTAGATTTTAGTTAGTTTAAAGGATAATTTTTATTTTTTCTTAAATAAGAAATTTTAAATTGATAACTTACCTTTTTCTCAAAAAAAAAAAAAAAAAATTGAAAATTGAATATCCTCTACAAGGCTTAATGGTAAATAGAATATTAACGAATGAGCACTTTAACTAACGCGTAAATACTATTTTTATAATTATGCAATTTAATACTAATTATGTTACTTTATTATTTTAGTACATCATTTTACAATACACTTTATATCACATCTTCTATATTAGATCAGAGAAGAAATCTGATATGCGAGAAAAGAGAGAGAAGAAAGAGAGTGTGAGGCTTGAGAAGAGAAGAAATTAGATAAGTGAGAAGAGAGAAGTTAGAAAGTCAGAGAGAGGAGAGAGAAATAGAATAATTTGTTTTAGCATTTGTATCCATACACTTCTAGGGCATTGGCATCAGGTGTGCCAAATACTAAAATTTTAGTATTTGGCACACTAAACACCAAAAACTAAGCCTCATGAGATGTGTCAATTGCCAAATCAATTTGGCATTTGACACACTACCATTCCAATAATAGAACGGTACGACTGAGTGTGCTAAAGTTTTTTAATTCAATTTAATCTCTCTCACCAACCTCACAGTGTATCACAGGGTTAAATTTTTCACTCAAATTTTTGTCTATGATGGCCCTAAGTCCCTAACTTAGTCTCAACCAACACCACACACACACACACACTGCAAGAAACACTTAGAACAAATTCTTTAGGGTTACACACACACAGTATACACTATGTTTACAAGGAACCCACCCCTAACCTTTATTACTTAATCTCGAGTACAAAGGAAACCTTTCACAAGCCTAGAGAAATACACAGAATTCTCCCAAATGCCAAATACACTCTGCTGTTGACACCCCCAACAACATTAGGGTCATATACACAAAAATAACTGTTATGGCAGTTACTGTTTGGGTCTTGGACATTTTGTCACTTGTGGTCTGACTTAGGAAACCTTTAATTGATGTTGTCCTGCTCTTCTCTCCACGTTTTTAGCCTCTACACAGCAAGTCTAAACATCAAGAAAACCAAAAACTGCTTGGTAACTGCCTAGTAACTACTCCTACATATCTTGTGAAAAAAAACCATCTGTTAACTTTTCCCAAGTTTTTATTTGAAAGAAACCTATGTCTTAGATACTTGTGATTTGATAATTTTCAAAAACATTAAAATTTTGAGATATTCAATTTTGGAAGGCAAATTTGCTTAGGTTGGCGTTATGGATTGATCACTTATCGCAAAACCACAATGTTTGAAAATACTAAAACACTCTAAATACTAGTTAAAATAACTCCGAACTCTTTTTGCATTTGGTTGCATGCAAAGACGAAGGCATATGTTACTCCCAAAATTTTTATTAATATATATATATATATATGTGTGTGTGTGTGTGTGTGTGTGTACTAATTTTAACAATTTTGTTCAATAAAATTGCTTTTTGCCCCTCTTAATAATATCATTGATTGTGGGTTTCGGTTAGCTCAACTAGTAAAGTATCTAATGGTTGAATAAGATATCTGGGGTTCAATCCCCGCCTACACCAAAAACCGATTGATGTCTTGGTCTAATGATAACGAGCTATCATCATAAGCAGACGCCATAGGTTGAAACTCTCTTTAAAAAAATAAAAAATAAATACCATTGATTCTTTTTAGAGTAATGTTATAGGCACAAACTTATCTATAACATTTTTACAAACCGTTGAGATACAAATTCTTATTGGTTCACATTTAGGCCCACCACTTACATAACTTTTTTACTTGCCAATAATCACTCACTATATTAGTAATTTGTAAAAAAAAAGTTTATAACTTTAGCATTCTCCTCATTTAAAGGTCATTAAAAAGTTTATAGATCTAAAATCTAAAACAAAATATACAAGTCCAAAAAAATAAATGCAATAACAAAAATTACCAATAGTAAAGTTAAAAATAATTAAGCCTAATTAACCAATTTTACTCAAAACAAACAACCAGTCCTTTAAAAAGTTTTAAACAAAATAACTGTATCTTTACCTGGTAGAAAATGCACGCATCAAAAAAATAAAAAAATAAAACCTCAGCTACTAAGAAGTAGTAAAGCAAACGGTTAGAGTCACCCCTCTAACTTCAAGTCCTGGTTCGTCCTTGGTTGTTGTATGGGACTTTTGAATGACAATGGGAATGGAAAAGGTAGGTAACTTGAATACTTGATGGTTGATTTTTGTTTTTTCAATTTTCTTTCTTTGTTTTTTGCTTTTTATTTTTTTTTTATTTTTTGGGTGATAAGAAACAAAGCTTCTTTCTTTTTCATTTTTTTTTTTGGATTTTATGTAGTTGTTTTGTTGACGAGGAGGTCCACAAGGAAAATGTTGTTGTACTTGTACCTCTTCCATGGGATAATGAGAATACGTATGGCCAAATTCCCAACACGGCAACACGGAAACACCATTATTGATCAAGTGAGTGTTATTCAGTTGTTTGGTTTGATAAGAGGGTCCAAGGGGAAAATGTAGTTGTACCCCATTCCATGAGAGCGTGGCCGAGTTCCCAACACAGCAACACCATTTTTGAAAAGTGAGAGTGTGGCCAAGTTTCCAACGCCATTTTAAAAAGTGGTCCTGTTAAATTTTTTTTTTTTTTTTTTTTTTTAAGTAGTCCTATTAATAAGTACCTTAAGAATACAAGTTAAAGATTAATAAAATATGGATAAATTATAAATATGGTCTTTAGATAAAAATAACTTTCACCTAAAAAGATAATGATGTTAAAAATACTACGATTTTAATATATAAGCCCTACAAATTGACACCTTAACGTTTAAGCATAACATAAAAAGTGTAATTTATTTACTACGTTGTTAATGTGACAATGACAATAATCACATTTCGTATCGTATCAGTTTGTAAACTTTTTTATAGTAAAATTGATATTAGTTTTATCACTTTCTAATATAAAATAAATAATAAAAAAAGAAAAAAACAATAGATTATATTTATTTTTCAGACAAATCTATAATTTTATTAGGCATAACAACTAACAATATCCTTCTTCCAAGCAATCCAAACAATACTAAGCAATCTATTTTCGTGTGTGTTCTTATAAGTATTACTGTTTACTAAAAAAAAATTGGGATGTTTATCCCACATTGGTTGTGTGTGTCTAGTGTCCTCTGTTTATAACCCCAGTCTACAACTACAAAGATTAGGCCCTTTTGGTAGTTGTATTCTGGTTATGTAATGTATTATAAACCCGGTTTAAAACACTAATATTACTATTTTCGTGTGTATTCTTATAAGTATTACTGTTTAGTAAAAAAAAAAGAAAAAAAAAAACAATACTAAGGAGGGAAGATTTATTGCAACACAAAACACTATTGTAAACAGTTGCAAGCTTGGCCATAACAGGAGCTACACCATTCAACTCTATTTTTACACAACTTAAAAACAACTTCCTAAAGTCCAAAGCATTACATGGATATAGACCTATATCTACGACTATTAAGAACATAAAAAAACAAGAGTAGTTAATGCTACATACACAACAATATTTATAATTTTTTTTTCGCAATAGTTTAGTTGACAAATTTTTACCAATTATCATTTAAATTCACTATTGATATAACTTTTTTATCTACCATTAACAGTTTGCTACTTATAGACAAACGTAAAATTTTTTGAAAAATTATTTGCATGCATAAACTTATTGCAAAATAAAGTTTTGTAGCTCTCTCCACGTTTGAAAGTGCTCCTCAAATGCCACCGGAAGCCCAAATGGTGCTACCTTTACCATCATAAGTAGGGGTGTCCAATCAGACCCGGTACCCGACCCACCCGCCTAACCCGGCCGATCCGGCCCAAGAACCGGCCGACTCGACACCGGCGACAGTAGGCGGCGGATCTCCGATCCCAAAATCCGAGACCGGTGAGTCAGTTGACGGGTTAGAGCATGGAAAACCGATTTCAACCGACCCGACCAAAAAACACAACGGAAATAGCTTTCTCCGCCGATTGAAGTAGTTCGTCGGTATGATTTTGTTCGATCTGTCGAGATCCGACGAGATCTAGGCTAATCTCTTCGAGATCGGGCCTGATATCTTTGAGATCTGCCAAGATCTCTTCAAGTTCGGCATAATCTCGTTGAGATCAGCCAAGATCTCTTCGAAATCCGGTTAGCTCTAGCAAAAATAAGCAGATTTCGGAAAAAATCTGGCACAATTCGCATGGTCTGAGCTTGACCGAAAACCAACCGAAAAACTTGACGTCCGACCACTCGAACCGTTGCTGTCGGCGGCGGGTCCATGTTTAAGAGACCCGAAGTGATCGGGTCGGTTCCGGGTTGGGCACAAACCCGACCCGGACCAACCCGTGGACAAGCCTAATCATAAGATCATTGAGCGTATATTTTAATGGAAAATTATTGTATAGTCTGAGACTATATTCTCTTTCCCTTGGAGGGGGGGTCATGGTGGGTGGGAACCACTCATCTGTGAAGGGGAGGAGTATAATTTCGGACTACCCAATAATAGCCCTATTTTAATTTAAGTTATTATATAAATACAATATTATATTATATGATAAAAATTATTGGGGTTTTTTTTTTTTTTAACAAATCTTTTAGTATTTATTTTTTAATGTATTGTCTTAAGGAGAGAGAGAGAGTTAGCCCTGTTATCAGCTATCACCTTTCTCATAGTTTGGTTGTAATAGTATCATTTCTTCTTATAAAGCAAAAGCATTTTTGTATTTTTGGATGAATAGACATTACTTTCTCTTGAAGTTTTCTCAACATTCTTTTCTTTGTCGGCTAAATTTGTACGGTAAATCATGAAGTTTATAGTAGACACTGATACATTAATATTCAATTTTTTTTTTTTTTTGAAAAATAATATTCGAACTTTTCGATTGGTTTATGTATCAGTTGATCTGCAGGCCACTTGGCACTATCAGTGGATATTAGCTAAAGCATATTTCCTCTCACTTTCGTGTGGGGCCATCTGAGTTAAAATTATACCCAATAAAATCATACCATCTAAGCCAAGTAATTTAAAAATTATTTTTTTATTATTTTTAGTTTTCAACAAAATAAGCAGTATCTAAACACACTATCATAAGTCACTTTTTATGAGAATGTGCGATTATAATCAAAGTTTTAAATCATCAAAGTTTAAAGGCCGGATTGTGTGATTATGGCTCTTCGTTTTTGCCCTCTTTTACCAAATCGGGAATGATAAAATACTATACTAATAATAATTAAAAACAATTAGTATAAATATTGTGCATTTTTTTGCACATAAGTAAAATATTGTACCATTTTGTTTAGTTTATTATGTAAAATTATAATTATCTTTAAAAACTTTATATTTTAGTTTATTATGTAAAATTATAATTATCTTAAAAATTTTAATATGATTCTTTTCCTTTTAAGGTATATTGTTTTAGTTTTTATGACTTGCCAAATACTTCTTATGATTTTTAGTGAAACATAAAAATGTAAATATTTTTACATTTTAAGAATATTACCTTATTTTAGATAATTTTTTTATACATCCATAATTGGGAGTTGAAGATTTGAATTGCAGATGTCTTACTTAAAAATATTAGAAAATGCCAGTGAAGCTACAAAACTTTTGGTACCCTATTTAGATTTTAGTTAGTTTAAAGGACAATTTTTATTTTTTCTTAAATAAGAAATTTTAAATTGATGACTTACCTTTTTCTCAAAAAAAAAAAAAAAAATATTTAAAATTGAATATCTTCTACAAGGCTTAATGGTAAATAGAATATTAACGAATGAGCACTTTAACTAACACATAAATACTATTTTTATAATTATGCAATTTAATACTAATTATGCTTATTTTTGTAAATTTTGGAAAAACTTATAAATGTTTTGAATAGAACAAATAGCTTGAGGAGGAGTTGGCCATTAAGAGCATCATCATTAGCTATTGTAAAAATATACCATTTTAATAGATCAAAAAGCTACTTTATTATTTTAGCACAATATTTTACAATACACCCTACATCACATCTTCTATGTTAAATTTGAGAAGAAATCTGATATGCGAGAAAAGAGAGAGAAGAAAGAGAGTGTGAGGTTTGACAAGATAAGAAATTAGATATGCGAGAAGAGAGAAGAAAGAGAGTTAAAGAGAGGAGAGAGAAATAGAATAATTTGTTTTAGCATTTGTGTCCATACGCTTCTAGAGCATTGGCATCAGGTGTGCCAAATACTAAAATTTTAGCATTTGGCACACTAAATACCAAAAACTAAGTCTGATGAGATGTGTCAAATACCAAATCAATTTGGCATTTGACACACTACCGTTCCAATAATAGAACGGTACGGCTAAGTGCGCTAAAATTTTTTAATTCAATTTAATCTCTCTCACCAACCTCACAGTGTGTCACAGGGTTAAATTTTTCACTCAAATTTCTGTCTATGATGGCCCTAAGTCCCTGACTTAGTCTCAGCCAACACCACACACACACACACACTGCAGGAAACACTTAGAACAAATTCTTTAGGGTCACACACACACAATACACACTATGTTTATAAGGAACCTACCCCCAACCTTTATTACTTAATCTCAAGTACAAATGAAACCTTTCACAAGCCTAGAGAAATACACAAAATTCTCCCAAATGCCAAATACACTCTACTGTTGACACCCCCAACAACATTAGGGTCATATACATAGAAATAACTGTTATGGCAGTTATTGTCTGGGTCTTGGACATTCTGCCACTTGTAGTCTGACTTAGGACACCTTTAATTGATGTTGTCTTGGTCTTCTCTCCACATTTTTAGCCACTACACAGCAAGTCTAAACATCAAGAAAACCATAAACTGCTTGGTAACTGCCTAGTAACTGCTCCTGTATATCTTGTAAAAAAAAACCATCTGTTAACTTTTCCCAAATTTTTATTTGAAAGAAACTTATGCCTTAGATACTTGTGATTTGATAATTTTGAAAAACATTAAAATTTTGAGATATTCAATTTTGGAAGGCAAATTTGCTTAGGCTGGCGTTATGGATTGATCACTTATCGCAGAACCACAACGTTTGAAAATACTAAAACACTCTAAATACTAGTTAAAATAACTTTGAACTCTTTTTGCGTTTGGTTGTATGCAAGGACGGAGGCATATATTGACTAGGGGGCAACGCCCCCCCCCCCCCCCCCCCCCCCACCCCGCCCCGCCAAATTTTTTATTAATATATATATGTGGGGGGTGAAAAGCCCAACCTAGCGTATTGGGCCCAAGGCCCTATTTGAGGACCACTGTTTGTCCGAAGATGTGAAAAACACTCAGTTAGAGGCCCACGTGAAAGGAGCATGTCTAAAGAGGAGCGCGAGCGTGATCCGAGGAGATGTTCAATTGTCCGAGGAGTCCAATATCCTCGGATCCGAAGAAGCTGGGTCCGACAGGTGTCTGGGAAGCTCAGGTAATCCCCCTGACGAATGTAGTGATGGAAATAAGCCTCAGGCACGCATGAGGATAGCAGGAACGGAGAAATATCTGGGAGACAGATTTCAACCACCGCATTAAATGCACTGCACCTACTTCCCTGGCCGCATTAATGTGGAGAAGACACCTGAACAGTGCACTCTCAGCTACCGCCACTCACACAAGGCTAAAGGTGGGGCATGTACTCAAGTGGGCGTCTAGATGATGAACAAGTGGACGGTGAAGATGTAGGAAGAGAGTACTATATAAGAGGAGGGTGCCACTGATAGAAGGGGATCGAAAATCAGAAGGAGGAAAGGAGAGAACTCCATTACTGTAGCTCCAAGAATTGTAACCCAAGTTTATTAAATACAAACTCCTCTTCGGACGTTAATTTTGCACCTACCCGAGCACATTTGAATGCAAATTTATCCACAAACACTGCTGTCTTATATTGTTAATTCATTGCTAGCCTAGCTCTTTCACCCACTCTCTACAAATTTATTGTCTTGGGTTCAGTGGGCTCAAAATCCATACCTTCTTGGGCTTGGGCTACAAAAATTGACCCTACAATTGGCGCCGTCTGTGGGAAGAGCTTGTGCAAGGGTGAAAACAACAGTTGATGATGGCAGGACAAGGTGAACAACAAGCAGAATCCAGGGCCTCCCAACACGTGAACCCTTTTGTCAACTTAGAGAGGAGACAAAATCGTGAGGGCAGTGTACGCACTGTGCGCCTTAGCCAGAGCCAGTCACAGGGCGGAAGTCACATGTCCCATGCAGAGAAGAACCGTGACTTACAACTGGAAGTAGAAAAACTAAAATGGGAGTTGCGTCATGCAAAGAGGAAACGGGCTTCCTCATATTCTGATGAGGATCTTGATGACGAGCGGGATGTCACTTATCAGCATAAATCTAGGACACCAGCCAGTGAGTCCTACACCTATGAAGAGGAGTCCCATCGTAAGAGGCAACGTAGAAGCCCATCATGTGAGGACATGGAGAACGATGCCATGAACAGGGCTTTGAATCAGATATCTAGGTCACCCTTCACGCGCAGGATTGAGGAGGCCAGACTTCCTCGGCGCTTTAACCAGCCAACGTTCACCATCTACAATGGTAAAACTGACCCCATGGAGCATGTGAGTCATTTTAACCAGAGGATGGCTATCTACTCCAGAGACGAAGCTCTGATGTGCAAGGTTTTCCCTTCCAGTCTTGGGCCTGTTGCCATGAGGTGGTTTGACGGTTTGAAGGCAGGCTCCATTAACTCCTTCAAAGAGTTCACTCAGGCATTCGGCTCCCGTTTTGTCACATGCCGAAGAGTGGCTAGACCCTTCTCTTCACTGCTATCCTTGTCCATGCAGGAAGGCGAGTCCTTGAAGGCATATTCAGACAGATACTGGGAGATGTTCAACAATATGGAGGGCAACAATGATGCAATGGCCCTCAGCACGTTCAAGCTCGGCCTTCCCACTGACCACGGTTTGAGGACATCTTTATCTGGCAAACCGGTCACAAACGTGCGTCAACTAATAGACCGCATAGAAAAGTATAAGAGAGTTGAAGAAGATCAGCAGCAGGGCAAGGGAAAGGACAAGGTTATCCCCCAGGAGAGGACGTATTTCAGGTCGGACCGTTATAATTACAGTAAACCGCGGAGGGATTTTGCTGGGCAATCAGGATCGACGAATCCTCAAGCGGTCAACACAGTGTTCAAAGAGCCAGTGCACCAGGTCTTGGAAAAGATCAAGAATGAATCATTCTTCAGGTGGCCGAACAAGATAGTAGGAAACCCCGAAAGACGCAACCATAACCTCTACTGCCAGTACCATCAAGACCATGGGCATACCACGGAGGATTGTAGGAGTCTGTGGGAAAGATCAATAAATGTTCAATTATGAATTGTAATGCACACTTAAAATATATATATATATATATATATATATATATATTGTTTGGTTTGGTAAGAGGGTCCACGGGGAAAATGTAGTTGTACCCCATTCCATGAGAGTATGGCCGAGTTCCCAACACAGCAACACCATTTTTGAAAAGCGAGAGTGTGGCCAAGTTTCCAACGCCATTTTAAAAAATGGTCCTGTTAATTTTTTTTTTTTTTTAATTGGTCTTGTCAATAAGAGCATCCACAGCAGTGGATTTATAATTTTAGCTATTTAACACTAATAAAAGTTACTTTATCTATTTTACCTACACACATGCTGCAGTAGTAGATCTATTTTAGCTTTCAACACAATAAAAATAATATAAACACCACAATAAAATAATGGGATAATTACAGTAAACTCACCTAGGGTTAGGCCTGTTTTCGCTTTGCCTACCCGTGGTTCAAAACTTAATACTTTGCCCACCTGAGGTGCCTTCCGTTAGGGATCTGTTACCTACCTCTCCGTTTGCCGTTAGAAAAACACATTTTTAGAGAAAAACAAACATAACAAAGATCAAAAAGGTTAGGGCTTTTTATTTCTTAAGAACTTCTATAAGAACAAAACACAAATCAACAGTATTGCTATTCTCCTCATGAACACAAGAACACAACATTTGTAAACCACGGCTTCACTCAAAATCCCAAGCCATTAGTGCAAGCTCATCTCCAGGCTCCGGCGACCAAGATCGAAACCCCACAAACTACTAAAGCCATAAAATAAAAAACCAAAGCATGGAAAACGAGTCAATCAGTTCTAGTTTCACTGGGTTCAAATTGTATTTCTTGTTCGTTTTGATTTTGGAAATCTGGATTTTTATGGAGGCCATGGGAGAGAGAAAAAAAGGGAGTTTTTTTTTTTTTTTTTTAATAATTGTTTTATAGTATTAATACAATTTTAAAGAAAAAAAAAAACAAAAAACAAAAAATCTAAAGATCTAGAAATCAGCCTCCAGCTGCCCAGAAAACTGAACTCCAAGAGAGGGAACCACTCCAAATCTTTAGATCTAGAAAAATTCTGTAACTTAGCCCAGAAAACGAGTCAATCACTATTGCTATGACTTCACAAGAAGTCATTTGCTTTTGGAAGACGCCAAACCTGGGTAAGAAATTGTCATAGATGATAGAAGATTTTTTTTCCACCACCACTATCAGAACCCACAACTTAGCACCACCACCTGCTCACAATCCATAACCACCACAAGCCACAACCCATAACCCCACCATAATCAGATCATTATCAAACCCACAACCCAAAAGCAAAAAAAGAAAAGAAAAAAAGCAAACCCATGAAGCAAAGATAGTGGTCGATCTGAGTTTGGTGACCGAGTCGAAGCGAGCGAAGATAGAAGGAATCCAAGAGAGCAAATCAGCTCGAGCGTTGAGAGAGAGATAGTGACGGCTTTGACCGTCAACGCTGAGCCACCTACGACAAATGAGCGAGCACCTTTTCCGGTCTCCGGAGCCGAGGAAATGGAAAATGCTAGCTAAGTACTCGTCAAGAAGATCGGCTGTGTAGTCACGGCCAATGCTAGCTAAGCGTTGAGAGAGTACTTGAGAAATAGGGTTAAATATAATATGAGAGGAAGTGAAGGTGAATTGAATAAGAGAGGTGTGGGGTTGAGTTTTTGAGTTTGAACTTTTACTTTGCTATTGCCCCGTCAAATGGGGGGTGGGTTTTTGCTGTGGAACGAACCAAATTGACTTTCGGTGCAGTGGAACAAAGGGGTAAATCTGAGTTTTGGAGAGAGAGAGACGATGGAGTGAGTGAGAGAGAGATGATGAGAGTTTGAGAGAGAGATCTAAAAATGAAGAGAGTTGGCCTCTCAATCTGATATTGTTTTGACATAACTTGTTTCTCTGCAAAATCCCCTTTTGTGAATTCTTTTTTGGGTTCTGTAATTGCTTCCTAATCCACGTTTCAATGGGTTTTCCAAGTGTGGACCGTGGAGCATGTAATTGGATTGTTAGGATCTGTTTGATGAAGTCTTTATTGAAGGAATTGTCCTATACTCCCACCTCTGCATCATCCTCCTGATTAAAAGTGATTTCATTGAGCATTTGATCTGTGCTATTGATTTGTGTTTTGTTCTTATAGAAGTTCTTAAGAAATAAAAAGCCCTAACTTTTTTATCTTTGTTATGTTTGTTTTTCTCTAAAAATGTGTTTTTCTAACGGCAAACAGAGAGGTAGGTAACAGATCCCTAACGGAAGATGCCTCAGGTGGGCAAAGTGTTAAGTTTTGAACCACGGGTAGGCAAAGTGAAAACGGGTCTAACCCTAGGTGGGTTTACTATAATTATCCCTAAAATAATATAATCACTACAATAAAATAATATATCCCACTACCAAAAAAAAAACATCCACAGCACCAACCACAACCACGTCTACCATCAGCCACACCCACAACCACCCCCACCACCACCACCACTGGCCACAACCACCACTCTACTTTGACAACCACAACACAACATAGAAAAAAAAAAAAAAAAAAAAAACCACAACCACAATCACAACCCCATCGCCACCAGTCACCACAAACCACCAGCCATGACAACCAACCATGACAACCACAACCACAACCCACTGCCATTGCCACAACCACAACCATGAACCACAAAACTCATAGCCAAAATCCACAAAACCCACTACCAAAGCCAAAATCATCCACCACCACCACAACCAAAATCCACAAACCCACTGTCAAAATCATCCACCACCACTACCATAGCCAAAATCAACCACCACCACCACCACAGCCACCAAACCCATATGAAAATACATATATATATAAAAAAAAAAAAAAAAAACTCAATCACAGCAAAGAGAATAGAGAGAGGGCGGCAGCGGTGACTTGCGGCTGGCGGCATGGGTCTGAGGCTGATCAGCGACGGTGAACAAGGGAGCTTCGGTGACGTCAGGCTTCGGTGATGTCGTGGATGAGGATGAGTCGAGCTTCGTGGGTCGGCGACTGGAGTTGAGAGAGAAGAGCTTCAGAGATGAGATGAGAGTGAATGAGAGAGAGAGAGGCACGGTGTGAAAGAATGAAAAAAAGAAGAAGAAGAGCAAGTGTATTATTTTAATCACCGGCAGAATAATTTTTTTTTTTTTTTGGCTCTCAACTACAGTGCACATCTATCTATAGATGTGCACTGTAGCAAATTAGCTAAAAAAAAATAAGTATAGCTCCACTGTTGGAGCTTGCTTTTTATGTGCGAGGAGCTAAAATATACCAATATAAGTTTTTAGCACCACTGCTGTGAGTGCTCTAAGTACCTTAAGAATACAAGTTAAAAATTAATAAAATATGGATAAATTATAAATTTGGTCTCTAGATAAAAATAACTTTCACCTAAAAAAATAATGATGTTAAAAATACTACAATTTCAATACATAAGCTTTACAAATTGACACCTTTTTTTTTTTTTTTTTTGAGAAAGAGAGTTTCAACTTATGCGTCCGCTCCTAATGATAGCTTTTTATTATCAGACTAAGACACCAATCAGTTTTTGGTGTAGGCAGGAATTGAATCTTAGATCTCTTATTCAACCATCAGAGACTTTACCAGTTGAGCTAACTGCAACCCATTACAAATTGACACCTTAACTTTTAAACATAACATAAAAAATATAATTTATTTACTACGTTGTTAATGTGACAATGACAATAATCACATTTCGTATCATATCAGTTTATAAACTTTTTTATAGTAAAATTGATATTAGTTTTATCATTTTCTAATATAAAATAAATAAATAAAAAAGAAAAAAACAATAGACTAGATTTATTTTTCAGACAAATCTATAATTTTATTAGGCATAACAACTAACAATATCCTTCTTCCAAGCAATCCATACAATACTAAGGAGGGAAGATTTATTGCAACACAAAATACTATTGTAAAAAGTTGCAAGCTTAGCCATAACAGGAGCTACACCATTCAACTCTATTTTTACACAACTTAAAAACAACTTCCTAAAGTCCAATGCATTACATGGATATAGACCTATATCTACAACCGAACATAAAAAAACAGAAGCAGTTAATGCATACACAACAATTTTTATAATTTTTTTTTTTTTTTTGCAACAATTAAGTTGACAACTTTTTACTAGTTATTATTTAAATTCACTATTGATATAACTTTTTTACCTACCATTAATAGTTTGCTACTTATAGACAAATGTAAATTTTTTTGAAAAATTATTTGCATGCATAAACTTATTGCAAAATAAAGTTTGTAGCTCTCTCCACGTTTGAAAGTGCTCCTCAAATGCCACCTAAAGAGCCTACATGGTGCTTGCTCTACCATCATAAGATCACTGAGCATATATTTTAATGGAAAATTATTGTATAGTCTGGGACTATATTCCCTTTCCCTTAGAGGGGGGGCATGGTGGGTAGGAACCATGAGAGGGAGGGAGTATAATTTCAGACTATCCAATAACAGCCCTATTTTAAATTAAGTTATTGTATAAATACAATATTATATTATATGATAAAAATTATTGGGGTTTTTTTTAACAAATCTTTTAGTATTTATTTTTTAATGTATTGTCTTAAGGAGAGAGAGAGAGAGAGAGAGAGAGAGAGTTAGCCCTGTTACCGGTTATCGGTGTGACGGTGGTGGAGGTTCGGAGTGAAGGAAGAGAGGAAGTAGAGGAATGGCGTGAACTTGCAGAGGAAGTTGAGTGTGAACTATGACGTGGCGTGGTCTTATTGGTTGGCGTAAAACACTAGTTTTACGCCAGTTCCAGACCCAATGTTTTCTCTTTTTGTAATTTTGGATGAATAAGACATTACCTTCTCTTGAAGTTTTCTCAACATTCTTTTCTTTGTCCGCTAAATTTGTACGGTAAATAATGAAGTTTATAGTTGACACTGATACATTAATATTCGATTTTTTTTTTTTTTTGATAAATAATATTCGAACTTTTCGATTGGTTTATGAATCAGTTGATCTGCAGGCCACTTGGCACTCTCAGTGGATATTAGCTAAAGCATATTTCCTCTCACTTTCGTGCGGGGCCATCTGACTTAAAATTATACCCAATAAAATCCTCCCGACATAAAGTCACTATTTTTCCCGTCCTTTGAAGAATTGAAGTTTCAAAATTCAAATCAATCCCCAAAAATATGTTTTTTTTTTTTTTTTTAAGATCTCCTGTTAAGGTTCAGCTCTTTTTATTCCAGAGGGTTGACCAGTAGTTATTTAAGTTCCTATTAGATTCATGAAATCCTATGTTCCAAGGTACTGAGTTATTCAAAAGATTTTCTTTGTAATTATCTAATGTGTTAGGAACATAAGATTATACACACAGAAATTGTTTTACTTGAACAGTTTTGAATACTCTCATTAACCATTATAATAAAAGATACATCTTTTAAAAAATTTTAAATACAAAAAGGAAAAAGTTACTGAAAGATCCAAGGATATTAATTTAAAAAAATGTTTTTAGAAATATTTTATGGGAGTGGGAAAAGAAAAAAAGTAATTGATTTTTAGTGAAAACACAATTTTGGTCCATATATTTTGAAGTCACGGTTAATTTGGTTTCTATATTTTGGTAGTAGTCAATTTGGTCCCAATTATTTTTAATTTACAGTCAATTTTATCCATACTATTAATTCACAAACGAAAAATGCCTACGTGGTAAACGGTTTGTCCAGTTAGCATGTTTAGTGTTAAAATATTAAATCAAATGCTGATGTGTGGCCACATCAACAATTACATGAAAAAAAAAAGCCACATTAGCTTTAATATTTTTTTTTCCTTTTCTTTATTTCTTCTTTGAATATTTTTACAATTTTTTAACCAATTTCATTTTAACTCATTTCTTGGTAACCAAACACTAATCTATAGTCCAACAATCACAGATCATATTCTTTCTAACCTTCAATTTGGCTTTCAATCATAGCAAATTTTATGCCATCAATCAAGAAAGATCAAATTAACTCCATAAGTTTCAGCCAAAATCCCCAAATTCAGACTAAACCCCAAACCCAGATTCACTGCAACACAACCATCCAGCACCATAGATCCATCATAAAGCAAGGAGATCGGCGATGTTACGTGTATTTCAATACGATATCAGCAATGGTGTCTTGACTCTTGAGGCATTTCGCGGTGGCAGCACAGCTGCCAATGGGGATCTGTGGCCACAGACTGGGCACCATGGTGGTTCTGTGGTACTTGAAGGCCCATTGTGGTGAATCTGAGTTTGGAGATGCTGGGTTTCCACACCCATCTTCTTCAAAAACTTGAAATTTTCAGAATTGACTCTTAGACTTTTCCACCATGGAACTAGGTAGAAACATTTGGAAGAGCACCACCAAAAAAAAAAAAAAAAAAACACAACCACAACACAAATCCATTAGAAGTAATTAATCTAACTTCTTAAACAACAATAACCTTGAGAATCTTGCCCTAGGTCGCTATGAAAATGGGTGCTCTCGGTTCTACCAAAAGAAAAATACCAGAAAAGGTCTCTTTTTAGTGGAATCCTAGATTTCAAAGAATCCATTTAGAGTAACGTCAAAATAAAGAAAAACAAATCAGAGTTAAGACACAAATTTTCTTGGTATATTTTTCAGTAACAAGAGTCAATAGGTGAAAAGTCAGAGAAAGAGATGGATTGAGTTCATAATAGGGATGATGATGACTTGTATTTGGTCGTAGTCATAGATTAGGGGGGTGTTTGGTAGGTAAGTTCAAACACATTTTTGAGCATTTTAAACGCACTTACACAAATTTTCACACGTTTTTTCACCTACATATATATCAAAAACACCCAAACAACATTACTCAAACTCGAAAAAACATGACAACCCCTGCTTTGCCCCATGAATCTGAAGACCTTGAGAGCACCTTCCTAAGGGATAACGCACGAAAAAAGACTTATGTTGAGGTGACACAGGAAGCAAATATGCATGATTCACGCTTTGGAGTAGGAGACAGGGACATGGAGGAACTACCCAACTATGAGAGCGATATTGAGCAGCAAATTCGAATAGACGACACCCAACCTAGAGCTGACAATGGACAGACTGACGATACTTAGGAAATTCGGATTACCCCAGAGTTGAAGAGCCAACTAGCGGGACCATGGAAAACGAGCATTATTCTCAAACTTATGGGACGACCACTGGGATATCGGGCACTCCAATCCAGGTTAGCTGGTATTTGGTGCCCCAAAGGTACGATGCATTTAATTGACCTTGTTTATGGCTTTTTCATTATGCATTTTGACGTGCTCAAAGACTACCACCATGCACTCATGGATGGACCATGGTTTGTGGGAGACCAATATTTACATATGCAAGCCTGGGAAGCGGATTTTCACTCGCATATTGCCAAAATCTCAACCACGGCGGTTTGGATCTGTCTGGAACAATTACCTATAGAATACTATCACCCAGAGTTCCTTAAACACGTGGGAAAGAAACTAGGGAAACTCTTAAAAGTAGATGCCAATACTAGTGTCGCCATTCGAGGGAGATACGCTAGAGTGTGTGTCCAAATAAACATGGCCGACCCTCTTCCTAAACGTGTGAAAATCGGTACTTTTTGGCAAGACATTGTCTATGAAAATCTTCCCATGCTTTGCTACAGATGTGGCAAGCTTGGCCACCGGGAACCCCATTGTTCAGAGGGCATGGCTGAACCAGCCACCACGCCACCTCAAGAGCCTGTCCCACGTATCCCAGTTGCCCTACCGTTTGAACCAACCCACATGTCAACCCCCTGGAAAACGGTGCAAACCCGTCGCACTTGTGCTCATAGACGTCCGCCTAAGACAACTCCACGTGGTAAGAGCACCTTAGCTGATTCGTACTCCCCGGTTCACCCATGTGGTTCCACACCCTCATCTCATGCTCATGTGTAGCGCACTCATCAAATCGGTGCGGTGATAGGATAGGAATTTGATGGTGTGAAGAAGCCAGCTGGGTTTTACTGTGGTGAGGTGGCATCCCCTGGTAAAAACACTAATTTATTGCAGCCACGTGAGGAAGGGGTGGGGCGCATGCATGATCCATGCAAGGCCGGCTGTCCTAGCCTCTCACACCAGCCTAGTGACGTGGCTTTGGATGACATGAATACTCCTTGCATGACCAGCTATCCAAATAAAGACCACCACACTTCTCATGTCCATGGCATGTAGCAAGTGAAGGATAAAAGGATCGCTCTACAGCCCGACCCAACTCATTCAGCTATACTCCTGAAAAATGGCTCCCTCCTTGGATCAAAACTCCTCGACATCCACTTCGATGGACCCAGACTTGAGACTTACACCCACTCCCCAAAGCACCCCACATCTCCCTGCCACTCCCATCATGAACAGTTACTCACCTACCCCCCAAGACCACGATTAGGAGATGGCAAACCTCGAACAAATTTGGAGCAGCCTTTCTTTAGAACATTCCCACGACGAGACGGTGAGCTTTGTCCGAATTCCAGTCCACCCACGGACAGCACTGGCGTGGAACCAGATGACACAAACTCCGAGTCTACCAATGAGGCTCGAACCACCACCCCAACCAACTCCCAACCACAGACCACGATCCCATATCCGAGTGCACTGTTCGGGACACCCTTACCAAGCCCCGGCAAGGCAATCACGAGCCCCACCAGTCAGGCAGAGAAACAATTCGACGAGCTCATCTAGTGCAGACTCCCCGGACCTATTGCTCGTAGCCATTTTTCGCTTCTTGGATCGCGGCGAAATAAACATCGCCATGCGGGAAGAAGAGCCCAACCTTTACATAGTCATGTTCTCAAACCGCAACCTACCATTTGTCATGTCCAGCACGCATTGGGCCAGGCTCGGCGACGTGGAAGCGCTATATCGTCTCAAGACTACCACAGCGAGGCATCAATGCCTCCAACCACCTACAACGAGAACTCCGTCGACATGGGGAGTCTCGAATGATTCCCTTTCTCCCTATTCCTCATCGATGAAGATGATCGCCTAGAATTGTCAAGGAGTAAGTAATGAGATGTTTCGTAACCATGCCTATGAGCTCCTCTGTAGGCATCGCCCAAATATTCTGATTATTGTCGAGCCCCGCATTGCCGAAGCTAGGGCTCAAGCGGTGATTGACACTCTCCCTTACACACATTCTCGATGAGTGGACCCCACTGGTTACTCTGGCGGCATCTGGCTGTTATGGAATGAAAGCCCCTCCTTCATTGTCAAAATTATCACCTGCAGCAAGCATAGTATTCATGACCTTGTGAAGGTACCTTCTCCCTCATTTTCCTTTTTACTAACTGTTGTCTACGCCCCTCTCCCCCCCCCCCCCCCAATTTTAATAAGCGCAAACTTTTTTGGGATTATCTACAAAATCTTGCTACGAGTATCTCTCTTCCATGGGTTCTCCTGGGTGATTTCAATGATATGATTTCGGATGATGAAAAACTAGGAGGCTTACTGGTCAACAAAACTCGTATTTCGGCCTTTAGAAATTGCATGGATAAGTGTGGGCTCATGGACCTAGGTTTTCACGGGCCTCGTTTCACATGGACCAACAATAGCCCGGTTTGGCAATCCACCATTAAAGAGCGGTTGGATAGAGGATTGGGCAATGCCGACTGGACATTGCTCTTTCCTACTGTTGAAGTTCACCATCTCCCTAGGGTTAAGTCTGACCACTGCCCCATTTTTCTTAACACTGACCCATCTGAGCAGAAACCCCCCAAACCTTTTTGGTTTGAGCAAATGTGGCTTACCGATCCCACCTTCTAGTCCCTTGTAGAGGATAGATGGAAAGCTTCGGCACTGATTCCATCTGCTTCCTCCTCCCTGTCTAGGTTCCCTCGGCGCCTGGATGCGTTGACGGAAAACATCCGTTCCTGGAACAAAACCCACTTTGGCAATTTATTCCAGCGCAAAACCCGGCTGTTAGCTAGACTTCGGGGAATCCAAGTGGCCTTAGCTAGGAAACCCTCTGCCTTTTTATACTCACTCGAGCACCAGCTTACTCAAGAGTATAATACTGTCCTCCACCAAGAATATTTATATTGGCGACTCAAATCTCGTATCATGTGGTTAAATTATGGGGATGCCAATACTAAATATTTTCACCTCAAAACCATCCAACGACGCAGTCACTCACGGGTTGTTACTTTAAAAGATGACACGGGCTTATGGCTCACTAGGGAGCCATTAACCCACCACATTCACACTGCGTTTAAAAAACTATTCCAAGCCACCTCTCCGTATCTGTGCCCTTCATTTAGGACTGGGATGCAATGCTGTCACAATAGCCCTTTCCCTTCCCAAGCCCAGGTTCTAACAAGGATCCCCCAACCTGATGAAATTCTTCAGACCTTTAGGGAGCTCCCTTCCTTAAAGGCCTCGGGATTGGATGGTTACCATGCTCTCTTCTTCCAATCAAATTGGTCTAGTTTGGGCCTGAGCATCATTCAAGTTATTCAGGACATTTTTGAGCAGCTTACTATCCCTCCGAGTTGGGGTGTCACGAACTTGGTCCTTATTCCAAAAGTAGACCACCCCGAATTGATTACTCAATTTCGTCCTATTAGTCTTTGTAATACCCTCTACAAATTGCTGTCTCGTATCATTATGCATCGGCTTAAACCCTACATTGCAAAGGCCATCAACCCCTATCAAGTTGGATTTGTGCAGGGCCGTCGTACGAGCGATAACATTATCATTGTTCAGGAGGTGATTCAGACTCTTATATCTCGACGGGGTCGGACAGGGTACGTTGCGCTCAAATTGGATCTTGAAAAAGCTTATGATCGGCTCGAATGGTCTTTTATTCAAGAAACTCTTGAATTTTTTCAGCTGCCCCCAACCCTCATCACCCTCATTATGAATATGATCTCCTCCACTCGGTTCCATATTTTATGGAATGGATCTCCTCTCCCGAAAGTGGTGCCCAGTAGGGGTATACGACAGGGAGACCCTCTTTCCCCGTACCTGTTTATCCTCTGTTTGGAGCGGTTGTCGATCAAGTTAGATGAGGCTATTCGAGATAAGTTAATCCACCCGATAAACTTCAGGGCTAGGGTTCGCCTCTTGCACTTATTTTTCGCTGATGATATCTTCCTTTTCACAAGAGCCACAGCTAGGGATTGTAAGAATCTTGGTAGACTATTATTAAATTTTTGTGAGTCGTCTGACCAGTTCATGAGTGTTACCAAATCGAGAGTTTGGTTCTCTCCCCACACCCCTAGGCATATAAAAGAGTAGGTGGCAGGAATCCTTGGACTTCCTACCACGGACTACATAGGCACCTATCTCGGAACGCCCAATTTTACCACTCGCTGCACTGCAAGCTCCTATCAATATTTGGTGGACAATATTCGTAAGCAAATTGAAGGATGGCAAGCCAAATATCTTTCGATGGCTGGCCTGGCCACCCTCATCAAAGCTTCTATCACCTCCATCCTTATCTACGCCATGCAAACCACACTTCTCCCTCAAAAAATTAGTCACCACATAGACAAATTGAGCTGTAACTTCCTCTGGGGAGATACTGATCTTCACAAGGGTTGCCACACGGTGAACTGGGCGACGGTCACTTTACCCAAAAAGGCTGGAGGGTTGGACATACCCTCCACCCGGCATAGAAACCTTGCAATCCTCATGAATCAGGCCTGGCGACTCTATTCCAATCCTACCTCGCTTTGGGCCCAGGTGCTTAAAGCTAAGTATTTTCCACACAATACCTTGTTTACCAGTCCACGAACTTCGCGAGGCTCTCACATTTGGACCGCTCTCTCATTAGGGGCCAAATTGCTTCTTGGGGGCATGAGTTGGATAGTAGGAGACGGGCGAACTATTCGAATTTGGAGGGACCCTTGACTTTCCAACGGCTCTCTGCGCAGCTATATTAAGGGTCCTCTCCTCCCCCATGATGAAGACCGTAGGGTTAACTCATTGTGGTCTAACGACTCTTGGTCTTTCAACTTTCTTAGCCTCCCTCTGTCCCCTCATCTCCAAACTCTTATTCAAGGCATCCCTGTAGCATGTTTTGCTCGCCTCACTGACACCTTTCTTTGGCCCCACAATAAGGGTACGTGTTCTGTGAAGTCCATGTTAAAATTTCTTTTTCAACAACAACAGGTCCCTTGGAACAAAGCCATGTGGAACTGGCTTTGGACATTACCTTGTCCCAAAAAGATCCAAATATTCCTCTAGAAGGCTATGCGTAATCGACTTCCCACCAAAACATTCCTAACTTTTGGACGCCAACATGTGGATTCTCATTGCCCTCGATGCCAGTCCCCTGAAATGACCATACACATTCTTAGAGATTGCCCCTGTGTGAAAGAGGTCTGGCACCAATCACCAGGAATTTTGCCCCTGTCCTTCTTCCGACTGCCGTTGCAAGACTGGCTAAGATACAATGCAACGATAGATAGGGCTACCTTGACCCATCACCTCCCGTGGCAAGCCTATTTCCCTTTCACTTGTTGGAAGCTTTGGTTAGCTCACAATGAAAGAATCTTCAAGAACCAATCTAGCTCCCAACATAGCCTTATATACTCCTCAGTGCAAGCAGCTACAAAATTCCATTTCCTTGCGGGTACCACCAGACGGCCCCCGATCCATCTTCCTCAGCTTATATGGTGGCATACGTCCCCCTATCCCTATCTTAAACTTAACACTAATGGTAGTGCCCTAGGTAACCTGGGTTTAGTTGCTGAAGGGGGTTGTTGCAAGATCACTGGGGCCGGTGGATCTTGAGATTCTCACTTCAGGTGGGCATCGCAACAAATAATATGGCTGAGTTGGCTGCGGTCAGACAGGGCTTGGCGATGGCATGGAATATGGGCATTAAGTTCCTTCAGCTTGAACTAGATTCAAAGGTGGTTTTAACTTGACTGACAAATAACAATATGAATTACCCCACTAATATGATGCCTCTAATTTGTGATTGCAGGAACGTCTTGGATCAGGAGTGGGAGGTGCACGTGCAGCACGTGTACCGTGAGGCAAATGGCTGTGCTGATACTCTGGCAAAGTGGGGGACTCGCCAATGGGATCTGTTGTCTGTGTATAGTGACTGTCCCAGTTTTGTGGATGTATCATATGTTAGGGATTTGACTGGCCTTGGGGAAACTAGACTCTGTGCCCCAGGTGCAGTTGTTGGTGCTGTATAAACTAATTATTATATAAATAAAACCTCCCGCTTTCCACCAAAAAAAAAAAAAAAAAAATTACTCAAACTCTTCTACCAAATATCCCCTAGATTTTTACAGTACTTAATATATGTTACTGAGACTTGCATATGTAAGTTGGAGAAACATTTTTTTTTTTTTTTTGAAATCAAATGTATGTTTGTGGTCTAGATTTTTTTTTTTTTTTTTTTTTTTTTTTTTTTTTTTTTTTTTTTTTTTTTTTTAAGGAAAGGAAAAAAATTGGTACAAAAAAAAATATTTTTAAAAGAAGATATGACTTTTTTTTTGTCAAGTAATTGTTGATGTGGCAACTAAAAATTAGACACATTAGTATCTAATTTAATATTTTAACACTAAACATGCTAATTGGACAAACCGTTTGCCATGTAGGCATTTTCCGTTAGTGAATTAATGGTAGGGATCAAATTGACTGCAAATTGAAAATAACAGAGATCAAATTGACTGCTACCAAAATGTAGGGACCAAAATGATATTTTTGCCTTATTTTTTGACACATTTTTATATTTTCCATGAAAATAATATTAAAATTTTGTTAAATTGATTCATTAACAAATATTCTAAGGACACTGTTAATAAGACCTGTATAAAAAAATACAAATTTAAAAAAAATTAAAAAAAATGTTAGAAAAAAATAAAAGAAATGATAGAAATATTTTTGAGTTGTGATAGTGCCACATAAAATGGCATAACTTGTGCCACTGCTTGCCCACATAGTAAATTATGAGGGGTAGAAACACACGGGTGAGTTATGGCACATGTCGGCACTAGCATAACCGAATGGTTTTGGGGTTCTTTCCCTACTGAATAGCAATGCCGAATCGTGGCAAGATGCTGTCCAATTCCAATGGTTTTGAAGTCGGCAGACAATGACATATAAAATTGAAAATCGGAATCCAAGTGCGCCATATAACCAAACTAACTAAAAACTGCTTCCGTGAGTCAAAAGCGGAATAGTGGCCCAAACGCGCTGTAAAAAGCGTAGCTCGCCACATGGAAATGAGTCATAATAGTGCCTTTGACTGCCTCGATAGTATAAACAGATGTCGATTCTACATATCGTTGCAGAAAGGGCAACTTCTATATTAATAAATTATTAGTTAGCATGGTTGGTGGGCCCAAATTGAGTAACTATTTCATTTAATTTACTAGTAATTTTATTTATACATGCAGCAGTATGGACCATACATTAAATGCTTACCATTTAAGGGTCCGTTTGGTTCCCGTAAAATATTTTCCGGAAAATACCTATTTTCCGGAAATGTTATTTTCCGAAAAAGGAAAATATTTTGAAGTGTTTGGTTGTATTATGAAAATTGTTGTGGAAAATATTTTTCTGTGTTTGGGTCTATTAGGAAAATACTATTTTCCGGCAACAACAACAACAACAGCAGCAGCAACAAATTGATTCCGGCGGTGGCAACAACAACAACAACAACAACACAACAACAACAACAACAACAACAGTCAGTTCATCAAAAAAAAAAAACAACAAACGGCGATGGGTCTGGTTCGTGGATCGGCGATTGGTTGCTCGTGGGTCTGGGGTCGTCGTGCTCGTGGGTCTGGGGTCGTCGTGCTCGTGGGTCGTCTGGGTCTGGGTGAAGGCGATGGGTTGCTCGTGGGTCTGGGTTCGTCGTGGGTCTGGGTGAAGGCGAGGTGAAGGCGATGGGTTCGATCGAGCTCGGAGGCAATCTGGTGTCGATCTGGAGCTCGTTGCTTGGAGTCGATCTTGAGTTCTTCAAGTTTCTTGGCTCTCTTTTGTGCGTTCTCTCTCAACTTCTCTAGCTCTCTCGGTTGTTTCTCTCTTTTGTGCGTGATGTGCGATTTCCGGAAATGATTTGAAGGTAAAATAGGAGCGTAAAATCATTTCCGGGTCCAAGGCGTAAAAATGGTCAAACTGAAACTAATTTTCCGGAAATTAAAATTTTCCTCCCCTACCAAACACCGGGGTCAGGTGGTAAATGATTTCCGGAAATCATTTACCACCAAAACAAACGGACCCTAAGTCTTCTGCACAATACTTCATGAAGAAAGTTGTTGCTTGCCTGGCTATCAAATAAACTAATTGGATTTCGATTATCTACTGAATTATTATTATTATTATGTGGGAATCATAAGCCACTGAATTTGTTTAGAAGATTTTTGGACTATTTACAAAATTGTCAAAGACTGGGACGTCTTTGGATGCGACTCATTGAGTAAAATATTGTGATGAAGCAAGTTTATGACTTATGAGTGAAGTTGATTACATGGTAATCAGGCTTTCAAATGAATAGTTTAAGTTTTTTTTAGAATGAAATGAATAATTGAAGTTGAACTAAAAAAGGGTCCCACTTATTAGGTATTCTTTTTCCGGAGTCAAACTGAGATGAGCAACCCCACCTATTTATGCCCTCCAATAGGTGCGTCTGCCAAGTTTGGAAAATTAAGGCCATCTTTGAGAGGATTTATTTGGTCCCCTCAGCTGGATAGATGAGGTTGTCCCCCATCAAATAACAACCAATAAATACATGTCATCTGTTAAAAAAATACTCAACCTATATAGTCATTAAACCAAACCGGATGAACCAAATCATCTAACCCAAATACATTTTAATTCTAACTTTTAAACTTCTAAACTAATCCCTTTTTGAAACCCAAAATTCAAAGATTTAAAGGGATTAGTTTAGAATTTTTGGGTTGCAGAAAGGGATTAGTTTAAAAGTGGGAGCCAAATATAAAAAATTGAATTGGTCTCTCAAACAATTATTATTTTTTTCAATATTTTGAAAATTGTTCATAAAAGTGGGAGTCAAATACGTATAATGTAAAAATTATTATTTGAAAACTAGTTTCAATTTCAATTTTTTGAAAATTGTTTTCATATTGTTTTGAAAACAAAAGCAAAAATGTTCCTACCAAACATGCCCTAAAACAGGAAAAAAAGTTCTTACGCTAAAATAGCCAAGAATTTTTACACGAATTAATGCGAACGCTTTATTCTAAAACAAAAGCACCACTATTATAAAATAAAGAAAATATAACAATCAGAAATATTAGAGTGAGATTATATCTGAATTGCTTATTTTCTAGTGTTCATATCCATCACATTATATTATTTCTAACACTAACTATATATGTCTCTTTGTTCTCTATCTCTCAATATTTCTCATTACGGGATTGATGGCTTGAAACTTAAGGGACATAATCCCTTCAAATTAAGAGCAAGATATAGTCTCCACTAAGGGACTAGGCGGGTAGCTGGCAAGTCACCTAACGTGGGAAACAAGCAAGGGAGAGAAAGAGATATTTCAAACACCAATTCTCCTCCGACACATGGTATGCAATTCCACTATACTCATTTTCTTAAAGCCGGTCATTCTCATTTTCTTTTTTTTCCATATTACTAACTTTACCATCGGAGAACCTTTAACACCACTATAGGTTTTATAGTAGTGTTTGTGAAATGCCCATGATTTTAAAAACCGGTATGGTTAAAGAATTGGAAAAGAAACTAGTTACCGGTTTTCTGGTCGGATCAGGGTCCGACCGATGGTCAAACTGGTGACGTCATAAATAATTTAATTATTAATTTTTAAATTATATAAATAAATAATAATTTTTTAATATACTAAAACTAACAAACTAATAGTAATAAATATGTTTCCTTAAAAAACATATAAGTATAAACATCATTTTAAAGAATTTAATATAGTAACATTACAAACAATCATCCTTAACATAATAAACTTTCAACAAAACCAAATAAATAAGTTTAGTACATTCAAATGGAAAATAGCAAATAAGTTCATTTACATTCAAATAGCAAATAAGTTTTAAACAGATAACTAAATAAATAAGTTTATTATATCCAAATAACAAATAAGTTTCAAATAAATCCGTTCCACTCAACAATTTCAAACTAGCAGCAACCATTTTATCAACAAATAAATCCACCAACATAACATACACAAATAATACTCTATAAACTATAATTCACAAAAAATAATGCTCTGTAAATAAAATCCACAACATAAATCCACTAAACTATACACAAAATCACAAATAAATAATCACAACATAAATCCACCGGTGTATACAAATTACAAACATACACAACATACACAAAATCACAAATAAACTAAATACTAATGATTATAATGCCCTGTCAACTGTAATTCATCAAATACTAATAATTGAAAGAATAATTGATGATAGAAGTTACTTGAGATGAAGCCGAGAACAAGAATTCATTCCCCCATTCAAACACTAATACAACATTGTACTATGCCATGGCTGGAGGAGAGAGAAAATCCATCGATGTCAGGGTAGTGAGATGAAGGGCAGCTTTGCTACATCACGAGGGACAAGTATTAGACAAGGAAAGGGACACCATGGGAGCTGGGAGCGATGCACGTGTCTTCAGCAGTGGTCCAACTTAATACTAGCCAATGAGAGATGTTCAACAACCTCTGCCCAACAGAGGTCGCTATCCCTTTCATGGTGGTGCCGAGTGTCCATGCCCGAATGTGCATCTCATTCCCCTCAATGGTGATCACGCCATTAGCATGGGTTAGGGGTACTATCCCTTTTACCAACTTCCCTTTCCTTTTGCTCATAGCTTGTCCACGTGTAGGGCTTGGATTTAGCCAGGTCAGCACACTTGCTTGCCTTGGTTGATGATTGTACATTGCTTAAGCATCGGAGGCGGTTGCTGGTGAGTGAACCAACCAAAATCCTGAAGAAATACCTTTACACCATTGCTCCCAACCACACGGTCTATGTGTGCTGTTGAGTTGTCCATTTACAATGAGATACCCAACATCATATGCATGAGTGAAAACAACTATTTACATAAATGATCAATAATATAACACGTAGAACTCAAACATGTGTACCAATACCATGTATATGCGCAATATCTCAGCCAATAAAAGATGCATGCTTTCTCTTTGGTATTAGGAATCTAAATTTCACAACGAAGCCGATATACTATCTTATAATTAGTCAACAACCTTGTTTTGACTTAGAGGTGCTACAAGAATCCTATCTCTCACTTGTTTACAAAATAAATGCATCATATCACTATCGAGAATTAAGCAATTTCATCCCTGTTGGGAAATTTAGACCCTGGTTGATAGAATTAATAAGTTTTAAACCCAAGTTGTTAATTAAATTTATTATGAATAAAACTTGTTAAAACCAACAAACATCAATATTATGTCAAAATCATACAACAAAAAAATAAACAAGACAAGATATGATGACCTAGAAAAACCAATGAAACAAACTAGTTTCACAGTAAAAAACTTGGGGAGAAACTTTCCCGAAAAGCAATTCACTATAGTAAAGAAAAGTTTCAGATCTAGTACAAAACTTTTGTCCCTAGACTCTACAATCCCCGTAGATGAACTCACAGCAGAAACCTTTTACCACTTCAAAACCTCTGAACTTTTCAATATATGAACGCCACCCTTTGATGCATAGATCCCAGTACGTGACTAACTCTTTTGCACGAATCCCAGTACGTGACTCACTCACCAACTTGAAAAAGAAGAATGTTAACTGCAAAGTTCTTCACTGCATCAACAATGAAGATCAAGAAGCACCTGGTTACAAAACCTTAAGGCACAAAGACGCAGTAGCTTCTTTTAGAGAGAATAAGGCATTGGTCACCTTTTGCATATGTTCTCCTTGTATTATCTTATGTGACGACCTCTAAAATAAGCCTTATATATGTCTAGGATTGTGAGAAAAGAAACCCCACACATACATGTCAGCATGGGCTAAAAATCAGATCTGGAAATCTGAATTTCGTAAAACTCAGTACTTCTCGATCGATCGAGGTGGTGTCGAGGAGGTGTCGAAGGGACAGAAGCTTTCTCGATCGATCCACCAGCTATCGAGATTGCGATAAGAAATAGTTGAAGATCTCGATAAATAGCCTAGCTGTCGAGCAGCTATCGAGCTTTAAAATTCAGCACTTTCTCACTTGATTTTTGGACAGACTTGCATGACTTTAACACTTGAACTTGAAACAAGGTTTCTTGAAGTATTAAAAATACCAAGATCTACTCAATTACAAGTAAAATGCATTTTGTCAAAGGATTAGCTAACCACATAAAATATTGACATATGTTCCTAGCATGATCCACATATGACCTAACAATCCCTATCTCACTAAGCTTGGCCAAGCCAAATAGAGTGTATGGATTAGGTTCCACATAAACCTAAATTGCTTATTCCAATAAGCTACACCATATTTCTAAGAAAATATATATATGCTCCCACTTAAGCGAAGCACACAATTAGCACTCTCAAGATGATTTTACTGGTTTCCTATATTAACTCTTATAAGCAACTCCAAAAAATGAGTACTATCTATGAAGATGCCTAAGTGCATACATTCTTGTATACAAGAAATATAATTATGGTACATGTGTCATCTTTCTACCATTAGTCAATGGGTTCTAGACTAGAGTCGTGCATTTGAAAATATATGGTGTCATATTAAGGTGAACTCACAAAACAAATCCAAAAACACATCTATAAGAGTTTCTCAGGGCCCAAATACTTAGAAAAACCCTCTTCAACCCATTATTCTCATACATCCAGATCAACAACACCAAGTTGATCAAATAAAGAGGATGTGTTGCCCAACGGTTAACCACTTGTAACAAGAATGTGGGAAACACAATACTCATTTGGCAGAGCATTCTCTGTGAGTCCATAAATGACAAGAGAATCCAAACTAAATACCATACCACTACTAAGGACTCTAGAAATCACTTTCACTATCACTAGGTCAAACATCACTCCTATATTTTCGGTAATGCTTAAAAGGTTTATGAAAAACATCAGAGTATGATAGGGTTATTAGTTTTTAAAGAAAAACTATTGATTTCAAATTTTCAAATAAATAAATCAATTCCCCCACCTCACCTAATATATGAAGTGATTGTCTAATTTTCCCGAAGTGATTCTAGATTCTATCCCAACATTCCACTATGCTTAGTTAGGTTGCCATCACTGGCATCACATACAGTGTTCACATTACGCAAAGCATCTCACCTATCTGGACATGAAGTTAAGGATGTAGGCATCGAATGGAAATGCAATATGACATTATACACTTAATTTCACCACTCGCAATCTTTCAAATTCTTAGCATTCAATCGCGAGATTCACCGCTAATTTGCCACGAAGCACAAAGTGCTTGACTCATTACAAGAGATGAGAGCATGCCCATATCTATGCCAAAAAGCGGCCCAGAGGACTAAGTACCCGTTTGGTTCAACTTTTAAAGCCCAAAAGTTGGCTTTTCAAAAACGCTAGCCCAAAATGTGCGTTTGGTGAGAATAAAACCCAACTTTTTGGAAAAAGTTGGCTTTTATATTTCTAAAGATATGCGCGTGTCAAATTTGGGTCAGCTGAGGTGCATAACTGAAAAGTTGGGTTTGGGCATTTTTACATATATCCGTTGGAGAGTGAAATTACGAAATTGCCCTTGACTAAAGGGCAAGGGGTCTTTAGAGAATCACGCACGGTGCCCTCATTTCTTCCTCTCATCTCATCTCATCTCTATGCGGAGCTCCCTCACCCCAGAAGTCTCCTCTTAGCTCTGCTCTACCATGCGTAAGTACCCGTTTCTCTCTTTTATTTTGGCTTGAAAATCTTCTTCCACTTCGTCTTCTTCAACGGGTTCCTCTGTAATTTTTTTTTTTTTTTTAATTTTATTTGTCTGATCTGAGGAATACGTCTTGAAGGTAGAGTTTTGATAAACAAAACACCAACCAAGGCCGATCTGCTACCAAAAACCGCTAGGTACAACACTGATCTGATTTTTTTTTTTTTTTTTTTTTTTTTTACCTATCAAAAAAAATTTTCAGATCTTGCATGCTTTGTTCTTGCTAAAGATCATTTGTTCTCTTGCCGGGTACTGAAAAAAATTTGTGGATGCTCTGTTTAAGTCCTCTCCCCTGCAAAATTTGTGGATGATCTATTTGTTTTTTTTTTTTTTTAATTTTGTGGATGCTCTGTTTAAGTCCTCTCCCCTGCAAACTCTCATCTCAACTCAACACCCCCTCCCTTTTCTTTATCTTTCATTTCTCTCTCTCAAAACTCTCTCTCTCACTGTGCGTGTTCGTGTTTGTGTTTGTGTGTGTCACTGTGTTCGTGCGTGAAGATGGGTTTGTTTTTGTTTTGGGTTTTACAGATTTTTTTTAAAATTTATTATTATTATTATTATTAATTTTTTTGTGTGGTTCTTGATGCCATCATTGATTCAATAATAGGGATGATAGGGGCTTCATAAACGCCAATCGAGATTCAATTTCTAGAAGAGAACATAATAGTGAAGTAGGTAGCAGTTATGAGCAGAACTCAGGATCTTTAACAGACCCTGCGATGGTGGTTCTTCGTGATTCCATTGCTAATTCCATTTGGGGGGATAATAATTAGTAGTTGTCTTTTTTATTTATTTATAATATCATGTAGTACAATTTAAACTTGGGTTATTGGTATGTATTTTATCATCTTTTTTACATTTTTGTGTTATACAATTTAAAATTGGGTTATTGATATGTATTTTATCATCTTTTTTACATTTTTGTGTTATACAATTTAAATTTGGATTATTGGTGTATATTTTATCATCTTTTTACATTTTCATTTTGTGCTTCATGATGATGAAAATTATTTAGATTTAATTAATATTAATAAGAAGTCATTAATGGTAACAACAAATAATTATGACACTAAAAAGGAAAAATTGCCCAAACATTATTAAAATAATACCAATATTATTATTATTATTATTATTATTATTATTACTTTTTAGTAAGTATATGACGTAGTTGATTTTTAATTAAGTATGAAATAAACTCACATCCAAAAAAAAAAAAAAGTATGAAATAAACTCCCTTATAATACATTGTCCTTTTTGGAAATTTACCCTTCAAACAGCCACTTTTATAAGTGCTAGCCAAACACTCAGCTTTTTCAAAAAGCACTTTTTAACAGCTTTACCAAACACTCAGCTTTTTGAAACTCAACTTTTTCATTATGGACTTTTTAAAAACTCCACTTTTTCATTATGCACTTTTACAAAAAGCTTAACCAAACTCACCATAAGAGACAGCCTAAGGAATTGCCCACTATTCTCACAAAAGACAAAGATTCATCATCAAAACAGTTTACAACAGACAAGATATCCTTAACAATTGCATCGATAAACCAATGATGGGGAGACACCATGTTTCTGATAACATTCCAAGCATCTCCTTATAAGATAACTTTCTTTAGACCAACTATATCATTTCTATTGTCTTTAGCGATGAATTTCAATGGCTTCATTCATTGCCCAATATTCAAGCCAAAATGTTGGCGAGAGAAAGGGAAAGAGAAAGATAGGGTTCTTTTTTGAAAGAACGTAGGATTTCTATGAAACTTATCCAAATACTGTGGTTTTTTTTTTTTTTTTTTTCCCTTTCTTTTTATCAAAATTTTTGATAAAAATTTGAAAAAGTGGAAGGATGGAAAGTGAATATTAATTTCCCCTGTATTGTATATAGAAGATTGATTGAAGGAAGAAAAAAATATTTTATTTTATAATCATTATTTTGCCCTTATATAAATAGTATATTTATATATGTATCTCAGTATCTAACATTTTTTTTAGTAAGTATATCATATATATTTTACATATGAATCTGACATATTCAATAATATTGAGGTTATCCCGAGTACAGATCATGTTCTTGACTTAAATAAAAGTCAAATGAGTTTGTTTGTTTTTTTTTTTTTTTTAAAGAAAAAAAATATTAATTAGAGTGGTAAAATGATATTTTCATGTATTTCTTAACCCATTCAACGGTACTGGAACCACATGTAGCCCCCCAAATTTTGTGATATTTTTTTCTTTATTTCTCATAGTAATATAATTATATTACGAGTATTTCTTACAAAAAATAGCAGTTGACGGATCAATTGTTTTTAAAATGTTTATATTTTATTTATTGTAAGCATAGCGCAGACAATAACCAAACAAATTAGGTCATAATCCTCCAAAAATATAAGTCAAGTGATGATACGAATATAAAATAATAATAGGCTATAAGTCATTTAGCATATTTTTGTGTGTAAAATATAAATAACTTTCCAGTTTTGATTCCTTTCTTATTATGCCAAATTTTTTTGATAAGGTATTTCTTGATTTAAAATTAATTTAATCGCAATATTGGTCCAATGTATTGTCAATAAGTTGTTAAAGAAAGCGTTTCATATAATATTAATATGACTTAGAAATAATTGAGTTCATAACATGTGTTTTGAGAAAGAAAAAAAAAAACTTCCATAGCTCTATATTATCTTTTACATCTAAAAAGGTTTCAAAAATAAAAACATAAAATATACTAGCCTCTGAGCACGTTCAGAGGCTTTTCTATTTTTTGGATAAAAATTAATAATTTGCATTTATTATAATTTGGGATTTCTACTTTTTCCAATCACAAAAAAAAAAAAAAAAAAAAACCTAAGGGTGTAATGAAATTTTTTTCTTAAAAAATTGAAAAAAAAGGAGGATAGAAGAAACAAATACATCGTTATGAAGTAAAAAAAAAAAAAAAAAAAAAATGAATACGTGGGGTGAGTTTTGTAGATTGGAGGAGTTTTAAAACTAACAAAAGAGTAATTCTATTTTGTAGGGAGTTAGTAAGTAGAAGTAAAAATTTAAATCAACGTAAAAGTAGGAGTTTATTATAAGTAAGAAGACATTTCAACGTAGAAGTAGGAATTTATTATTTTTGACAATTTACTATTTTAACCTCATTTTTAAGTTTTAGGTAGGGGTATTTTTGACAGTAAAAAAAGCAATAACTAATTTTCTTTTCCCAATTTACTATTTTAACCCCATTTTTAAGTAGTTGGTTAATTAATTTAGGAGTATTTTTGAAAAGAAAAAAAGCAATAACTAATTTTATGAATCATCTTAATATATACAGATAAAAAAGATATTATTTATATTATAGGGAAAAATTTAATTACAAAATTGATTGTAGCCTTAGGCTACAACATTTCTCAATATCTTTTTTTATTGGATGTGAGTTTTGATAAATCCACCATTTTATTACATATCCTTCTTATGTCTTTCACGCTTGCAAAATTTCTAAAAAATTAAATATCAATACCTATGTCATCAATAAATTGTTTAAATTGCAAGTTTTTATAATTTAAAATTATGTATAAAATATAATTTTATAGATCATATAGTAAATAATATCCGATTGACACAAAATTTGACATGTGTATTAAGAGCATAAAGAATATGCAATTCAATGCTTAGATTTCTAAAATATGTAGTAATGTTTATTTTATTGAGTAAGATTGTAGCGTTACGTTATAACTAATTTTGTAGCTAAACTTTGTCCTATATTATATAGTTCAATTATGTCAATATATGGTTAAGTTTAAAATATTTAATTGGTTATAATAAATAAATTGTTAAATTATATATTTAAATTTGTTTAAATTATTCTGGATTTAAAAGATAATAATGATGTAAATTTTTTTCCTGAAACTTGCATCACATATCTATATGTTTATAAGTAAAATAAATTCAAATGATAATATTTCAAGAGTAATTGATCAAAGAAAGTGGTGTGACTAAAGCAAACACAAACCTCAATTTCAAATTTAACACTACATATTTATAAAATTAAGACTTACCACTGATAAGGGTAATTTTGCAGTACTGATACTTGAACGCAATGAAACAACAAGTGACGATATTAACAAACTCGTCAACTTCACCCACAAAAGAGAATGACAACATAAAGTCTACAGCTTCACCTTTAAGCTGTAGATGGCACCTTTAGCGACGAAGCGGGAAGCTGACGGAAAGAAGCTGAAGAGGTTACACCTCTGATAGATCTGGCGTGGCTTGTCTTGATCCCCATGCATGCATATAAGGAAACGCCTTGTGCCCCATGCTCAACCCGAATCAAGAGAGTCCTACAAGGAAAGAACTCCGCAAAATACGCCACATAAGGAGGATCTTTCCTACGAGGGAACATCTTCTTAACCAAGGCACGGATGTCAACCCTACATTACTATAAAAACCTCGAAACCCTCACAAACTAAGGTACACATAATTTACCCCAGCTTTGGCACTCTAGAGTTGTGAGAAAAGTTCTAACTTGACATTCAGAGGGTATTTGGCTGACACCACACCGGTGCTCTTTGTTAGGTCTTCTCTTTTTGTTGTGCAGGTGTTGTTTTGAGTATGCGAGAACTGTGTGGCTCATTGGTGATTTTTTGACATCATCAGTTGGCGTTGTTTGTGGGAAAGCTTTGCGCTATTCCTAGCAACCTGTAAGCCATACGAACGCTTCCCGGACCAAGAGTTGCATGCTACTTACTTGCTCGATGGCGTCCACCAACAACTTTCAGGGAGACGAACCCCGCACAATTGCCCTCGAGAGACAAGTTCAGACTCTTGCCGTTGCCGTGGAACGCCTCACGAAGCAAAATCATGATTTGGAAGAGCAGGTGCGTCAAAAGAATGCAGGGCATAACACTCAGGAGGAGGACTAAGAAGGCACCAGCTCTGAGAGAAGGGACCAAGAGGGGCTGGAGGGTAGCAATTCCCCAAGCAGACCAGAGCGACAGGACATAAGCTGCCCTTCCATCACAGACACGGCTCCCCCTCACATTGTCGCAGAGATGTAGATGATGAAGGAACAGATGGACTTTATGATGAATGCCCTCTGAGAGTGAGTGTCTAGCGACCTTGATGACTTGGTCCATTGAATAGATTCACCGTTTACCGCGTCCGTCAATACCTTCCCCCTTCCACCGAAGTTCCGCATGCCGCAGATAGAAAGCTATGACGGAGCCAAAGACCCCCTAGATCACTTGGAATCCTTCAAGACCCTGATGCACATTCAAGGAGTAGCAGACGAGATCATATGTAGGGCCTTCCTTACCACGTTGAAGGGTCTCGCAAGAATTTGGTTTAGCAGGTTGACACCTAACTCCATCAGTACTTTCAAGGAGTTAAGCGCCCAGTTTGCTTCACATTTCATCGAGGGACATAGGTATAAAAAGTCTACTGCATGCTTGATGAGCATCAGGCAACGGGAAGATGAGACGCTGAGGTCTTATATAGCACGCTTTAACAAAGAGGCGCTTTAACAAAGAGGCGCTTTTCATCGATGAAGCCGACGACAAGATACTTGTAGTCGCTTTCACAAATGGGTTGCGGAAGGGTAAGTTCCTATTTTCACTATATAAGAACGACCCAAAGACTATGTCGATGTGATTTACAGGGCAACCAAATACATGAATGTCGAAGATGCGCTTCTGGACCGAGAGGAGAAACCCAAGAAGAGAGAAAGGCAGGAAGATACACGACAGGATAGAGGGCGGAAGATGGCAAGAACTGGAGAATGAAGGGATGACAGACGCTCTAAGCCCTCTACAGGGAGATTCACGAGCTTCACTCCACTGACTGCCCCAATTGACCAAGTCCTAATGCAAATCAAGGACGAGGGAGCCTTAACCTTCCCCAGAAAGCTGAAGGGAGATCCCAACAAATGGTCTAGAGACAAATACTGCCGTTTCCACCGTGATCACGGTCATGACACAGCCAACTGCTATGACTTGAAACAAGCAGATTGAAGCCCTCATCAGGCAAGAAAAGTTATAGAAGTTCATCAGCAGGGAGAGAGTAGATCCGCCTCCTCAAGAGCAGGCTCCTCGACGGGACAACGAGCGTCCCAGACCACCTTAGGAGACATAAGGCTGATTGTGGGAGGCATGACGACCACTGGCTCGTCCAAAAAGGCTCGAAAGACTTACCTCAGAATGGTTCAGAACGTTCAGCTAACAGGCGTCGTCCCGAAGATGCCACGGGTCGACAACCCCATTATTGGTTTCTCGGAAGAAGATGCCTGACGTCTTCACCACCCGTAAGATGACGCTGCTCGTCGTTAGCATCCAGGTTGGAGACTATAACACATACTGGGTCTTGGTTGACAACGGAAGCTCCGCTGACATTCTCTACTACTCGGCGTTCTAACAGATGCGGATCAACAGAGAACGTCTAGTTCCAACCAACGCTCCACTTATTGGGTTTGGAGGAACAAAAGTATTCCTCCTCGACAGCAGTCACATTGCCTGTCACAATTGGAAATTATCCTTAGCAAATCACTAGGGATGTTACATCCCTTGTTGCCGATTGCTCCTCCGCCTACAACGCCATCACAGGACGACTGACCCTTAACTCATGGAAGGCCGTAACTTCAACCTACCACCTGATGATCAAATTCCCCACTGAGTACAGATTAGGGGAATTGCGAGGGGATCAAATAGCTGCATGCGAATGCTATATTGCGATGCTGGAGATGGATGACCATCTACAGACCATGAGCATAGAAGAATAGCGGACGGGGGCGGAACTTGTAGAGAGGCTCAAGGAGATACCCCTCGATAGCTCCAGATTAGATAGAACCACAAGGATTGGCACTCTCGCTAGCCCAACTGTTCGCCTAGCACTCGTAGCTTTCCTCAAGGAAAACCAAGACGTGTTTGCCTGGAGTCATGAAGACATGCCAGGAATCGACCATTCAGTCATGGTACACATGATGAATGTGTTGCCTTCTTTTCTACCCGTCCGTCAGAAGAAGCGAGTGTTCGCCCAAGAACAAGACCGATCAATAGTAGAAGAAGTCAGCAAGTTACAAGAGGCAAGCTTCATTAGGGAAGTATACTACTTCGATTGGCTAGTAAATGTGGTAATGGTCAAGAAAGCCAACGGGAAATGGAGGATGTGTGTAGACTTTACAAACCTGAACAAAGCATGCCCCAAGGATAGCTACCCTCTCCCTCGAATTGACGTACTAGTAGACTCTATAGCTCAGCACCAACTACTGAGCTTCATGGACGCCTTTTCAGGTTATAATCAGATTCGGATGGATGAAGCGGACCAGGAGAAGACTTCATTTGTTACCAGCCAAGGTCTTTTTTGTTACAAAGTGATGCCGTTTGGCCTTAAGAACGCGGGCCCGACGTATCAAAGGCTCATGAACAAGATGTTTGCAAACCAAATTGAAAGGAATGTTCAGGTCTACGTCGACGACATGTTGGTAAAAAGTCGAGAAGAGGAGGACCATTTAAAGGATCTCGAGGAAACTTTCGGCACCCTTCGTTCCTACAACATGAAGCTCAATCCAAGTAAGTGTGCATTTGGAGTGACAACGGGAAAATTCCTCGATTTTATGGTGTCTCAAAGAGGTATCGAGGCCAACCTAAACAAGATTAGAGCCATAGTAGAAATGGCCCCCCCAAAGAACGTGAAGGAAGTGCAAAGTTTAAACAGAAAAGTAGCCGCCCTGAACAGGTTCGTATTAAGGGTGACGGATAAGTGTTTACCCTTCTTTCGCACGCTGAAGAAGTCTTTTGAGTGGACTGCCGAGTGTCAGCAAGTGTTCGAGGATCTGAACATGGTTTTTAAACCTGGACCAGACCGTACGGTCGGACCGGAAAAACCGCAAACCTCTCAATTTTGCGGTTTTTTTATCTTCAAGAACCGTTTTATGGAAAAAAACAGAGACCCGTGCGAACCGTGGTTGGACCGTATGGTTCTGAGAACCGTGACCGGTTTTTGAGGTTCGGACAGTTCCCTTTTTTCGGCAAAGTTTGGGCCAATACTTCAGCAGTTCTTTGGGTTTTTTCAGATCTGGAACCAAATGAAAGGGAGAAAAATAAAAATAAAAAAACAGAGAAGAAGAAGAAGAAGCAGAGGAAGAAGAAGACAACGGAGAAGAAGGAAAAAAGAAAAAAAATGAAGAAATCAACCCTCACAGCAAGCAGCCTTCATCATGTGAACCCAAGCATATGACTAACTTCCAGATGACTAACCCAAGCATCTTACTCTTCTTCTTTGTTTCTTCCTGACCTCCAGATGCTAACTTCTCTTTTGCTTTTTTTTTTTTTTGGCTTTCTTTTGTACTTGATATAAGTATTCAAGCCATCTCAATACTACAAGAGCCGGTGCTTTCTTTTGTACTGACTTTTAGTTTTATGAACCCAAGCATGTGACTACGTTGGAAATGACAAAGGATGGTGGAAAATTGAATGGTGGAGTTGAGAGTGTTAGAATCTTTACAACCAAATACCATAAATATAGTCAAGTAAAGTATGTAGGCTTGAATAGGCTTTGAAGATGATTGACAGCTTGTTTTCTGTCAACCACTCTTTTAAAATTTCGTTGGGCTCCTTAATCCTTATTGAATCAATTTTGTAAAGCTTTAAGTTTTATCCGGCCACTCCTCTGGCTTTTGTTTATTTTTTTATTTTAAAATTTTTTATAAAGAGTTGAATATTCAAATGGGCTTGGGCATAAAACAATTGATTGGATGATCTAATGGGCTTGACCATAACTTGAGATAATTTAGACATAAACTCTTATAAAAAGATTAAAAAAAAAGTAAAATATTGAGTTTTATCAAACAATATTTATGTTTGCTTAAGATTTCATATTTTTTATTTGTCTTATGAAAGTTGTGATATAAAAAAGACATTTGAAAATTAAATCTTTATATTTATTTAGACTATTTTAGTTCATTTTTCTACTTATATTAATTTAATATATTAATTCATATTTTAAATAATTATTAAATTAATTATGACGTTATCACGGTTCGACCTCGGTTCAACCTCGGTTCGACCTCAAAAACCTTGAACCTCTCCCTTTTACGGTTTAATGAACGGTCCGGGTCTGAAAACCTTGGATTTGAAAGCTTACCTCTCTTCCCCACCGTTGCTAAGTCCTCTGCAACCGGGGGAAAAGCTCTTCCTCTATATGGCCATCTCCTTGGCAGCCGTCTGCCCGGCCTTGGTCAGAGAAAAAGACAAGGTTCAAAAGCCCGTCTACTACGCCAGCCAAGCATTTCGAGGTGCAAAGGAAAGGTATCTACCCATAGAAAAGCTCACATTCGCTTTAGTTACGGCAGCCCGCAAACTCAAACTGTACTTTCAAGCCCACACGGTGATCGTCCTAACCGACAAGCCTTTACGACGGGCAATGTACAGCCCTGAAGCTACTGGTCGATTGGCACTATGGGTAATAAAGTTGAGTGAGTTTGACATTCAGTACTGCCATCAAGGGACAGGTCATCGCAAACTTCATAGCAGAATTCGCCAACGGGGAAGACAAGAGGGCAGATGAATGCCCTTAATGGAGTATACATACAGACGGGTCGTCCAACAGGCAGGCCGGGGGAGTAGGTGTCGTGCTCCTTTCTCCTGAAGGAGACAAGATTGAATGTATGGTCCACCTCGACTTCCCTACCACTAACAATGAAGCAAACTACGAAGCTTTAGTGGCAGGATTTGATCTCGCCAAAGCGACAGGAGCCGCAAGCATAGTTCTTTACTACGATTCTCAGGTCATCACCAATCAAGTGAATGGGGATTATGAGTGCAAGGGCGAAAGAATGAAGAAATACCTGGAGCAAGCAAGGAGAAGGGTAGATGAGCTGAAGGCCAAGATCATCCAAATCCCCAGAGGAGAGAACGAGCAAGTCAACCGCCTTGCTAAAGCCGCTTCAGCAAAACATATGACCGCCCTTGAAAATGTACTTTCTTTTGTTTAGCTTTCTCCACTAATAGATTCTGTCAATGTACAGGAGATAGGCTCTGAAAGCAACTGGACCACACCATTAGTCTCTTACTTAAAAAATGGCGTCTTACCAGACGGGAGGGAGGCCGCAAGAAAAGCTGAAGGTCCAAGCAGCGCGATTCGTCTTGATAAATGACGTCTTGTACAAGAGAGGTTTCTCCTGCCCATACCTAAGGTGTTTGGGTCCTGAAGAAGCAGACTACGTCACGAGAGAAGTACACGAAGGATCTGCGAAAACCATTCAGGGTCACAGTCGTTGGTACACAAACTAATTCGAGCAAGGTACTACTGGCCCACCATGCAGAAGGATGCCTAGACTTACGTAAAAGCTTGCGACAAATGCCATAGGTTCAGTAATATCGTCAGACAGCCGTCCGAAGAGTTGACCCCAAAGATAGCCCCATAGCCATTTGCTCAGTGGGGATTAGACATCATGGGGCTGTTCCCAATAGCGGTGCGACAACTGAAATTCCTGATAGTAGGCATAGACTACTTCATAAAATGGGTGGAAGTTGAAGCCTTAGCCACCATTACGGAAAAGAACGTGCGAAGCTTCGTTTGGAGGTTTATCATATGCAGGTTTAGGATCCCTAGAGTCTTAGTCTCAAACAACGGGAAACAATTTGACAACGACTCCTTCTGGGACTTTTGCGCACAGTTAGGGGTTAGAAATCACTACTCCTCCGCCCACCCTCAAGCGAACGGATAGGTTGAAGTCACGAATCGATCCTTGCTCAAAATTATCAAGACTCGGCTCGAGGGAGCAAAGGGTATATGGGCCGAAGAGCTGCTAAGCATACTATAGGCATACAAGACAACAACAAGGACTCCTACAAGAGAGACACCATTTCGGTTAACATACGGAAGCGAAGCAGTCATTCCAGTCGAGGTTGGACACACAAGCTACAGGGTGGACAATCATGATAAATGCAAGAATGACGAGGCTATGCGTCTACATCTCGATCTAGTTGATGAAGTCAGGGTGACGACCGAACAAAGACTTGCACAGTACTAGGACCGTATGGCCAAGCACTACAATTCCTGGGTCCGACACAGAGATTTTCAAATTGGAGATCTTGTTCCAAGGAAGGTCATGGGCGCTGCTAGAGACCCTGCCAAGGGGAAACTCGGCCCCAATTGGGAAGGACCCTACTGAATCACGTCATGGCAAAGGAAAGACATCTACCACCTGGAGACATTAGACGGACGGAAACTACACCATCCATGGAACGCTGAGCACCTACGGAAGTACTACCAATAGAAAGGATGGCATGAAGAGCGACACCCCTTTATTTCTAGTTAATTTTAGCTATGTTCCTCAATTTTTCTATCTACTTTAGTTTTGCTACAATAACTCTTTTACAGCCCAAAGGGCAGATCTTCTTCTTTTAAAGAACTACTTTTTCTACGAATGCATGGTTTATCATAATAAGATGAGTTTATTCAGATATGGCTAAGGTGTTCGTCTACAAAAAATTGTCCATAAAGTGGATGAGTTTATTAAAGTCCATAAAATGGACAACTTCATCCTAGAAGGATGAAATATTTTCAAGTCCACAAAGTGGACGAGCTTATTATTATTGTCCATAAAGTGGATGAGTCTATCAAAGTCCATAAAGTGGACAACCTCGTCCCAGAAGGATGAAATATTTTCAAGTCCACAAAGTGGACGAGCTTATTATTATTGTCCATAAAGTGGACGAGTCTATCAAAGTCCATAAACTGGATAACTTTTTCCTAGAAGGATGAAATATTATCGAGTCCACAAAGTGGATGAGCTTATTACTATTGTCCATAAAGTGGACGACTTCATCCTAGAAGGATGGAATATTATCAAGTCCATAAAGTGGACGAGTCTATTATGTCCATAAAGTGGACGAGTTCAATAATAAGTCCACAAAAGGTACAAACTTAAGTCCACAAAGTGGACGGGTTCAATGGTCCACAAAATAAACAAGTCCATTACTTAATAAAGCGGACAAGGTCATTGAAGCTGACGACTTCATAAAAATGCCATTACTTAACAAAGTGGACGAGTTTACTACAGGACAGGTTCATCCTAGCTCACCAGAAACAAACATATCCTTGCACACAAGCATGAGAAATAAAAGATGCAAGGGCTAACTAGTAGAAAACTAGATTAAAGACAACGGACATAAGAAACCATACATAAAATAGTCTTCACAAGCAGAGCCTAAAAAACAGTAGGGCACTTAATATTGTTTGAGAAATAGACTAAATATACAAATAAGTTAATATACAGGATTAAAAAAGAGGCTAAGTTAGAAGATCTTGAGTGATAGGAGCTGGAGGTTGCTCATCATTCCCTAAAGGGGGGTCCTGGGCATCTTGGACAAGGGAACCTTCAACGGTCTGAGTAATAGCAGACGAGATCATAGAAGTAACAGGAGCGTCAGTAGCAAGTTGAGCGAGGATGATGCCATCCTTAGGGTTAGGCTCTGGTTCGGAAGAGTCGTCACTTTCTTCAAGGGCAGTGTCGCCAGCAAGAGTTGTCGGCAGAGGCTCGTCCATGGTAATTTTGGAGAAATCCAAGGACTGGTAGGCGGACTTAACCTGTTTAAGGCAGTCCTCGAACCCAGTGCCATAATAATTAGTGCATGATTCAATAAATGATTGTGACGCCTTGAATTCCTCCACGGCGTCAGCTCTAGCCATCTCCACCTGCCCCAAAAGAGCTGACAACTCTTTTTCAATTGAAGCCTTGGCCTCCTGCGCCTTCACCTTCTGACGGACCTCCTCTTCCAGCTTCTCCCTTAGCTCCTTCACCTCCTTATTCAGGGTGCGAAGGGCGTCCTTATATTGATCCTACTCGTCCTTCAATTTTGTATTATGCTTCCTTAAACGTTCAACGACCCCTTCCTTAGCAACGCACTGGTCCTGAAGTGCTGTTATGCTCACCAGGGCCTAAAAGAAACACCACCGTCAGTCAGTGAGTAAAAGGTGACGAGAGAAAATTAACCAAGAAAATAAACTAACCCGTGAAAGGTCAAAGATAGCTGATGCCCCCAGTTCCTCCGTCCCTTGCTCAGCGCAAGGATCCATATCCATCGGCCTTATGATTGACCCCACTATTTCCACAGCGTATTCCTTGTGCGTGAGAAGGCGACGGGATCCCTCAGCAATGGGACCAGTTGACGTCATCAGTCCTTTGCCTACTTCATGGCTAGGCTTAGGAGGTGACTTCTTCTTGGGATGCATGTCCCCAAGGGTGACAGTAGGTTTCTTAGGAGGACGATCGTACTTCCCGTCACTTTTTCTCTTGGTAGCCCCCTTTACAACAGCCTAAGGGGTTGACGAGGATGCCCCCTCTTTCAAGTTAGTCTTCCTCTCTTCTTCTTTTTTACGAGCGGCAGTTGCCCTCACCCTTTGCCTGGCTGCCTCCATTTTTGTAAAGATAGGAATGATGGGAGTTATAACAAGTATACGAGTACAAAAACGGCGGGAGAAATTAAGGATACTTATGCCGACGAGAATAGGTGTTTAGCTTACGGGCTATTGGCGTTGGTTCCGGACCTTCGCAGTAAAGGTGTAAAGTGTCGAGTGTAATAAGGTTGAAATAATGAGGTTGAAAATATGAGGACAAACACTAGCTGAAGACAAAAAAATTGACGACGTTAGAAGCTTGAAAAAATAAATAGATAAATAAACAAAATATGAAATAATGACAGACGAGATTAACCTGAATCCTTGACAATACCCCAAGTGTTATCAAAACCATGGGGCATTGTCTCCCACTCGTCAGGGTGGCACACCCAATCCGTCCCTTTGACAGAAAAGTATCTGCCCTTCCAATTCCTGTTAGAATCGGGCATATCTGACACCAGCTTCAACGCTTTTTTTCGTGCAGCAAAATGATATATACCCTAGGACGAGACTATGTGTTAGGGTCTGTAGCACCAAAAGAACTCATCCAACGTAAGCTGACGGTTCCCACCACTTAGACGGCCCTACAAAATCTCATCTCCTATAAAAATCCTTCAGGCATTCGGAGCGATTTGGCTGACGGATAAACCAAGGAAATTAGCCAGTTGACGATGTAAGCCATCAGTGGCAGCCTTAATCCTGCTGCGAACACCGCGTCAAACATGCCGACGTCTGCAGTCTTCCCTGAGTAGCACTTCTTGCATTTCCCAGGGAGACGGATTGGGATATGGTCAGGGATCTGGTAGCGATCCCTCAAATTCTTAAAAATATTGTTTGTCATTTTTGGAAGAAAATCATTGGCGGTCCACATTCTAGGAGAATGAATGGACGGGTAAAACCATCTCCAGTGCTTCTTGAACTTCCAACTTCTGGAGTTCTCTCGATGGCATTATCTTCGCCCCCATCCTTCTCTTCTCCCTCATTCTCTTCTTCCTCGTTACCCTTAATCTTTCACTCACTTTCAACTTCTCCCTCATATACCTCCTCATTCTTATCTCCCTCTCTTACATAACTTTCCATGTCCTCGTCAGGAGAACGGGCTGACGTTTCTCTCTCCGATGACCAGGAATGGCCTTCCTTGGGCTCCTGACCTGTTTGGAAGAACTCGTCGTAGCTCGCTCCTTCACGGACTGACGACTGCGCACTAATCGCTTCTCTAGACATTTTTACCTACAAGCGACGGAGGCATTCTAAGTACCTAAGTTGATGGCCTCTCTAGAAAATACACAAACAATTAAAACAGACAAAATGAAAGAATGAAGGAGAAGACGACTCACCAAGTAGACAGCTTCTGGAAGGCTGACGGTCTCAACAAGGGAATGTTGACAAGACAATAAAGTGACGGGAGTAGAGTTCTTGAAGTAACAAGCTCTCTCTGTTAAGAATCAACGATGAAATAGGAGAAAATGAGGGAGGAACTGAGGTATATATAGAATGAAAATTGCACGGAAGACGAAGCGACATCCTCGTCCAGAATCGGACCCAATCCACTATGACGCGTGTCTAGGCAGTTAATAAGGGCTGCTCGAGGATTCACCCATAAATGCTCTCCCTTTTCCAATAAAAATAATAAATAATGGTGGCAAAAGTTGCAATTCGAACTCTATAACCCGTCAGCAAAAACTGACGAGGTCATGGAGTAAAGGGGCAGCTGATAAGGGTAATTTTGTAGTATTGATACTTGAACGCAATGAAAAACAAGTGACGATATTAACAAACTCGTTAGCTTCACCCATAAAAGAGAACGACAGCATAAAGTCTACAGCTTCACCTCTAAGCTGTAGACGGCACCTTTAGCGACGAAGCGGAAAGCCGACGGGAAGAAGCTGAAGAGGTTACACCTCTGACGGATCTGACGTGGCTTGTCTTGATCCCCACGCATGCATATAAGGAAATGTTTTGTGCCCCACGCTTAACCCTAATCAAGAGAGTCCTATAAGGAAAGAACTCCGCAAAATACGCCACTTAAGGAGGATCTTTCTTACAAGGGAACATCTTTTTAACCAAGGCACGAATGTCAACCCTACACTACTATAAAAACCCCGAAACCCTCATAAACCAAGGTACGCATAATTTAGCCCAACTCTGGCACTCTAGAGTTGTGAGAAAAGTTCTAACTTGACATTCAGAGGGTATTTGGCCGGCACCACACCGGTGCTCTTTGTTAGGTCTTCTCTTTTTGTTGTGTAGGTGTTGTTTCGAATGTGCGAGAATTGTGTGGCTCACTGGTGATTTTTCGACATCATTAACCACCATTGCTTCTTCGAAGAAAAATATCTTCTGTTTCAATGCACAGATCGCGTCGCTTGTTTTTCTAATGGTTTTTTCACCCATCTTTTAGTTTTGGACTGGGTAGAAATTTGCATTCATCCCCTTGCCCTTCCTCTTGATTTGCATTCTACTAATTAATTAATTATAAGCATGGAAAAGTTTGATACCTTAACTCTTTTCTATTATTATTATTATTATTTTTCCCCCACATTGTGCCTCCCCGTGTGACTTGGAATGCATCTGATACTATTTTTTTTTTTTTTTTGATAAGGCATCTGATACTATTATGCTTTTGTTAAAGAGATAAAGTTTGTAGTTTGTAGAACACGTTCATCGATCAGGAAAGATTGCTACAAAAGTGTGACATGGTGAGCATTTTTGGATGCATATCATATTATTATTTATGTTTGGGATCTTTTTACATGGTTTGAAGTGAACTGTGCAGCATTATAAAATTTGAACATTTCGTACTTATCCAAATATAAATAATTTGCAAAATTTGATTGATAAATCAGTTCCATTATATGATAAGTTTCTTACATTTTTATGAGGAGAAAGGATATAAATTTTTTTTTTGTTGAAAGAAAGGATATCATTGATTGTTTGATCCATATTAAAAATTATGCATTAAATAAATAAATAAATAAAATCCTATAGAAAGTTATATTAATGCTGTCTTAACCTTGGGTTGGGGTTTGAGTGGGCATAAGTCCATTTTATTTTATGGCGCATAATGCCATGTATTAATGGACAAATTATACAAAATGATGAGCCGGCTGCTTTGTGCGGCCCCAAATGAAAATAGAGGCAGTTCATAAAAAAAAATGAAAATAGGGGTCAGTAGGGCTTGGATTTGGGATTAATTCACCGCTTATTATTCATCTTTTCTTTTTCTTTTTCTTCTCAAAAAAAATTATTCATCTTTTGGGGATTAAAAATTAGGTCATCAGTATGAGTTTTTTGTAAGGGACAGAGGCAAGCGGGGGCCCAAATGAGACCTTAAGAAAAATAAAAGTAGGTATGTTTACTCTTCTAAAATTCTTGTCCTCCTCAGCCCAGCCCAGCCCATCCCAAACAAACTCCTCAGCCCAAAACTTAACAAAAATGAAAACCCATTACCCATTCAAACCAAAATTCACAAACCAAATTCAAAAACTAAATGAAAAAAAGAAAAAGAGCCCTCCCACCGTGCGCTAATGTTGTTACCGTTAATGGCTTCTAGTGTGTGTATATATATATATAAATTTAATTATTAAAAAAAATTTATTTCTTATATTTTCTATTCTCTTATTTTTTTTCCTCTCAACTAAACAAAAACGTTTTTCTCCAATTTTCCATCCTCTAAACCAAACACACTAGAAAACTAAAATCTCTTATATCCCCTCATTTTTTCATTTCCGCCCCATTTTCTATACTCTACTTTTCCAGCCTTATAAGAGAGAAACCTTGTAAATTTTTTTAATTAGAGAGAAACCTTGTAATTATGTCATTTACTAACACCCTAGTTAAGAAAATTGTCTTTTATGTGCAAACTTCTTAAAACCTAGTAAATGTTCAATAATGGAAAATATCACCTCTTGAAGGTTAAAGGTCTCAGCCATAAGCAATATAATTTCTATGTGGTGCCTGAACCCAAAATACTTGATAATTTTTGGGTCAGCTCCCAATTTACTTGTTTGGATGGGTATGGAAATTCCTACAATGGGAAAACCTCCAAGAGCCAACCCAACAGCCCAAGGGAAGGTTCTTAAACCCACTCTATCTTCTTTACCCTTGTTTATATGTTTCCCAAGAAGGCCCAAGTAATACTAAGCTGAAACCTTCTTTCCCTCTTTGGTCGTTTCTCCATTTTCTCTCGTGTATCTCTCCCAAAAAATGCCCAAAAATCCCCTTATTCTCTAGCCCATTTTCCCTTTTATAATGCCCTCTTAGTGGGGTCCCAATGATGATGTTTCATCCACTTTGTCACATGGACCCCACCTCTGTTCAAGATTCTTGATTAAGTGGGACCTTTTGAGGATTCTCTTGAAAATTGTACCTGACGCCGAATGGTGCTCAGTAGGCAATTTCCCCCAAGGCTCTATCATTCACATTCGGTCTGGTCGGATTTGATCTTTGGCCCATCAAGAGCTAATGGGTTGGTCCCAACCCGATGTTGGATCCAGACCTAATAACCATATGAAGGCTAATGGGCTGGGCCCCGACCTGATGTTAGATCCCGACTTCCTAACCATACGAAGGTTAATGGGCTGGGCCCCGACCTGATGCTCGTACATTCTATATTGATGAATCTTATTAGTTTTATTTATTTTTGGTTAAAACCAAATTAGGAGGGCATTTACTCATAAGTTAAAACGATTTTTTTTTGTCATTTATTTATTGTTTTCCTTTTATAATTATAGGAATTAATTAGTTTAGTCAAATTCCTAAACTATCATGGATGACCAAATTTAAAATGGAATTCTAATTTGGAACCAAAGTTTAATGGAAGAAGGCATGACATGAAAGAAATTTTAATTTTCAAAAGTAGGCATTAGGAAAATTTTAAGAAATGGTTATAGCTAGCAAATAATTTATGAAAAGGAAATCTATATTAAAAATATTTTTGTTTAGAACACTATATTCAGTATATATTTTTGTTCGAAACTCTCAAGGGGAAATTATGGTGGCTTTGTCCGAAAAAATCCCTATGCCTTCATCGACAATTTCACTGGAGACTTTGGCAGCTAGGAGAGCTGTTCTATTTGTCCGTGAGCTTGGCTTTCGCAGTTTCATTTTTTAGGGTGTTTCTGAAGTGTCGATCAATTCCCTTCGGTAGAATTCTTTTTTGAATTCATCTTTTGGTCATACTGTCAAAGATAGACTATCTCTTGTAAGCTCTTTACTGAGTTTCTCTTTCGCTCATACTTATAGGCAAGGTAATGCCCTAGCTCATGCCTTAGATTAGAGGGCGAGACTTTCTTTTCTAGTTTTAGTTTGGATGGAGTCTGTTCCTCCAGATATCCATAACTGTTATGTTTCTAATCTTTTATCTTTGAATTTATAAGAATGAAGTACTTTTCCTTCTCAAAAGAATATTTATTATCTACTAATCATATGTCCATAAATGAGCAATATTATTCCTTAACTTGCTCCTGCCATTCTTACCATTCTTTGACCTTTATTTTAATCGCAAGAAGAATGGTAGACCTGATGAGGAATTGCTTGAAATATACCTCAAGTAAACATTTTATTCTTATTAGTTTATTATTAGAGCAAATCAGAACATAGGAATTGGAGAAAGAAGAAGGGGAAGGAGAAGGAGAAGAAGACAAAGATTTAGTTTCAGTCAGAGTTTCTTGTTTGTCTGATCTGTGCTATGTTTTCGTGTGTGTGTGTGTTTTTAAATAAATAATTGAGTAAGGTGGGTTGGACTTGATACAAACTCAAGACTTGAATATTGAGCCTGGACCCAACCTAAGCATCCACCAACCTAAGACCCTTCGGGTTAAGTCGAGTTGGGTTGGGCAAGTGGATCATGTTGATTGGGTCCATGCTCAGCCCTAGGAAGGGGAAGAGAGATAAGGAGATTGTGAGTGGGCTTTAGAGTGATACATTTTTTTTTTCTTTTTTTGAGAAACCAACTGGGAAGTCCAAGAAGGAGATTTATTAAAAAAAAAACTAACACAAATTAAGGAACATCAACAAAAACTAGTAGGGCAATTTCCCCTGGAATTTCTTCTGACCAAACTTGAAGTCCTAGCGTAGTTTTAGCTTTCTTTGCCAAAACATCGGCAACTTTATTACAAGATCGATTAACATAGCAAAAAAAAAAAAAAAAAAAAAAACTCAATTGAGAAGAATGATGAATGATATCATCGATAATATGGCCGTAGGATGAATGTTCAGCAAAACCAGACTTGATTGCTTGAATAACCATTACAGCATCCCCTTTGAAAACAACCTGATGGAGTCCTATTTCAACTGCAAAGATCAATGTCAGCTGATAAGCAAGGGATTCAACCTCAGCAACTATTTGTGGGAGAGGAACACGCATTGAGAGAGCTCCTATAACAGCACCACGCTAGTCCCGTATCCCCACACTAGACCTACAGAATTGCTACTCCGGAACATTGCTCCATTAAAGTTTGCTTTGTACTGACTTGGCACCGGTGGACACCACTGAGTTGAGCTCGGTAGTTGAATTGTAGCACTCTTTGGATCCTGGGCAGAGAGAAAATCCTGCAGTATACCTCCAGCTATCAACAGAATTTGATTCAGATGTTTGGTTTGGAGTTCAAGGCGAAGGGCGTTGCGCCTATTCCACAAGAGCCAAGCAGTAATAATAAAAATTTCTACTCTAAAATCATCAGGTACCTGAAAAAAAACTTGAAAAAGTGTTAGAGAAATCCCTTGGGGGGATTGTAACTGAGCATTAAGCCTAGCTTAGATGGCTCCACAGATTTTCTAACTCCTTACAAGCACGCCAAGAAAAATGCTTCATCTTAGAAGGTGTACATAGCTTCCAAAGATCTCTCTAAAAAGACTTCCGGGGGTTATGATTTGAGCTACTGGGGTTGTTGATTGAAGCATCACAGGCCAACAACTTATAGGCACTTCAGGTAGTGAACATACTGGAAGGAGTTTTAGACTAGATCAGACGATCACAAGGAAGTCTGATGCTTAGAGGAATACTCAAAATGATCTTGGCTTCGTGCGGTAAGAAAAGTTGGTGGGTTACATTAGCTCTCCAATCACACGAGACATAATCAATGACACTACTTACCTTAGCATCGGACAAAATTTTAGGGAGAGGAGAAATGACCGATCTATAGCATTGATCAGGAAGCCATTTATCTTCCTTTATACTGATAGAAGCACCATCCCTAATTCACTAAACCATTCCTCTTTTAACTACATCTCTCGCACTAAGGATGCTCTTCCATGCATAAGAGCCAGCACTCGAGTCATTTGCTTCAAGGGTTGAGCAATCTGGAAAAAAAAAAAAAAAAAAAAAAAAATCTAGCTTTGAAGACCTAATGACAGAGAGAGTCCAGATTATTGATCATTCGCCAAACTTGCTTAGCCAACAGAGCCTGATTAAACTTCTCAATCTCCTTAAACCCCATTCTCCCCACCTCCTTTGCTTCACATAGACGTTCCCATTTCACCCAATGGACCTTTCTTGTATCACCATTATAGCCCCACCAAAATTTTCAGATCTTGATCTCTATATCTTTGATCAAACCTTTGGGAAGTTTGAAACAACTCATGGAATAGCTTGGAATAGCTTGGATAACTGATTTTAGAAGGACCTCTCTACTAGCCTGAGAAAGAAGTTTTTCCTTCCACCCTTTCAGTTTCTTCCATATCTGCTCTTTAATATAGACAAAACTTTGTTTCTTTGCTCTACCCACAAAAGCTGGAAGACCCAAATATTTTTCATATTGTCTGATTGAGGGAACACCCAATAACATTTGAATACTAGATTGAAGATCAGGAAGGATATTAACACTAAAAAATATATTAGTTTTGTCTCAATTTATTTTTTGGCTAGACCCCTTCTCATAAACAGAAAAGATATTAAGAATTACCCGACATTCATATTCTTTTGCTTGACAGAAAAGAACACTATCATAAGCAAAAAAGAGTTGAGAAACCTAATGACCATTTTTGCAAATTGAGAATTTGAGACACCCCTAAGCAGACCATCTGACTCGGCTTTGTGAAGCAAACCTTGAAGCCCCATAGCACATATCAAAAACAGATTAGGTGAAAGTGGATCACCTTGCCTCAAACCTCTGCGAGTGTGATGTGACCAACTGATGCAATCTTGATGTTCACAGAGCTTGCCAAGTTATTCTCCGTTGCTCTTCAGGAAGAAGAGAGAACTGTGTCTTTGCATTTGTTGAAGGTTTTATTGGAGGATAACAGTCCTGTGTTTATTAGGTATCTCTTTCCCTTCTTATTTCACACATGTTTTCTTAATTTATTGTTTTCAAATTTCCATTTTGATTGTGGTGAAACAACTTTTTGAAGCAATCCTTTTATTTGTCACTGCTGTAGAAGTGTGATTTAGGGGTGTCAATGTTCGACCCAACCTGCGAACCCGACACGGGTTTTTTCGGGTTAGGGTTAGGCCTTAATGGGTTTGGGTCATAAACGGGTCGACTCGAAAGTGACACGATAAGAAATGTGTCATAAGCGGGTCAACTCGCGTAACCCACAATAGATACGTTTGACACGCCAATTTATTTGTGTCAATCCGAAATGACCCACTTAACACAACCCGTTTAACTCGTATAACAAATAAATATTTATTTTATTTTAGATTTGTCAAATACCTTTTATATCCAACATATATTTTAAATTTAAAAAGAAAAGTGAGTAATTACAAAAATTTACAAGAGATATAATTGGAAATTGAAATTTTACAGACCCTAGAACTACTAATACTTTTTTTTTTTTTTGGGCATAGAGCTTGCACAAATGAAATTGGATGAGCTTGTGGAAGATGTTATGAATTTGGACATCAACAAAGAATCTATGAATGATAATCGTAGTTATAGTCAGGATTAGTCTACTGTTTGCTCAAATTCTTTCAATATTGGTACTTAGCATTTGGCGAGTTCTAAGGATATTATATTTTTGTTGAACTATGTTATTTTATTTTTGTTAAACTTTGTTATTTTGAATTTGAGTTGAAGTGTATGCACTTCTTTTGGAGTGTAAAGAACTTATTTCTAGATGAATAATACATTTTTATTGAACTATATTATTTTGAACGTGGGTTAAAGACTTGAAGTGTATGCACTGCTTTTTATGATGTAAAAAAAATTATTTTTAGATGGATGTTATATTTAATATTATGCAGGTTGAAATGGGTTGTGTTACATTCTTGTCAACCCAACACGACTCGTTTATTAAGCGTGTCAAATGGGTTGGGTCAGGTCAACCCGCCTTATTAACAGGTCGGGTTAGGGTTGAAAGATCATGACACGATTATTAAATGGGTCGGGTTAGGGTTGAGCCATTTAGTAGAATACCCCCACCTCGACACGACACGAACTCGACACGCTAACCCGAATTGACACCCCTAGTGTGATTCAAATAATGTAGATATGACTGTTTTCGAACTTTGTTGTTCCATTTTCGTTGTCGTGATCAAACACACATATGACATATGTACACTAACTCATATTGTATTTTCAATAAATCTTGGTCATACTTAATTCATATAACAAATGGCAATCCAAACCTTAACTAGTAATTATCACCTAGTACATTATTAATGATATCATACATAATTAGCTACCATTTATTATACATGTGTGAATCATCATTCATGATGGGCATTGGGCATGGTTGGTTAGTCGCTAAAAGAGGAAACTTGACTCCACCTCCATTTTTTCACTTTATATTATTAATTTGTCTATTTGCATATTATATATGCACACTTAACTTTTTTGTTTTTTATTATATGAACAAAACTTTCGCTGAGATTTTATTGTTACGTCCACATTAGAGTGAAGATGCATACCGAATAGACATTTTGGATCTAATGTTTCTTGTTTATGGGTTTTTAGATGATACTTGTTTTATGCTGACCTTGAAACTTGCGATATAATTGTATCTTTGGAAGGTTCATCATAATAGTTTTGTTGAACAAGTTCAAGGAATTTCCGCCATAGCTTTGCCATAATTTTGGATTTTGGATTGGGGTTCCATCTTGAGATCAACTGGTAAGTCCATAGTACAAATTCTACTTCTTTAATACATTACGTATTTATCAAGAAATAGTTAAAATTATACTTATTTTTTAATTTACTGTTTAAACTTGTGAATTTTCTAAATTTGGCAACCAAATCTGTGCTTAAAATTTAAATATATTAGCTTTGGAGTTGATGTAATTCAACTGTGGAACTAGAAATAATCAAATAGAGCCAAGCCTTTGTTTGGCAACATAGCAATCATTGGTTAAGTAATTGTCTATTTGCATAGGACAGTGATATAAATAAACCCCAATATTCTACTCTATTCCTCTCTATCCCCTCCCTCCCTCTTTAATTCAAAACTGGCCCTAAATGATGGGTTTGCTTCCTGTATTGAGTTCCTACTTATCTTGGCCAGGGGCCTAAAAAAGTCTTGGTTTTGGTTTCACGGACGCTTTGAAAGTGTATGCACGTGTTGGGCACCACATGACATGGATATGTGCAACATTATTATTATTTTCATCTTCTTTTTTTTTTTTTTTGGTTAAAGAAAAATAGGGGTTCGCTAGGTTACGCTAACCCTCGGGTAGGGCGCTAAGGTTAAAACCTTTGGGCCAACCCGTGTGGATGCTCATCAACGGACTTCTGCTGACAGTGAGACTCGAACCTAGGTGGGTTAGACGAAATGTCCGAACCTCACTAGCTGAGCCAAGCCCCTGTTGGCTTATTATTTTCATCGTTTCAAGCATCTATTGGATCCAGCCATACCATACTATCAACTACATCAACAAAAATAATAATGTGCATAATTGCTAATTGATTGCAAAAATTTATTTAAAAATGAATGCAAAGAAAAATAATCTTTCTTGTGCCTCTATACGTGAGTTGTAACTACATCTTTTTTTTTTTTTTTGGAGAATCTCGTTGTAATCTTAATCTCATGCATTTGATAAGTTTTGAACCTTGGGCCAAAATTCTCTTAGTCTCCACCCCCCAATAAAATAAAATAAAAAAGCATATTTGTCCCTTAATTAAGTATAATTGAGAACATCATTGAAAAAATAAACTAGGAGCAAAGATAATGGATATAGAAGGTACGCCAAGAATGATGTCCAAATGGGGAAGGTAGAGCGAAAGCTCGCAATAAGGCCCATTGTAGCGCAAACAAGAAGAACTACCAGCATTTCAGCAGAGAATTCCCAAGTCAATTCACGCACATATATTAGGATTAAAAGAACTAAAAAGCCAAGAATGTTGTTCATGAATACTCCACCATAAATCTGCAATAGTAAATTAACAAGCTAATAAATTTAATTTGGAAGCGGCAATTTTTAATTTTTTTATTCAGTAAATATTGTTAATTGTTTTTATTTTTGAGAAACATTGTTATTTTTTTTTTCATATAAAACAATGCGGAATATTTTAACAGGACCAACTACAAAAATTGCATGTTTATTTGACACTTATTGACCTCATCAACTAGTACAAATGAAAGTATCATATTCAAAATGCTATATAATATTAGGGATGGAAGCCAAAATTTTTAAAATAAATGATACTAACCTTAGACTTAGAGGGTACAATTTAGAATTTAGTAGAACATTTAATGCAAGTCTTCATGAATAGAAAAAGGGTAAAGTGAGAAGTAACAATGTTTAAAAACCTAGATTTAACGTCATTAATCTACACATGATCTATCAAATTATTCAAATATACAGCTTTCAAGATATGAAAATAGAATGACCAGAAAAAAAATTAAGATATAGTCATTCTACAATACACTTTTATATTATTATTATTATTATTATTATTATTATCATCATCATTATTTTTATTGTATATACCATACCTATTTAATGTTTTAATCTTAATTGTTTATACAAATTAAATAGTAGGAGATACATATATAAAATGACAAGGAACAAAATATATAAGAATCATTTTACGATATATATGTACTATGAAATTTTTTACTTTTATTTTAGTTTTTCTTGAAATGAACTTTAAATAATGGAAGGGAGAGAACAAACCTCAGAAAATGTCAAAGAAGTAGTTCTTGGCTTCTTACGTCTAGCTTCCTTTATAGCTGATGCTGATGCTCTAGTGTTGGTAGCCAACGGGACTAAAATAAATGAGATGAAGAAAGATGGTATACTTGCAGATTTAGAGAAACTTTGAACACTCTCTATCAGAGGTTCCGCTAAAATCGCTAATAGAGCAATGCCAAGCACCAATAGCATCATAGCCTTGAACCATGCCTGTAAAGAGTTGTCAACAACTGCATTGCCTATCTTTTCGTCCACCAACTTGTCCGTCGCTTCCCAAGTTTTCTGCATAACATTTCCAAGTTCATATCAAATTAGTTTTTGAATAAATATTCATCCTCCATTTGAATCTGTTAGGCATATTATGGTCCAAGAAGATCAAACCAATTTTAGGTTCATGTACTTGTCTAACAAACAAATTAACTTTGAGTTAGTCTATAGTTCGCCTAGAGTTAGTCTAGGGCTCTCTAGTATATAAATCCTACATTGATTTCATTGTAACATAAGAGCTTAATATCAAATATCAAGCCATCAAGAGCTTTCACCGTAGATGTAGATCGTTTGGCCTAATCACATAAACCTTTGTTTTTTTGCTCTCTCTTTCATGCTTTTGTGCATCAATCAATCTCTCATCAATTTTGACAGAATCATATATAGAATGAAGGGAATGAAGTGAAACTTGTTATATTTACTTGAGAAAGGATTGTAATTTCTTAAGTAGTCATAATTTTGCATTTTTGAAATCCAAATGAAGTATAAAAGTGAACCGTGGATTTACTTGGTAGATATCATCTTGAGACTCAGTTGTAGAAGGATCCTGATTGTCAGTTGTGTCAAGCCATTTAGCAAATCCAGAAACAAATTCATCTTCATTAATCAGATGGTCACCATCAGTGTCAAGTTCTTCAATCAATTTAAGAACTGCTTCCTCCACATCTAAAGGAAGCTTGCCAAACTTGATATCCGCAATTAGTTCTTTTAGTTCATGTTGCGAAATGCAATTATTGCTGTCGTGATCCATTTTCTCAAACAACCTATAAAACATTGAATTCATTGTAGAGAACAAGCAATATATGACTAACTAAAATAATGATCCGTCCACCTCTTTGAAGCCTCGTTAATACTATTAGTGAAAATATTGAGAGTCTGATTGACAATGTTGTTTAAACAACAGTTTTCGTTATTTAAACACGCAACACGAATTTTCACAACATTTTTTTACCCATACGTATTTTCACAACACTTAAAAACAACGTTACTAGAAATTTCTTATCAAATGGGCCCTAAATGACTGACATTAGATCCAAGTTGGATAATTAAACAACATACATAGTGTACATAATATTGTGGGTTTCTCTAATATTTTACTTGGCTCTAGAGTAATTTCATTTTATTTTCCATTTTCCCCTTTTCCATTAAATTATAGGATTTGAACTACATGTTCAACAATTCGGGCCTCACCTACATTACAACCAAGCCAACATGCTTCTGATGTTTCATGGGTTTCGCTGATGGACGTGATAACCGCTAAGTAGTTTGTAAAATGACATTTCTCACACCAAATGTTAAAGTCCTTCCCATTAAGGGGAACAATTTGGAGATTTCCTACTTTGACTTAGTTACATATTTTAATATTTTTGGTGTGGAAAAAATGCTCATTCATTATTAAAAAGGTTCTGCTACATTCATTTTCCACTAAAAATGTATTTCCTATGTACAAACGAATAGCGATTAAAGGGTTCGATGGTATAATCTTGTAGCGTGTGAGAGAGTTGAAAGATTAAAATTTCACTTCTGTATGTGTGTAAGAGTACCTTTTGATGCATTAGGGGTTTTGAGTTAGTTTTTATTTGTGAGAGTTAGTAAGACTCTGTGAGTATGTTTGTAATCCTTGTTATTGACACTGGATTTTTGATTGGCATTGCTCAGATGTAGGAATAGAGTTTGTCGGAGCATGTTAAAAGTTGAGACTTGTGTCACTTTGACTTTAATTATTTTGCATGCTTTTCAAAACAAATTGGCATTGGGGTGGAGCTCTTAAACGAGAAAAATAATTTTAATCTTTGACAAGTCACTGTCAAAGATATCATAGTGCAACAAGGATTAATTGATACATTATATAGGAAGTCGAAGAAGCTAGTCATTATGTATGCTGATGAAGAAGCTAGTCGATTACTATCCATTTAGGTTTGCTCCAGAGGTAAAATATAGCATATCGAATAAGACTTATAGGCACGACGCTGCTTTGTCGCATCTTCAACCAAGACTCGTAGTACAAACAAAGGAAAAAGAAAAAAAGGAAAGAGAGAAATTTTTTGTGTTTTCTAAGAAAGATGAAATAGAAAGAAATTGGAAGAAATAGCTTTGCAAGAATTACTTTGTATTACAATAGGTTGTGTTTTTTCCCCCTCAAAATTTTATTGGGATATTTGACTGTTTTATAAAATTTTAAGTATTCTTGCGCCAAAGTATAGAAACTTCCATAATTTTCATAAATAACACTTTTAGATCTTCATTTCCTTCTTTTCCTTAATTTTTTCCCCATATTTTTAACAGTGAAAATAATAAGGTGGGCAATGACTTCATACCAAAACTAATTTCAAGTCAGTAAAGTAATATTTTCAAACTACGAGTAGACAACATTAATTCAGGTCTTATTCCTAAATTTTGTGTCTTGTGTTACTTGCCTTCAATTATTTTGAATGTTTTTTTTTAAAAAAATTGATAAAATAAATTCCAATATCATTATACCTTAATGCACTTAAATAAATAAATTATATAATATAGAATTGAGGAATGACCTTTTAATACTATTTGTATCCGGTGTGCCGTCTTCTTTGAGAAGGCCTCCTACAACATTGCTTTGAACATGTCTTAATATTTCTCGTATAAGGTCTTTTGTCATTTCTCTTTCTCTCCTTTTGTTTAGAAGCCAAGGTCCAAAAACCTATGCGAACATTCAAGGAACTATTAGCATGAAGAAAACTGAAGTAAACAAGAAAATGGAAACCCAGAAGAACCACAAAGACTTCACATCTTAGAGATTTAATGATATATATACTTGGAGGATATCAATATATTAATGGTTTGTTGAATTGAGAAGAAGGGAGGGGGAGAAGAGTAAAGTAAATAAGAATTGGCCCAAAATTAGTCTGCTTTCAGCTAACTCTACTCTACTCTCCTCCACTCCCTCTCCATTCCCCTCAATCCAAATAGACCCTAAATTTCTATTTAATTTAGACTCGAATTTATGAAATTTGTCACGACTCACTAGAATAAGAGGAATTTACCTGATATACGTCCTTTAAGGACTTTTTTGAGAAATATTGCTTATCTATAGCATGTTTTGTCTCGTCGAGCCATTTTGTGAAGCCAGTGACGAATTCATCCATAGTGATTTTTTGGTCACCATCAAGGTCAAATTCTTTCATCACTTTTCCAATTTCTTTCTCCTTATCAATAGATGTTCCAGTAAATTTTATTTCAAGAAGCAGTTCTCTTAAATCAGAAGGTGATATAATATTATCACCATCTTGATCTACCTCCTCAAATAGCCTGCAATACATAATGCATAATTATTGGTCAACTCGTAAACCTATTTGAACAGAAGGATTTCAAAGTAAAATAGTTTAGAGTATCTCACAAAACCTGACCTCTTTATCGCATTTACATTTGGTGCCCCATCGGCAGTGAGGATATTTCCTAGGGCATGTTTTTGTACATGTTGTAAAATGCTTAATATTAAATTTTTATGTTTCACAAATTCTAATCTTCTTTTCTGAATCCAAGGCTCGAAGATCTGTAAAGTTTTATAAACATTTAAGAGTATATATATTTGAGAAGTATAAAAAACCAAACAATAAAACATGCAAACTCAGTAAATTCATAAGAATAATAATGTGTTGACATAAAATTTAAGAAAATTTTCCTGTATATGAACCACCCTAGATGATAGCAGTTGCATTATCATTTTAATATCTTTACAATATTTTCACAACAAATCATAAATTGCATGTTGCTACTAGTTTTAATCTAGGCCCATACTGACATCATTTTTTCCCCACCAATGTATAGTCTACTATCTAATTAAGATTTATTGTGAAAATGTCATGGATATCGTTTTACTCAATCTTTTTTTTTCCTAAAATGAGAACTACTTTTCTTGATTGATTAATTGACCAAACATGTAATATGAAAGAAGTGTACCAAAGCAAGTGATATAAATGTAATGATCAAATGATATTTCGATCATTTTGTCTAAAAAGTTTACTTTAATATTTTCATATTTTGAGCCAACATATTCTTATTTTAAAACAAAAATATATAAAATGACATGTTTTAACAGCAATGAATACACCTAATTCAATTAGAACTCCAAAAGCAAGCATGTGTAGATGAGTAATATGACTTACAGTTTGCCAGTACATTTGCACTATATCTCAAAAGGATTATTGCTCATATAATACAAGATTATTGCTCATATAATACAATGGACCAACTTAGTACTTATATGATGTGAGACTTAACTTATAGCCCCACTCAGTACCTTGACAATCAAAATTCACATAAGACTTATATAATCTCGAGTACTAAAAAAATAGATTAATAATGAATGAAATACCTGATAAAAGAAGTATAGGAATAGGAATACTGTAGAAACAACAATAGCAATCAAGATAACAATGCGTTCCGCAAAAGATGAAGAAAATATCTTTAGAGACTGGACGATGATAAATGGTATGAGTGAGAGGGCCATAATCCTGGCAATGTAACATGTCTCCAAATCTGTACTGATACCACAACCTGCAATTAGGAGAAAATAGTACAAGGTGAAAATAAGCTCATGGAATTGCAGTGATGATCATGTATACACAGTGGCGGAGTCAGGATTTGATTTCAAGGGGGACAATATGTATATATAATTATACACATGCAGGGACGGAAGCACAGTTGGACCTTGGCGGGCAATGGTCCCTCCTAAATTTTTTTTAAAATATTAGCATTACATAGGTACTAACTTTAGCAATTTTGTTCTATAAAATTAGGCTTTGCCTTCTTAATATTATCATTGATTCTTTTACAAGTAATGCTACAAGTACAAAATTTTCTACATCATTTATTAGTTAGCATCTAGATCCACCACTAACATCACTTTTTAACTTACCAATAACCACTTACCACATCAGCAATTTGTAAAAAAAATTTGTAACTCTAGCATTTTCTTCTTTTTAAAGGTCATAAAAAAATTTATATATCTAAAATCTAAAACAAAATATACAAGTCCAAAAAAATTAGGCCAACAGCAAATTTACCATTAGTAAAACTAAAAACAATTAAGCTTAATTAACCAATTTTACCCAAAATAATCAGTCCGACCCTTTAAAAAAATTTAAATGAAATAATTTTGTCCTTACCAAGAAGCAACACACACATCAAAAACATACAAATAAATAAATAAAACTCATTAGCGGTTAAGTGGTAGAGTCGGAGGCCAGAGCTACTACGTGTAGCCAGTAGCAAAGCTGCCCCCTCCAAACTCCAAGTTGTGGCTCCGTCCCTATACACATGTATGCATGCGCATGTGCACGCACACACATGTATATATAGTATTTGAGACTAGAATAAAAGATATAATAGTGTATTAATTATAATTATCATTTAAAATGAGTATTCAAAGGAAAAAAATAAATAAATTTATAATATAAAATCTAAAGTGAGGACACCCAAAGGGCAAAATGGTTTTATAGCTTTGCTCTCCTTTCTCATTTGTCACTCTAAGTTTATGTTTTACTCCTATTCGCACAATGATATTGCTCATGTTACTTGTGACTCTAAGTGAAAGTGTAGAGTTGTCCACCCCAAAGAGCACCCAACTTAGTGTGTACAGTGTACAAAGAGTAATGGAAATTAATTCAAAACAATGTGGCATTTGATTGTTTTTTAGTGGGCTAGCCCTAATAAACTCCAAACTCCCTTCTCACCCGTCTAGCCAAGTACTCACAGGGGCTGACAGTCCCATCTATGCCATCTCGACGGACGGGCTACGTTTTCTGACCCCAAGCCCATCCCCCTGCTGTCCCTAGGATCCGCCAGGACAATGTTTCAGATAGGTGAACACATGACGGATAGAAGCCAACGAAGGAGTGATTCGATGTCTCCTCATTTGCATACTAATAAACGGATGGACATGCTGACGGACAAAGGTGATGGGCCCTACAATCTTTTGTGTAGTCTCCACGCGTAGTTCCTTATATGGAAATATCTTGTGCATCACGTCCAAAGACCCTACTACACGCCCATATCTTCCTCGTATGGAAAGACACCCTAAAATCTCGAAAATCCTAACTCTAGATCTTCCCTACAAGCAAAAATCCCTACATCCAAGCGATCTTGATTCACTGCTCACCATTATATAAGTATCAAACCTCCTCTTTTCTCAGGTACGCAGAAAATCCCTAGCTCTCTCACTATAGAGTTCTTGGAGATTCCTCATTTACTGACTTAGCCTTCAGAGGGTCTTTGGCTGGCACCCCACCGTTGCTCTCTGTTTGGTTCTTGGTTTATTGTTCTTTAGGTACCCATTGGAGCGATCGAAGACAATTAGCTCACTGACGATTTTTGTGCATCATTAGTTGGCGTCGTCTGTGGGAACCGAGTGATTAGCCATATTACCGCTTCTAAGGCAAAGAGTTGCATGGTCTAGATGCAATCAATGGCTACCATCAACCAGGAGACGGGAAACCTCTCCAACGCGTTGGAGAGATAGGTGCAAACCCTAGCGGCAGTAGTTGAGCGGCTCACCCAACGCAACAAGGAGCTAGAGCAGCAGCTAAACCAGAGTAACAAATGACGTCCCAAGGATCAGCACAATGAGTGGGACAACGAAGAACAGAACTGCAGTCATCTCTTGATGGGAGATTGGTGGAAGAGGGAAGACCAGGAGGAAAGCAATATCCCCAGCAGGTGAGACGGGCCGAATGACACTGATTGTTTGTCGGAACTGGAGAGCAACGCAATGTGCATGGTGCATGACGTGCAGATGATGAAGGAAAAGATGGACATGATAATGAACACCATGAAGGGATGGGTATCCACCAACCTAGACGAGCTAGTCTAGTGGACTGACTCGCCCTTTACAGCGTAGGTAACTTTTTTCCCCCTTCTAGCCAAGTTCCAGATGCCGCAGGTGGAAGCATATGATGGCTCGTGGGACCCGCTCAATCATCTAGAGTCATTCAAGACTCTTATGCACCTACAAGGAGTTCCGAATGAGATCATGTGCAGGGTATTCCCCACTATGCTTAAGGGACCAGCAATGATGTGGTTTAGCAGGCTAGCCCCCAACACCGTCTCTACCTTCAAGGAGCTGAGCGGACATTTCGTCACCCAATTCATCGAAGGCAGAGGTACAAGAGGTATTCAGCGAGCTTGTTGAGCATTAAGCAACGAGACGATGAAAGCTTGAGATCATACGTGAGTCGTTTCAACAAAAAGGCCCTTTTGATCAATGAGGCCGACGACAAAGTCTTAGTCATTGCATTCACCAATGGGCTCTAATAAGGAGAATTCCTTTTCTCCATCTACAAGAACGACCCGAAGACGATGGTTGACATGTTGTACAAAGCTACTAAATACATGAATGCAGAGGACGCCATGATTACCAGAGGGAGTAAGCCGAAGAAGAGGGAAAGGCAAGAGGATCACCGTCAGGACAGAGGAAAGAAATCAGCCTGGACGAATGACCAAAGTAATGATAGGAGGTCAAGACCTCTATTCGGCAGGGCAGTTAACTTCACGCCACTAAACATCCCATTTAACCAAGTCCTCATACAGATAAGGGACGACGTGGCACTGACTTGGTCAGATAAGCTGAAGGGTGACCCGAACAAAAGGCCCAGAAACAAATACTACCGCTTTCATCGGGACCATGGGCACAACACTTTTGAGTGTTACAACCTAAAACAGTAGATTAAATCCCTCATCAAGCAAGGAAAGTTACAACGATTCGTTAGGGGCGAAAAAACCCGCCAAGGGACCCCGAACCTAATCAACGGGTCGAAGAAAGACCTAGGGCTCCACTTGGAGAGATAAGGGTGATCGTAGGAGGAAGTACGTTGGCTAGCTCCTCTAAGAAGGAAAGGAAGACATATTTGCAGATGGTGCAGAGTGTCCAGATTTCGGGCCGATCACCTAAAATGACTAGGGTCGACAACTTGGCCATCAGCTACATAAAATAGGATGTTTGATGACTCCACCACCCTTTTGATGACGCCCTGATCATCAACCTGTCGATAGCAGACTTCAACACCTGACGGGTGCTAGTAGATAATAGGAGTTCAGCAGACATCCTCTACTACCCTACATTCTAGCAAATGAGGATCGACAAGAAGCGTCTTCTGCCTTCGGATACACCGCTAGTTGAATTTGGCAGTACCAAGGTCTTCCCCATCGGAACCATCACCCTACCGGTGACTATTAGGACATACCCTCAGCAGCTCACTAAGGAGGTCACTTTCCTAGTTGTCGATTGCTCCTCTACCTACAACTCCATCATCGAGTGACCTACACTCGACTCATGGAGAGCAACGACATCTACGTACCACTTACTGGTGAAATTCTCAACGAAGTATGGGATAAGGGAATCACGCGGAGACCTGATGGCGACTCGCAAATGCTACATAGCTATGCTAGAGATGGACAATTGCCAACAAGCATTAAACATCGAGGAGCAGCGGGTTATGGTCGAACCGACGGAAGACCTAGAAGAAATCTCCCTGGACAACAACTTCCTGGGTCGAATCACCTGTATTAGTACACAGGCCGACCCTTCAGTCCACAAGGAGCTTGCCCTCTTCCTAAAGAATAATTAGGACGTCTTCACTGAGGAAATGCCAGGAATCAATCCATGAGTTGTGGTTTAGAAGCTCAATGTGTTCTCATCCTTCCCTCCCGTCAGATAAAAGAAGAGAGTTTTTGCCCAAGAGAGAGACAAGGCCATAGCGGAAGAAGTCCACAAGTTACTGGAAGTAGACTTTATCAGGGAGGTATATTACCCAGAATGGTTGGTTGGCCAACGTAGTGATGGTAAAAAAAGTGAATGGCAAATGGAGGATGTGTGTAGACTTCACCGACCTAAACAAAGCCTGCCCGAATGACAGTTACCCACTTCTGCGTATTGAACTCCTTGTCGACTTGACGGCTGGGCACCAGCTATTGAGTTTCATGGACACATTTTTTGGCTACGACCAGATCAGGTTGGACGAAGCTGACCAAGAAAAGACTTCATTCGTCACGAGCCAAGGGCTCTTCTGCTATAAGGTCATGCCATTCGGATTGAAGAATGGGGGGGAAACGTATCAGAGGCTTGTGAATAGGATGTTCATCTAGCAGATTGGGCAGAATGTCGAGGTGTACGTGAACGACATGCTCGTGTAGAGCGCAAAGGAGGACCGTCACCTGGATGATCTTTGAGAAACATTTGAAACACTAAGCCACTACGATATGAAGCTCAATCCCAGCAAATGTGTATTTGGAGTGTCGTCAAGAAAGTTTCTAGGCTTTATGGTATCACAACGAGGTGTGAAGGCCAACCCTAACAAAATTCAGGCTATACTGGGGATGACACCTTTGAAAAACGTCAAGGAGGTACAAAGCCTAAATGGTAGGGTTGCGGCTCTCAATAGGTTTGTCTCTAGGGCAATGGAAAAATGCCTACCATTCTTCAAAACGCTGAAGAAAGCCTTCGCATGGACCGACGAATGTTAGAAGGCCTTCGAGGAGCTGAAGGCATACCTTACGTTCCCACCACTACCTAGTCTGTCTAAACCCGACGAAAAGCTCTCCCTCTACTTAGCCGTATCCCCAATGACCGTTAGTTCAGCTATCATTTGGGAAGAGAGCCGCATGTAGCTACCTGTCTACTGTACTAGTTGAGCACTTTGGGGGCAAAAGGAAGATACCCCCCTATAGAAAAGTTAGCTTTCGCCCTAGTCACGGCTGCCCGAAAGCTCAGGCCGTACTTCCAAGCACACACCATAGTGGTCTAGATGGACAAACCATTACAGAGGGTGATAAACAATTCGGAGGCAGGTCGACAATTGGTCTTATGGGCGATAGAGTTCGGCGAGTTCGACATACTGTACCGACTAAGAATTGCGATCAAGGCCCAGGCCTTGGTCAGCTTCATTACCAAATTCATGGCAAAGGAAGATGAGGATGAAAGACCAGCAACATGAATGGTGCGGACGGATGGCTCGTCCAACCAATGCGTTAGGGGATTTGGGGGATTTGGGTTGTCCTACAGTCACCAGAAGGAGATTTGATAGAATGTGCGGCTCGTCTTCAGTTTTCAACAACCAACAACGAGGTCAAATATGAAGCAGTCCTCACGGGCGTCTACCTGACTAAAGTGGCAGGGGCTTCGTCAGTAGTCATACACAGCGACTCGCAAGTTATCATCAGACACATTAACGAAGACTATGAAGCCAAAATGGAACGGATGAAGGAATACCTAAGCATGGTCAAAGAAAGGGTGAGCCAGAAGTTCTTGGCTAAATTTGTGTAAATCTTGAGGGAAGAGAATGAGCAAGCTGACCGTCTAGCCAAAGCAACATCCGCAGAACACATGGTCAACACCAGTCAGGTACTATCCTTCGTCTAATACTCACCTGCCATTGACAAAATAGATGTACAGGTAATCCCTACGGGAGTTGACTGGACGACACCAATTGTCTCTTACCTCATGAATGGGACGCTTCTGGAAGATCACAATACTTCTCGAAGGCTGAAGGTGTGGTCGTCGCGTTTCGTGCTAGTTGGGGATATCCTTTACAAAATGGGTTTCTCTTATCCGTACCTAAGATGCTTGGTCCCCGACAAAACAAACTACGTCGTGAGGGAAGTCCACGAGGGAGTATATGGAAATCATTCGAGAGCACGATTGTTGGCTCACAAACTCATACGAGCAAGGTACTATTGGCCCACTATGTAGAAGGACACTCAGTCCTATGTGAAGGTGTACGACAAATGCCAACACTTTAGCAACATTATACGGAAACTGTTGGAACAACTTACCCCAATGAATGCTCTTTGGCCATTCGCTCAATAAGGGCTCAACAAAATGTGGCCCTTCCCCATGGAAATGCGGCAACTCAAGTTCCTCGTCGTAGGAATCGACTAGTTCACTAAATGGGTCAAGGCAGAACCCTTGGCCATTGTCACTGAGAAGAATGTCCGAGGCTTCATTCGAAAAAGCATAATTTGCTGCTTCGGCATCCCTACAGTCTTCGTCTCTGATAATGGAAAGTAGTTCAATAACGACGCATTGAGGGACTTTTGCCAACAGTTAGGGATCAAAAACCACTATTCCTCCCCCGCCCACCCTCAGGCCAATGGTCAAGTTGAGGTTACAAACCGGTTCTTACTCAAGATTATCAAGACTCAGCTTGAGGGGGCAAATGGTATATGGCCGGACGAACTACCAAGTGTGCTATGGGTATACTGGACAACAGCTCGCATGCCTACTGGCGAAACACCCTTCCGCCTTTCGTTTGGGAGTGAAGCCGTCATCCCGGCAGAAGTTGGATTGACCAACTACAAGGTATACCACCATGACGAAAGAAGGAATGAAGAGGGAATGTGCCTACAATTAGACCTTCTAGATGAAGTTAGAGTGACAGCTGAGCAATGGATCGCGCATTATCAGGACCAAATGGCAAAACACTATAACACCAAGGTCAAACCTCGACATTTTCAGGTTGGGGACCTAGTCCTAAGGAAGGTGACGATAGCTACCAAAGACCCCACGCAAGGCAAGTTAGGCCCCAACTAGGAAGGACCCTACAAGATCGTTGGCTGCCATAGAAAAGGGACCAACCACTTGGAGACCCTCGACAAGCAAATACTCCATCACCCCTAGAACACCGAGCACCTGCGAAAATACTACCAGTAGTGGACAACTACAAACTATGTTATTGCTTTTCTTTTTTTATTGTTAAAGTAGGATATTAAGTTTTTCGATTATTGAAATAAGAATTTTGAGGATTATCAGACACATTATCTACATTATTCGTACCTTTATCAAGTCCTATCTACGAGATGGACGGATCTTCAAGGACACTGACGAGTGCCTTGGTAAAAAATTTATCAAGTCCTACCTACGGGATGGCCGGATCATCAAGGACATCGACGAGTGCCTTGGTCAAAAATTTATCAAGTCCTACCTATGGGATGGACAATCTTCAAGGACACTAATGAGTGCCTTGGTCAAAAATTTATCAAGTCCTACTTACGGGATGGACGGATCATCAAGGACCCCAATGGGTGCCTTGATCAAAAAGTAATCAAGTCCCACCTACGGGGTGGATGGATCATCAAGGACAGCGGCGGGTGCCTTGGTCTTAAAATTTACCAAGTCCTACCCACGGGGTGGACGGACCATTAAGGACACTGACGGATGTCTCAGTTTTAAAATTTACCAAGTCCTACCCATAGGGTGGCCGGACTATTAAGGGCATCGACGGGTGTCACGGTCTTAAAATTTACCAAGTCCTATCCATGAGGTGGACAGACCATTGAGGACACCGACGGTTGTTCTAAAAATCCAAAGAAATTCATAGGTCATATCTAAAGGGTAGACGGATGATTGAGAAGGAAAAGTTTTACATAAAATGAACAATAGTAGTGAAGGCATTCACACAACCATATGTAAAATAAAACCGATGATTGTATCAAGATAAAGTTAAATGTCACGTGTGCCAAAACAGGGCACCCATATTATTCTCAAATTAGAATTAAAATTACAAAAAGAAGAAGAAGAAGAGAAAAGTAAACATAGAAGCTTTCTTTTTTAAGCGGTGGGGGCAGCGCTGTCTCTCTTTCCCATTGCCTCTTGAGCCTAAGGTGGACGGTCACCTTGAACCACTTGAGGGGCCATGGCATGTTCAGGCGCATCCTTGTCCCCGTCCTCAACGTTAACCACCTCGTCATCCACTCTAGGGGTCGGTGGAACAGTGAGCTCAATCTGGACGGAAGAAATGTCCATGTTAGGGAAGAGGACAATGACTTGCTTTCTGAAGTCCTCAAAGCCCTCACCATACTGAGATCCCAGCAGGTTGAAGAACAAATGCGAGTCCTTGTACTCCTCGACAGCGTCGGCTTTGGCCTTGTCCATGGACTCGCGGAGAGAAGTCACCTCAGTCGTCAGGATGGCATTAGCCTCCGTCAGCTCCTTAGCCCGACAGGTAGCACCATCGAGCTTTTTTACCAGCTCCGTCAGGGCTTTGACTTTGCTGTGAAGAGTACGTGCCCCTTCTTTGTACTTCTGTAGCTGGTCCGACTCCTTCTCCAGACTGCACCTCAAGCGTTAGACGATGACTTCCTTAGCGGCACACCAAATTTTAAGTACTCGTATCCTCACAGAAGCCTAGTAAAGACAGATGGTTAGTACAATTACAATACATGACGGAGTAAAATTGTGACTTCGAATAAATCACCCTCATCAAATCAAAAAGGCCGAAGTCCCCTAGAGCCTCTGTCTTGTGCTCGGAGCATTTGTCAAGATCAAGATCCTTGACAATGGAGTAAGCCGTTTGGATAGCATTCTACTTGTCCTTCACCAATAGAGGGACCACTGGAGCGACGAGCTCGTTGATGACGAGGCTGTGAGCCATCATTAAACCCTTGCCCACACTGTGACAGGGAGGGTTGGGAGTACCCTGGGGACTTTTCAGAACCGAAGTGATGGGTTGGCTAACGATCTTTTTTAATAGGCGCTCCCTATCACCTTGATTCTTCCTCTTCTAACTCATTTAGGCAGCAAGGGCCGACGAGCTACCAGCCTTAAGCTGAAGGGATGCAGCCTTCTTCACCTCCAAAGCCCTTTTTGTCCCTAGGTCCATCTCTAAAAAGGGAGAAAAGAAATATACAGGTTAGTACCAATGAATCAGTCATGGAGGGACGGACCATTAAAGGGAGAATGGAGAATAAGTACTTACGTCGTCGAATTGAGTGTATAGCCTCCTCACCTTGTCCGTTGGATCTGGTCCGCCATAAAAGCATGCAGGCTGTCAAATGTAACCAACCTCTTCCAGCTCCTCTGAACAAGGGGGATGGCAAGGATGCGTTGTAAAAATTCAAACTCCTTCTCACTAATCGACAGACGTGCCTGGGCTGAAAAAGAAACATGACGGGTTAGTATGAAGAAATGGGATATAGACGAATTATGCTAAAACCGATGACTCACCAGACTTATTCAAAACACCCCATGTATTATCATACTCGTCCCCTATACTATCCCACTCGTTAGGTCTACACACCCAATTCGAGCCTTGAATAAAAAATACCGGCTCTTCCAATCACGATTGGAATCAAGGACGTCCATCACCAATTTCAACGTCGGCTTGCACACGATGAAGTTAAAAAATCCCTTCGAACCTGTAATTTTCCGGGGTTTATAACAGAAGAAAAACTCATCGAGTGTAAGGCGACGGTGACCTCCACTCATCTGACCCTACAGCACCTCGGCCCCAAGGAAAATCCTCTAGGCATTTGGGTAAATTTGGCAAATGGACATGCCTAGACGGTCCGCCAACTATCGGTACAGTTTTGTGAGGGGCAACCTCAACCCCCCTATTAAGATGGCCTCATAAAAGACGACGTCTGCAGTTCGACCAAAATAACACTTCTCCCTCTTGCTCGCCATCCTGATAGAGACATCATCTGGAACCTGGTAACGGTGACGCAGATTGTCAAAAACCTTCTTTGACATTTTGGAGAGGAAATCATTCATCGACCCTTGCTGGGAAGGATGAATGGCCTGTAGTCGCCACCCGACAAGCCAGTGGCCATGGCCTCCCCTTCTCCTCCCCTGTCAGCTTCCACTTTTTTTCTCTTCTTCCTCTTCTTTTCCTTCCTCCTCCTCTCTGTCTTCTTCCTCCCCGTCCTCCTTATCATATTCCTTATATTCTTCCTCTTCCTTGTCTATCTCTCTTTCTACCTCTCCTTCCATCTCATTTTCTAAAAGATGTGCTGACGACTCTCTTTCCAAGGAACCCATCCACTCCTCCGTCAAAGGAACATTTCTCGATCGATGAGCATCTTTGTCATCTAGAAGGAGGGACAGGACGTGACTGCTTGTCGCTTTACTACCTCTTGACATTCTTTCACCTACAAGCGATGGGTAAGAAACTAGGCGGTCACTCACACAAACTAAATACTAGACCGATAACCAAAGGAAGACGATTGAAAAAGGGAAGTAAAGCAAGTGCAAATGAGAGGTTACCTTAAAAAGACGACGGTGGGAGAGCCAATACTGACGAAGTAGCAAAAGAGACGGACGGATGTAATTAAAGTAGGAGCTCTAAGTGAAATTTTCTAGTAAAAACAAGAAAATAAACTCTCGGAGGGTATAAGCATACTTATATGGCGGAAGGGCACAAAAAATGAAGCAACACGACGCTTCATTTCCACCAATCATGGGATGCCACATGTCATTCCGCAAGTTGCAAAGACTTTATTGCCCCCCATTTATGAATCGGTTATCAAGACGAGGAGCATTAAATGACAAGAATATTCTATATACTCTGCGACCCTTTAGCTACCTTGAAGGGTCATGAAGTAAGGGGCAGCTGATGAAGGTATTTTTGCCCGGCAGTAAATTTTATTATTCGTCCGTCCTAAGTGACCCGAATAGACTCCAGACTCCTTTCTCATCCGTCTAGCCAAGTTCTCACAGGAGCTGATGGTCCCATCTACGCCATCTCGATGAACGGGCTACGTTTTCTGACCACAAGCTCGTCCCTCTGCTGTCCTTAGGATCCATCGGGACAATGTTTCATATGGGTGAACACACGACAGATAGAAGCCAATGAACGAGTGATTCGATGTCTCCTCATTTGCATATCGACGAATGGATGGCCGTGTTGACGGACAAAGGTGATGGGCCCCACAATAGTCTCCACGTGTAGTTCCTCATATGGAAATATCTTGCGCATCACGTCTAAAAACCCTACTACACGCCCATATCTTCCTCGTATGGAAAGAGACCATAAAATCTCGGAAACCCTAACTCTAGATCTTCCCTACAAGGAAAAATCCCTACATCCAAGGGATCTTGATTCACTGCTTATCATTATATAAGCATCAAACCTCCTCTTCTCCCAAGTACGTAGAAAATCCCTAGCTTTCTCACTATAGAGTTCTTAGAAATTTCTCATATACTGACTTAGCCTTCAAAGGGTTTTTGGCTGGCACCCCACCGGTGCTCTTTGTTTGGTTCTTGGTTTCTTGTTCTTCAGGTACTCATTGGAGTGATCGAGGAAAATCAGGTCACTGACGATTTTTGTGCATCATCAACTATTATTGTCATCAGTTGCTTATATAATACCCCATCGAAACACAATTTCCAACAAGATTTCTTTTGCCCTCTATTTTCTAGATACACAAATTTTGTTCTCTTTGTTTTCCACATATTTTTTTGTAATTTATATTTGTTCTAAGGAAATGCATTAGAATGTTGTTCTTGAATCTTTGTGAGTGGAAGTGCATTCATCACAAAGGTTGATGTTATAGTTTAATCTTGAAGGATTGTTTGACCAAGAAAACTAGTCACACAAAGTTTTACTCTAGATGACACGAATAAGCCTCTAAGGACAACGCTCTTTATGTGATTCTATAACAATGTGAGATTATCCTAACTTCTTCTCTTTATTAACTAATATTGAAAATTTACATTTTAGCTATCATTTGGGATATTATTCTTGAATCAAACTTATTTATTCACGGTTATATTTCCAATAGTTTTCACCTATGATAATTAACTGGAATTGAACTAATTATATAAAATTATACATAATTGGTTAATTAATAAAATTTGTTTAATTTCCCATAAAATCAATCAAAGCCTATAAATTCTTTTAAATCCTAAATACAAGAAGTAAATAACATGAATAAATAAATAAGGAGGAGCAGACCAGTCAATAATGTATGAAGTCTTTGACGTGATGTTTGTGTGGAATTAGAAAATAGAGAGCTATTTGAAAAGTCCTGGCTGCTGGCGATAACACAAGTTCCCCAAAGAATTGTCAAGAGGAAAATTGATGACCCGGCCAACAATCCAACTCCAGTGAAGACGTACTCTTGTGCAGTCTCTTTCGTGTTCAAAAGTCCCGAAGCTGATACAGCGAGACATGAAATATCTTAATTCAAAGATCATGAAAAGAATCGTCGGTTTTAGTGAAAGTTTGTTGCGTGTAGCGGTTTAGTTTTGATTCTCAAAGACCTATGACTTTTAAGATCTTGCACTATTATTACTCTTCATAGGTTTTATTACAAGTATAATAAGACTTATATATATATATATATATATATATATATTGGTATAAGTCTTAATCATGTCTATTAACTAAATAAATAAATAAATTTATTTATTTATTTATTTATTTAGTCAATAGTCATGATTAAGACTATACCAATAACTATATGATTTGTATAATGCAAGTGGATAAGTAATCACAGTATCATCAACATGTGAATTACAGGCAAATATTTATCTGCATCACCCATTTTTTTTGTAGCAAGCTCAATAAGAGACAAGACTACAAATCAGACAATCAAAAATGTTGCTCACATGGAAAGCTGGCGTTGCTCATGAGGCCTAAAATAATATAATTTTCTTTCCTATAAATTGGAAACCATGTTTGTTAATCGCAAATATTTTGTAACATGAGCTACTAGGTGGTCTAGTTTTAGGCCAGTCTAGATTCTGGTCGGTCCACGACCCCTAACTATATATGCTAACATGCCAGCTTTCTAAATACAAACATAACATTTAAAATTGTACAAATAGTAAGGTAATAAGATAATTATAATTAATTATGAACTATCCATAATTAATTACATCAAATGTAGTGCAAACCAATTTAAAACTCATTTTAACTGGTGGGTGAATTAGCAAGGATTAAGGTTTCAATCCTGCGTATAGAATGGGACACAAGATTGCTATCTCCATCGCACAAAAGTATTGGATGAAAGAGAGATTTTCTAATTAAACTATAAATTTTATAGGCAAAAGTAAAAAGATTTAAAATAGAAGATAGAAATGTGTGGACATGAACTTGAAAATGTTAATAAAAAAAAATAAAAAAATGAAAATAAGAAGGGGTGAGAAAGAAATAGAATACCAAGAAGAATTAAGGACTCAGGAAGGGCACCGAGGACGTGGAAGGCACTCGCACCAAAGATACCAGGACCCAGAATTTTGAATATCTGCTCGCCCCCAGCGGCCACCAATGATTCTCCTTTGAACAACAAGTATTCATAAACTACAATAAGGAAGAGATGGCCAAACATAGTATTTGAGCATGGCAAGAAGCCATACAATTGCTCACACTCCTCACCAGAATCCATTCCTTTGAGAAGCAAAAGTGAAGAAGATTCATCGGCTTGATGAACACCATCTGAAATCAATTCATCAGAAGACTTGTACCGCAGAGATCTGCGTCCATGCACCTCCAATATTACTATTGAAAGAGTAAGAATTAAAGATGCAAGTTTGGTAATATTGCTCCTCATTTGCCTTGGAACTGAACAGAATAAGACTATAAGAGAACAGAGGATAGGGAAAAGGCGTCAGAGAATATATTTGGTCAATTTTGAAAGGTCAATTTTACTAGCTTATCTGGTTTGTCGAATATTCATCTCCACTATCATTGCATTCATATGGTCAATTTGGCTTTTGTGGATTGGGTAGTACATACTTATCCCCAATTAAAAATTAAAAAGAAAAAAGGACTACGTATATGTAAGTTTGAAATTTTGAAAAGCAAGACCAGATTCATGCAAGCAAGAAATTATAGAATATGTTTAAATCAAGCACAAGGTTGACTGGCCAATTAGATATATTATTATATACAATATTTTGGTTGGACGTCATAACTATCAGTCATGCTTATGTAGCAATGTTACTTGGCTTCATTTTTAGTTCATTGTAACTGTGTGTTTCCTAGGATATTATTTTAATGGGCACGTTTCTACCCACTTGCGTCCGTTTCTACCCACTTTTAGTATCAATGTCAAGAAGCTACCTACTATGCTGTACACACACGCAATAGCAATACCCTGGATATTCATATTGTCAGTGTCACTAAGGGCTTGTTTGGTTAAAAAAAAAATGGTCACTCACCACTCATCACTCATAACTCATAACTTATAACTCAAACTCTATTTTTTCACTCACTCAAAATAAAACTTGTTTGGTTTCATTTCTTGTTCAATGTAACTCAAAATTTTGCAATAATGGTGGGACCCATTTATTGTTCTGGGTCAGACGGATAGTTGCCTACTCGCGTAAGTTCTCTCTCCTCTTCTTTTTCTTTTTTCCGCTCTTCACTTCTCTGCCTTTACTCTCCCCTAAGACCTAAAAATTTTGCCCCTCTTCTCCGTCCCTCTCCTCTCTTTCACTCATTGAATCCACCACTTCTCTCTCCCACAATCCTCAAATCAGAAGGAACAAAGAAATGAGAAAGAAGCTTGATTTTTCCTTAAGTTCTCCTCACCATAGCAATCAAACCCATAGGCTACACATAGCAAACAAACCCGCAACAACCCACAAGAACTGAAGATCTGTTTTTAGTCTTTCTCTCTCCCTAGACTAGCGGCCTTGCGCTCTCTCGTTTAAGGGTTTGGTAAATTTCTTACTTCTAGGTTTTGTTTGTGTTGGGGGAAATTTTTTGTAGACTTATGCGTCTGTGTTTGTGTTTAATTTGTGGGTTTATGTTTATGGGTTTGTGTTTCTGTGTTTGATCAGTACCGATGTGTTTCTGGGTAGATTTATGATGAACATGGTCCTGGATTTGTGTTTCTGGGTAGATTTATGATGACCAGGGTTATGGGTCTGTGATCTGTGATCTGTGTTTGATCAGTACCCATGTGTTTATGGGTTTATGTTTCTGGGTTTGAGACATCGGTACCCATGTAAATTTTGTATACTATGTGTGCGTTTGGGAAGCGCGTCTTGCGCTTCCCAAACACATTTGCATTTCTTTTTTTTCTTTTTTTTTTTACTTTTCAGCTTTCCCAGCTGAAATAGTTGACTTTTCTAGTGAACAGTGCACAATATGCACTGTTCACAGACCCACAAATTTCACTTTTTAACAACTTTTTCATTAAAAATGGGTCTCACGGTACTATTCACACATTTAAAAATTATTTTGTTACAGTATTTTTCAGTTTTCAGTTTTTAGCTGTATCCAAACAGACCCTATATGTGCAATTGGCTTTAGATTTGAGTTAAGAGTGTGTTATGTTCAAGTTCACGAAAAAAGAAAGAAGCACTAGTTCGGAGAAAGAGATGTGAAGAAGAAAGAAGAAGAAGAGAGAGAGAAAAAAAAAAGCCGTTGGTGGAGTGGGTTTGACTTGATAGAGACAACTCAAGAGAATGGGTCCCACCAGATTGGTTTTTTTACAACTTTGCCCTTGTAACTCATATTCCATATTTTGAAAACACCACAAACCTGTTTTCAATTTCCATCACTCTCACTCAAAATTTTTGAGTTTTGAGTGATAGAAACAAGATTAGAAAATCAAGCCAAACACTCACTCAGTTGTGGGTCCCACGAAATTTGGATGATGGATGATGGAAACTGAGTGATATCACTCAGTTTCCATGTAATCCAAACAAGCTCTAAAGTTCATGGGAAACCTTAATTATGAAAGTAATGTGAGCCGCAGATTGAGAACCAAAATACTGGAAAGATGAATTGCCAAGGTGAATTGACTTACTTTTTATTTTTTATTTTTAAATATAGAAAAGGGGATCATTTTATTTATATAATATAATTAAATAACAAGTCTTTTTTTCTTTTCTATTTTTGAGAAAAAGGCCAAATCTGCAAATTAAATTAAAACTTACAAATCGGAATTGTAACAACGATGAAGATCTGGAGGAACAGACTCCATCCAAACACAGTCCAGCTTATCAAAAAAAAAAAAAAAAAAGTCTAGACAGTCCAACGGGCAGTTTCTTAGACAATTGACACATACCCATATTGTGTAGTGTGGTTGATCCAATCGAGTGATTTCCATTTGTAATTAAGTGAAGGATACTAGGATTTAATGCATGTAATGTAAATAATTGCATATATATATATATATATATATATATATATATATGATAAGCAGAAATCTAGTAAAGGAAATTGTTTCAATTGTGGAAAATTTGGGCACTTTAGTAAAGACTGCAAACAAAAACCTGGTTAATTGAAAAATAAGCTTAATATGTTAAATATCAATGACAGTGATAAAGAGGATTTGTTTCAGATCCTGGAATCAAGATCTTTTGCTTCATCTGATTCATCAAAAGAGGATTTTCTTTCCTCAACTGATTTTGACTATCACTCTAACAATGAAACTTCTGATTCCCCTAATATTAAAATTGGTTGTAGAGACTCTTGTTGCAATACTATTAATGTTCTCTCCAAAGGACGCAAAACAATTAATGTTTTAACCAAAGGAGAAGAACAATAAAATTTGCTAATAAATTTAATAAGTCAAATTGATAATCTTGAGCTAAAAGAAAAATATCTTAAAAAGCTAAAGAAAACCCTGATTAAAGGTGAAAATGATAAGAAAACGAAAGCAAAAATAAGTCTTGATGAAACCCTGGAAATATTTAACAAAAAGAAAGAAATATATATATATATATATATATATATACGTGTGTGTGTGTGTGTGTGTGTGTGTGTGTGTGTGTGTGTGTGTGTGTGTGCGCGTGTGCGTGTGCGTGTGCGTGTGCGTGTGCGGGTGCGGGTGCAGGTGCGTGCGTGCAATTATTTACATTTCGTACTAGTATTCTTGAAAAGCTTATTTTTCAATTTACTAGGTTTTTGTTTGCAGTTTTTACTAAAGTGACCAAATTTTCCACAATTGAAACAGTTTCCTTTAATTACTAGATTTCTACGTATCATGTTTCTTATAGACACTTTTCTTCTTATCATAAAAATTATTAGGTTTAGTAAAACATTTTTTTTATATCTTTTATATTTATAATCTTTATGGATCTTATCACGTTTCTTATTCCCTTTTTTCCTGGAAGGAGCGATGGGGGGTAAACCATATTGTTCACAGAAATTATCCATTTCATATTTAGCATTTTTACTATTTTTTTAATTGTTGTTTTAACATTTTTTGGTCATTACACATGTTAATACCAAGTTTTTTAATAGCGCTAAAAATATCACCGTATGTTAAATCATCATAATTAATTGTACCATTTTTATCAGTTAATTCTTCTTTTACCTTATGAGCAAAGAGAGGAGGCAGACCAGCAATAAACTTCTCTTTCCAATAGAGTTTCAAATAGTCTTTTTGAAGCATTACTCTAGAAATAAAAACATCTTGGTACCATCTGTAATAAGACATAGTAGGACAATGTAAATTGTTTAGATTGTCACTAATACGAGAAGAAATATTAGAAGGAGTTTTGACAAAGTGTTTAATAATAGTATAGATTAAAGTATTGACTCCATCAGGAATACCTTGGCCAATTCTTTCATAAAAAATGGGTAAACCATCATCATCTTTTTTAACAGCCTTTTTGATGGATTCTCAAGACTCTTCGGTAAGATATTTTTCCCACCAACCGCGAAGGGTTCTAGAAAAACCGGTAGTAAGAAGATCAACAATTTCAGCATGGTTAAGATTATGGTTGGTAATATAAGCATTAGCAACCATAGACATATGACCCATTTTATTAATAATTTCTTGTTCAGGTAAGCCATCAATGTTCCATTCATAAAGCTTATCAACAGAAATAGAAAGCTGGGTTTGGAAAAATCTTCGAATTGCATATTAGGAGGAGTAGGTTTTGAATACCAGTTTTTTGTAAAAGACATGCGATTGGGTTTTCCAACAAATCTTTCAATTTCAGGTAATTTGAAAACAGATTTATCAAAAGCAGAGGATGAGGAGTCAGAATCTGAATCTCCGGAAAAAAACAATCTCTTCCTTTTTTCTTGAAATAGCACGGGCAGTACTAGTAAAAGTATTCTGCTTAGTTTTTATTTTTTGTAAATCAAGAAGCATTTGTTCAACTTTTTCAATAGTTTTAGTCTGAGTGGTCTTAAGGCTCAAGTTTTGCCTTTGGCTAAGTAAATCAATCAAAGGTTTTTCAGTTTTTGAAGAAGTAGGTTTTTCAATTTTTTTCTTCAATATGTTCGAGTTGTTGGCCAATAATATGTAAGGAATTATTAACAAAATTGTTTTGTTCAATAATCTTTTTTGTTTCAGTAGAAATAGGGATGTTAACATCAATTATTTCAGCAATTTTGACAGGGGAGGCCTTTATCTCAATCCCTTTACAGTTAATAATAAACGTGTCAAGGGGTGGATGACTAGACCGAACTATAGTTTTATCTTCTTTAACAAAATTTGATTTTTTTTTACCATATTCAAACTGTTTTTTGAAACTTTTTTGGAACATAATAGTTTTCAATGAAATCAAAAAACAAAATATGTTTTTGCAGTTGGTGCATTTTTTCTTTCCATTTTCTTTTAACACGGTCTTTTTCTTTCTATTCAAAAGTAGCATGATAGGATTTTCTTTTTTCTCTGTTTTTTGCAAATTTAAACTCATTAAATAAAGCTACCATATCAATAACAAAAGCTTTGTTTAAATCTCTTAGTTGACTATGAATAAGAGGGGTTTGAAAATTGGGGGCAGTAGGAGCTTGAAAATCAGAAGCAGTTGGAGACCCAGATTTGATCTCTTCTTCTTCTTCCTTTTAAAAATACTTACCGTAATTACTCCATTAGTCAGTTTTTTTTTTAGCAAAAGCTTATCACTAATCTATATATATTATAAAACCAAAACTTTTGACTTTTTGTTGACTTCATGAAAGTTTGCCACATAAGCTTTGGAGCTCTCATAATTTCCACATCATTATTATTTTTAAGGCAAAACTACATTATTGATCCTTGAAGTTTACTCTGTGAATAGAATTAGTCTCTTAAGTTTCAAATGTGTGATCCCTCAAGTTTTAAAAATAAACGATGTTAATCCTTATGTCAACTATAATTAATAATATTACTTATGTGGCTAACTAAATAATGACTTGTCATTTTTTTTAAAGATGTGTCATTTTTTAATTAAAAATTACAAAAATTATTAGAAATTACTAAAAATATTAGTATATATAAGTCATTGAAACTAAAAAAATGTGTCATAGGTACAAACACCTACATGGCAACACAAATAGCAGTGACACTAATGTTGTGTACTAAATAATAGGACAAGACCAAATGTATAGTCATCTACAAAAAGGTAATTAATATATATATGGGTTCAGTTAATGTGTGTCCTTAGGACACATAACACACATTAATCATTTATTTTAGGAAAGTTTTTATAGACACAGTTTATGAAAAACTAGACTGCCATTATCCCAAAAAAAAAAGGGGAGATAAAGGCTGAAAAGGTGGCCATGGCAGGAACAAAAATGATAAAAAAAAATTGAAAGGCTGAAAAGTGGGTGATGGCATGAACACGTGAAAGAAGTTAATGGTCTTGGCAAAATGTTAGTGCAGTACTGCACTTTCCTTATAGTAAAAAAGAGAGAGAGAGAGAGAGAGAGAGAGAGAGAGAGGCACGTACAATAGAAGAAAAGCACAGCAAAAAAAAAAAAAAAAAAAAAAAAAAAAAAAAAAAAAAAAAAAGAAAAAAAGAAAGAAAGAAAGAAAGAAGAGAGACAGACAGAGATAGAGACTAGAGAGCAACAAGTAGAGAGGAACACACAGTATTAGGTTGAGATTTTATCAGTCACTTTCTTCTCTAAATCTCTACCTCTCTCCCTCTTCTTCAAATCTGAATTTTTGTTTGGTTAAACAAATAAGGTTGGGTTTCATGAGGAGTTCATAACTCCATACATGAAACTTTAGATATGAGTCTCTTATTTGAAAATTACCAAATAAAAATTCTCTCTAGTTTTGGTTCAGTGTTTTCTCCATTAGAGTCCTTGATTCTACTAAATTAATGGAGTCATTGACTTTACCACATCAATGGAGTCCTTGACTCTACCCAATTAATGGAGTTCTTGACTCTACCATATTTTAATGAAGTCTTTGACTTTACCAAATTAATGAAGTCCTTGAATCTGCCACATTTTAATAGAGTCTTTGACTCTACCCAATTAATGGAGTCTTTGACTTTACCCAAATCAATGGAGTCCTTGACTCCTAAAGTTATGATTCTAATTCCTTCAAATTCCAACATGACTAATTTTTTTTGGGATTCCTAATTTCTTAATCAAAATTGAAGTTAATAATGCCCAAAATAAAATGACCATAAAAAATTGATTTGAGGAAATTTTCCAATTCCCAATTCCTAAAACATGTTCATAAAAAATAAAATTGCTTCAAAGGAGTTTTCTTTCCCTTAATTAAATTTGGGAACCTCAATCAAAATATCATTAAAATTCCTACAAAGAAGCAAATGAAAGAAAAGGGAAAATTGCTTAGACATTCAACTTCTCAAAGATAGAATCTTTGATTCAATTTCCATAAAAACATGGTCCATGACTTACCCTTGAGATTAAAACCAATTATCTTACCCAAAAGTAAAATTAAGTCGATGCTTAATTAAATACAAAGTATTTGACTTAAATGTCCATTATTTAAATTGGGCAAAATCAATTTGAGAATTTTAAATCTAAAACCTCAAATTAAGAACTACGAATTGGCTTGATCACCATCAAGGGTACGTAGGCAACCTAAATAAATTATTAGGTGCTGCCACAAATAAGTAAAAACACATATCCTCTTAAACATGAAAATAAATGAACTTGTACAAAGACGACGTGGCTGGAATCAAAGAGTCTTCCCATGAAACAAGGGATTGTAATTAAGATATACTTATCTTGAATGGGCACTACTCACATCAATAAAACTCATATGCCAAAAGGCCTATGGGTGACATTATGTTTGATAAATTTGACTAATTTCTTGTTAAACATAATTTGACAGCGTTTGTTAAACATAATTTAACAATTATTGTTTTTTTTTTTAAAGATAATTTAACAATTATTGTTAAACATTGGTAAACAATTTTCGTCAATATATATTATGCCACGTAAATGACTTAAAAAATAGATTTACAAGTTCAGGCATCCTTATCATTTTGGTAAAAACTTAATAATTAAAAAAAAATTTAAAAACTGCATATTTCTCCCATTAAGCCTTTCTCTCTCATGTTCTTCGTCTACCATCTCTTGGAAAATACCCAATATCAATCTCTAATTCAACTGACTTATTTGCACAATATTAGCGTCTCTTATGAGTCAAAATTAACGGTGAATAACTTTATTCAATTTCAAAACATTTTCTAATGTCTCCCCTTTTGTTTCAATTTCACTACGATTTTAAATCTAAATATAATCTTGATCTTCTTTTCAAACCTAATTCAAAATCTCCACAATGCATATGAAGCTCTATAGAAAAAGACGAAAGAGCAACAACTCCATATACTTCCAAATCTAGATCCTATTTGTATTTACTGCATAGCAATGGATTACAATTGTTTCAGATACTAATAAGTTATAAGGATTCAAACAAAAACTTAGGTCAGGTGTGGTATTTGAAAGTTCAAAAACTATGGCATGAAAGTTAGAAATCTTCAAATATTTGAAGAATTTTAAGATTATATACAAGTTTTATTTTTTGGGAAAAAAAATTAAAAAAATATTGGTCCTTTTTCTTTCTCTGCCTTGAACCAGTGGCAGTCACTATGAGAATCTTTGTTGCCTGTCACATTTGTTGCACTCAAAATCTTCTATGTTGAGTTTCTTTCACCGAACCTCAGACTTCTCTTAGCTCTTGATTTTTGTTGATGTTTTTTTGGCATATTTTGTTGGCTCTGAGATAGTCTGGCAACTTGATCGGAAAACTAGAAAATGGTGAAGCGAAAGGGAAAATATTTACATAGGGGAAGAGAGGGTGGAGCTGAAGCCATTACTTTTTCCCATAAGATAAATAAAGATCGATTAAAGATTACAGGATAAATTTATAATTAAATAGTTGATATGGCATAAGACATTTAAGTTGCCACATCAATTTGTAAGTATTTTTAGTAAATTAAAAATGTTACGTCATTATTCTGTTAACCACATAGGCAATCTCACTAACGGCAATTAACAGAATGACTAATATTACTCACTTTTAAAATTTGAGAGACTATGCTCGCCTGAAACTTGAGGGATCAATTGTGCTCACAAGATAAACTTTAGAGACTAATAACATAGTTTTGCCTATTTTAAAATTTTGCTTTTTTATTTGGGTTTTTGCCCGATAAATCTACAAACCCTAAACGTAAGGGGACTCTGTAGCCGGATTCTCTTGTCTCCAACGATGGACTTCTTTCTTTTTTCCCTTGTTTGACAAAATCTGAATTATGCTTCCACAAACCCTAAACCTAACGCACAAATGTACACTCTCTCCTTCCGCATCTTTTCAGCAATAGATATCCAATTTCACTGTTTCAGCGTGAATTATTTGCAACCATCCATGCTTACTTCCTATGGACACTAATAAAGGAAGCAAGAGAAGTAATTTCCAAGGTCCAAGATGTGCCTTTTTGACTAAGAAGTATAATACTTTGGTTTGACGTAAATGAGTTACCATGACTTTTGAGTTGAGTTATGGTGTGTCTTTGTGTTAGAACATTTTTCCCTCTCCCTTGTGTGTGTTTGTTTCTCAAAAAAAGAATGGGTAATTGTCCCACATTACTTAAGAGAGCGTGTTGTGTGTAGTATAACTTGCCCTCTTTGGCTCTTTCCCTTAAAAGTTACCATGGCTTTTGAGTAGAGTTGTGGTGTGCCTTTGTGTTAGAACCTCTTTTCCTCTCCCTTGTGTGTGTGTGTGTGTGTATTTGTTTCTAAAAAGAAAGGGTAGTTTTTGGTTTGATCTTTAAGTTAGAATATGCTCATAAACTTTGTGGTCTTTTTTTTTTTTTTTTTTTTTTTGTGGTAAGTAATGGAACTTTATTGATGAAAATTTAAGGATAACAAAAAAACCTTCTTAGTGCACAAAAATCAACCGAAAGTACAAAAATATGAATAATAGCTAAATTTCCAAAAGATCAAAGATCAATAACAATATTATCAATTAAATATTTAAATTTCAAGTTTTTTATAGTTTAAATTTATTCATAAAAATAAGTTTATGAATTTAATAGTAAATAACATCCAATTAGTATGAAATTTGACATGTGTGTTAAGAACATAAAACTTGCAATCTAACAATTAGATTTTTAAAATATGTAGTCATGTTAAACTTTATCCTATAATAAATTTCAAACTATTACAATAGAAAAAAACATTGTTAATAGCAAAAACATATTTAAAAAAATATTTTTTAAAACTTATATTTAATAGTTTTCTCGTGCATTACACGGGTTATCGACTAGTTTTTTTATAAAAATCAAACTTATCAAGTTATCATTTTCTTGTGCATTGCACGAGTTAGCGACTAGTTTTTAATAAAAAGCATACTTATCAAGTTATCATTTAAAGTCCACATGCTCCATACAATTCTTCCATTTATCACTTTGTTCTTCTCATCAAACGGGGAGAGAGAGAGAGAGAGAGAGAGAGAGAGAGATTAACACTGTGCTCCACCAAGGGAGGAGCTTTGTCTCCTTTCCTTTGTTCTGTGAGAAGAAACTGAGAGGGAGAGAGTGAGAGCAAAAAGAAATGAAGAAAGAGAAAAAAAAATATTTAGCTCTAGAATTTTTTAATGAAGAAAAATTATATTCCCAATTTATAGTAAGAGATTAACACTGTGCTCCACCAAGGGAGGAGCTTTGTCTCCTTTCCTTTGTTCTGTGAGAAGAAACTGAGAGGGAGAGAGTGAGAGCAAAAAGAAATGAAGAAAGAGAAAAAAAAATATTTAGCTCTAGAATTTTTTAATGAAGAAAAATTATATTCCCAATTTATAGTAACCCATCAAAGCGGGAGAGGTACTGTACATGAGCAATTTATTTTTGAGGTTTAGAGAGACTGCTGGATCAATTTTTTGTGGACTCGATCTCTACAATAGAGAGTATTTGGTAAAGAAGGGATGAAAATCCTCTAATCCAATGTTGTGGACGGTGGTTTCCATGGATTAGCAAGCATCTAGCGCAAAGCTGGAGATGAGATTATGAATGTGTAAAAATATAAGCACATGATGGTAACCATTCATGGGTGCATTTTTATTATACTAAATATAATTGAATTTATTTGGGGTTGGGATTTTATAGATCCATGGCTAATTTACATTAGTGTGGGGGTCAACTCTTTTTTTTTTTTTTTTTTGGTCAAAGAAGTAAATGTTGCGCGAACTGAACATTCCGCACTTGCAAAAGCCCACATTAGCATTCCAAACTTGTAAAAGCCCACATGCAGGTTAGCATGGTCTCCAAACAACTATTTTTTTTTTTTTTTTTTTTTTTTTTTGAGAAAGGGTCTCCAAACAACTAGAACATAGTAGCTTGGATAAAATCTAATGTCTCCGTACAACGACGAAGCCAAAACTTTAAGTTAAGGGGACGGTTTTTATGTGCATCAGTTTTAACCTCTGACTCTGTTACTTAGTTACTGAAATTTATTTTATTTTATTTTGTGTGGATAAAAACAAAATTATTTTTGTTTAGAATTTTTTAAAAGGCAAGGTTATTTATTTTGGATAAAATTAGTTAATTGAGCTTAATTGTTTTTTAGTTTTATTGGTAATTTTTGTTGTTGAGCTATTTTTTTTAGATTTTAGATCTATAAATTTTTTATGATCACTAAAATGAGGAAAATTCTAGAGTTACAAGCTTTTTTTAATATAAATTACTAATGTGTTAAGTAGTTATTGATAAGTAAAAAAATGATGTGAGTGGTGGGCTCATATACGAACCAATAAGAATTTGCTACCAAAACAATTTGTAAAAATGTTATAAAAAAGTTTGTGAGTATAACATTACTCTTAAAAGAATCAATGATATTGTTAAAGGGAAACAAAATGTAATTTTATTGATCAAAATTGCTAAAATTAGTACACACATATAATAATAATAATAATAAATTTTTTTTTTTAAATTAGGGGGGGCCATTGTCCCCCTAGTCCAATGGCGGTTCGGTCCATCTCTCCATGGGTGATTGTAGATTGAGAGACTCTTGATGCCATTGCCAATCAACCTGAATATTGCGTTGGACAGTCGTGTTGAGTTAGGGCCAATGAATTTCCCACGGAGGAGACCACACGACAACCAATTATAATTATTGAAACTAATTTTGTCGCCGTGTCCCACTTTTAACAGTCTTTGTTGAGTTCAAATATTTTGTTTCACTCTTCTTGTTCCTTTCAATATTTCACAAATAAAAACTTGACACATGTCAACTCACTTAATTAAATTCTAATTTTGTTGCCTTTTCTTAGTTGAGCTTTTGAATCCAATGAGTCGTTAGACAACTTATTAGTAATCACATGAATAACAACCCTTGCATGTTAAAGATTGAACGGCTAGTCTTGCAAGGTGCCCAAAGAAGGAGAAATTATAAAATCCACATGGTGAACAAGTGATCTAATCCACCATTTCATTAAAAAACTTTCACCTGTTTAAAATTGTTAGTTAGAAAATTTTTTTAAACAAAAATTAATTACTGACTCAGTAATTTTAAACAAGTTGAAGTTTTTTAGTAGAATGATGGACAAATGACGTAGTCCACCAAAAAACTCTATAATTTCTCCCAAAGAAGGCAATCTGCAATGAGTCAGCCAAAAGGATCTGTGTCAAGGCCCATTATTTGTTTAATGAAAGTTTAAGGTGCTTTCTTGGTTGTGGATCTCAAACCCATAAAAGGCATGGATGTAGATCTGTGTTATATATATATATATATATAAACTTTTAATGGGGGTGGCCGACTTGGATTTCACAGATCTAGAGTTTGAGAGGACCATGTGAGTTTTATTTATTTATTTATTTCTTTTAGGAAGTGAAATAAGAAAATGCAGGAAGGGATAAGAAACTTAAGGGTGACAATTTCGTTGCCGCCATGAAGTTTGATGGTGATGACTGGGTGGCGGTGGCTGGTGGGATGTGTTTGAATTTTATTTATTTTTATTTCTTTTAGAAAGTGAAATAAGAAAAAGGAAAAAAAATTAGAATTTAATTAAATGAATTGGCATGTATCAAGTTTTTATTTGTGAAGTATGGGGTGGAGCAGGAAAAGTGAATTGGCCCATTTGATGACTTTCCAAATTTGGAAACACGTTGAAGGAAGGTTTTTTTCCAAGCATGAATTGTGTGGGAAATATTTTAGCATTGATGACCTAGGCCTAGAGAATTTCTGGTTAGGCCCATAATCTCCAAGCTAGATTCAAAAGGAGATAGTATGGCAATGACAAGCAATGGGAGAATCTCCCCAAAGAAAATTTAGAGGAAACAAATTTAGAAAAAAAAAAATCATTATTTTTTTCTTCCCAAATTCAGCTCACCAATCACATATTTAAAAAATCTCAATTCTCAATGAATATTGGTCACTCCATACACTAGCACAAATAGTGTCCACAAAGGGAGCCACATGGAAACCAATTATCATTCCAAAAATTAATTTTTGTGCCACATCCCACTTTCCAATATAGTCTTTGTTTAAGGAAATTTAGACCCATTTGGATAGCTTTCTAAATATGGGAACCCCTTGAAGGAAGGTTACTTTCCAAGCATGAATTGTGTGTGAAATATTTAGCTTGGATGACCGTTGCCTAGAGGGTGTCTTGTGTGTGTGCGTGTGTTTTTTTAGTGAGAAACTAGAGGGTGTCTGGTTAAACACATAATCTCCAAGCTAGATTCATATTAAAAGCGGTATTATTATGTTTAGCTTAGCCCTCCCAAATTTTTGGTAGTAGTGATAGTTTTTGCGGAGATAGTGTGGAAATTACAAGCAGTGGGAGAATCTCTCTAAAGAAAATTTAGAGAACTAAATTTAGAAAAGACCACTTTTTCAAAACTCATATATATGACCAATTATACCTTTAAGAAATCCTAGTACTTACACTCTATACATGCACACACACCCCACCATGAGCACAAATAGTGCAATGGACACACCCACGAAAAATTATTGAATACTTTGGGAGTACCATAACTGTGTACTCTCCTCTCTCACATAAATTGTGGGTCCCACTATAAATTTAATTAGTAGGACCCATAATTTTGTGAGAGGAGGAAGTACGCATTTATGGTACTCCGGAAATACTCAATAATTACTCCATACCCACGACATGCACCATGAAAGAGTGGGACTAGCATCTCATTTCTCTCACGCTCACATGCTCACATGTTCACACTCCTCCAATCGCCATTAACTCCAATCCACAAGTATGCTATCTTATTATTGGATCTCTCCGACAATACCTATTGATCGAAACTGCTTGATATAGTTTGAGGCATAAAGCAATACTTTTAAGGGGACCATTTTTATATTTAAAATATATTATTCTTGCTTTTGAGATTCAAAATTACCGATTAAATTTTATAATTAAGTTTTGTTAATATCTACTTTTAAATTGTTAATATAACTAATCCACTACATCTTCATATGACAATTAATTTTATGTAAAATTTTATCAATGTTTTAATTTTGAATATTTTTATATTTGTAGGAACAACTTTAAGAAATATTTTTGATACAATTTTGTAGGTGATACGTGCATTTGAAAAAGAATTTAGTCCTTTATATGATAAAGAATTATTATATTACATGTTTAAACATTACTATGATTTTTTTATTGTTATCTCTTTCTATTGTATTACTTCATCATCTTTTACCTCTTTTTTTTTATTTTTATGAAATGCTTATAATTAAAAATTACTTGGAAATAAAAGAAATACTATCAACAATTAAAATTTATGATATAACCAGAATAAAATAAAGTTTCAAAGCGTAGAAAAATAGAATCTAATTTATCAATGCCACTATTGCAATTTCGCTAATATAATAACTTAGCAGATTCAACCTACAAAATATAGACATATTTAACACAATTAACCATTATTGAAACTTTACTTGATTAATTATTAATAACTAAACCAAGATTAATATTTTAAAATATAAGTTTTAGTCTACCTTGTGTAAGACAATGCATGGTAAAAGATACTTAAAAAATATTTTCTAATTTTGATTTTAGTGTTGAGAGAGAGATTGGTTAGATTGTGAGTACTGTATGGGAGATTGGGAGACTAGTGTTGACAATCTACCATGTAACTTGTTTACAAGAATTGAAGTCTCAATTTGTTATGAGAAATTAATCATCAACGATGATACAACACAGTACAACTAATTTTCTCCTCTTTTTTATTTATTTTTATTTTCTAGTGAAACAGCTTAAAATTTCAATTGAATTGAGTTAAAATTCTCTTGACACATAATTTTAAAGGCCTTTTGGGATGCAGGTTAGAGCACATACTCCATCTATGCCTTTTTAAAAGACCATGTTCAAAATAAAACTAATTAACTAATTGGGAGGCTCTAGGCAATGACATAAGAAGGCCTAGCTTAAGAATCAATACTGCAAGGCAATAACTAGACATGGGAAAATGGGTCAAAATTTGCTGATCTGATTTGACCTGATCTGATCCAACCTAACCCGAAAAATACTCCTCTTGATCCTAATTTTTTGACTCAAAGCAAAAACGGGATGGCTTGTGACTTGACCTGTTTTTTGCGGGTCAACTTGACTCAACTTGTGGCTTGAACCATTTTTTATAACTTTTTTTGGTAAAAAATAATAAAATTAAAACAATATTGGTTTAATTGTTTGTTGTGAGCTTTACAGTGTATAAGTCAAACTCAATTGACAATATATAATGGACATTGTAGGGTCTGTTTTTGTAGCTCAAGCCCAAAAGGTATGGATTATGAGCCCAATGAACCTAGGACAATGAATTTGTAGAGCGTGGGTGAAAGAGCTGGGCCAGATGTGAATTAGACAAAAGTTAATTATGGTATTCACGGGTGAACTAACATGCAATCATGCTTAAACAAATGCAAACGTGAACGTCCGAGGAGGTATTTTATTGAATGAAAGTTGGTTACAATTCTTAGAGCTACAGTAAAGTTATTTATTTCTTCTCTCCCTTTTTTGTTCCGATCCCCTTTTTTATCAGAGACCTCTTCTCCTTATATAGCACCCTCTCCCCTCATCTTCATCGTCCATTTGTTCATCATCTGAACATCCACTTGAGTACATGTCCCATCAGATCACTACAACAAAAGTGGGCTATGGTGACAAAAACATTTTGTCACAATATGTCCTTATTTCGTCACGAATACATATGGTGACGAAATGGTGACGAAAAAACATTCGTCACCTAAGCTCCGTCACCTTATGTATTGGTGACGAAAATGTTTCGTCACCAATAAAAAAATGATAGGTGACGAAATTTTTTCGTCACCAATAAAAAATGATAGGTGACAAACGTTTTTCATCACCTAATATTTTTGTCACTAAACCTTATTTTCAGTGACGGAATATTTCGTCACCAAATGTTTTTTTTTTTTTCCAATTTCAATAGATTAGGTGACGAAGTTTTGCATCACCAATTTTTTATCTTTTATTTATTTTTTATATTTCAATAGATCAAGTGACGAATTATTTCGTCACCAATTTTTGCTTATAATCAGATATGGCGAAGAAAATTATTGTCACCAATTTTATTTTTTTTATTAATATTCTTTACATTTACTTGTCATTATATTAACCTGTTCATTTATAACCAAATCCATAAATAAAAAAATAAAAAAATAAAAAAAAAATCCATTCATTTCTAACCAAATCCATTAAAAAAAAAAAACATACAATCTAAAAATGCAATAAAGATGTTCACAAAGTAATTACAACCATTTATATACAAATGATATATGTCTTAGCTTCTAAACTTTACAGAAAATTATTTGAGTTCAAGTAGTCCCACAAAAGCTATCTTTTTGCCACCAATCCCATATCTGCACAAGTATAAAGGAAAATACATCAATAACAAACTAGACTGCAAACCTATATCCCTAATAAGATGTACTACCCAAAAAAAAAAAAGATTATTATTAGTAAGACAATGCAAAAAATGTCCACAGAATACCCAATAACAAACTAGACAAAATAATCATAATACAACATCATATGAGGCCAAACTATCAAAGAAAGAAGACCCACAACATTCTCATCAAATAAAAACCAAATAAAGAATGCAGAAAAATCTCAATTTAAAACAAAACAAATAAAGCGAAATCCAAAACAAAAACCCAGCCACCATCATAAACACAAACCCAACCACCACAAAGAATAAAAAATCTAGCCAACACTAGTTAAAAAAAAAAAAAACTAGCCACCACCATTAAACAAAAACCACAGCCACCGCCATAAACAAAAAACCCGCCACCACCATTAAACAAAAAACACAGCCACCACCATTAACACAAAAACTCAGCCACTACCATAAACAAAAAACCCAGTCATCACAATAAACAAAAAACTCAGCCACCACCATAAACAAAAAACCCACCACCACTATTAAACAAAAAACATAGCCAACAATCAATAGCTGGCTACAATGTGAAGTTTCACCTAAAAATGGGAGAAGTGCACATTGATTAGTGGGAAAACCATAGGTAATGTAGTTGCTATTAGGTGGGTCTATATAAAACCTCTGCTTTTCTTTTTTATTTGTGGGCTCATTCATTTCTCTTTCTACATGTGGGTCCAATAACTCTTTTCACATTCTATTGATCTGAGGGCCCATATATATATATGTGTGTGTGTGTGTGTGTGTATGTATGTATAAAACACGTGAAAAATTAGAGAGTGGCCCAGTTTAAACTATTCAAGTACAAGGACCTGATTCTCAAAAAAAAAAAAAAAAAAAAGTACAAGGACCTGTGGTGCGCCTTGGTTTTGCATTAGGGTGCCCCACAACTACAAGACTAAGCCAATAAGCCTAGCCCTACTTTTCATATATTTATTTTGTTTCTCCTTTTTCCCATTGTAGGCTGAGCTAATAATAAAACTATACAAGTTTTAGTCTAAATTCATGGGAACACCTTTTTTGGGGTACGTCATTCAATATATATATTTTTTGGAGTTTATGTTCCTCACCTACATGATTAAGCTAGCATCTAAACCTCCAATATACTTTGGAGTGACACATTATATCAAGAGTCACAATTTCATTCTTACACTCCTTTACTTTTAGTCCAAAAAGAATCAAAAGTTTAAAAATTGATAAATACTTTATGTATTCAATTCTAGATATACTTCAAAACTAAAAAGATATACACAAAGAAATCAACACTCCCAATATCAACTTAACCACCATATAACAACATGCAAGCCACCCGCTTGCTCCAAATTAACAACCCACAGATATATCAAGCATCACCAACTTCCTTAAACAAGTTTAAATAAGATTTCCAGTCCAGATCAACGTGTACACTTCAATTTAAGTTTTAGAAGACAAAACCCCCAAAAAAATTTAATACTAGTCTTAAAAGACCCAAAATCCTTACCTCAGCTTATACTCACAGAAAGCCAAGCAAACTCAACCTTGCACAAATGAAAAAAAAAAAACTACAATAGTCCAATTAAAACAATAAATCTATATTTTAGTTAATATCTAATAATTTATCAATGTCAAGCCCATATACATAACAATAATAATAACAACCATTTTAAAAATATATATGAAAAGCATCAATATGCATAAATGAAAAAAAAAATTTATAAGATGATACAAATTAAGAAAAGCAATAAAATTGTACCAAGCTCACGTGCCTAGCTAGCTCACAAACTCTAAAGACTATAGCTAGATTAGAAGGTGGGGCTCAAGACTTTTGTAAGAAATTCTTAGACTTATATTTGCAAAGCACACATGCCTAGCTATCGATCACAAACCTAAAAAGCAACCCAAAGAAAGGAAAGCAAATGAAACTAAAGGGATAGAGAGAGAAGAAGTCGGAAACGTACCGTTGTAGTTTTATTTATTTATTATTTTAATAAATCAATAATTATGGGAAGGAGAATTTGAATTTTAGATGTCTACGTTAGAAATACTTATAGGTGTCAACCAATTGAGTTAGAAAACTCTTGACTCATAAAGTGGAGAAATTATTCAGTCCTCATAGAGGACCACATCAACAATATCCAATGGTCCTCCACTTTATTATTGGAGTGGAAGACCACTAGTATTGCTGATGTGATCCTCCACGAGTACTGAACAATTTCTCCATAAAGTAATTCAACAAAGGTTAGCATGCATATTATTTGTTATCTGAATAGATAATTAACCCTTTCAAAAAAATTTGTTGGTCCAGTAGCTCTACATTTCGTACCCTACCCAAATTACTTTATGTTAACATGGAGGGCGCATAGCTCACATAAATTGTCATACTATCTATAAAAAAAAATCAAATTTATTCAATGTCTTGTTGGATTTATAAATAAATCCTATATGAGAGAGTATGACTGTATGAGACAGGCTGATGTAAGGAGTCTATACGAAACAGACCAATGTAGGAGGATTTAGTTTTAGTTGCATCTCCAACAAGCCTTGCATGCACCAATCACTTTAGGAAATGTCTCAACATTATAGGACTACACATGTGGCTCTGCCAAAACCTAAAAACCACGACTTCAAGATATAGGATAGGTGCAAACTAAGCATATTCCTCCTAAAATCGAACACCACAAGTATTTCAGTTTCAGGTCTCATCTGGTGAGATGGATTTTGATTCCCATGCTCTAATGCCAACAAAGCCACCTTTGATAGCCATATGGTCAGCCATCTCTCTTCCCTTGCTTACCTTTTGTATTTATGGCATTCCATTATATTCACATTTCTGTATTTCTACATAATAAGATTGGTTTTAACACATCTTTGACATCAAGTTTAGAAATTTATTTGGGTTGAACTCAAAAGGCATTTTCTTAAGGATGGTGACAATATCAAAAGATGAACATGTGGTGGCCATGTTACTCTTGTCTCCAAAATATCTATAAAGACAAAACAATTAAGACCACAAATTTCATCAGCTTATTAATCTAACCATCTCAAACTACATGCTAGAAATTTCTTTTATATATGTGTTCTGTAAAAGTTATTTGACAAGTTAGCTTCATTTATTCTTCCAATATATTGCTTTTACAGTGAAAAATTAATGAAAGCATGATTCATAGGAACAAAAATATTTGTTGTAATTACACGCATTATGACATAGAGACATTGAAAACAAATTAAATAATGTTTGCAACATCAACCAAGAGAGAAACATGCACTATACATGATGAAAGTTACAGGGAGCTAGATTAAGATGATTGGGCAGGATTGGAGTTCCAACTGCTCAGGGTGATGTCAGAGTGTACTAGAGGAATCTACAATTAGATCAATAAAGAATATTGGACCCTTTAATGTGTTTTGAGAGGTCAATTCAACCAAAAAAAATAACTTTCAACATAAACTTTTCAATCTACACCAGTTGGTGCTATATCACATCCGTCAAAATTAGGACATGTTAATCTCTAAAAAATTTAACAGAAGCTATTAGCCACAGGGCTATTCTATTTAAAAAAAGAAGGCACAGAAATAATCTTAACTATGCTTACGGTACCAATTAGCAGAATGCCAAAAATCCTAAGAGAAGCACCCAAGCCCATTCCAATGTCTCCAAAATGTTTCAATCAATCCTATTATAAGTATATTTTGATCATTATCCAATTACAATTACACTAAGCATACACTTATTAAAAAATCTAGTATGGGAATCACCTAATCTAAGCAAGACCTACTGCTTGAGGACTGGAGTATCATGCATCTCAATCAACCAAACAAACCCCCATTTGGCTAATCAACCCTCACATTTTATATAGAAAACAAAGTCATAAGGATTAGCATTAGCAGACGAAGTAAGCACCAAAAACACACTTAAAGAGTTGACTAGAACTGAAATTGTTAAACAAAGTGCACCACTTTGACTGAATATTGCTTAGTTTGAAAATGATATTAACAAGTAAACCAGTGTTACTGACAAGTAAAGTAAGCACACAAAAACATAGAAACCCAGAAAACAAGCATTTCGGGTACACAAAAATCAGCCTCAAAAGAATAAATAAAGATTTAATCTTTAAGGTCCCAGAAAACCCAGATTCAGCACCAAACAAAACTAACAAAACCCACAAAAATTAAACTTCAAAATCTAACATATCAAGTCACAAAATTGCATTTATTTAATAGACACATTTATGCACACGCATGAATTGGAAAAAAATTATAAAAGCAATGTCTAGAATCCATAATGATATAAATAGAATTGCTGCTGAGTTTAAATATTATAAAATCAATAGGGATTGTTGTTCCATATCTCAAAAAATCAATAGGGAAAGATTCGATTACCTTCTCCAATCCCAAAAGCTATGTCCTAAAATCAACACCCTCTCTAATCCCAAAATCAATATCCTGCTAATCCTGAAAGAAGAAAAAATAATCCACAAAGTCACCAGGTAACATGAGAGAGAGATAGAGAGAAGAGTGGTGAGAGAGAGAGGATTAATGGGAGAGAGAGCTTACTAGTCTTTTTGGGAGAGGCTGAGAGGCGTGGGTTTGTACATGGGAGGAGAAAGAGAGAGTAATAGTGTTTTGTTTACACCAATAAACAATAAAAAAGAGTAAGACTTAGCTTAAGCAACAACATCTAACATACTTCACATAAACTGTATCTAATAAAAAATAAATAAATAAATAAAAAAGATACCTGAAAATTTTAGAACCCGTCTAAAAATTGGTCACCACCGCGCAAAAAGAAATCAAAAAAATTCACTACGTGCTTTTCACCGCTCAAAAGAAAAAACTGAATATCAACTTTTAGTTTACAAACTGTGTGCTTCACTGCTTTGATAGTTTGCTAGTGGTATTTGTATACACAACAAATCAATGAGATCCACACCTTTGTTTTTTAGTTTTTAATATAGAATGAATGAGAGCCACATAATTTTAATATTTTTTTAAGCTTTTAGTTTTTGTTTTACTTGCAACTCTGTACATTATACTACTTTGTTAAGTGTATATTGTACTACGTACTACTTCCCAAGAACTTTATAATATAATATATATATATATATATATATATATTACCACTACTACTTGATAATTATGATTTAGCTTAGATATTCACGGAATTTAGTTTTTTTTTTCTTCTTATGATAATTATGATTAGAAAAAAAAATAGTAGTTTTAATTAATTAAGTGAATAAATTTAAAAAGTACTTAATTTTTCTCTAACATTAATTCAATAATATATATATATATACACACACACATATAAATAAATAATAAACATTTTATTTTTAAGATTACAATTCAACATATGTGATGGTCTATTTTGAAGAAAAATAATTAAATCTAAATGAAAGTATCACTAAATGTTACGTTTTTACATTTTGCTATTTTTATTTTCTAAATATAAGATGTGAAAACCCACATAAATCTTTTGCAAATTTTTATCTACATATTATTAGAGATAAACTTATTATATTTTTATTTTTATAATTATAAAATAAATATGTATGACGTCACCGGTCGGACAAAAAAACTGGTAACCAGTCACTTTTTTGGTTCTTTGTTCGTATCAGTTTTTAAAACCACAGTTGGCACTATCATGGTTTTAAAAACTAGACTAGACTTGCTGATTCAATTAGGAACCGATCACTGATCCACTCCGGTTATAACTAAAAACCGAAAAATAGTAAAAACCCAGGATTAACTAGGAACCGGCCGATCACTGATCCACTCGGGTGTAATTTACCGTTTGATCTATAAACTCATCTTTTATGCGTTATTTTAAACTACAAAAACTTGAATTTAGACAATTGGTAAATGACATGCCTATTAATCTCTGCTCACCTTGAAATTCTGTAAGCATGAAAAATATATGAAGATAATGTAATCTAACGGTAGATTTATCAAATTTCACATCGAATTAAGAAATATAAGGCTGGGTTCAAGTTACACTTGATATAACTCTAAAAAATGTTACACCAACCAATAACTTATTATTGAATGTATATTTTGAAAATCCAACCGTTAGATTACATGTTGTATATGGTCTTAACATGCATGCCAATTTTCATGCCAATCGGATGTAATTTACCATTTGATCTTTAAACTCATTTTTTTATGTGTTATTTTAAACTATAAAAACTTGAATTTAAACAATTGATTGATGACATGACTATTAATCTTTGTTCACCTTGAAATTTTGTAAGCATAAAAAATATATGAAGATAATGCAATCTAATAGTAAATTTGTCAAAATTCACATTGAATTAAGAAATATAAGGTTGTGTTCAAATTACACCTGATGTAACTCTAAAAATATTACACCACCCAATAACTTATTATTGAATGCATATTTTGAAAATTGAACCATTGGATTACAAGATCTATATGTTCTTAACATGCATGCCAATTTTCATGCCAATCGGGTGTAATTTACAATTTCATCTTTGAACTCATCTTTTATACGTTATTTTAACTACAAAAACTTGAATTTACACAATTGAGTGATGACATGCCCATTAATCTTTGATCACCTTGAAATTTTGTAATCATGAAAAACATATGAAAATAATGTGATTCAACGGTAGATTTGTCAAAATTCACATCGAATTAAGAAATATAGGGTTGGGTTCAAGTCACACCTAATGTAACTCTAAAAAATGTTACACCACCCAATAACTTAATTTTGAATACATATTTTGAAAATCCAACCGTTGGATTACATGATATATACGTTCTTAACATGAATGTCAATTTTCATGTCAATCGGGTGTAATTTACCGTTTGATCTATAAACTCATCTTTTATACGTTATTTTAAACTACAAAAACTTGAATTAAGACAATTGATAAATGACATACCTATTAATCTTTGCTCACCTTGAAATTCTGTAAGCATGAAAAATATATGAAGATAATGTAATCTAACGGTAGATTTATCAAAATTCACATCAAATTAAGAAATATAGGGTTGGGTTCAAGTTACACTTGATGTAATTCTAAAAAATGTTACACCACCCAATAACTTATTATTGAATGCATATTTTGAAAATCCAACCGTTGCATTACATGTTGTATATGGTCTTAACATGCATGCCAACTTTCATGCCAATCGGATGTAGTTTACCATTTGATCTTTAAACTCATCTTTTATGCGTTATTTTAAACTATAAAAACTTGAATTTAAACAATTGATTGATGACATGACTATTAATCTTTGATCACCTTGAAAGTTTGTAAGCATGAAAACTATATGAAGATAATATAATCTAACGGTAAATTTTTCAAAATTCACGTTGAATTAAGAAATATAAGGCTGGGTTCAAGTTACACCTGATGTAACTCTAAAAAATGTTACACCACCCAATAACTTATTATTGAATACATATTTCGAAAAGCAAACCGTTGGATTACATGATATATATGCTCTTAACATGCATGCCAATTTTCATGCTAATCGGGTGTAATTTACCATTTGATCTTTAAACTCATCTTTTATACGTTATTTTAAACTACAAAAACTTGAATTTAGACAATTGATTGATGACGTGCCTAATAATCTTTGATTACCATGAAATTTTATAAGCATGAAAAATATATGAAGGCAATGTAATCCAACGGTAGATTTTTCAAAATTCACATCGAGTTAAGAAATATAAGGCTAGGTTCAAGTTACACCTGATGAAACTCTAACAAATGTTACATCACCCAATAACTTAATTTTGAATGCATATTTTGAAAATTCAACCGTTGGATTACATGATATATACGTTCTTAACATGCATGCAAATTTTCATGGCAATCGGGTGTAATTTACCATTTCATCTTTAAACTCATCTTTTATACGTTATTTTAAACTACAAAAACTTGAATTTAGACAATTGATTGATGACATGCTTAATAATCTTTGATCACCTTGAAATTTTGTAAGCATGAAAAATATATGAAGATAATGTAATCCAACGGTGGATTTGTCAAAATTCACATCGAATTAAGAAATATAAGGCTAGGTTCAAGTTACACCTGATGAAACTCTAAAAAATATTACACCACCCAATAACTTAATTTTGAATGCATATTTTGAAAATCCAACCGTTGGATTACATGATATATACTTTCTTAACATGCATGCCAATTTTCATGCCAATCGGGTGTAATTTATCATTTGATCTCTAAACTCATCTTTTATGCGTTATTTTAGACTACAAAAACTTGAATTTAGAAAATTGATTGATGACATACCTATTAATCTTTGATCACCTTGAAATTTTGTAAGCATGAAAAATATATGAAGATAATGTAATTCAACGGTAGATTTGTCAAAATTCACATCAAATTAAGAAATATAGAATTCAATTTACACCTGATGTAACTCTAAAAAATGTTATACCACCCAATAACTTATTATTAATTGCATATTTTGAACATGCAACCGTTGGATTACATGATATATATGTTCTTAACATGCATGCCAATTTTCATGCTAATCGGCTGTAATTTACCATTTGATCTTTAAACTCATCTTTTATGCGTTATTTTAAACTACAAAAACTTCAATTTAGACAATTGATTGATGACATGCTTATTAATCTTTTATCACCTTGAAATTTTGTAAACATGAAAAATAGATGAAGATAATGTAATCTAACGGTAGATTTTTCAAAGTTCATATCAAATTAAGAAATATAGGGCTGGGTTCAACTTACACCTAATGTAACTCTAAAAAATGTTACTCCATCCAATAACTTATTATTGAATTCATATTTTGAAAATCCAACCGTTGGATTACATGTTTTATATGGTCTTAACATGCATGCCAATTTTCATGCCAATCGGATGTAATTTATCCATTTACCCATTATTATCCATTTAACTAATTAAATCTAACCCAAACCTAACTCAACCAAATTATTATGGGTAAACCCCAACACACCCAATTACCCAATAATCAAAATTACCAAACTGCCCCTAAAACTTGCAAATAACAAAAGTAATCCTAAAATCCTCTAAAATTGTCGAAATGCACCCTAAACCTAAAAAATGACCGAAATACCTCTAAAATTACCAAAATACCCCTAAAACTTAAAACATTACCAAAATATCCTCAGAAACTAAAAAAAATACCAAAATACCCCATAAACCTAAACAATAACCGAAATACCCCTAGAACCTTCAAAATGATCAAAATACCCCCCGAAACATAAAAATGACAAAAATATGTCCTAAACCTAAGAAATGACCGAAATACTCCCCAAAACCTTAAAAATGACCAAAATACCCCTGAAACTTATAAAAAATACCAAAATGCCCCCTAAACATAAAAAATGACCAAAATAGCCAGAAATTATAAAAATGAGTATTTTGGTCGTTTAGGGGTATTTTAGTCATCATATAGGTTTTAGGGCCATTATTGAGGGTATTGCAATCATCTTTTAGGTTTAGAATGTATTTTTATCATCATATAGGTTTTAGGGCCATTTTTGTCATTTTATAGGTTTCAAGGGTATTTTTGTCATTTTTTAGGATTAGGGGTATTTTGGTAATTTTCAGGCATCAAGGCTATTTCGGTTATTTTTTAGGTTTAGGGGTTATTTTGGTAATTTTTTGTTTCGGGGGTATTTTGGCTAAATTTTAGGTTTTGAAGGTATTTTGGTTATTTTTTAGGTTTCATGTGTACTTTGGTCATTTCTTAGGATTTGGGGGTTTCGGTCATTTATTAGGTTTAGGGGATATTTTGGTAATTTTTAGTGGTTTTTGAGCATATTTGGTGATTTTGGGGGTATTTTGGTCATTTTTGAGGTTATTTCATGGGTATTTTGCTCATTTTAGAGATTTTGGGATATTTTGGTCATTTTAGTGGGTTTTTAGCATAATTGGTGATTTTAGAGATTGTAGGAGTATTTTGGTCATTTTAAAGGTTTCATGGGTATTTTGCTTATTTTAGATATTTTGAGGATATATTGGTCATTTTAGTGGTTTTTGAGCATATTTGGTGATTTTATAAAAATCGGCTTTGGGTAGGGTATGGATATCTATGGATAAACAAACCGGGTAACAATTGGGTATGGATACTAATTGGGTAAGGTAATTGGATATCCATGGATAAATTAATTGGGTCGGGTATGCCCATGGCCATCTTTAATTATTTGTATACAATAGGTGACAAACACTTATTTCGTCACCAAAAACACCTCCATCTTAATATTGGATGATGAATTTGGAATTTCATCACCTCCGGTTAGTCTTTGGTTAAACAATAGGTGACGAAAATTTATTTCGTCACCAAAAACACCTACATCCTAATATTGGGTGACGAATTTAGAATTTCGTCACCTCTGGTAAGTCTTTGGTGACGTGAATATTTCGTCACCCTAGGTTTGCCTTTTTTTCATGACCTATAGTGACGAAATAAATATTTCGTCACCAATTTGTACATCTTTGGTGACGAAATATTGATTTCGTCACCAATTTTAAAATTTTTATAATATTTGGTGACGAATTCTTCTTTTCCTCACTAAATGTTATCATTTGGTGACGAAATTGTTTATCCTCACTAGATTTCGTCACCATAGCCCACTTTTGTTGTAGTGGATGTCTTCTTTAGCTCTCTGTGAGTGGTGGTAGCTGAGATTATACTGTTCAGGAGTCTTCTCCACATTAATGCGGCTAGAAAAGTTGTTGCAATGCATTTAATGTGGTGGTTGCAGCTTGTCTTCTAGATATTTTTCCGTTCCTATCATCTCCACACGTGCCTGAAGCTTGCCTTTATCATCAAAGTCATTAGAAAGGTTACTTGAATCTCCCAGGTGTCCACCCGGCCAAGGCTCTTTGTATTCGAGGATAATGGTCTCTTCGGACCATTAATGATCTCTTCGGACTACCCCCTCGTTCGCCTCCAGGTACATTTCTTAAGCATAGACTCCTTCTTGAACACTTCCCTCTTTTCAGGCATACAGTGGTCTTCAAATAGGGACCTAGGCCCAATATATTAGGTCAGGCTTTCACCCCCCACAGACATTATTATTATTATTATTATTGTACGGATAATGGCCCAAAATTATATATTGGGCCTTGGGCCTTGGCCGAGGACGTTGGTTGGTCCGAGGACGAATAAATAGTAGTGAGGGTGTTAAGCTTAGAGTCCTATGAGTATGTTGCAAATGGAAAGGTTGGGGGAGGTGGTCCGAGGAGTAGTATCTCCTCGGATAAACAAAGCACAGATCAAATGTATATAATATCGTTCAAAGTGGCCTTTCAGGAAATTCCACTTATAGGGACATGAATTATGAACGTACAGGAGGGATGGAAGCTTAGAAATATCTAAGAGAAAGCTGTTACCACCGCATTGAATGCTCTATAGCTAACTTTCTGGCCACATTAATGATGAAGTGATCTCTGAATAGTGTTTTTCAACCTTACAGCTACCCCTAAAGATTTCAGGAAGGTGCTGATGGGACAAGTATAAACACCAACCCTCTGGCCTGCACGTGGAGGGTAGAGATGAAAGAGGAAGATAGTATAAAAGAAGAAGGAGACAATGAGAGTGGAGATGGAGAAAAACACTGTAGTATCAAGAACTGACTTTGTAATCAAACTTGAGAGAAATATATAAGATCCAGTCTCCTCAGACTTTGCCGAGGACAATTTTTCTTTAGTTTAAACTTGTTTATCTTCTTTCTTTTGTCATTAAGATCAACCTTATTTGTTATCTGATTCACTAAAACCCAGTTTTCCGACCCACTCTTTACAAATTCATTATTTTTGGGCTTTTTGGGCCTAAGTCCATCCACATTTGGGCTAGGGACTCAAATCTAGTTCTTAAAATTGGCGCCGTCTGTGAGAAATTACTGGTGTTACAGTGAGTCCAACGTTTAACGATGGTACATTCAGGTTCAAACCTGGCAGAATCCATGGGGTCTCAACGTTAAGATCACTTCCGTGATCTTGAACAAAGGAGGGATCGGGAGGGGAGTGTACATACTACCCATACTAATAGGAGCCACTCTTGGGGTGGTAGCCACCTTTCTCATGAGAAAAATACTAGAGCCATGCAGTTGGAGATTGATCACTTGAAGAGAAGGTTACGCCACGAATGGAGAAAGCGAGCTCCTTCTAATTCTGATTTCTCTTCTGACGATAAAAAGGATGGTAACTATCCCCTCATAGTGAATCTTTCTCGTATGATGAAGACTACCATCATGAGCGCAAAAATAGAAACTCATCTTCGAGAGGCCTAGGAAATGATGCTAGGAGTAGAGCACTCAACTGAATTTGTAGATCACCTTTCACGCGTAGAATTGACGGAGGAAGACTTCCTCGATGGTTCACTCAGCCCACGTTCATCATGTATAATGGTCTAAGGAACCCTGTAAAGCACGTTAGCCACTTCAATCAAAGAATGGTTGTGCACTCTAAAAACGAGGCCCTGATGTGCAAGGTATTCCCATCCAGCTTAGGGCCTATGGCGATGAAGTGGTTTGATGGCCTGAGTCCAGGTTCCATTGATTCCTTTAAGGAACTCATTCAGGCGTTTGGATCCCGCTTTATTACGTGTAGCAGGGTTCCTCGGCCTTTAGATTCCTTATTGTCTTTGTCCATAAGAGAAGGAGAGACCCTGAAAATATATTCGGACAGATACTGGGAGATGTTCAATGAGATAGATGGTGACTTTGACGACGTAGCCATCAACACTTTTAAGGTCGGCCTACCTACCGAGCATGGCTTAAGGAAGTCTTTGACTGGGAAACCTGTTACCTGTGTATGCCAGCTCATGGATCGAATTGATAAGTATAAGAGGGTTGAGGAGAACCAACAGCATGGCAAGGGGAAGGGTAAGGTCATCTCTCAGGAGATGAGGGATTTCAGGTCGGACCGATACAACAATAACATACCCTGGAGGGATTTGGCTAGGCAATTTGGGCCTACAGCTCCTCAAGCGGTAAACACTGTGTTTCGAGAACCGGTGCATCAAGTTTTGGAGAAGATCAAGAACGAGTCATACTTCAAATGGCTGAACAAGATGAATAGAGACCCCTTGAAGCTCAATCAGAGCCTTCATTGCCAATACCACTAGGAGTGGGGGCATAATACTGAGGATTTCAGAACTCTGTGGAACCATCTGGAGCAACTGGTTAGAGAATGAAGGTTACAACAGTTTTTGTATCGGCCTAACAGGCAAGGAAGTCAAGCGAGGTCAAGGACTCAAAGGAGTGCTTCTTCAAGGCCCCCTGTTGGGCACAATTAATGTCATCTTTGCTGCACCAGGGAGAACTGGTTCTCAGCCTTCTAGGGTAATGTTTGTCGTTCGGATAGTAGCCGAGGACTCTAATCCTGAGCCGAAGAGAGCTAGATTGGAGATTCGATCGGCGTTGAGTTTTTCGGATGAGGATAAGATGGGAACCATCCAGCCATATGATGATGCCTTGGTAGTAACCCTTAGAATAGGGGGTATGATGTGAAGAGGGTGATGGTAGACCAGGGCAGTAGTGTAGAGATTATGTACCCTGACTTATACAGATAGCTGAACTTCCTGAGGACCTGACAGCCTATGATTCACTTTTGGTAAGTTTTGATGGAAAGATTGTCATTCCAAAGGGTCAGATTAGACTACCCGTGCAAGTGGGTTCAGAAGTGGTTGAAGTGGAATTCATTGTAGTAGATGCATACTCTCCCTACACGGCCATTGTGGCCAAACCCTGGCTGCATGCTCTAGAGGCCGTTTCTTCAACTTTGCATCAGAAAGTGAAGTATCCATCAGGGGACCAGATTGAGGAGCTGGTAGGGAGTCAGTCCAGGGCTTGGCAATGCCTCATGTCTGCAATTTTGCATCAGCCTACAGCTGAGTCCTTGGCCTCTACTAAGGGGGGTTTATAGCAGTCAAAGTCTCCGGTATTACCTGTAGATGGGCTAGTCGAGAATGCGAAATGTGAGGATTTAGAGAAATTTGCTGTAGGTGATGACCCAGAGAAGTTTTTTCAGGTTGGGGTTCATCTACCGCCTCAAGAGAAGGAAGAGGTAGTAGAGTTTCTCAAAAGGAACGTTGATGTGTTCGCTTGGAATGCCTACGAAGCTCCGGAGGTGGATCCAAGCTTTATCTGCCATTATTTGAACGTCAATCCATTTGTCATCCCCAGAAAGCAACCACCTCGACGGTAGGAATGGCAACGGGTCGGGTTCGGGCCGGGTTTTTCCATACCCGGACTCGACCCACGGGGCAAGACCCGTGGCCCAGACCCTGCCCGTTTAGGGTACCGGGTTTTTTTCCGGGGCTCGGACCCGCCCCAATCGGGCCCCGTTTAGGAATTGGGCCCAATTCGTGGCCCAACCGGAAAAAAAAAAAAAAAAAAAAAAAAAAAAAAAAAAAAAAAAAAAAAAAAAAAAAAAAAAAAAAAAAAACCAGGTTTTAATTCAAGCCCATATTTTGCCCAGATTTAAGATAGCAGCAACAGCCATAACAACACTAACATTAGCCCAATAAGAATTAAATTTAGCAAGCATGCTTTCTGCCATCGTACTTATCATCTCACTTGAAGACAAACTTCATTCATTCAATGCAATTTTCAACTCATACACCAAAGAAAAATACATATTAGTTGTGGGGTACTTACGACCAGAGAAAAACTCAGTCACACTATGAAACAACTCCAACCTCCCACAAATATCTTTGGCTACCTCCCAATCATGATCATATGGCAAACAAGTATAAGATGTTTCACGTTTAGCCAAACGCGAGAAAACATCTTTATAAATTAATGCAGTAGAAAACATTAAGTAAGTTGAATTCCAACGGGTTTTACAATCTAAGACTAACTCTTTGGTGCATTGAACATACAATTGACATGCATTTTCTTCAAATTTTTGCCTCTTTTTTGGTGATCCAATCCAATAAATTACACTATCACGAATCCTTTCAATACCATCACCAATAAGAGACAACCCATCTTGAACAATCAAATTCAAAATATGTGCAGCACACCTCATATGTAACATAAACCCACCCAACATAAGAGAACTACTATCAAGCTTATTCAAGAGAAGTCTTATCATGGCATCATTAGTATTACAATTATCTACGGTTATTGTGGACAACTTCCTATCAATGTTCCACTCTAAAAAACAATCAATAAGGACTTCAGCAAGGACATCTTTCGTGTGTGGAGAAGGAACATAAACAAACCTAGAAAAATAATAGGAATAATTATAACATAACTAAATAAACATTCAATTTAACATAACTCAATAAACATTTTAAATGTAAAGTCTTTAACATTCAATTTATAGATAAAAAAATTACCTTAAAACCCGACTTTGCAACGTCCAAGTATGGTCAATAAAATGTGCGGTAATGAACATAAACCCTCTCTTTTTGTTACTTGAAGTCCACATATCAGTTGTAATTGCCATCCTACTTCCATTCTTGTCCGTGATCTTCAAAGCTTTCTCCCTCTCATTATCATAGATTTTAAGAATCTCACTCTTCAAAGTATTTCTTGTGACAAGTTTAAACATAGGTTGAAGATCAGTCACAAATTCTCTAAACCCAATGTGATCAACCATTGAAAGGGGATATTCATGTAGGATGACCATACGAGCAAGCTTATTCCTCATTCTGGCTTGATCAAATTGGTAAGTATTTAAACTCGTAGTTCCATCCACCTTATTTTGTTGTTTAATTAAAACTTGTTGTCGTATATCTTTATACTTCATCCGTGGACATCTTGCCAAATGATTACGCAAATGGGTTGTACCTTGGGTAGAATCACCCAAGTAAAGTTTGTCACAATGATGGCATTGGGCTTTAACTTTTCCTTCAACTTTCTTCCTTGTAAAATGAGCCCAAACATCTGAGGTAGTTTTTCTTTTTTTACTTGTATCCAAGTCCTCATTTGTAGGCTCTTGCTTTCTCTCTTCCTCTGTCCCTAGACTCCCTTGACTCCCTTCTTGTTCCTCTACCTCTAAGTCCACCATCGGGGATTTTAGACTCCTAATTGGTTCGGAAGTTTGGGAGTTAGAATCAAAAAAAATTATCACAAATTTATTATTACACATACTCATTAATTAATAAACACAAATTCATAATTACACATATTCACAAATTAAACATGATTAACAACAAATTCAAACACTTACTCGTTGTTTAATGGGCATAAAGGTGATGGTGATCCAGAGGGTGAGCTGTCAGGTGACAATGGCGAAGGTGATCGTGAAAATGGCGAAGGAGACCGTATAGTTGGCAAGGGACAACGTCCGGTTCTTAAGGGAGAGCCGCTTGGCAAGGAAGAACCAGATTTGTTTGTGTCTGTGTTTGTGTCTTCCATCTTCGTTTTAGGCTCTGCATTCTCAACAAACACAAAATCACAATAAGAAAACAAGAAATGCAAGTTAACAGAGTTAATTTGAAAATAAATTTCAAACAGAGTTAATTTATGATTAACATCAAATCCAAATCAATGTGAATCAAATTAATAGAGTAAAAATTCAGCCTTACACCAATAGTACACAATGATAGAATGGAGTTACAATTAACTCAACCAATAAACATAAAATCAAACCCTGTTTAACCATTTATATAATTAATAAAAATTCATCATAAAATGTATGTCATATTTTGATGGGATTATTATTTTAAATCATACCATTGTAATTTACATTACTTGCCATTTGGATTCTGGTCCGACTATCCAAGGTTCAAAAGTTGTTAAAATACTACCAAAGCAGTTATCCCCATTCCTAATGCCTTTTTACAACAAATATGTGTGTGTGTGTGTGTGTGAGTGGGTGCATGGGCGTTGGGGGGCTCTCCAAACAAACAAATGAACAAAAGAAAGAAAAAAATGACAAACTTTCAGTGATAAATAACTAATTTTTTATATTTGGCAATCACTGGTTATCACCAACTGAACCCTCACAACATCACTTTATAGCCCAAAAAAATTGCAGAAAATTTAAGCTTGTTTTGAGTTTTCCTCCTTATATTTCAAAAGTAGGGGTTGGGAAACAATATAGCGTAGCATAGTGCACACAATTTTCAGTCCAAAGAAGAACAAACACTAGTTGACAAGCAAAGTCGAATTACTTGTAGAATGGAAAAAAAATTATTTCTTCTTTTGAGAATGTAACCAATAGTGCAGAAGGTCACTTTCAATAGCTATCCAACGTTTGCTTGTGAATTTTATATGATACACACAGAACAGTAGGTATCAGCCAACATGTGAAACAGAAACTTCTTTGCTCTTTATCCCATGCTTAATACACTGATTAATCTTTCTGCATTTTACTTTATTCAGAAAGGTAACAAATTTCTTTTGAAAACCCCAACTCATTACCTAGTGATACTATCCATCTGATGCAAACAAATCATCTATACAACTACACCCAGAAAAAATTAATATATTTCCAAAATTAATATAAAACTCAATAATCAATTTCCATTCTCACACACACACACACAGATATACACAGTTAATAGAAAAGAATAGTTACCTGGTTAACAACTTAACAGGAAAAAAAAAAAAACTGAAACAAGAACTGAGGGAGTGTTCATCACGGAGTGAGATTAGTACCTGAAGGCTGAAGCTGATCAAGGACTGAGGGAGGCGGACTGAGCAGCTTGAGCTGAGGGAGAGGGAGGGTCGGACTGAGGCGTGAGGGAGGGAGGAGTGTGGGAGTGAGCTGAAATGAGGGAGAGGGACTGTGGTGCACAGACTGAGTGAGCTTAAATGAGTGGGCTGCTGTGTTGAAGAGTGAAGAAGAAATGAGGAATTAGTTAGGGTTAGATTATAGGTATATATATATATATATTAGGGTATTTTGGTAATTTAGGGGTACCGGGTTTTTACCGGGCCGGGTTTCGGGTTGAGTCTCGGGTTTTTTAATAAAACCTGGACCCGACCTGGACCCACTTCGTTTTTTTTAAAAAAAACCCATACCTGATCCTATTTCTAATCGAACCGGGTAAAATCCAGCCCATTAGGGTCGGGCCGAGCCGGGTACCCGCGGGTCGGGCAAAAATTGCCATCCCTACTCGGCGCTCATCCAAGGATCATTCTGATGCTATCAAAGCCAAGGTGGTGAAGCTTAAGCAGGCTAGGGCTATTAAAAAAGTGTTCTACCTTGAATGGTTGGCCAATACTGTAGTTGTGAAGAAGAAAAATGGAAAATGGCAGGTATGTGTGGACTTCACTGATCTGAACAAGGTCTTCCCAAAAGACCCTTTCTCCATGCCTCGAATAGACCAGCTAGTGGATGCCACCGTAGGTCATTCTCGGATGAACTTTTTGGATGCTTTTCAAGGCTACCACCAGATACCTTTGGCTTTGGACAATCAAGAGATGACAACCTTTGTTACTCCTATTGGGAATTACCATTACAAGGTGATGCCCTTTGGTTTAAAGAATGCAGTGGCTACCAACCAGATGATGACCAGGATGTTTAAGCCACAGTTGGGGAAAAACATTGAGGTCTATATATATGACATGGTGGTTAAGAGTAAGTTGGAATCTGAGCACATTAATGACCTCGGGAATATCTTTGAGATCTTGAGGAGACACAAGCTGTGACTTAATGCTTCCAAGTGTTCTTTTGGTGTCGGATCAGGGAAGTTCTTGGGTTACATGGTCACACACCGTGGAATTGAAGTCAACCCTTACCAGATTAAGGCAATCAACAATCTGTAACCACCTCGGAATCCCAAAGAGGTCCAGAAGCTAATAAGGATGACCGCTGCTCTAAACCGATTCATTTCTCGGTCAGCAAACAGGTGTAGGACTTTCTTTCAGTTATTGAACAAATGGAAGGGATTTGAATGGATCAAGAAGTGTGTCCTGGTTTTCTAGTAATTGAAAGAGCATCTTTCTCAGCCACCCATTATGTCCAGGCCCGAGGTGGATGAAGTTTTTTTTTGCCTACATTATAGTGGCCTCCCATGCAGTGAGATTGGTGCTGATACAGGTTGATGGTGGTGTGCAGAGGCCAGTTTATTATGTGAGCAAGTCACTACATGAGGTCGAGGTCCATTACTTACCACTGGAAAAGACCATTCTGGCAGTGGTGCATGCTACACGTAAGCTCCCCCACTATTTCCAATCACACACAATTGTTGTCCTAACCCAGCTCCCACTCAGATCTTTACTTCAGAGCGCTGACTACACAGGGAGAATTGCAAAGTGGGGTACGATCCTAAGGGCTTTTGATATCAAGTATATGTCTCGCACCTCTGTCAAGGGTCAGGTCCTTGCCGACCTGGTAGCCAAATTTGCTGAAACCCCATTAGAAGAAAAAATAGAGGAACAAAACATGGATGAAAAATCGGTTGGTGCAATCTCCCTATAAGAACCTTTGTCCTAGATGGTCCACGTTGATGGTGCAACAAATCATAGAGGATCTGGAGTGGGGCTAGTTCTGGTATCCCCAGATAGGATTACAATTGAGAAATCCTTGAGATTGGGCTTCTTAGCCCCAAACAATGAAGCTGAATATGAAGCTTTGCTGGTAGGGATGACCATGGTTCAGAAAATAGGTGGAAAAGCAGTAGAGGTATTCTCTGATTCAAGGCTGGTTGTGGGCCAAGTTCAAGGAAAGTTGGAAGCCAGAGATCCCAGAATGTAGGAATATTTGAGCCAGGTTAGACATTTACAGTCTAGAGTTGAGTCTTTTAATTTATCACAAGTCTCTAGAAGTAGAAATACACATGTGGACTCTCTTGCCACACTGGCAACCTCCTCGGCACAAAGTTTACCTCGGGTGATCCTTATGGAGGACTTATGTAAACCTACTGAGGTAAGAGGAAATGTGGTTCATGTTCATCAAATAAGGATGGGTCCTAGTTGGATGGACTCTATTGTACTATTCCTTAAGGAAGATGTCTTGCATGAGAATAAGTCCAAGGTTGACAAGGTACAGAGTAAGGCTCCTCGGTTTTAGCTGTTCGAGGACCAAAAGTTGTATAAGATATCATTTTTTGGCCCATATCTGCTATGCATATACCCTAGAGCAGTTGAACTACTCTTTGGAAGAATTACATGAAGAAATTTGTGGAAGCCACACGGGGGGCAAATCTTTGTTTCACAGGGCCCTTACATAAGGCTATTGGTGGCCAAATATGCAAAAAGAAGCATAAGAATATGTGAAGAAGTGTGGCCAATACTAAAGATTTGCACCAAATATTCATCAACCCGGAAGAGTCCTTAGTCCACTGTCCTGCCCTTGGCCTTTTGCTCAATGGGAATTGGACATTGTAGGTCCCTTCCCTAAAGCGGCAAGGAATAAGAGATATCTGTTGGTCGGCACGGATTACTTCACCAAGTGGGTTGAAGTTGAACCATTGGCAAATATCAGGGATGTAGATGCCAAAAAATTTGTTTGGAAGAATATTGTCACTCGGTTTGAAATCCTTCGTACCCTCATCTCGAACAACGGATTGCAATTTGATAGCAAGGCCTTCAGGAGGTATTGTTGTGACCTGGGCATAACAAATAGATATTCCATCCTATCATATCCACTAGGGAAAGGATAGGCTGAAACTATTAACAAGGTCATAATGGGAGGTCTTAAAAAGAGGCTGGACGACGCAAAGGGAAAATGGGTAGAAGAACTGCCACACGTCTTTTGGACATACCGTACTACGCCCCGTAGATCCACTAGAAAGACGCCCTTTTCAATGACTTATGCGGCTGAGGCTGTTATTCCTCTAGAGACTGAATTCCCCACGTTGAGAACAAGTTTCTTCACTCCGAGCAATAATGATGGGCTACTGGAGAAAAGTTTAGACTTAATTGAAAAACGAAGAGAAAATGTCATGATCCAATTGGCCTATTACCAACATAAGCTCAAGTAAGGGTATGATGCCAGCGTGAAGCTGAGACCATTGGCACTTGGTGACTTGGTATTAAAAAGGGTTTTGGGTACTGCAAAGAACACAGCATGGGGAAAGTTAGGGTCCAACTGGGAAGGACCATATCGTATCACATCAGTGGTGGGAATAGGTGCATATTATCTTGAAGATCTAGAGGAAAAGGCTGTACCATGCCCTTGGAATGTAAATAACTTGAGAATGTATTATTATTAATAAAAGCTTTCTTCACCATATTTGGGTTTGTTATATTGCGTGTCATGCGTTCTACTATCTATCTAAGTATCAAACAGAACCTTAGTCATGCCTGACTCCTCAAACGACATACCTTGGGTAAATTGATATCTTTTAATCATTGTTCCAAGTATTAAACAGAAGCTTAGCTATGCCTGTCTTCTTGGACCACATGCTTTGGATAAATTAATACTCCTTGATAGAACCTTGGTCATGCTTGGCTCCTCGGACCACATACCTTGAGTAAATTGATATTTTTTAATCATTGTTCCAAGTATTAAACAAAACCTTAACTATGCCTGGCTCCTTAAACAACATGCTTTGGGTAAATTAATACTCCCAGACATCTATCTAAGTATCAAACAAAACCTTGGTCATGTCTGGATCCTCAGACCACATACCTTGTGTAAATTGATATCTTTTAATCATTGTTCTAAGTATTAAACAGAACCTTAGCTATGCTTGGCTCCTCGAACCACATGCTTTGGGTAAATTAATACTCCTAGACATCTATCTAAGTATCAAACAGAACCTTGATCATGCTTGGCTCCTCGGACCACATACCTTGGGTAAATTAATATCTTTTAATCATTGTTCCAAGTATTAAACAAAACTTTAGCTATGCTTGGCTCCTCAGACCACATGCTTTGGGTAAATTAATATTCCCTGACATCTATCTAAGTGTCAAACAGAACTTTGGTCATGTCTGGCTCCTCGGACCACATACCTTGGGTAAATTGATATCTTTTAATCATTGTTCCAAGTATTAAACAGAACCTTAGCTATGCCTGGCTCCTCGGACCACATGCTTTGGGTAAATTAATACTTCCTGACATCTATCTAATTATCAAACAGAATCTTGGTCATGCCTAGTTTTTCGGACCACATGCTTTGAGTAAATTAGCACTTTCTATTTATTTTTCTAAGTGTCAAAATAGATCCTAGGTTATACCTAACTTCTCGGATCAGGGGCTTTAAGTAAGTTAATGTTCTTGGATATTTATAAAAGTGTTGAGCAGAATAAGGGTTGTCTGCCCTGTTTATTTTTTACAAGATATATTGTTCATCTCCATAAGATTCAACTTTCCTTGTAGAAGGCCCAACTCCTAATACAACAATCTTATCAATCCCAAGTCTCATTAAGGGGCAGAACAGTGGCAACACCAATAAGAGAATAAAGGTTACAAGGAAAAAGAAAGATTCAAGAAACGAAAGGTAAAGTCTTTTCATTGAACAAGAGAAGGGTATGCTACAAATAGTGGTAAAATACCACAACAACGCAAAAAAAAAGAAATACAAAAAAATCCTATAACTATGCCTTTGCTTTGTGAGGGTCCTCCTTGGAATTAGCTGCCTTAAGTTGGGTATCCCTAGCCTTGGACTTAGATTCTGCATCCTTAGCCTTGGAAACCATATCCTTGATCGTGAGAGCATCCTTGGAGTGATTGGTCTTTATCGGTGGCTGGGCCTTCTTACCTTTACCAGCCCCTACTGAAACTTCAGTATCAGGAGAAGGGGCTTGGATGGTAGAGAGTTGCTCATGAGGAGGAAGAGGATCAGCAACAGGAGAAGGAAGCATTGCTGGAACTTATCGGATGTCCTCCGGGAAGAAAATGTTCTCAGCTTTCCTCAGCTCGGAGTCAGCAGGGACTCCTGCCCTGTTAAGTGTAGTAGTCCCTACACACCCCTTCCACCTTTTCAGCCAACTGCATCTCCGTGTCCTTCACCCTGCGTTCGTAGGATGTCGCCTCCGTGGCCTCATAAGCTTCCCTGGCCACCCGAGCTACATCCTTAGCTTTCTGCAGCTCAGCCTTAAGATCCAGGACCAGCTGTCTCTAGGTGGCCAGCTTTATCTCGGTCAGGTGAATCTGTTTGCGCTGGTCCTCGGCCTGGGTCTCCGCGCTCTTCAAACTAGCCTCAGCACTCAGACGTGCCCTTTCCGCAGCGGTCAGCTTCTTGGCCAACTCCGTTTGCTCTTGCTTGAGGGCTCCTAGGGACTTCTCAGTCTCAGTGTGGGAGTGGGCCTCAACCCTAGCCTCATTACGGGCGTCCTGGACCTACTTCTCAGTCACAAAAACTTGCTGGGTAACCTGCATAAAAATAACGAAGGAATCCCATATGTAAAAAAAAGAAAGAGAAAGAATGAAAGCGCAGCTAAGCATTTAATTCAAAGATGTGTTTGATAACTTACCATGGGAAGGTCCCGCTTCAGGGACAGGAAGAGGTCAGGCCGCTTCATATGCCAAAGAGCCTCATGTCTCTGGGAAGAAGAAGAGGCTACTCTAGGGCTTCAACAACGTAGGCTGAATGCCCTCTCTGGAAATCCCGGACTGAAGCGTCCTAGGGGATGGTAGCGCCATCCAACTCCAGCCGACGAGCCCAAGTGCACTGCTAACGGTGCACCTCAGCCCTAGTGGGGTCCTCCCTACTTTCCACAGAAGAGGCCTATTTATCTTTAGCAGTTTTCTGCTGCTTCGGGCCCTTTGGGGGGACAATCTCCCCCTCCTCAATGTCCTTTCCCTTCCTCTTCTTCTTTTACAAGTTAGGATTAGGGAGCAAGCCGAGAGAAGAGGGAAGAGAGGGAAGGAGAGGATTGGGAGAAAGCTGAGTCTGTGGGGCATCCTTGGATGATGACCCCTTATTTCTCCCAGCTACTAGATCTTTAAGGTCTCTCCTCGAGTTTAAGGCCATTTCTTCCTCTTTCTAAAAGCTGGTATCAACCTAGGTAACTACAAGTCTAGGAGAATGGGTCGCAGAAAATTTGTCAAATTCAACTTCAGAATCCGAGAGCTCCACAGGCCTTTCTGGCGCCTCTTCTTCTTCTTCGAAGTGAAATTGGTCAACTCGGCCTCAAGGGAGAGACGCAAGGAGGCTGTTTCCTCCATCGAAACAGCTACTTCTCGGGGAGAACATTGAAGAGGTAGTTCAACTGGTGGAAGGTCTCTTCGGGCCAAAAAACCAGGCACAGAAACGTCTATATGAGCTAGTCTAGGATCACTGGCTCTTATTGCTTGACCCGCGTCCTGGAATATGGTTGACAGAGGCTTGAAATCGAGTATTAAGTGCACGGCTCGCAGCTGCCTGTCTTCACTTATAAATATCACTAACCTCAGCAACCTGTTGAGACCCTGAACGTTGACCAAGTTGAGTCTCGGAGCAGAATGCCTCTTATCTGCAAAACATCCGAGGAGGAAATCAGGGTTAGACCAACAAGACTCACCATCAAAGGCAAACAAAATGTTAAGGGGGAAAGGTAATAAAACTAAAAGGGCTAAATCCTATGCTGAGGGACCTAATCCTAGGGTACCCTACCTGGTTCTTCCTCCCGAGTTGGGCAGTGAAGACCATTCTCCCACTCCCCGGACGCGATCAAGTAATCATCCTTCATGCCCTTATTGGACTTAGGAAGACATGATACCATTTTAACAATGTTGGACCGAGACTTGAGGTAAAATCCCACATCGGCAAGGGAATGACATTCGTACATGTGAACGACGTCGTGCCATGTGAGCCTTAAGTTCATCTGCTCATTGATCATCTACACTCCCTAAGACTCTAAACAGGTTGGGAGCGCACTGGTGGGGGCACAGTCTGTGGTTGATTAGGTAGTCCCGAGTCACCCTACTCATGGGAAGTGTGATTCCTCCCTTTATGAAGGCGATCATAAGAATGACAACTTCACCTTCTTTTCTATTTGTAAGTATTTGGTCTAGGGCACAATACTGAAGGGCTACTCCCTGCGGAATGTGGTACCTAGCCCTGAAGCCCTTCATACCGGCCGGAGAATCTACGAGGTGCTTGAACTTACCCATTTAAGCGAGCTAAAGGGATGCGAAAGAAATTTTCAAAGAAAGAAAACAAAGAATAGAAGGCTGAGGAGAAAAAAGCTTAAAGAGGTAGAAACTTACGAGAATAAGCACGTGTATTGATCCTTAAACCTTTAAAAGATTCAAAGATTTTTTAAGAAAAGGACTTGGGAAATTTGGGAACTTAGAAAGCCTTAAGGGTATGAGTGTTTGGGATCTCTAGAGAACTTGAGGACTTGTGAAATGAGGAAAAATGATTTCCCCAGGTGCCTTATATAGGAGGTGGAATTGAGTGGGAGTTATCTTGCTCAAAATTCAAGGAGAAATGTTAACCGTAGGATTTGCGTCTCACCGTTGGATGCAGGGAACAAAACGCTGCCTAGAGTAATTAATGTCGCATTGTGGGCTTCGAAGCGTCAGTAACAGTTATGGGGTGCGCAAAACAGTACTCCCACATATGTAAACCAAGGAAATGAATGGTCTTAACTCTTTAAAATCAAAACCCCACTTTTTCTCCTCGAATAAGAGGGAAAAACCGGAGTTTTGAGGGGTTATTGTAGGGATAAGGGCCCAAAATTATATATTGGGCCTTGGGCCTTAGCCGAGGATGAATAAACAGTAGTGAGGGTGTTAACCTTAGAGTCTCATGATAGGGACGTGGGACGTGAATTATGAACGTACAGGAGGGATGGAAGCTCAGAAATATCTAAGAGAAAGCTGCTACCACCGCATTGAATGCTCTATAGCTAACTCTTTGGCCGCATTAATGAGAAAGTGATCTCTGAACAGTGTTTTTCAGCCTTATAGCTACCCCCAAAGACTTCAGGAAGGTGCTGATGGGACAAGTATCAACACTAACCCACTGGCCTGCACGTGGAATGTAGAGATGAAAGGGGAAGATAGTATAAAAGAAGAAGGAGGCAATAAGAGTGGAGATGGAGAAACTAAGAGAAAAACACTGTTGTATCAAGAACTGACTTTGTAATCAAACTTGAGAGAAATATATAGGATCCAGTCTCCTCGGACTTTGCCGAAGACAATTTTTCTTTAGTTTAAACTTGTTTATCTTCTTTCTTTTGTCATCAAGATCAACCTTATTTGTTGTCTGATTCACTAAAACCCAGTTTTCCAACCCACTCTCTACAAATTCATTGTTTTGGGCCTAAGTTCATCCACCTTTGGGCTAGGGACTCAAATTTGGTTCTTACAATTATTATTAATTTTTTTAATTAAAAAACATAAATTTTTAAACATTGTTTTGTATAACACTATTCAAATATATATTTAACATCATTTAGATATAATGGCTTTAAGGAAACAATTGAGACTTTTACATTACTGCATACAAATGAATTAAAAGATAAATAGTTGAGGTATTCTATAATGAGTAAAGATTTTTAGATATAAAAAAAAAAGTACATGCCAAGATAACCTGGTTACAATAGAGTTAAAAACATATATTTAATGTTATAGACATGTATGAGAAATATTCATAAGTGTGACAAAAGTGAAGCCAAAGTATATCAATGAAATTAGCATAAATTATGGATGCTTAAATTTTTTTTTTTTTTTTTTTTTTTTAACAATTCATGTCCAAAATAAAATGATTTTTCAAAATAAATTATGATATTTCCTAGAGTGCGTGTTTTTTAACAATGACATGATATTTGTAAAAGACATTATGTATAAATAAGTAAACAATCAAACTTTAATGTATATTCTCAAATTGAAATAGAGTGCCAACCACAATTGATATTAAATTATAAAATTAGTTTTCAAGATTGTAAAATTCTTATATGTTTTATTCTTTGTCAAATTAGATATGTAATAAGGCATTTGTAATTTTGTTTTAAGTTTTGAGATGTTGATATTGTATAGAAATGAAACTTGTGTATTTGTTTTACTTATCATTTTTGCTATTTTGTTTTGGTTAGTAATGTTGGGATTTGTATAATTTTAAAATTATTGAACAAGTATTAATTTGTTTAACTGAGCTCATTCTTGATATGAGTGGTGAATTCAAAGTAATGCACTTTACATCAAGTAATTTATTGCATAACTTTCCAAATGGCAAATACATTTTGTTTGTTTGTTTGTTTTTTTTTTTTTTTTCATTTGAAAATATGGGTCAACCCAATCGACCTAACCTATTTTTATACCGCTTAAAAGGATTCAGTTTTTTTACCCAAATCCATTTTGACCCAGCCACAACCTAGTTAACCCGATCCGAATCCAACCGACCCGACCCGACCATTTGCCATGTCTAGCAATAACCATAGTGAGCACCACACGAGTATAGCTATCCTTCACAATATGAGAGAACACATTTAATTAAAATCTCTCTTACTACAGCCCTTTTCCAATCAACGAGACTTGAAACCTTGTGCTTAAACATGTGAAGTTCCTTCTTTTCTCATCAAGACTTTTTATAACCAATAATATTTTTCCCATCAAAGTAAGAAGTTTAATTTGGTTATACTTCAAAGTTATCAGTGTAATCTAACAAAAGAAAACACAAATTTCAGATTCTGGTATATATAATATATTTTCCAAATAATGACTAATATCAAGATTCTAGAATAACATTTGAACGTCAAGGTTTTTACCGATGACTTACATTAGTTTGCGGGTTTGGGTTATTGAGTCTGCAGTCTGCAGTCTGCAGTCTGCACTACCAGAGGTACGTCAACAATTTCTAAAATGTAGATGGTCTTGATCTACGTATGCTCGTACGTTGTTTACGTTTGAATTGGTCCTGTTTTTATTTAGAAATCTTTTTTCGACCAATATATGAATAAAATCAGTTGGTTATCAATCTTTTTGTACCAATGAGTAACAGTACTGAAAAATGTCAAGTCTTCTGGACGGCGCATGCATGAGAGCTGCATTATTTTTATGTCTGTGAATTAGTCTAACTCGACCAGTTCCAATCTTTGTCCATGACTCTGAAATTAATGCAGTCTACGAAGGAAATAAGACATGCTCATTACATGTGCCTTGACAAAGACTTTACAACATATTCTAGTGACATTATACCGCCGCAGCCATAAAGTTAAAGTTCTGATAAACATTATATAAACAATATTTTTCATAATATATTTCACAGCCATTGAGTTGTTAAGTTGTTATTAATTTTGTATGGACTTACCAAATACACTTTATTGTCCACTATTTACAATTAGCCATATCAATAGCTATGAAAACATTTGTGACTCTAAACTTGTTAATATGTTTTAATTCATTTTTTCTTAACATTTGGAAAAAATTATATTTTAATAAAAACAATTAAAATATTTTGTGAAAGAGTGTGGACACAGTTAGATGTGAAACAAGATATAATTGAAAGTGATGTTTAAAATTATATTGTAATAAAAATATTTAAAATATAGAAATTGTAGGGTCAATTTTTATAGCCTAAGCCCAAAAGGTATGGATTGTGAGCCCAATGAACCCAAGACAATGAATTTGTAGAGAGTGGGTAAAAGAGTTGGGCCAGTAGTGAATTAAACAGTATTGGACTGTAATGCTTGAGAGTAAATTAACATTCGATCGTGCTTGGACAAATACGAACATAGACGTCCGAAGAGGAATTATATTGAATGAACATTTATTACAGTTCTTAGAGCTACAGTAATGGTGTTTTCTTCCTTCTTTCTCTCTTTTTTCGATCCCCCTTTATTAGAGGCCTCTCCCCCTTATATAGTACCCTCTCCCTTCATCTTCATCGTCCACTTGTTCATCATCTGGACGCCCACTTGAGTGCATGTCCCATCATGTATCCTCTTTAGCCTTGTGTGAGTGGCGGTAACTGAGAGTGCACTGTTCAGGGGTCTTCTCCACATTAATGCGGCCAGAGAAGTAGGTGCAGTGCATTTAATGTGGTGGTTGAAGTCTGTCTTCTAGATATTTCTTCGTTCCTGCTATCTTCATGCGCGCCTGAGGTTCATCTCTATCATTACACTTGTCAGGAGGATCATTTGCGCTTCCCAGACGCCTGTTGGACCAAACTTCTTCGGATCCGAGGATGATGGACTCCTCGGACAATTGAATGTCTCATCGGACTATGACCCATGCTCCTCTCCAGACATATTTCTTTTACCTGGGCTTCTTCTCAAGTATTTTCATCTCTTTGGACAAACAGTAGTCTTCGAATAGGGTCTTGGGCCCAATACGTTAGGTTGGGATTTTCATCCCCCACAATAGCCCCTCAAAATTTTAGTTTTTCCCTCGCATTCGAAGAGAAAAAATAGGATTTTGACTTGTCACGAAATGGAAGTTTGAAACGACAAAAATATCTGAACCATCGCGCGTGTGGGCATAGATGCAGGCGCTTCATTAATGCCGCTGTCGTTTCAGTCTCCCCGAGGCACTGCCATTTACTCCAGGCGGCGTTTTGTCTTTGGCATCCAACGGTGGGCTATAGATCCAACAGATGTGATTCTTTCCTCAGAATTTGGGCGGGATGGCCCCTGACCCTTCGCTTGTTCCCATATAAAGCCTCAAAGGAGGTTATTTCTTCTTTACTTTGCGAATCCTTAGACCACCCAGCAAACTCGAGCATTCGAAACCACTGAGTACATTCAATCATCAATCCTCATTCGTCCCAGAGTCTGCAAGAATCCTACCGCGAGTTCGAAGATCGCTTTCCAATTTCAGTTTGCATAAGTGTCGACGTTTCTAATCCTCCATCTTCTTCTCGGCTAGTGCTTTCGGCTTTCAAACCCTTGTTTGCTAGTCACTGCCTTGCGCCCTTCCCTTTTTAGCCAAAAATGGGTAGATTCGAGGAACTTGTTAAGAGTCCCGCCCTAATAGAGGAATTTAAGGAGACCTACGGCATTCCACGGGGGGTAAATCTGAGGTATTGTCCTCCGGAGCGGATCTTGACCGACCGAGGAGAGGGGGAAGTTGTAATCCCCATGATAGCATTCATAGAAGGGGGAATGACTCTTCCCATGGGTCCTGTCACCGAAGGTTATCTTCGTAATCACAGGCTTTCCCCTGATCAGTGCGCACCCAACCTCTTTAGGATCCTAGGAGCAGTTGATGCCCTGAACCGTAACTAGGATTAGGACTTACCTGGCATGACGTGGTGCATATGTACGAGTGTCATAGTCAGAAGGGGGCGGGATACTATCTTAAATCCCGGTCAGATATCGTTAGGCTTGTTTCCTGCCTTCCCAAGTCTAATAAGGGGATAAAAGACGACTATCTGATCGTCTCGGGTGCGTGGCATGACTATCTTCATTGCCCGATCGAACCAGGAGAGCCAGGTAGGACCCTTTAGGCCTAGGTTTCTTGACAATAGACTTAGGGTTTTCACTTTTTAACGATCTGTTTTCTCTTGTGTGTATCATTATCTTTGAGTTTCTGACCGAGTTTTCTCTATGGTGTTTACAGATAGAAGGCAAGTTGCTCCTCGACTCAGCCTCTCAAACGTCCCCGCACTAAACTACTTACTCCGGTCGGAGATTTTCGTGAGTGAAGACGGGCAGCTCCGATCTGTTCCTCTCATCCTTGGCTATACGGCCAAGCGGAAAGATTTTCAGCCGGTCGGCAACGCCATTACTCAAGGGGACTACCGCCTCAAACGGATAGACGTCGGTCAGCACAATTTTCTAGCACCACACGAGCTTGTGCCCATGCCACATCCAAATCCCCAGGGTGTGTCCCTGCTGCGGCCAAGGAAAGAGTCGATTCTTTAACCCCCTCACTTGACGAGCAGATTGACGAGTTCAAGTTTGAAGGGGAAGCTTCAAGAGGGGTTCAGGTGATACAAGTTTCCGATGCCGAGGAGGAAACTGATAGGCATTCTAGTGCCCGTCCTGTTTTAGTAACTGTTCTTACAGGAGGCTTTTCGGAAGAGGAAGACATGGCTGACTTAAGGAATTTGATGAGGAACAGGGGGAAGAGAGCTGAGCCCAAAGGGACCAGTACATCCCAACCGCCTGCGAGTCTTCCCCAAGCGCCTCCCCAAGTTCCTAATCCCGGCCTGAAGCCCATGCAGGATCTGAGGAAGAAAAGGCCCCTCCTTGATACTGAAGAAAGGCAGGCGCTGCCACCCAAAGGGACCAAGCAGTAGAAGGTGGTGAAAGACCACCGGAACTAGAGGGCCTCGTCTACTGAAAGCCGAGATGAGGTCATAGTGGCAGATGTCCGCCGAGGAGGAGGGCCTCGCATCTGGTCTCCAAGGTTGGAGTTAGATGATGCTCCAATCTCCTGGGACACCTCCCTCAGAAATTATGATGGGGGAAGGGCAGGTTATGTTGCTGAGGCCTTACAGCAGCCACTCCTCCTCCCTCATGACATGGACTCCTACAGGCGATTCAACCAACAGGAGATCTTCCAATCCCTTAAGAGGGATCTAGCCATGGTAAGTGAGCTCGGTCTGCTTAGCTGAATTGCTAAAACTCTTGCTTTTTTCCCTTTTTCTGTGCTTTATATTCGAAACTTTCATTCTGTAGGTTACCCAGCAGATCTTTGTGGCCGAGGAATGGAATAAAAAGTCATTTCTTGAAGCCCAGGCGGCGGCCTACTATCAGAACGAGGCGGAAAAATCTCTGGGCCAACTAAAGGAGGAATATGCCCATTTATCCGAGCAGTTCAAAGAGATGACCAACCAGAAGAATAGCCTCGATGCTGGTATTAAAAATGTTGAAAAACAGGCCGAAAAGCAACGCAAGCTGCTGAATATGGCCGAGATCAACTTGGCAACAGAGAGGGAGTTGGTGAAAGGGCTTAGAGCTGAGCTTAAGAAAGCCAAGGAGAGCGCCCGATTAGCCGAGTAGAATGCCCAACTGGCCAAGGAGGCAATCGAGGCTGAGAGAAAGGAGCATACCAGCTGGGGTTGGATGAGACCGGGTCCCAGCTTATGGAGCAATTTGCCTCGGTTAGCCGAGACTATTGCGACATAACCTAGAATAAGGCACTGGATGCTGCTGGAGTCCCTGCTGACTAGGAGCTGAGGCTGCCTAGGAGCATATACTACGATCCTGATATCCGAGAGCTCCCGGTGGATGATCCTCCTTCTACACAGCTCCTAGAGGCCTTGGATCAATCCCTGGCCAGCCAAGTCCCTCCTGCCAACCTTGAGGCCTCCAAGGAGTCTGACCAGCCAGGTGACAAGGGCAAACAAGTTGAGCCACCCAAGGATAAGGGCAAAGGGCTGGAAAAGGGGAAGACCTCTTCTGAGCCCAAGGACCAGGCCCCAGAAGCTGCTGCTACTCGGACAGATCAGGCTGCCGATCCTGTGGTCCCTAAACCGAAGACTTAGATATAGGGGCTTTTGTTTTGTACTTGTATTAATTTTATTTTCATGTAAGGAATTGTAAACCCTTGTCTTTTGATCAATGAAACAGTTTCCCTTTTGACTTATTAGTGCTTATGTCTTATGACTTATTCTTGCTGTATATAACTGTACTTTGCGATTATAACAATGCGAATAAACTTGATCACTATATCATACTAATAATGCACATAACTAACATTAGCGCTGAAGAGAGCATTTGGCATAAGGACTACTACTAAATAATAAATGCAACGAGTGTATGGAAATCTTAAAGGTCTTTTCAAACATGCACACAAAGGAAGGGGACCAATACAAGCCAGAATTAGTTTAAAAACATTCGGGAATCTCAGGCGTGGTTCATTACAAAGTCATATTACGATAATAACAACTGTATGGGGGATGTTAATTGGCCCATGTCACCTGGTCCGAGGACTACATGCATGAAGGCATTTTAAATTTAAACGACTACAGAGATAGTGAAGGAGTGATAACTAACCCACATTATCTTGTCCAAGGACTGCAGACATAATTGGATTTGAAATTAAACGCTTAAAGAAAATGGAGTGGAGTGTTAACTAACCCAAATCATCTGGTCCGAGGACTATAGGCATGATTGGATTTAAGTTTAAACACTTAGAGAATGGAGCGGAGTGTTAACTAATACAAATCATCCTGGTCTGAGGACTACAGGCATGATTGGATTTAAGTTTAAACACTTAGAGAACGGAGCGGAGTGTTAACTAACCCAAATCATTTGGCCCGAGGACTACATGCATGATTGGATTTAAGTTTAAACACTTAGAGAACGGTGAACGTGTTAACTAACCCAAATCATCTGGTCCGAGGACTACAGGCATGATTGGATTTAAGTTTAAACACTTAGAGAACGGAGCGGAGTGTTAACTAACCCAAATCATCTGGTCCGAGGACTACAGGCATGATTGGATTTAAGTTTAAACACTTAGAGAACTGTGAACGTGTTAACTAACACAAATCATCTGGTCCGCATGATTGGATTTAAGTTTAAACACTTAGAGAACGGTGAACGTGTTAACTAACCCAAATCATCTGGTCTGAGGACTACAGGCATGATTGGATTTAAGTTTAAACACTTAGAGAACGGTGAACGTGTTAACTAACCCAAATCATCTGGTCCGAGGACTACAGGCATGATTGGATTTAAGTTTAAACACTTAGAGAACACTTTCCGTAGCGAATTGGCATATCGGCTGAAGAGAAGATTCGATTAATAAAAGTACCTCTTGAGGTTATTTACATTCCACGGACGTGGTATTACATGGCCATCCAGGTCTTCTAAGAAATATGCCCCAATGCTAACTCCTGAAGTGATACGATATGGCCCTTCCCAATTGGGTCCTAATTTTCCCTAAGCTGGGTTCTTTGCAGTACCCACAACTTTCCTCAGCACCAGATCACCAGGTTCTAGGGGCCTTAGCTTTACGTTAGCATCGTAGCCTTGTCTGAGCTTTTGTTGGTAATGTGCCAGCCGAACCATTGCACTTTCCCTCCTTTCCTCAATCAAATCCAAATTCTTCTCTAACTGCTCATTGTTGCCGGTCGGACTGAACGAGCTAGTTTTTAATGTTGGGAACCCGGTTTCCAAAGGAATGATAGTTTCAGCCCCATAGGTCATTGAGAAGGGGGTCTCTCCAGTAGACCTGCGAGGCGTAGTTCTGTAAGCCCAAAGTACATGTGGCAATTCTTCTACCCATTTGCCTTTCGCGTCATCTAGCCTCTTCTTCAAGCCATTCACTATGACCTTGTTGACAGCTTCTGCTTGCCCATTACCCTGGGGATAGGCAGGTATGGAGTATCTATTTATAATTCCCAGTTCGCTGCAATAATTCCTGAATGCCTTGCTATCGAACTGTAGGCCATTGTACAAGATGAGAGTGTGGGGAACTCCATACCGAGTGACAATTTTCTTCCATACAAACTTTTGCACATCAACGTCTCTGATATTGGCTAGCGGCTCAGCTTCGACCCACTTGGTGAAATAGTCTGTGCCGACCAGAAGGTACTTCTTGTTTCCTGCAGCTTTAGGGAATGGTCCCACGATATCCAAGCCCCATTGGGCGAAAGGCCATGGGCTAGATAGCGGATTAAGAGTTCCCCCTGGCTGGTGAATGTTTGGGGCGAAGCGCTGACATTGATCACACTTTTTAACATACTCGTGAGCTTCTTTTTGCATGTTAGGCCACCAATAGCCTTGGATGAGGGCTCGGTGAGCTAAGGATCTACCTCCAGTGTGGCTCCCACAGATTCCTTCGTGTAGCTCTTCTAGTAATAGCTCAGACGCTTCAGGATGCATGCACAACAAGTATGGTCCCGAATAGGAGCGTCTGTATAATTTCTGGTCCTCGGATAACCAGAATCTGGTCGCCTTTCTCCGAACTTTGTCAGCTTCCCTCCTCTCTTCTGGCAATATATCTTTTTTTAGGAATTTAATTATAGGGTCCATCCAACAGGGCTCGGCCTTGACTTGGTGAACCTGGATTACCTCTCTTTTTGCCTCTGTAGCCCCATGCAAGTCCTCAATGAGGATGGTTCTCGGCAGGTTTTGCGCCGAGGAGATAGCAAGCGTGGCCAAAGAATCAGCATGTGAGTTACCACTTCTGGGGATGTGTAGCAAGCTGAAAGAGTCAAACTCCGATTGCAGACATTTAAGTCGGCTCAAGTACCCCTGCATTCTTTCATCCTTCACCTCAAACTCGCCTTGTACTTGTCCTACGACTAACCTTGAGTCCGAGAACAACTCCACGGATTTTCCTCCCATTCTTCGGACCATAGCCATTCCCATCAGTAGGGCCTCATATTCCGCTTCATTATTCGTTGCTGAGAAGTCCAGCCTTAACGACTTTTCGATAGTGATTCTTTCAGGGGATATCAACACTAGCCCAACTCCAGAACCTGTTTGGTTTACCGCGCCATCAACGTACACTTCCCAATGGGAGGGACTCTGTTGGGAGATCATGCCAACTGATTTTTCATCCATGTCCGACGTAGGCTTTACTTCTTCTAGTTGGGGCTCCGTGAACTCAGCCACCAAATTCGCAAGGACCTGACCCTTGACCGACGTGCGGGGCATATATTTTATATCGAAAGCCCCTAAGATCGTACCCCATTTGGCAATCCGCCTAGTGTAATCAGCGCTTCGGAGTATAGCCTTGAGTGGGAGTTGGGTGAGGACAATGACCGTATGGGCCTAGAAGTAGTGAGGTAGCTTCGGTGTACCGAGCACCACTGCTAGGATAGCCTTCTCCAGAGGCAAGTAACGGATCTCGGCCTCATGCAGCGACTTGCTTACGTAATAAACTGGTCTTTGCACACCACAGTCTGATCGTATCAACACCAGGCTCACTGCACAGGGAGCTACAGCGATGTAGGCGAACAATACCTCATCCAGCTCAGGACTGGACATGATTGGTGGCTGAGCTAGGTAATCTTTAAGTTGTTGAAAGGCCAAAGAACATTATTCAGTCCATTCGAATCCCTTCCACCTGTTGAGCAGAGAGAAGAAAGGCCGACACCTGTCTGCTGATCTAGAGATGAATCGATTCAGGGCAGCAGTCATTCCGGTCAATTTCTGAACCTCCTTGGGATTCCGAGGAGCTCGTAAATCGTTGATGGCCTTTATCTAGTCGGGGTTAACCTCGATCCCTCTGTGAGTCACCATGTATCCCAAAAACTTGCCAGACCCTACCCCAAATGAGCACTTAGAAGCATTTAGTCGCAGTTTGTACTTTCTTAGAACCTCAAAGGTACTTTCAAGGTCCTTCACGTGCTCGGCGACAACCTTGCTCTTTACTACCATGTCATCTATGTAGACCTCGATATTTTTGCCCAGCTGTGGCTCGAACATCCTCGTCATCATTCTCTGATAGGTAGACCTCACGTTCTTCAAGTCAAATGGCATCACTTTATAGTGGTAGTTACCAATGGGGGTGACAAAAGCGGTTTTCTCCTGATCATCCAGGGCTAGTGGTATCTGGTGGTAGCCTTGGAAGGCGTCCAGGAAGCTCATCCGAGGATGGCCGACAGTGGCATTTACCAGCTGATCAATTTTCGGCATAGGGAATGGATCTTTGGGGCAAGCCTTATTCAAATCAGTGAAGTCCACACACACTCGCCATTTCCCACTCTTTTTCTTCACAACCACGGTATTTGCCAGCCACTCAGGATAAAAAACTTCCTTAATAGCTCCAGCTTGTTTGAGCTTTGCTACTTCTTCTTTTACCGCATCAGCATGTTCCTTGGACGGGCGTCGAGGAGGCTGTTTCTTCGGGGTGATCAGTGGGTTTACCTTCAAGTGATGACATATGAATTCTGGATCCACCCTTGGGGCTTCGTAAGCACTCCAGGCAAATACATCAAGGTTTCGCTTGAGGAAATCTATTAGCTCTTCCCTCTCTTGAAGAGGTAGCTGAGATCCGACTTGGAAGAATTTGTCAGGATCATCTCCAATAACTACTTTCGTTAAATCTTCACATTGAGCGCCTTCGTCTGAACCTTCGATGGGCAATTCCCGAGACTTTAACTGCTATAAACCCCTTTCGGCTCTGGATGAGGACTCGGCTTCGGGCTCATGTTGGATGGCAGCCACTAAGCATTGTCGGGCTGCGGACTGGTCTCCTCGGATCTCGTGAACTTGCCCTTCAGATGGGTATTTGACCTTCTAATGCAAAGTAGAGGAAACAGCCCCTAGCGTATGAAGCCAAGGTCTGGCCACGATTGTCGTATAAGGCGAGTACACGTCCACCACTATAAAATCCACCTCTACCACTTCGGCGCCGGTCCGCACAGGTAAGCGTATCTAGCCTTTTGGGGTGACAACCCTTCCTTCAAAACTGACGAGGGGGGAATCGTATGGTGTGAGGTCCTGGGGTTTCAAGCCTAGCCCCTTGTAGAGATCAGGGTACATTATCTCCACAGCGCTACCCTAGTTCACCATCACTCTCTTCACATCGTACCCTCCAATTCTGAGGGTGATGACTAACGCATCATCATGGGGTTGGATGGTGCCAATCATGTCTTTGTCCGAGAACCCTATAACAAGCGGAGTACCAGACTTAGCTCTCTTCGGACCTCGGCTTATATCCCCTGCTGGTGGTCGGCCTACCGACATAACTTTCAATGGCCAGGATCCTGTTCTCCTCGGCGCGGCGAAAACGACGTTAATAGTTCCTAGTGGCGGCTTTGAAGGGTCATCTCTTCGTGGCCCTGAGCCCATCTGCCCTCCTCGGCCACTAGAGGGGTGTAAGAGGTGTCTTAGTCTACCATCACGAACTAGTTGGTCTAAGTGATCCCACAGGCTCCTGCAATCCTCCGTGGTATGCCCATGGTCTTGATGGTACTGGCAGTAGAGATTATGATTGCGCCTCTCGGGGTTTCCTACCATCTTGTTCGGCCACCTAAAGAATGATTCATTCTTGATTTTTTCCAAGACCTGGTGTACTGGCTCTTTGAACACAGTGTTGACCGCTTGAGGATGTGTCAATCCTGATTGCCTAGCAAAATCTCTTCGCGGTTTATTGTGGGTATAATGGTCCGACCTGAAATCCCTCCTCTCTTGGGGGATAACCTTGTCCTTACCCTTTCCTTGCTGCTGATCCTCTTTAACTCTTTTGTACTTTTCTATGCGGTCCATAAGTTGACGCATGTTTGTGACCGGTTTGCCAGATAAGGACGTCCTCAAACCATGGTCAGTAGGGAGGCCGAGCTTGAATGTGCTGAGGGCCATTGCATCAGAGTTGCCCTCCATATCATTGAACATCTCCCAGTATCTATCTGAATATGCCTTCAAGGACTCACCCTCCTGCATGGTCAAGGACAGCAGTGAAGAGAAAGGTTTGGCCACTCTTCGGCATGTGACAAAACGGGAGCCGAATGCTTGAGTGAGCTCTTTGAAGGAGTTGATGGAGTCTGCCTTCAGACCGTCAAACCATCTCATGGCAACTGGCCCAAGACTGGAAGGGAAAACCTTAGACATTAGAGCTTCATCTCTGGAGTAGACACCCATCCTTTGGTTAAAATGACTCACGTGCTCCACCGGGTCTGTTTTACCATTGTAGATGGTGAACGTTGGTTGGTTAAAGCGCCAAGGAAGTCTCGCTTCCTCAATCCTGCGCGTAAAGGGTGACCTAGAAATCTAATTCAGAGCCCTGCTCATGTCATCATTTCCTACGTCTCCACGCAATGGGCTTCTGTGTTGCCTCTTGCGATGAGACTCCTCTTCATAGGTGTAGGACTCGCTGGCTGGTGTCCTAGATTTATGTTGATAAGTGACATCCTGCTCGTCATCAGGGTCCTCATCAGAATACGAGGAAGCCCGTTTCCTCTTTGCATGGTGTAACTCCCTCTTTAGTTTTTCTACCTCCAGTTGCAAATCTCGATTTTTCTCTGCATGGGACATGTGACTTCTGCCCTGTGACTGGCTTTGGCCAACCTGCACAGTGTGTGCACTGCCCTCACGATCTTGTCTCCTTTCTAAGTTAACAAAAGGGTCCACGTGTTGGGATGCCCTGGATTCTGCTTGTTGTTGACCTCGTCCTGCCATCATCAACTGTTGTTTTCACCCTTGTACAAGCTCTCCCCACAGACGGCGCCAATTGTAGGGTCAATTTTTGTAGCCCAAGCCCAAAAGGTATGGATTGTGAGCCCAATGAACCCAAGACAATGAATTTATAGAGAGTGGGTGAATGAGCTGGGCCAGTAGTGAATTAAACAGTATTGGACTGTAATGCTTGAAAGTAAATTAACATTCAATCGTGCTCGGACAGATGCGAACATAGACGTCCGAAGAGGAATTATATTGAATGAACATTTGTTACAGTTCTTAGAGCTACAGTAATGGTGTTTTCTTCCTTTTTTTCTCTCTTTTTTCGATCCCCCTTTATCAGAGGCCTCTCCCCCTTATATAGTACCCTCTCCCTTCATCTTCATCGTCCACTTGTTCATCATCTGGACGTCCACTTGAGTGCATGTCCCATCATGTATCCTCTTTAGCCTTGTGTGAGTGGCGGTAGCTGAGAGTGCACTGTTCAGGGGTCTTCTCCACATTAATGCGGCTAGAGAAGTAGGTGCAGTGCATTTAATGTGGTGGTTGAAGTCTGTCTTCTAGATATTTCTCCGTTCTTGCTATTTTCATGCGCATCTGAGGTTCATCTCTATCATTACACTTGTCAGGAGGATCATTTCCGCTTCCCAGACGCCTGTTGGACCAAACTTCTTCGGATCCGAGGATGATGGACTCCTCGGACAATTGAATGTCTCCTCGGACTATGACTCATGCTCCTCTCCAGACATGTTTCTTTTACCTGGGCTTCTTCTCAAGTATTTTCATCTCTTCGGACAAACAGTAGTCTTTGAATAGAGTCTTGGGCCCAATACGTTAGGTTGGGCTTTTCACCCTCCACATAAATCATATCTCTTGCTAATAAAAATAATTTATTTTCATTTAGCATCTAACTCAAATGTGAAAATGTTAAAAAAAAAAAAAATCTTTTAATATTTCTAAGAATTCTAAAATATTACCTCATACCAAACGTCTCCTTATAGTACAACCAGTCAACAACTAAAGATAATATTAATTAAATATGAAAAATGATCATTTTCGTTTGAAATTAATTTATTTCATGAATCAAGTTAAATATTACGAATTTAAAAGTTTAGTAATTGTTACATCATTTAAAATTATAAATATCTAGGTAGTTTATACATTGTTAAATTAAGAAAAAAAAAAAAAAAAAAACACATTAACCATCAAATGAGGAAATGGAGAGTACTTAAAATAGAGAGGATCTATTCCAACCAGAAAAATAAATCTAGTGAGTCCACAATTCAGTATTGGCTTGAAGTTAGGGGAGGTGGCTTTGTTGCTAATTTTGTGCGGCGACTATGACCTTCGGCTCTATTGCTTATAGTCGCTAATATATATATATATTTTTATAAGGACAAAATTATTTTGTTTAAAATTTTTAAAGTTCTGGGTTGTTTGTTTTGGGTGAAATTTTTTTATTGGGTTTGATTTATTATTATTATTATTATTATTATTATTATAATATAGCTTTGCAATTGGTAATTTTGTTGTTGGGCTAATTTTTTGGGGCTTGTATATTTTGTTTTTGATTTTAGATCTATAAATGTTTTTAGAGAAGTGCTACGTCCACAATATTTTCACAAAAAATCTTGCTACTTAAAATTTGTTGTGAAGTGTTGTGAAAATGCTGTAAGTATAGCATTTTCTTTTATGACCTTTAGAATGAGGAAAATGATAGAGTTACAAACTTTTTTACAAATTGTTGATGTGGTGAATGGTTATTAGTAAGTGAAAAATGTTATGATTGGTGGCTTCATATGTGAACCAATAAGAATTTATTATCTCAATAGTTTGTAAAAATTTTGTAGAAAAGTTTGTAGTTATAGCATTACTCTTAAAAGAATCAATAATATTGTTAAGGGAGTGTAATTTTATAGAAATTTTTTTTTAAAATTAGTACTACATATGTATTAAAAAAAAATTTTAAAACTTTGGAGGGGCCATTACTCCCCAAAGCCCCTACAATTGTTGAATTGGTATGTTGTGATTAAAGTAAGGACAAAATTTAGTTACAAAATTAGTTGTAACCTAAGGTAATTAGAGGTGAATTTTGACAAATCCATCATTGGATTACATTTTCTTCTTAAAGTCTCCATGCTAATGCAAAATCTCTAAAAAATTAAAAATCAATAGCTATGTCATTAATAAATTGTTTAAATTACAAGTTTTTATAATTTTAAATTATGCAGTTTATAGATTATATAGTAAATAATATTCAACAGTTAGATATTCAAAATATATGTAATATTAATCTTTTTAAAAGAAATTGTAGTATTAAGTTGTAACCAATTTTGTAGCTGAATTTTTTTTATTTTTTTTTATTTTTAAATATAAGATAAAATTTCTACTCTAACTTAATTTAAGTGTATATGTCTGTAAAGCTCCATCTTGGAGACTTAAATCCCAGTCATTGCCCCCCACACCCCACAAACACTTATACTTGTGGAGTGACCATTACACCAAAAGTATGCGGTGGTATTTTGTAGCTAAATTTTATTCTTAATGTAACATAAAAATCAAGTCAACCATAGATTATTATAGTAATGCCACGATCACAATTTACTATCTCACTCGGAACACATTGACACTGAGATGCAAGGATATTTGAAAAGAATAGAACAGTGGACCGGGTCTAAAGGGTGTGCTTTGATTAATATCCGGAATGTGCTTGAAGAGTGACCTTCAGAGTTCAAACTAGATATGTTCTAGTCTGCAGACTCAGCAGTCAGCACAGAATCGAAGGAGTTTTCGACGCAGTTGGGATTCAATTCACAAGACTGACCAGAGAGAGCAAAATGCAAGATACTGCTACGAATACCTGCATAAATAGAGAAGTGACAGCAGTTTTGCATCAAATGGCTACAACTCTTACCTTCACATTCTTGGCCTTGGTCTTGTTACTTGTAGAAAAGGCTACCGTAGATGGAAGGCCCACCACACTTGGAAAGGAACATGTCAGAGGCATTATAGGGGCAAGAATAGACTACCGTTCTCGCGTTGGTAAGGAACAGAAAGTGGCGATGGAGATGGCTATAAAGGATGTCTTTAACAAGACAAATCAAAGATTTGATTTGCACATTAAAAATACTCATAGTGAATCTGTACAGGCAGCTCTTGCGGGGATGTAAAAAAAACAGTTGAGCCTTTTTTTCTCCACTAAGTTGTACATTAAATTCCAATTTTAAAGTCTTAGTCCATGGAAAGCTCTCCTTTTATTGTGAAAATATATATATATATTATAATTTACCTGATCCAGATATAACTTAAAGCTTGGGCACTCTTCCACTAATGTATTAATTGGGTAGAGAAAAAGTTCCGTACAACTTTTTTAATGTAAGCGTTTTTATGAACTTCAAAATATTTTTTTGCTCAATTTCATATTATAAATTCATGGTAATGAATGATGCATAATTGAGGAATTGTCTGTTGAAATTCTAGCAACAAGTTCTAGGAAGTCATGTTTGCATAAGTTGTTACTTTTCTAAGAGCATTATTTATTAACTTGCAGCTTGGGATCTCACAAGGAACCAACAAGTGCAAGCCATACTGGGACCACATACATGGGAAGAAGCTTCTCTAGTTGCAGAGATTGGAAACAAATCTCAAATCCCAGTTCTTTCTTTTGCTGATACAACTCCACAATGGGCAACAAAGAAGTGGCCTTTCCTGCTTCAAGCTTCGCCAAACCAGAATGCACAGATGAAAGCCGTAGCTGCTATTATTCAGTCTTGGGAATGGCATCAGGTCACTGTAATTTACGAAGATAATGACTCTTTGCTCAGTGAAGTCATGCCTCATCTTTCTGATGCCCTGCTAGAATTTGGGGCAGAGATAAGCCATACCGTAGCCCTCTCACCATATGCTTCTTCTTCTTCATTGTCTATAGAGCTTGAGAGGCTTAAAGGTGAACAACACCGAGTTTTTGTGGTTCATTTGTCATTGACATTAGCTGTGAGACTTTTTGAGAGGGCTAAAGAAATGAACATGATGGAGAAAGACTATGTCTGGAAGACTGGATCACTACAGAACCCTTTACAAGCTTTATCCATTCCCTCAATGCCTCCTCCATTTCTTCAATGCAAGGCATTATAGGAGTAAAAAGCTACTTCCCCCAAAACCATCCTCATTTTCAAAACTTTTATACTAGATTTCGTAAAAATTTTAGCTTGGAAAATCCAGAAGAGAACAAAAATGAACCTGGGATTTTTGCGGCGCAGGCCTTTGATGCTGTACAGACAGTTTGTCTAGCAATGATGAGAAGCAGCAAGGGCAGCATAACATTATGCTGAGTGAATATAATGGCTTAAATGGAAAGGTTCAATTTATTGACAAGAAAGTAACTCCTGCACATATATTTCAGATCATCAATGTGTTTGGGAAGAGTTATAAGGAACTTGGGTTCTGGTAAAAAAGAAAGGGTTTCTCAGTGACTACTGATGAAAGAACTGCAAACAACACTTCTATGAGGAGTTTGGAGAGGTGTATTGGCCAGGTGGAACTTGGACTGCTCCAAGAGGATGGACTCTTCCAACAAATGCCAACAGGATTGGTGTACCCACCAAATCAAGCTTCAAACAATTTGTGAGTGTGGTACAAGATCAGTCAAAAAACAGTACTGCTTATGAAGGATTTGCAATTGATTTGTTCCAAGCAACTGTTGGAAGCTTGCCATACAATTTTACTCCCTTTGATGGAACTTATGATGAAATAGTGGAGCAGGTTTATTTCAAAGTGAGAAGTTCTTCACTCCTTTTAACTTATTCAAGTCATTGAGAATATCTTAAATCCAATATTTTTGGGCTGTTAACTTTATCCTTCCTTCTTTTTCTTTTTTTTTTTTTTTTTTTTTTTGAAAAAAACTCAAAGCAAGCATGTTGAGAGTGACATACGGAATGATAAACTGTCATTTTAATTTTAAGTAATTGTGCTTCATTCTAATTTTGGGTGATGGTAAGAGCTCAAATGCAACAAGTTCAAGGAAGTCATGTTTGTTATCTTAGTAAAACAAGAAGGATGATGCATAAGTTGTTACTTTTCTAAGAGCATTATTTGTTAACTTGCAGCTTGGGAACTCATAATTAAGGAACCAACAATAAGTCTAAAGCATGTTGAGAGACATCCAAATTGATAAACTATCACTTTAATTTTAAATTATAATAAATCTAAAGCCACAAGAAATCTTACAACTGCTGATATGACATGGTGTGATTGGTCTACAATAATAATATCAATAGTGATTTTATATGAAAATGATGTTATACTAAGTACAATCTATTTTTGTTTGAAGCATTATTATTTAAATTATTTTGGTTTGTTCTAATTTTGGGTCATGATGATTTCCTTTCCTTCTAGTAGCTAAGACTACTCATGCTTGAAATATTTCTTTCATGGGAATAGAAGTTTGATGCAGTGTTGGTGATGTAGCCATAGTGGCCAAGCGGTTTCGACATGCAGCGTTCACACAGCCCTACACAGAATCAGGATTGGTGATGATAGTTCCAGTTCGGATTCGACCACAAACTACTAATAGAGGATTGCTGTTCATGAAGCCATTCACAAAACACATGTGGGCTTTAATAGGGGTAATAATTGTCTATAATGGCTTTGTTGTGTGGTTGATAGAACAGAATCACAACCCTGAACTCAAAGGTTCTGCTTTGAATCAAATTGGTTCCTTGCTGTGCTTAGCCTTCACCAGTCTCTTCTCTTTACATGGTATCTTGGAATTTTTTTTTTTTTATTCTTATTATCATTCTTCACCATAGATTCTAAAACTTTTATGTTGAAACAAAAATTAATACACAACAAATTTCACAACCGCTAAGGTGACAGTTTGTGAATTTGTTGGATGTGCTGCATTGTTGGTTCTGAAATCCATCTGAAAAAGTTTGAAATATATGTCTCTAATAACACTTTATTCATAGGGGGGAAACTACATAGCAATCTATCACGCATGGCAATGGTGGTGTGGCTATTTGTAGTACTAGTAATCACGCAAATATACACGGCTAACCTAACCAGTATACTCACAGTGCAAAAGCTTGAAGCCAGTGTAAATGGTGTTGAGTCAGTGCAGTATGGAAATGGTGTGGTTGGATGCTGTAGGGAATCATTCGTAGCAAAATATTTGGTAGATGTCTTACGATTCCACAAGGGAAATATCAGAACTTATAACTCACCAGAAGAATATGCTCATGCACTTAGAAGTAAGGAAATAGCAGCAGCCTTTCTTGAAGTTCCTTTTGCCAAATTATTCCTTGCAAAATACTGCAAAGAGTTTATTACTGCTGGACCGACTTACAAAGTTGGAGGATTCTCATATGTAAGTTTTCTGTTAAAGGATTCTCTTTATTTTAAATAATAGATATATGTCTCTAACATTGTCAACCAAACATTTCACTCTCTATCATTTTTGTTCAATGGCTACGAAATTGATTTAAAAATAAGTCTTAAGTGAAACACATGGTTTGATCAATGGTTTTTTTTCTTTCTCCGCTATGTTACGGTCATGAATATCATAAACAAATAATGGAATTGAACAGACGACAAAAACTTCAAATTGAAATGCTTTCATAAAATTTTGGATTTTTATTAACATAAAAAACCTGAGACCTAATCAAATATGGTAAGATCTACGGGTCTTTTTTTCTAATTGTCTCAAGGAAAATGAATCTTTTTTACGGAAAAATCTCTCATGCGCCAGGCGCATGAGACCTGCCTCTCACAGGCAGGTGAGCCCGACACGGGCGCATGAGATACTAGCTCCTCTTTTACATTGTACGCTGAACAGTACTGGTAAATTAAAGAATTGTATTTGATTACTAAGATTTTTATTATTGATTGTGTTTGTATTGTGGCTTAGGTATTTCCAAGAGGATCTCTGCTGCTTCATGATGTAAATAAAGCAATACTGAACGTATCTGAAAGTGGTAGGTTACGAGAATTAGAGAAAAGCATGGTTTCATCTGAGAAGTGTGTGGATTATGTGGAGTCCATTGATGAAGTTTCTAGTCTTGGCCCTACTACATTTTCGGTTCTTTTCATATTAACTGGAGGTACATCAACGGTAGCTCTTATGGTCTATGTTGTTTTTTACAAACTTTTTGGGCATAAAACCGTCTGGAGACACTTGGGTGTAATGAGAAATCGGTGGACATTCTCTCCACGACTCAGTGATATGTAGAAACAACTACAAAATTTTCAAACACATCTGTTAATTCATAATGGACTCGAGTTTAGAAATTTAAAAAGAGGAAGAACATTGAAAGAGGAGCTCAATTAATTTGAAGTCTCACTCTTGTGTGTAGCTTAATTAATTTGAAGTCTCGTTTCCAACCAAACTTAGATAAGCTTTTACATCAACTTTCTCCATGCCATCATTTGTGTGTAGCTTCCTATTCATAGCCAATTGAGTAGACATTTATTTAAGGCTTGTTAAAACAGCAATTTTAAATGAGGCATCTTACATTTAAAGATAAATTAGGTCATATTGATTTAATTTTTTGCATTATAATTTTTTTAATTTAAAAAATCCATTATTCCTTTTTTCTTTATTCTTTTTTTGAGATGCAAAACGACTAATTTAAGTATTTGTAATAAGGTGGCCTCATAAAACATTTGTCCTACTAGAACAAGTCGGACTTGCACCAAAGAAATAATCTTCTGCGGCAGTTTTTAGGTATGTCTCCATGGTTTGAAAAGAGGAGTGTGGCTTGTCTTCCACTGGACACGTTGGATGGTGGACACGTGTCCACTCTTGGACACGTGTCCGAATCCGGACGTGTCCAGTGGAAATTTCCACTGGACAGAAGTCGGGTCCTGAAAAGAGAACATCCCTTCCTTCTCGGATCTTTTCCCGTGAAGAATGAAATGGGCTGGGACAATTTCTTGTTCTCTATTTATATATAATTATTCTTATATAATATATACTCAAGCTAACTGCATCTTGAACCCTAAGCAATTACCATTCATGCATGCACATATTTAGATAATGCAAAGTCATGTGATTATAGTCATGTCGAACAATTGACATGCCTGGGACACTTCTACATGCATGTCCCAGTCATGCCATTAAAGAAAAAAAATAAATAAAAAATACAGAACACAATCAAGACACAAGAACATGAGGAATCAAATACCCTTTCACAAAACAAAGAGAACATTTATATTCTGAATAGTAAGAATGCAATTGAAAATTAATAAATATCCTTATTTTTGGTTTGTGTGCTAATTTCTAAACATCAATAGTCATGGATTTGATTTATTATCTTTTTTTTTTTTTTTTAATTTGATATATATATATATATAACATTATATGAAAAATAAATTCTTAATAATATATAGAAAATAAAAATAAAAATATATTTAATAGTCATGTCTTACCATACCCTTGTCCTATTTTTTTCAAAAAAAAGTCGTAATACCATATCATACCCATAGTTGTGTCCGTGCTTCTTAGGCTTCCACTTCGGGCCTTAAGGCAATTGACTAAGTGGCCCAGTGGCAGACCCAGCCCTGATCAACATAAATGGTTCATAAAACATCACAAAGATTGGCAGGATAATTAAAAATGCTTGAGCAGCAGCAAGTCAAGTCGACATTTGAAGTTAGAAGGTAACTCTCCAAGGTCATTTAGAATACAAGAGACTTTTTAAATAAACCACGTCAAACACCATTATTATCAGAGACTATATACTTGGATAATCCATCCATTTTTTTTTTAAAGATAAAAATCTAATTCATTAATAAATTGATAAGTCCTATTTTTCTTAATAAAAAATTTCAAACAGCAACTAATGTTATCATGATCACAGACAATATCATCTAGCTTGCTACAGAAACAAAAGCCTAAAGTAATGATTTATAAAGGATACATATTCAAGTGAAAGGGATTGGTCAAATCTAATTGCTTCAAGCCAGTTGTGAATCTTGTGATTCACTGCTATCCATATGTAGATGGGAAGAGCAACTGATTGCATTTGTTTGCAAATTTTCTTTGAGGAAGAGTTGGTTGAATTTTCGATTCTCTAACGAAGACATGAACTTGTGAAGCTGATCATTTAGACCGTCTTGGACTATCTGAGGCAACAGTAGTTCTGTCCTTTCAAGAGCTTTAACTGCAGAGCTCCCTGCAAGACTAATCTGTGAGGAAATTGAAGGAAACGTGAGAAAAAAGCAAAGTTCATCCTTCTTCCACATCAAAGAACCTTTAGATCTAATGTCTGCAATGTACATTGTAACAAAATATCTAAAGATTCTAAGTTAAACATGCACGACCATTAAGCAGCACACAACTCATTAAAGAGCTAGACACAGTTGTCTTTGTTAGTACAAAAGACATGTCAAGGTGTTAAAAATTATAAAAAAAGAGAGAGCAACAAGAAAGCAAGGGCACAAAACCAATTTACAACAGTAGATGTTGAGTGGATAAAATACAAATAAGAGGAAGTCATAAATCATATTGAAAGAAAGAAATGAAAAGTGATGCAATAAGAAGCAAAGGACCAACTCTAAAGAGAGGATGGCAATCAGTCATTCAAATTCCTGAAATAGGAAGACTATATTTAGGTGTATTTCCAAAGTTATTTCCAAAGGGAATCTAATTTGTACAAAGATCTTAATTAGGGTCATGCCCTCAAGATTATTTATGACCTCAAGCAAATTAAGCATGTCTGAAACTCTTTACAAAATAAACATATCAGAATATCTGTACAAACAGAAAATACTAAATCTTTCAAAACTCCTTTTTTTTTTTTTTTTTTTTTAGGATAATGTGATAATCGGGAAGGGTAGATTTGAAACCTAGACATCTTTGCTGCAGATACTAGGAGATGTCAATTGAGATACAAAGCTCTTGGCATTTGTCAATACTCCTAGTCCTATATTTTTAAAATCAATGGCTTCCTTCCCAGTTTACTTTGTAGATCTCTCGTTGAAATAAGGAAACATGACCGAGAAGAAAATTTTATCCCCGAAATACGTGAGACATAACATAGATGTATTTATATCTGTTGTGTGCAAGCAGAAAAAAGTTTGCGCACCAAAATTGTGAACTTGAATGTGAAGGGCTAAAAATAAACCTATCTAACATAAAAACAAGATAAAACAAATATTAACTAGAAGAAAGGGTATAACACTGAAAAAGAGGTAAGTTTTTTGATATCACTAAGTAATAAAATCATCATTATACATCCTGACTAGGGTCATGCCTTCAGGATTATGGTATGGCCACAGCTATATAACAAGCACAATTCTGAACCTTACATGAAATGTATTTTGATAAGTCGATTGAGGCAAATCAGATGTCCATACAACTATACAAGTATTAGATCTTTCATATGTTTACTATACTCTTTTATATTATACTGGCAACCTTTCCTAATTGGCCATTCTTGTATTTTCTAATTTTCAGTCTCCTCCTGTTTTTATATCATATACCTAAATTCTAGATGGCACCTGACAAACTTAATACCACATGCATATAACAATTAAAGCAATTCAGTGCTAAATTTAACATAACCAAAACTTTAGCTTTTCTAGTACACATTCATAAGGATTCAGATAGTGCAATTAGATTCACACTAATTCAAATGCTGCAGGTGCGTATATTTCAAGTTTTTCTTTTCTAAGTTTACAACTTTTTGCTGCTCCTTTTCTTCATTTCTTCTTCCTTTAGGATATGTTCTCCTTTGGTGCAGCCCCTCTTTATATTTATTCAACAATTTTTCTCCTTTTATGGATTGAAAGGGGAGAGAGAGAGAGGCGACAATGCATGTCTTTCGAAAGATCTAAAAGACAAGAATAGCCTAAGCATAATGAGAATAAGAAACCGCACCACTCTATTTTCATTTGAAAAAAAGGTGAAAATGGTTGGGGTGTTTCCCCTCATTTCTTTCTTTTCCTTTAAATCATGAGTTAGCAGCACATTTGCATGTATTATCTAAGTATAAAGTATAAACAAAGAATTCATGCATTTAATACGATGCTTGACAGAGATGGGCTAAAATCATTCATAGAATATATGATAACATGCTTGCTAAAGCAACTACAGCTTTAATTTTTTGACATATAGCCTCCATAAAATTTCATTTATCATTAAAAAAGAAAAAGAAAGAAAGGGCACAACTCATCAAGTTCAATAAATACCACAAGGCCTAAAATTAATTAAAAGAATCAAGTAAACTTAAGTCCACTATATGAAGATGGAGAAAGTGCATAAGAATTCACATAGATAATAGATAAGTCATCATACCGATTGAGAAACCGTCTTCATCAAAGCTTTTGTTAGAGGCAGTATGCAAAACCTTTTAGAAGAAAAAAAAGAAAAAGAAAAAAGAATAAGCATAAAATTATAGAATTCAAATCTGTGCCATGACTAAGGTTAAACTCTGGGTTTTTCTTTCTTATTCCTTTTTTTTTAGCATCCCAATTTTTCTTTCTGAAATTACAACAACCGAAAGCATAAAACCCCCAAATATTATTCCATCACGTTTTCTCTGTTGTGAAGGAAAACTAGGTTAAAGAAGAAAAACATACATTCCTCGGCCTCCAGCAAGTGCTTCCTCAGATGGGTCTTTCCATTCGTCAATTCTGCAAAGTGAAAATCAATCAATTTTATGCTTCACTATGATATATATATATAGAGAGAGAGAGAGAGAGACAGAGAGAGAGAGAGTGACTTACACCCAACCGTAACGACGGTCGAAAAGAAGGCGTTTGGAGGAGCCTGGCATTGAAATTTTGGAGTCCATAGCCATAGCCATAGCATTAACCTCAACACTCTTAAATGCTTTTCGTCATTCTCGAGCAGTTGAGCAGTGAGCTGTGAGCAGCACCAAGAATGACAACAGCAAGAAATGCTCCTCTTTTCGGTTTTTGTGATTGACATTGTGGAACCCGACCCACTATATAGGCCCCAATCAATATCTATTGGGCTTTAACTTGGTGGATTTGAGTCGGCCCTCCCCTTTGTCCTAGTGTTCCTATTGGTTGAGTTATTGGACCGAGTATGCCTAACCACCTGGGTCTTGAATATCACTACCAAGTTAGTAAAGAGAATAACTCTCTATCAATTACTAGAAATAATTATGCTCATAATCAATCACATTAAAATTATAATCAAATGAGTTATAATAACTTAATTAGGCTTGGGCTCAGTTGGTAATGGATCTTTATAATCCAACCATGTGATTGGCGGCCTGTTGTGGGTGTCTATATTATGCTTTTTGAAAGGTGCCAGGTTATTGAATCTAAGCTCAATAACCTTTAGTCGTTAATTACTTTTTGGTCAAGTATTTAGGATTCTAATCCCTTTGTTTCTATAAAATTAAAAAATTAAAATAAAAATCTAATCCCTTTCCTAATTATATATACCAAAAGGAAAAATAAATAAAAATCTTGGCCAAGAGTCCATATCCTTAATATCTTTTTTCCCACGTATAAGTAAGGATTCTTTTTTAACCCCTTTTAAAAACTAAAGTGTCAATAATTAATGAAAAGACCTTCAATAAACCGAGTTTAGTAAATTTAGAATTCTAGGGAGGTGTTCGATCTGTCATATTATCTCCTGAATTGTATTTCTTCACAAGGTTTCTACACCATTTTCTACATATTATTCCTCTAATTTCCTTCCTTGGGCATCGGCATGGTCCTCTTCTAGATGTAATTACATCAAAAAACTTGAATTCTGGAGTGTGTCAACTGCATGTGTAGAGTGGGAAAATTCCCGACCTATCACAAGCTGACACGTTACACTACCAAGTCTACAAAATACAACCAATTACAAAACTCCACGTATTGCTGCTAGGTTTTGCTGTCACTACTCAGAAACCAACAGAAATTTGCCAAGTGTCATGCAAAAACCAATCACACATCAGCGCACGTGTAAGTAATGACATAATCAACCTCGCACATGTAAGCGATGACATAAGCGGACCAATCAGGCTGTGACATGTGTCACCAATCAGACTCCGCCACGTGTCACTCATCCATCCCTAGACTCCTATAAATAGAAGCCTTCCTAAGACATTTGGGAGGACATCGAGCCATCTGAAGCACTCAGAAATCCAGAAGCTCTACCGGAACCAAGCTCTAAAGCCTCCAAGAACTTCAAGAACTCCAACTTCGAATACGAAGAACATTTGAAGAGAAATCATCCAAATCATCCGCCTAGATCCAAAAGTTTGCAGGAATCAAGCCTAAAGTGTCCGAAAACATCAACAAATCACAAATTAGTGAAGCTCTACGGATTCAAGCCCCTAAGGCCCCGAAGAACTTCCACCACAAACCAAGAACACGAAGAACGTACGAAGAACAAAGAATTTCTAACAAGCTCATAGCCAGAGATTCATTGCAATTCTGTTTCAAAGGTCTTCGATCCATTCTTCAGCCAAATTGAAGTATATTTGGTCTTTAGATCAAAATCACATTACCATAATTCCAATCAACAAATCTTTCAAGGAGATCGAATCAGAGGAACACTCTTTTGTAATTTCAGAGAATTGTACCACACAATCTCAATACAAATTTGCATTTGTGAAACTATTTTACTTGTTTGACTCATTTAGAATCGATAAATTTAGTCGTCTACATATTCTGGCACACCCAGTGGGACATCTCTGCCTCTCATCTCATTCTCCTTCAAAGAAAGAAATCTTCATCATTTTACTACCAGCTTCAATGGCCTCTAGCAAGAATGTCCGAAAATCAGTAGTTGATGCCTCCAGTGCTGATGATTATGTCGGCCCAATCACTCGCAGTCAATCCAAAGCTCTTGATTGACTTCAACCCCAACCAACCAAAGAAAGCCAACCTCCTACTGTCATCTCTCTGGACTTTCTTGCAAATAGGAAAGCTACCACTAAGGATTCATTTGTCTCGAAAGATTTGGAGATCAGTAATGAATCATCCCCAACAAAGACCTTTTCTATCAACTCTTCACCTGTGATGAGAAACTTAAGGAATGAAGTACCTTTGACTTATCCTGTTTCATCATTTTCTCCATCATATCTAGAGGTCATGCCAGTAATGATGACTAACACCTCTACCATGGAAGAAAAGATGGCTGAAGTGGAATAAAGGGTCATCCTTCTCACAAAATCACTTGAAGAAAAGGACGTCAAAATTGCCACCCTAATGAACAAGCTGGAGGTAGAAGATTCGGGTGAATCAAGTCATGGCCCTGAGCGCCCGCCTAGCTTCACCTCGAAAGGAGAAAACGCTAGGGTTGATAAGGGAAAAGGAGGTGAAGGCACTTCTCAACATGGACATTCCACCTCAATGGCCTCGATATATGTCCAACAATTGCAGGACATGATAACAAACACCATTCGAGCACAATATGGAGGTTCTTCTATAAGTTCTCTCATATATTCGAAGCCCTATACAAAGCGCATCGATAATATGAGGATGCCAAATGGGTATCAACCCCTCAAGTTCTTACAATTTGATGGCAAAGGAAACCCTAAGCAACACGTGGCTCACTTTGTAGAAACCTGTGAGAATGCAGGGACTTAAGGAGGCCTCTTTGTAAAGCAGTTTGTCCGTTCACTAAAAGGGAATGCCTTTGATTGGTATACAGACTTAGAACCCGAGTCAATCGATAGTTGGGAACAACTTGAAAGAGAGTTTCTCAACCGATTCTATAGCATGCGTCGCACAGTGAGCATGATGGAGCTCACTAATACCAAACAGTGGAAAGATGAGCCCATTGTTGATTATATCAATCGGTGGCGTTCTTGGAGTCTAGATTGCAAGGATAGACTTTCTGAAATATCAGCTGTAGAAATGTGCATCCAAGGCATGCATTGGGGACTCCTTTACATCCTTCAAGGGATAAAGCCCCGGACATTTGAAGAGTTGGCAACTCGTGCGCATGACATGGAATTGAGTATCTCTAGCCATGGAAATATGAAGCCTCCTGTACCTGAGGAAAGGAAAGAAAGACGAGAAATAAGGAAAAATGATAGGAATGTGAAAAGTAATACCAAAGACTCAATGAATATCAACCCTGCTCCAGTAAAAATTTCAACAAAAAATGTAAAGGCTAATGAGAAGAGGCTCGAGGGAGGCCAACAATGTGAGACACGACGCTCATCACTTAAGGAATGGGAACAAAAGGTGTATCCTTTCCTAGATGCCGATATGCCCGAAATGCTAGAACAACTGCTCAAGTTGAAATTAATTGAATTGCCAGAATGCAAACGACCGGAAGAGATGGGAAAAGTTGATAACCCGAATTATTGTAAGTATCATCGCATCATAAGCCATCCAATCCAAAAATGCTTTGTTCTTAAAGAACTCATCATGAAGCTAGCCAAGGAAAGGAAAATCGACTTGGATTTTAATGACGTTGCTCAGTCAAACCTTGCAACATTTGCTTGCGGGTTACCTAGTTGCATGTCTCCAACTACTGAGCAGGGGGGAAATATCACTCTCATCCAGTTTGGTTCTCTGGAACCTGTTCAAGTTCAGCTCTCACAAAAAGCATCTGATTGTAATTCAAATGATGATAAAAGGTCAACAATGGATGAGGAAGAAGGCTGGACGGTGGTTACTCGCAGGAGATGGAAGAAGAGACGTACATTCCCTCTTCATTTGATCACCCAGGAGTCTAGAAGAGCACAAAACCAGATTCAGCCCTGGTCAAGAAGAAGGAGTGATAAAAGGCAAGAAAGACTGGGAACAAAAATGTCTGACGATTTAGCACAAACCCAAAAACTTCGAAATCTCATCACATTGGAAGAATTCTTCCCCAGAAAATTCTTTCAAAATGACTTAGCTGAGGCCGTTCACATGGTGTCTCGTTGCGAAATTCAGGATGAAAAGGAGGATGTTGAACATGGTGGTCCAAATGAGACTTTGTCATCTTCAGAGGAACTCCAATCTCAGGTTGATGAAGTTGAACCCTTGCAATCCTCCATCTCACCAAAAGAAGCGCTCACTCAAGCTCTTGAGAAGCCAGAGATGTACACTTCTTCTACCAACACGCTTCAACAAACCCAAGAATGTTATGCGTGCTCTCCAGACTTAACTTTCACTGATGAGGATCTGTTGTTAGGCTCTAAGCCCCACAATCGTCCACTTTATGTCTCTGGTTATACTCGCGAACAAAAGATCGATCGTATTCTCATTGACAGAGGTTCAGCTGTTAATATACTACCAAAAATGACAATGAGACGACTTGGTTTTACTATGGAGGAATTATCGCACAGTCGTTTGGTCATTCAAGGTTTTAATCAAGGAGGACAACGCGCGATCGGCATGATACACTTGGAATTAATCATTGGAGAATTGACAAGCAACGTTTTGTTCCATGTCATTGATGCCAAGACGACCTATAACATGCTGTTAGGACGCCCCTGGATCCATGGAAATGGAATAGTGCCGTCAACTTTGCATCAATGTTTCAAGTTCCTTCAAAGTGGAATAAAAAAGGTCAATGCCGACTTGAAACCTTTCGCTGAGACTGAAGCTCACTTTGCCGACGCAAAGTTTTATGTGGAAGATGACATTCTTAATGAAGTTCTCCCAGTTGAGATCCCGTCCATGGAAAACAAGCAGGGTGAAAAGGAGCAGGTTAGATTCATCACTGGAAAGGATATTCCTTCCCCAAAGGAAGGTCCGGAATGTGGGAATGATCATTCTAGTGAATCTACCAGTAATTCAATGAGAGTGGAAATTTCAACATCTTCCAATAACCCTCCATTCCTCCGTTATGTACCATTATCACGCCGTAAGAATGGACAATCTCCATTCGCAGAATGCCTTCAACCTACAAAAGATATGGGAAAGCTTCCTGCAAAGTTTACAATGGAGGATGTAGCCATATTGAAAGAAAATCATGTCATGCCTCTGACTTCGTCCACAAATCTTGTGCCCTCGAAGCCATTAAATGGATTCGTGAGGTCTTCACAAAGTCTGACAGAGCATGGTATTCTACCAAGTGAGCGGACAAAAGAATGGTTTGACCCAAAGGCATATAGGCTGTTAGCCAAAGCAGGCTACGATTTCTCAAAACAAGGAGACTTAGGGAAACTAATTCCAGAAGCCACCGGAGAAAAGATGCATGGCCTTAGCAAAACACAAAGGAAAATGCGGCTTGAAGGGCATAAGATTCCTATCCCAAAGACCGGATTAGGTTATACTCCAGAACAACCAGCTCAGATATGGATCAAGAGAAGAACCAATGCTTCAAGTTCCCAATACATAACAGTGGAGGTCGGCGAAAGTTCGAATCAAACAAAAGATCACTCTTCATCACGTGTCTCAGTGTTTGATCGCATCGAGGCTTCATCGTCACGAGTTACAGTGTTCAACAGGTTAAATACAACTTGCTTAACACAAAATCGTGACACTCTTGCTTGTAAATCAGTCTTTGATCGATTGGGGGCAACAAAGAGGCCTGTTGATAGTCATTCTCAAAATTCAACAAACTTTGAGGTTCAAAGGGAGAAGAAAGCTAATGATGAGATTCGCAGTAGCATTCCTTCACGCATGAAACGTAACTTTACCTTAGATATCAGCACTGAAGGATCGCTCAAAGTCAAAAGACGAACGATTGTACACACAAGTCAGTCACTCGCCCACAATGAGCAAATTGAAGAGGTATCATCCTCGTTTCATGTTACAATAGAAGAGGATACACTTTCAGATGCTGAAGCTGAAGAGGTTGATGAAGCTCCTCCAGCCTTGGAAGATGGAGGACAAGCTACAGTTGATAAACTTAAAGAGGTCAATTTAGGAACTACTGAAAAACCTCGGCTAACTTTCATCAGTGCGCTTCTCACCCCTGAAGAAGAAGAAGGGTACCTCAAGCTCCTAGTAGAATACAAAGATGTGTTTGCTTGGACTTATAAGGAAATGCCCGGGCTCAATCCATGTATTGCTCTACATCATTTGGCGGTAAAGAAAGGCGTGCGCCCAGTTAAACAAGCCCAAAGACGCTTTCGACCGGAGCTAATCCCTCAAATAGAAACCAAGGTCAATAAGCTAATCGAGGCGGGTTTCATTCGTGAAGTACAATACCTGGAATGGATTGCTAACATCGTCCCTATCAAAAAGAAGAATGGACAAATCCGGGTGTGCGTTGACTTCCGTGATTTGAACAATGCATGTCCCAAGGATAATTTTCCATTACCCATCACTGAGGTCATGGTTGACGCCACCACTGGTCATGAAGCTTTATCTTTCATGGATGGTTCTTTAGGCTACAACCAAATTCGAATGAATCCTAAGGATGAAGAGCTCACAGCTTTTCGTACCCCTAAGGGCATTTACTGTTACAAAGTGATGCCTTTTGAACTGAAGAACGCTGGTGCTACTTATCAATGGGCCATGCAAAAGATCTTTGATAATGTACTTCACAAATACGTGGAGTGTTATGTCGATGATCTGGTAGTTAAAACAAAAAGGAGGGAAGACCATCTGGTAAATTTGCGATCCATGTTCAACCGCCTAAGAAAGTATCAGCTTAAAATGAACCCTCGCAAATGCGCTTTTGGTGTAACATCTGGAAAATTTCTTGGTTTCATTGTTAGGCACCGTGGTATTGAAATTGACCAGTCCAAAATTGAAGCTATCCAGAAAATGCCAGAGCCCAAGAATCTGCGAGAACTTAGAGGCTTGCAGGGAAAACTAGCCTACATACGACGATTTATCTCAAATTTGGCTGGTCGATGTCAACCTTTCAATAGATTGATGAAGAAGGATGTGCACTTTGAATGGGATGAGGCTTGTAGCAATGCTTTTGCGTGCATCAAAAGATACTTGCTTAATCCCCCAGTTTTGGGTGCTCCTATTCCAGGAAGTCTTTAGTGTTGTACATCGCGGCACAAGAAAAGTCTCTGGGTGCTCTTATGGCGCAAGAAAATGAAGAGGGGAAAGAAAGAGCCCTTTATTATCTAAGTCGAACTCTCAATGGGGCTGAATTAAATTATTCTCTTATTGAAAAGATGTGTCTCGCTCTTTTCTTTGCTATAGATAAACTGGAGCACTACATGCAAGCATACACGGTTCGCTTGATAGCAAAAGCGGACCCGATTAAGTATGTCCTTTCTAGGCCAGTGGTTGCAGGTCGTATAACTCGATGGGCGGTCTTGCTACAACAATATGACCTCACATATGTCCCACAAAAAGCTATCAAGGGACAAGCATTGGTAGATTTCTTAGCTGATCACCCAGTTCCATCTGATTGGGAGTTCTCCGATGATTTCCCGGATGAAGACGTGTTTTACATTGAACTAATGCCACCGTGGATGATGTTTTTCGATGGGGCTGCACGTCGAGAAGGAGCGGGGGTAGGTGTAGTGTTTGTTTCTCCACAACGGCAAATACTTTTGTACTCGTTCTCATTAAGCGAACTTTGCTCTAACAACGTAGCCGAATATCAAGCATTGATTATTGGTCTACAAATGGCCATTGAGATGAGCATATCGCAACTTGAGATCTTTGGGGATTCCAAATTAATTATCAACCAAATCTTGGAGCAGTATGATGTCAAGAAGGAAGACCTCATCCCCTATTGCAAATATGCGAAGAAGTTGCTAACAAATTTTGAGGCCATCACATTGGAGCATATACTAAGAGAGGAGAATAGACAAGCTGATGCTTTAGCTAATTTGGCTACCGCCTTGGCATTATCCCAAGAAGAGATCACCAAAGTTGCTATTTCCCAGAGGTGGGTGATACCTCTCGTGATTGAAGAAGAAGAAGAAGAGCAAGCCAACATCATTTCGGTATGCCTTGTTGAAAAAGAAGATTGGCGACAAGCGATCATTGAATACCTTCAACATGGAAGACTCCCGGATGATAAACGCCACAAGACTGAAGTTCGGCGGAGGGCTGCTCGATTCATTTACTATAAAGACACTCTCTTCCGCCGTTCATTTGATGGATTGTTTCTCCGTTGCCTAGGAGAGGAGGAGGCTAAACAAGCCTTAGAGGAGGCTCATTCTGGAATATGCGGCGTACATCAGTCGGGTCCTAAGTTACACTACAGGATCAAACGAATGGGTTACTATTGGCCTACAATGGTGCAAGATTCCATGGAGTGCGCTAAGAAATGCGAAGCTTGCCAGTATCACGCAAACTTCATCCACCAGCTGCCAGAGCCTCTACACCCAACTGTAGCTTCTTGGCCTTTTGATGCATGGGGGCTTGATGCGATAGGACCATTACCAAAGTCATCCGGTGGCCATTTATACATCTTGGTTGCAACTGATTACTTTTCAAAGTAGGCGAAAGCTGTGCCCCTTAGGGAAGTGAAAAAAGAGACGGTGGTCAATTTCATTCGAACTCATTTGATCTATCGATATGATGTCCCTCAGTATATCATAACTGATAATGGAAAGCCGTTCTACAATAGGTTGATGACGGAATTATGTGAGAAGTTTGAGTTTAAACAATACAACTCTTCCATGTACAATGCCCCGGCAAATGGACTAGCTGAAGCATTTAACAAAATGCTTGGCCGTTTGTTAAAGAAGGTGGTATCCAAAACAAAGAAGGACTGGCATGAAAGAATTGGAGAAGCATTATGGGCATATCGAACAACATTTCGAACGCCTACTCAAGCGACACCATATTCTCTTGTCTATGGAGTGGAAGCCGTCCTTCCTTTGGAACGTCAAATCCCATCATTACGAATTGCCATTCAGGAAGGATTGACTGGAGAAGAAAATACCAAGCTCAGATTGCAAGAATTAGAGGCACTTGATGAGAAAAGGCTCGAGGCCCAACAACGCCTTGAGTGCTATCAAGCTCGTCTTTCAAGCGCCTTTAATAAAAGAGTTAAACCACGATCATTCCAAGTTGGTGACTTAGTCCTTGCCGTTCGAAGACCTATCATCACAACTCATCGTACAGGCAATAAGTTCACTTCAAAATGGGATGGACCTTATGTTGTGCAAGAAGTCTACACCAATGGAGCTTACAAGTTGATTGATAATGATGGTGTAAGGATCGGCCCCATCAATGGGAAGTTCCTCAAACGCTTCTATGCTTGAAAATCGAGGATTGCTCCTTGGTAAGAGTTTAAACTGCCCACTGTAGCGCTATAAGAGTACATGATGTCTTCCCATTACCTCTGAAAGCGTACCAATAAGAAGAAATTAATCCCACTCTGTCACCAATTGCTAGTGTGGTGTAGTGGTTGGATGCCCATGTCGCCCTTGAGGGGTCTCGGGTTCGATTAGTGGTGATACCCACTATTACACACTGAGCCCCCCCTTTTTGCAAAAAAAAAAAAAAAAAATCCTTTGAACTACGTGATGACTTGATCTCTCTCCGGGGTACGTAGGCAACTTAGTATCTTTTGCTAGGTTCAGTCACACACTAAAAAAAAAAAAAAGTAAAAAAAAAAAATATAACAAAAAAAAGAAATAACAAAAAAAAATCTTTTGAACTACATGATGACTTGATCCCTCTCCAGGGTACGTAGGCAACTTAGTATCTTTTACTAAGTTCAGTCACGCACTAAAAAAAATTACCAAATTATCAACAAAAAAACAAGAAGGAGCAGAGAATGAAGTTTTCTTTATTGATTGACAAAAGGAAAATAGTACAGGAGAAAGCTTGATGACACATATGAAGGGAATTAAAACAAAAAGCTTACAACATCCATTTCAAGTCTTTCAAGCTAGAACAATTATCTTTTAGAAGGGCTCGTATCTTCTCTAAAGCCTTCATATCCTGGTCTTCAAGTACGGGAGTGGATTTGACTTCTTCAAGTTGTTCTTCTAAGGCTTGCATAACATCGTCTTGTTTAACTTGATGAGATTCAATTTGAGACACCAATGCTCTAATTGGACAAGCTCAGTTCGCAAGTCAGCCATCCTCAACCTAATGGTATCAAGCTCAGTCTTCAAAGATCCTTTCTTGTGCGATGCTTCAGAAAGGAGGAGTTCAATTTCAGCCTCATGTTGAATCAAGTTGACAGGACTAGGTCGTTTGTTCAAAGATTCTTTCATCCTCAAAAAGTCTGCAACCCCTTCACAATGTTTGTCAACATGTTCGCGCAAGTGTCGAGGATCCACTCCAAGACTTTCAATCCCACTATAGATTTCATTTATTTCAACTTATGGGAGGATGTTGTCCACAGAAAGAGTCGAAAGCTTGTTTAAAAGGACATCTCCCAACATAGAAGCCCCTTTCCTATGCACAAAAGAAACATGCGCCATGGCCTGGAACATAGAGACTTCCGGAGGGTTGGTCGGTTGCAGTGATGAGAGAAATGTCCTTCCTGTCTCAGTCGGAAGTTTGGATGACGTACCAACATCGGCAAACTTGCGCCTCTTAAGATCGGAGCTCTTCGTAGATGGCTTCGAGATGGAAGACTCACTATTTGCAAGAAGATGCACATGATCAATAGAAGTCTCTGCATCAACACCCTTCATTGGACTCTTCAAATGTTTCCGATTGTAGTCCAAGTCGTTACACACCTTTTCTTCAGAAATTTTAATGGCATCCCTAGTTGGTACGACAAGCGAACCTCTGGTACCTTGGCTTCGAGCAACTCTAGTATGTCGAGATGAGTCTTTTGAATGACGACCATCCTCAAGAGGATGTTGTGCAAACTCTGACAAGGGCTGTGGAATGTATGGGTCTTGTAGCTCCCTCTTTCTTTTTTTAGATTTGTTAGGTGTTAGTGATTTAACATGGAAAGAGGCAATGTCAGCCAAAAAATTTGTTCCTTTGGTAAAATCATTTCCGCAAATTCCTTCCCACCATCGCTTATAGCTATGTCTGACCCGACTTCCAAAGTCTGTGGCAAAAGCCGAAATGAGTACCTTTGAGTTGGTGTTGCAGCGAGTGAAAGATTGGTAGAATTGGTGTAGATCTTTTAAGGAGCCTGTACGAATTTCTTCCTTCAAATCACTTGGAATATCTTGGTGAAACCCAAAGCGCCGGCTAAATCTGTGAGGACTATATGCTTCTATAGTGTGTTGGTCTTCACATCGAAGTGACAAGTACCCCGAACGAAGGCTCATAAAGTAGTCAAACTTCTGAATGGGTAAATGATCATTGTCAATGAATGTCTGGTCATAGCTTTTCTTGAAAGCAGTCCCGTGCCAAAGGAAGTCGGTGGCGGTTCGTATATGCTTTCGTGCAGAGAATTCACTGAACGGAGAGGCATAGCCTACACCAGAATATTTTGTCATCAAAGGATCAGATAGTTTGTCATTGGTGATGCGATTGCTTCTGAAAAAATGACCTACCCAGGCATAAACATAATGAATGGCAAAACTAGCTCCAGACTTGCTCGGAGTAGGAGAAGAAGAAATGGTGTTAAGTCCGCGATAAATGCTAGCCAATACTGGGGTAGAAAGGCCAAACGAACGACCATTGGCCATGGAACTAGCAATCTTGAAAGTGCCTGGACAGATGCTATTTGGATCCTTGATAGGAAAGACGAATACGCACAGCCAACAAGAAAGAAGTGCCGATAAGTAAGTCTCCTCCTTTAAGTCACCCTCAACTTGAAGATCCGCAAAGACCCCGTGTTCTTTATCAGACCATGGTCCACACTCGTTTATCACACCAAAGGGATTCTGACTACACTTGGGAATAGTCGTCCGTCTTGCTGGTTTTCTAAGAGCCGGGTACCTGCCATTTCCTCTATACCAAAAAGTAATCCAGTCGCGAACACTTACTTTCCCTTGTCTCTTCAGCCGATTTTGAAGGTGATGATATGCCATGAAAAGGAAGTGACAGCTGTACGGCAAATAGGGTCGTCCTTGGTCGTTGGTTCCATCCAGCTTTTGCGCATTGGGTACCACTTCATCATAAAATGCACCTGTGCAAGGAAGTCCACCAAGAATGGAAAGATCCCATGGTGTGATGGAAATTTCTCCAACTAAGGTATGAAGAGTATTGGTCGATGGACTCCAACACTCACAAAATGCTTTCATGAGGTTCTCATCATGATCGTATGTGAACAAGGAGGCAAAGACAGCACTGTAAAGGTGGGTTGCATCAAGGAGGTGTTTGCATCGACCAAGCACATCTTCTAGCCAATCCCAATAAAGGGAGAGATAGGAAAACCCTCCGTTCGCGCTAAAGGAAGAATCCCAATTGGCTCGCTTTGCAATTATCTCTTGTCCCAAGGTGTTATACGGCTTTGATTTAGCAACATTTTTGTGATGCGAAGCAAGAAGGATAATTGTCTCCAAGTTAGAGCCACCATCAGAAGGAACAACCTGTGACCATTTTGGCAAATTGAGAGGATAAGAGTTATGGCCCCATCTTTTTGAAAATCTTCCAATTATGGGCGGACGAACAATCAAAGTTGTAGCCTTTGCATCTTTGTCATCTTTCTCTTTACAAATGAACAAGGCTGGTTCCTGACCAATCTTTGAATCCCTAAAAAAAAGCATCGTGATTGCTAAAAAAAAAAAAAAAAAAAAAAAAAAATTTAGTATAGACAAAACATTAAAAAAAGAAAAAAAGAAAAAAAAGAAAGAAAGAAGAAGAAGGTGGAATTTCTCCACACAGTATTACGATACCCCACTGAAGTAAAAGGGCAGAATTTCTCTACATAGTAATACGATACTCACTGAAGGGTACGCTTGTGCAACTCAATGCATGCACCAAATGGCCTTATATAGAGAATTTCTGAAACTAACAGACAAAAAGAGAGAGATCCGGACAGTTAAAATATCCTATTTTCAATAGACCCTGTAGTGATCTTGGAAAAAAATGAGAGCCCATAAATGCATTATGGTGTCAGAAAGAAAAAATACTGCACTAGACTTCATCCAAAAAAAAAAAAAAAACACTTATAGGCCGGTAAAGAGGAGTAGCTTGTTCTACTGTGTCACCAACTCTTGAGAACAACAGAGACACTTAGTGGTTAGCTGGAACTGCTCCCCGCATGGGTTGTCAACATTGTCAGAATAGCCTAGACCAAAACGGGAACAAGTCCAACAATGCTTGCCGGTCTCCTCTTCCAGGAGTTCACAAAATTCAACCCACAGAAATCTTCTACGACCTTCGATTTACCTAACCCGAAAAATCCAGGTCCAGATGCCCGGCCATGCACTGCCATTCGCCACCAAAAGCTTCAGAGAATCGCAGCCTACTCCTTCATATTGGTACAAATCCAGAGTTCATTTCAAGGAAATGGTATTACCACTCGGTCCAGCGGCCCTCGATGTGCAAAACCCAGAAAGCTCATCAACAACGGAGCCATCACGCGCCACCACGCGCCGCCATAAGCTCGCGATGACCAACGGCTTAGTCCTTCAAACCTGTGTAAATATGTTCACAATTATATGAAATTGACACTACAGAGGTCTAGTACGGCCCATGATCTACAAAACCTAAAAATTTTAGGCCCAAAACCTCAAGCACGCGCTGCCACGCGCCGCCAAAATACCCGGAGGTGCTGCCTTCAGAAACACGCGCAGCTCTCGCTTTCACGCGCTCACACGCGCCGGCGTTCTCTCACGCGCGTACACGCGCCACACGCCTACACGCATCCCATCGCCATGACGTCACCAATGACGTCATCCTCCACTGACTTGACCCGTTTGACCATACCGGACCGGTTTGACCCAAAAATCTGACCCGGTCCGAACCGCCAAAAACAAAAAAAAATAATAATAAATAAAAAAAAAGAAAAAAAAAAGAAAGAAAAGAAAATGCTTTGACCAAGTTTGACTTGTGACTTTGACCAAAAAGTCGAAATTTTCAAAAAGGGTCTGTCACACTCGATTTTTCGCGTACATTCCGATTTTGGAATCCGTTTCTTTGTCCGAGATTCAGAAATTGTGCAAACTGTCTAGTTTCCAGAAAGTTGACTTTTGTACTAATCCTAACCAAAAGTCAAAATTTTCAAGAATGACCTGTCTTGCCTAATTTTTTGCGTAGATTTCGATTTTGGGGTCTATTTCTTCATTTGAGAATCTGAAATTGCTCAAATCGTGTGATTCTAAAGTTGTTGGCTTTAATGTGAACTTTGACCAAGAATTAAGATGTCCAGGCAAAGCTTGTCCTATTCAGACTTTCACATAGATTCTGATTTTGAAATCTGCTTATTTGTTTTGGACTTGGAAACCGCCTATGTGACCCACTTCTCCAAAGTACTAGCAATGTCCAAAAAAAAAAAAAAAAAAAAAAATTAAGCCCCTAAAATCAAAATTTAAGATTCACCCACTTGGTCTGGGTTCCCTTAGGGTTATCCTCCGGACTTCATAGGGGCTTCCCTTCCAAAGTACAAAAGAACTTTCACAAGTGTGTTCTGAACTTGAAATTACACTGGGTCACTAGTTCAACCTACCATTCCCATTCGGTGCCTACCAGTCCCCAACCTACCATTCTCATTCGGTGCCTACCGTTCCCATCTACCATTCTTAGCCACCATTCTCACCAAAAAGTCCCAACCACCATTCTCAACTACCCATCTACCATCCTTCGTTTCTCCACTATAAATAGAAGAGCCGGGTTCAAAAAAAAAAAAACTCATCAAAAAAAAGAAAAGAAAAGAAAAGAAAAGAAAAACACACTGAATCCTGAAATAAAAATTTGCTTCTTTCAAATTTTCAAGTCCTCCTTCTCACAGCCGTTTTTCACTATGGCCTCATCATTCTTAACACTTAGCAACCAATATTGCTTCATAATTCATCTGAAATCAACCCTCTCATGGTTCGGTAGAAACCCTCTTCACAACATCATTGTAGTTTTGAGATCCAAACAAATTTTGTTTCTCCACTTAACTACCACAGTTGTCCATAAAATTACTCATAACAAGGTCTGCACTGTGGTTCCATGCTTCCTCAGATTTGGTTGGCCAGGAAATCCAAGTCCAGCAGAAGCACCTGTTCCTAACCTCAGGTCTCCCGTAGTCTCTTTCCAATTGTTTGGTCTTCCAGTAGAGGCAGCGGTTTGGAACAAACAGCAACTTGGCTGGTTTTTAAGACCAGAATCACAAGTTAGCTCCATCTTTCATTTTTCTATGCTTTTCCAACAAGAAGCAGTAAATGAAGATGGTAAAAAGTGTTGGGGTATCCTACAAATTGTCTTTCATCCAACACTTAAAACAACCTTCAAGGCACCAGCTCATTAGAGTTCAGCCTTTGGAGCCGGTAAATGGTTACCAGAGCCTTATTCCATGTCCCCACCACTATGGGACTCAAAGGTCATCGTTGCTGGTACCTCAAAACACACTTTCTGGAATTACTCCAACTTAAATTTAGCTTGAAGTATTTTAGAAGGTACTCTTCTGAAATTACTTCAATTTAACGTCTGTCGGCATAGTCCCATCACGCATGCACATTCTACGACTTGCTGTCAGACCCCATGCAAACATACAGTCAGTCCCATATTTAAAGGTGTACTTCATAGGAACATCTACACCAGAAGGTCCCCAACATACAGGGTCAGTACCATGGTGGCGTGTGTTTCACCCATTCACTTTGCTTCATCCCCGTCTTCTTCACCACCCTCATCAACATCCCCAGAATCCATAAGCTTCTGAAATTACCTCAACTTAACTTGAGTGAAACAATTACACATGTGCATTCAACCACTTTCCCACATGGCCTCGCCATAATCCAAAGCATATTCTTCCGATATAACTTCACCAAAAGTTCTCAAAAACACAAGGCTGGCCCCATGACTCTGTATGTTGTACCCAACCAACATCTTCACCTCTTCCCCATCTTCCACACCCTGTGATCGCCGCCAACGATCCAAAAACACTCTTCTAAAGTTACTTCAACTTAACCTCTGCTGAGAAGGCTCGGTCACGCAAGTACATTCAAGTACTCGCAGACCTCTTTTCGGTCTCATCAAAACCTTTCATATGGGTAGGTCTACTCCTCGGAAATTATCTCATCCTGCTGAAAGCTCCACCACCTTCAACTACTTCACTTAAAAAGTCAAGTGCAAAAATCTGTTTTCGAAACTCATTCCCACACTACACTCCGAAACTGTGTGCGTGAACGAGTCTCGAGGGGGCATTTGTAGAGCGGGAAAATTCCCGACCTATCACAAGCTGACACGTCACACTACCAAGTCTACAAAATACAACCAATTACAAAACTCCACGTATTGCTGCTAGGTTTTGCTGTCACTACTCAGAAACCAACAGAAATTTGCCAAGTGTCATGCAAAAACCAATCACACATCAGCGCACGTGTAAGCAATGACATAATCAACCTCGCACCTGTAAGCGATGACATAAGCGGACCAATCAGGCTGTGACATGTGTCACCAATCAGACTCCGCCACGTGTCACTCATCCACCCCTAGACTCCTATAAATAGAAGCCTTCCTAAGACATTTGGGAGGACATCAAGCCATCTGAAGCACTCAGAAATCCAGAAGCTCTACCGGAACCAAGCTCTAAAGCCTCCAAGAACTTCAAGAACTCCAACTTCGAATACGAAGAACATTCGAAGAGAAATCATCCAAATCATCCGCCTAGATCCAAAAGTTTGCGGGAATCAAGCCTAAAGTGTCCGAAAACATCAACAAATCACAAATCAGTGAAGCTCTACGGATTCAAGCCCCTAAGGCCCCGAAGAACTTCCACCACAAACCAAGAACACGAAGAACGTACGAAGAACACGAAGAACAAAGAATTTCTAACAAGCTCATAGCCAGAGATTCATTGCAATTCTGTTTCAAAGGTCTTCGGTCCATTCTTCAGCCAAATTGAAGTATATTTGGTGTTTAGATCAAAATCACATTACCACAATTCCAATCAACAAATCTTTCAAGGAGATCGAATCAGAGGATCACTCTTTTGTAATCACAGAGAATTGTACCACACAATCACCAATACAAATTCGCATTTGTGCAACTATTTTACTTGTTTGATTTATTTCAAACTAGAAATTTATTCGTCTACAGCATGGTTTTGAAACCCAGACCATTCATTGAACCATAAAAGGGAGAGATTCAAGATTTTTGAGGTTGAATCGAGGTCGAACCGTGATGACATCATAATTAATTTAATAATTAATTAAAGCCTAAATATAGATATTAAATTTATAAAACTAGCAAAATTGACTAATATATCTATATATGTGAAGGAAATTTAATGATTTTCAAACATATATTTAATAATTAAATAAGAAAGTTATTAAAATAAAATAATAACCATAAAAACATTAAAATTTATGATTAATTTTTGAAGTAAAGTTGAATATCTTTGAAGGATTTTAATTATAATTTTTTTTTTTTTATATTCCTTGTAAGAGATGAATAATTTAATTAAGTAGAATAGAATTGTGTTAAGTTGTTTTTATAGGGAAAAAAAAAATTGAACCGGGGTTGGACCGCACGATTCATGCCACTGGTTTTGCATGAACCGTGCAATCCAACCCCGATTTAAGGGGTTCACGGAATTAACAATAATTCCGGTTCTCTAAACTTAAAAAACCAGTTTTCATCTCGATTCTCGATTTTTCCGGTCGGACCTCCCGGTTCGGTCCGAGTTTGAAAACAGTGGTCGACTGTCAATAGGTAACATTAATATGGGCAATTTCACAGCCCCAAGATTAGTCCCAACCGAAATATTGTGTCAACAGTAACGATCAATAGATTAGAGACATTCAAATAATTTCAGCAATTAAAAAAAAAAACATACAAATTATAATTTTTTGATTAAACATATATACAAATGTCTTCGAAGAGTCTTGAGTGCTCACAACTTAGCTGCCGATAGATAGTGCTATACCTTATATCATCTACTTATATGAATGCAAAATTCTTTTTATTTATTTAGTTATTTTTTCACTCACATAAGTAAAGGATTTTTCAGAGTTCTTCCAGGCCATATGGACATGGCTAAAGTTGAATAGTCTCCGTTGTATTTGAAATTCTTGCATTGTTGACTCTTCTGAAAAACCACTTCTTTCCATGGCTCCAGTGTCTTATTACTGCCAACATTAGTCTCCAGATAGTTTTGTGTACAAGCATGGAATTATCCAAATGAAAGATATAGATCACTAGCACCATTGTTGATGTGCCTCCTGTTAATATGAATAATACCAAAAAGCTATTGGTGTTAAGACTAGGGATTTCATCATATGATTCAACTTCTATACACACTTGAGATGCAAGCATGCTATTCTCTAATTCCCTTAGTTTGCCACTTTCAAATACCTTTAGTAAGGCTTCAATTATGCTGGGAAGCAAAGGAGATCCCTTAGGAAATGCCTAAGGAGCAGACAAAAGAGAATATAGTTAGTGATTCCAAGTTATTAAAAAGTTTCATAAAGTTGGCAGCTCTCTTTATTTTTTATAGCTAGGGTCTATTTAATAACTACTTTCAGAACATTTGTTAATTGACAATTTTAGAAAATTTTTAATACTACTTTATGGAAAATATAAAATACTGTAAAAAAAGTTAGTTACTTTTTTTTTTATTTATAAAAGTTTCTAAAAATATTTCATAAATCAGTATTTTTAGAGTATTTATTAATTTTTTCTTTTTCTAATATATAAATTATAGACAACAGAAAAATTATTAGGTACTCCTCGTAAGGTGGTACTTTCTCTTCTTATATTTATTGTGGACCCTAATAAAAATTTATGATGGAATTAATTTATCATTAATATGAAATGTGAGAGCACTACATCACTAGACATTGAGAATACTTAATACTAATTACTCGTAGACGACATAAGAATATGGGATATATTGTAGGAGTTAATGAGCCACTAAAACCCAAGCTTGTATTCATGCCTCTACTCCTCACACCTAACATTACTACCTAATTCAATAAATATTTTCTAAACCCAACCACAAGAATTTTAATCTAGCCCGTACTCCTGTTACAATAAACATAAGGTTAGCCTCATCTCAAGGGATATAAAATTCTTTTGTAGTGACCTAATGGAAAATAAATTATATTAAGTAAATAAAAAGAAGTGGAGAAAAGAATTACAAAACCGAATCCTCCAACTTTATAGACTGGCCCGGCCGTCGTAAAGCCCTTGCAGTATCTTGCAAGGAATAACTTTGCCACAGGAATTTCAAGAAATATGGCTGCTATCTCTCTATTTATCAGGTCTTCAGCATATTCATCAGGTGAGGTATAATTCTTGATATTTTTTGGATTGAAGCCCAAGACCTCCACCAAATATTTCCCAACAAAAGCTGCTCTAGAGCAACCAACTATTGCATTGCTCTTTTGCAGTGTCTCAATGTCATTTACAGTGGGTTCAAGCTGTTGGACGGTGAGCATGGTGGTGAGATTGGCTGTGTAAATCTGCATAATAACTAATGCCACAAATATCCATGCCACCATTGCCATCCGTGACAGACTGCTATGCAGTTTTTTTCCTGCTCAATTCATTGAATTATGGTAAACGTTAGCACAAAAACTCACTTTTTTTAGACTAAAAACTATGATAAATACTCAACTTTTGAAATAAACGAAGATGAGGATAGCCACAAAATAACACTAGTTTTTTTTTATTTGTTACAAAATAAAAAGCTCAAGTTCTTACGTAGAGAAGACTTCATATTACCATGTAAAGAGAATAGTGTTGTGAAGGCTAAGCACAACAAGGTTATCATTTGATTCAGTGCAGAGCCCTTAAGTTCCGGCCAGTAATGTCTTTCTATGAACCACACAACTAAGCCATTGTAGACATTTATTGCTCCTATTAGTACCCACATGGCATTCGTATAGGGTTTCAGGAATAACCATGCCTTATTGCATGTTTTTGATTGAACCGGAACTATCATTACCAGTCCTGATTCGGTATAGGGGTGTGTGAATTCGGCATGCTTATATCGATTGGCCACTATTGCTACATCTCCAACAACTGCATCAAACTTCTGCTCCCATGCAAATATGATTTCAAGAATACAGGTTTAATCAGTCTTAATTTGCACGTCTATCTAGAAAATAAGAATTGGATCATTACAGAGATTAGCAAGACAAACAACTCAAAGGAATGCTGCTACAATATAAGATGAGTCCTAAGTAATGATGAGGCAGTGGCAGTGACAATGATTGATTATGTATATTTGACACTCTTGACGGTTTCCATAAAGGGACTTTCTAAGTCATATACTTTTCAAATGTATTCAATTTAATTGATTTTCGCATTATTTGAGACCTATAGCGGCAGTCTAGAGATGCTGTTATATCTCCATTTTTTTTGGTAGTGTGTAGAAGTTGAAGCAAGGGCGGCTTGATGCATTTAGAGGCCTAAGGCGAAAATTGAAATTGAGGCATTTTATATATTTAAATATGACTTTAAAAAAATTAAATATTATTTAAACTCTATTATCTTTTTTTAGATGTAAAACTATTATTAACTAGTCGCTAACCTGTGCTATGCACAGAAACCTACCTAACTATTTGTGAGGTAGACTAAAATAATTTTATAAAATCTTAAATTGATTAAGAAACTACACCATTGCATGATTTGCTTTTGTATGACTTCAATTTGTGTTATAATTTGATGAAGAAGTCATAACTTGAACATGCAATGACTTACAAAAAGATGATTCACTGCTTAGAAATTATTGAAACAAAACAAAATATATATAACTAAATAATAGAGTAATATAAGAGAAAGATGAGTTACATTCAAAAGAATAATCCATGGCTATAACTATTGAAAAGAATTAAAAGATTCAGAGCCTAGAAATTATACATAATATATATATATATATATATATATATATGTGTGTGTGTGTGTGTGTGTGTGTACGTGCGCACGCGCGCGCACTTGACTGTACAACAGAAAAATATAAGAGAAAGATGTGTTACCATCAAAAGAATAATTCAGATATTAAAACTTTTGAAATGCCAAAAAATATTAAAGTATCATAAGATTTACTTCCTATAAATTTTTGAAACAAAACAAAATGTATATGATTACACAATAGAGAAATATAAAAGAAAATTTGATTACCTTCAAAAGAATAATACATGGTATAGTTATTGAAATCTGTTAAACATGTTCAAATATTGCAAAAATTAACATAAATTCAGATGTTAAAACTTCCAAAATGCCAAAAAAAAATAATAATAATTAAAGAATAAATTATTGAAACAATTCAAAAAATATATGACTATTTAAAGGAGAGCTATAAGAAAAAGAAGAAAGTACATGAACCCATAAAGCAATAAGTTTTAAATTTTAATGGGTCTAAACTTTAAACAATGAAAAAAAAAAATCAGTATTGGCTTATATATTGTTGAAACATATATTTCTTCTTATCTCAAGGGTAATGTGGCGTGTAGCTGGGGTATGGGAATGGGTAATAGTTGTATGGAGATGAAAATCACTTTTTAAAAAAATACATGAAAAACCATAAAAAAAAAAAAAAAAAAATTGACAAAATAGAGGAGAAGAAAATAACAGAAGAAGAGTTCATACCTCTATTCGGCTTAAAAATATATATATATATATATATATATATATATATATATTGAGGCTTGCACTGCTTTTATAGTGTTCATGGTTAACCTCACACAAATTTGGAGATAAATTATCAACGTTTGATTTTGAGTTTAAGTTGGACTTGTTAGAGATATAGAGTTTCATTATTTATTAAGTTTGGCCTTTGGCTGTTAATGTCAAAGATTAGTCTTCCTTGGGTCGAAGTTGATATTGTTAATTAAATAGAGTTAAATAATTTTGTTTAAAAAAAAATGATAATTATGTGGCAAGCTCTGAAGAGGTTAATAAAAAGTCAAAAGTTTCGGTTTTATATATATATATATAGAGAGAGAGAGAGAGAGAGAGAGAGAGAGATATTAATATAAGCCATGTAGGAAATTTTTTTTAGAAAGTCTATAAACACAAAAAATTTGACAAAACTTACTGTTGTTGTTTATAAGTTTTTCGACTATCTTACTATGGTGATACCAACTTAAGAGATGAGATTAGAGGTGTTCTTGGCTTGATTAAGATATTAACCTTTTGATGTGGAGGAAACTTCAAAGCCAAGAAAATATTTGAGAGGGTATCCTTTATCTCGAAGTGTTGACCAAGAAAATTCTTAAGGCTCTAGATGCCTAGCACATAATCACTAGTATTGATCATGGCATTTACATATTTTAAAAGAAAGGTGATACCATGATCTAAGCATTGAAATAATAGAGGAACTGGCCAAGAATTAATGTTGTGAGATGATAGAGCTGAACTTCGCAAACCAAGTGCGTAGAACTTGCTCAAGTCCATAGAGTGTTTGGAGTAGTCAACACAATTTGTGAGGAAAGCTCAAAGGATGACAGGATTCTAGAGGTTGCTACATGTAAACTTTCTCTTTAAGGCTGCTATTAAGGAGGTAATTCTTTACATTCATTTAAAATAATGTCCATTTCTGGGAGGTAGAGACTACAAATGAGTGTACTGACACAAGAAAGTCAAGTAACCAAGACAAATGTCTTCTCATAATCCAAAGTAAATTCCTTGGCAACTAAACGAACTTTGTAGTAATTAACAATGTCAACCAATCTAGTTTTGTTCTTGTACATCCACTTGCAACCGATAGCGGATTTGCTTTCTAGAAGGTTAATGAGATCTCAAGTCCTTAATTATCTTAAGAGTGAATCCAACTATTCTTTCATAACTTAGTGACATAAGCGGTCAGAGGAAGCCTTACAAAATATGTGAGGTTCATATAGGGTGGCAAATACGAGTCACGAATGTGAGAGAGAAGAGTTAAAATTGATAAGAGCAATGGGGTTTAGAACTAATAAGGATAATTGTATAATATCATTAAACTCGTTAGCATGGGGCGAAGGCAACGGTTCTAATGAACTCATCAGCCTTACTTGAGCATTCATGGGTAAACGTTGTAAAAGTCGACGGTTCTACCTCAAAGCTGACGGTGCACCTAAACTAGACGGCCTGAATACGTAGATGGGATAAGAAACTAACAAGAGCAAGTTGAAGGTTATAAGTAAACCTTTGATGAGTCTGACATGGCCTTGCTTGGCCTCCACACATAAGTACATAAGGAAATATCTTGTGCCCCACAATGAACCCTAATCAAAAAGACTCCTATAAGGAAATGATTCCGCAAGATACGCAAATTAAAGAAGATCTCTCCCACAAGGAAAGAATCTCTAGGCCAAGGAATGAATGTCAACCCTATACTACTATAAAACCCCAAAACCCTCGCAAACCAAGCTACGCATAATTCACCCCTGCTCTGACACTCTAGAGTTGAGAGAAGTTCTCTAACTTAACATTCAGAGGGTCTTTGGCCAGTACCACACCGGTACTCTCCCAAGGTCTTCTTGTTTTGTGTTGTGCATGTGTTGTCTTGAGTATGTGAGAACTGTGCGACTTACTGACGATTTTTGACATTATCAAGAACCAATAGTGTCCCCAGCTAGAGTAAAAGGATGAGACTCATTGGAGGTGGGTGCTAGTGGCTCATCATAAGTGGACTTAGTGGATAGATGCTCTGGGAAGAGGTTAGGAGGGGGATTAATATGAGAAATGGTGGAAATATGATCTGTGAAGTGAGATAAGGAGTGGAATATTGAAGACCACAAGATGGGAGATCCTAAGATGTCTGGCTACTGGATCATATCTACAGATCTTCTATTTAAGTTAATAACCAAGAAAACAATATAATTGTGAGTGGGTTGTAGTTTGGTGAGTTCATGTGGTTGAAGAAGACCAAAATGGACATAACCAAAAACTTTGAGTGGGCTGTAGTTTGGGGGTGTACCAAACAATTGTTCATAAGGTGTTTGATCTGATAAGATGGGTGACGAACACCTGTTGATGTACACTACATTGAAAGTAGCTTCTTCTTAAAAGTAGGTGAGAGTGGAAGTGACAATGCTTAGGGCCTTAATAGTGTCTAGGATGTGACGAAGTTTCTATTTAGCTTTTTGTAAGGGGTGCTAGGACATGAGGTATTAGGAATTATGCCATAATGTTTAGAATATCAAGAAAGTCATGTTGTTGGTATTTTAGAGCATTGTTAGGTAGAAATACCTTAATAAACTTGGAAAATTGCGTTGCAATCATTTTGATAAAATCGCAATATATAGTTGAAATTTTGGAACAATTTTTTTTTAATATTAAATAAATCCAAGTGTATCTTGAAAAATCAGCTACAAAATAACAAAATACTGCTACCCTCACATAGTTGAAACAGGGGAGGGCCCAACACATTTGAATGAATAAGATCAAAAGGCGTTAAAAGTAATAAGCTCACTTTTATCAAAAGATAATGCAGGTTATATACCAAGTTGACAAGACAAGACCACATAGTTAAAAGGAATAGAAGAAATTAAACCTAATAGACCTCTTGACATTAAGTATTTGACACAAGTAACTAATGTGACTAAAGAGGGTGTCATAGTTTATGGAGAATGAAGCAGAAGCTAAAACAATTGGTCCTGAGACTCTAGATTAAGGAAAATGGCCAAAATGGGAAATTAGCCATAATTTTTAAACATTATAATTAGTAGGCTAAGTTTTCAAACTATATTTTTTACTAGCATCTCGAGTCTAAGCTAAATCGAGTCTTTGAGACTCGATTTTCATGGGTTGATCACGTTTGATATGGCATTTTTTCCACGTGGCATCTACCTGGAAATCGAGTCTCTAAGACTCTATTTATAACGCAAAAATAAATATACTCAGAAACCCAAAATACAGAAACAGCAAAAAACGCGGAAAGAAAAAAAAAAAAAAAAGAAAGAGAGAGAGAAGAAGAAGAAGAAGAAGAAGAAGAAGAAGAAGAAATGGAGATCCGCACTGCCCAGGCCGCCCCAGGCAACACTGGCCCAGGCCTCGGTTCCCAGACCTAGGCTGTGCTGGCCCAGGCCGCACGCTCAGGCCGCGGTGCCCAGACCCAGGCCGCGCGACCCAGGCAGATCTGGGTCTTTCTTTCTTTCTTTGATCTAATGGGTTCTTTCTCTCTCTGATCTGATGGGTTTTTGGGTTTTTTTTTTTTTTTTTCTTAAATCTGGATTTTAGGTGGTTGTTGGGTAGATTTGGTTGGATATTTTGTACTAGTTGATCTGTGTTTGTGTTTTGTACTCCAACACTTGGTGAAATTTCATGAACTTTCAAGAACAAATCGAGTGTCTGAGTATCGATATATAAATCAAGTTTCTAAGACTCGATTTCCAGGTGGACAGTCTGCCACCTCAAACCCGATCAGAACATGAAAACCGACCCTAAAAAACTCGATTTATAGTCCAAAATCGAGCCTCTTACCCTCGAGATGCTAGTAAAAAATATAGTTTGAAAATTTAGTCTATTAATTATAATGTTTAAAAATTATGGCTAATTTCCCATTTTGGCCAGGAAAATGAAAGGAAGTGAGTTCAAACAACTGACCAACCTTACTGGTGGTCCCAACAATTTACCTCTTACACAATAATAACATTGGAAGAAAAGAGCAAAAGTAATCCAAGTTCGATTAGTTGACCAATAGATTAAGGATTGAGAGATAGTTGGGGAACCTAATAGACATCAAAGGCAAATAATTTGGGTGTTGAAATGGACCCCACCTAACTAATAGTCATGGTGGAACCATCAATTGGATGGAAAGTGAATATAAATATGGGAGTGTAATGTGTATAAATGTGAAAGCAGAATTATGAGTGTTGTGATTACAAGAAGTATAGTCAAAGAACCATGTAAAGGAATCAGGTCAAACTTAGAGTCAAGTGCAGGTCAGATCTAGGTTAAGTTTGGCCAACTCGATCATTTGGTGACATTGTTGGCGTGCTAACATGGAGCTGATGTGGCAGGATGAAAGGTGTGCTGATGAGGCAGATTGATGTCTGTCGAGAGTGAAAAAGTTTTCCTTCCGACAAATAAGATTTATAATGGGTTGGAGGTCTAAACCGAAACTCAACAATGGGCTTGATGCACGGCCCAAAGGCTATCGGTGAAGATCCAAGGAATCCACTATATTTTATGCCTTGGGCCTAGATTAGAACTAACAAGAGTAGCTCATAAACAATCTCTACAACAGACACATCAGCATGATTAAAAAGCATACTGTAAGAAATAGCCCAGCAGTAAAGTGTTTCTGTAGAAAATAGCTCAGCGGTAGATTGCTTTGCAAAAGATAACTCAGCAGTAAAATGTCTCAGCGGTAAAATAAGACAGAACAGAATAAAATCTCAGTGGTTAGCTACTTCACAAATTAAGGGAAATATCTACACTTTCAGACTCATCATCCGTTAGCTCTGGAGAAGAGTCTTCTAATACAACAATATGAGGGAAAAATTCTATAGTGATAGTTACATCATAACCATTATAGTAAATGAATAAGTAAATATCATGGGTTCCATAATAACAAATAATGGAGAAAACTTAGTGTGAGATGAAGGGAGAGAGAGATTTCATCTAGTGCAGCAAGATCATTATGGTGCCAAGACATGCTCATGAATATATAGTGAGTAATGAGTAGAGAGAGTTATTTGTGAGTAGTATGAGTAATAAGTGAGTAGTATAAGCAATGAGTGAGAGTGTATAGAAAAGCTGATGGAGCTTTCTGCTGGGGTAAGTAAATGTTTATGAGTAGAGCTATGAGAAGTGTTTTGTGAGCTAGGAGTTGGGGTACTCGATTTCTAAGCTTGAGACTGAGAACTCAATGACATTTCAGAGCTTAGAGAAGACTTTTTACAGAGAGGTTAAGGAAAAATCTTAGTGAGTTCCCCCTCACCCCCCCCCCCCCCCCCTCCCCCTTGGAAGCATTAATGGAGAATCCCATTTATAGTTGGGTTTTAAGGGGTCATTAGCAAATAATCTTTTCTAAGTCTTTCTCAATTTTTAGAAAATTCTTAGAGAATCGTTCTTAGGATTTTTAGCTAAGAGTAGTAAGCTTAACTTTTAGAAGGTTCTTGTTGTTTTGGGTTGTAACAGCTGGGTTTCTGGTTTAGCATTGAATGCTGATTAGTCTTGGCTTATGGGATTAGAGCATGCTTTAGGCTAATGATCTTGGATATGCTGTAACTAGAATCAGAGCTCCCTAGGGCAGGTTGTGTCACCCTAAGCCAAGTGTCAACCTTGGAGCCCTTGTTGGGAACTCTGCTAGGATCCCCTTGGTGCCCTCCAAACCACATTTCTCTAAGTTTCCCCATTTGGAGTTCATGTGCTTGGTTCATAAACCAAAGAATACACATTTTTAGTATGAAAATGAGCTGATTTTATGTCGTTTCAGGAGCTTCACTGGCCTGGGCATAGCAACTTTGGGCTCTTGACTGAATGAGTTGAAGGAGAAAGAAGTGACAACTAGCTGAAGCTTTTTTAGCTTTCTGTCACATCACCTTTAGCTTTAGCTTTATGTCACTTGAGAAATGATGAGATTTCAGCTTGTGGAGCAAGGATTCACTCCCTAGTGGACACGTGTCTATTTTCTGATCTGATTGGACAAGTTAGGACCTTATGGGAAGGGGCTCCAGTTGTTCAATTGTTGCTGAAATTTGGCTTACCAGTTCACGTGTTTTCCAATTGCTGAGATTTGTGTGTGGACTGGCCTGACCTAGCTGGGCTTTGTAAATAAGTTTCCTTAGGCTTGGTTAACCCTACAAAATGAGTAGTTTTGCCATGAGTGATATTCATGGGCTTTGTAATTAGTTGATTATGGAAAGAATAGACATAGTTCCCATAAATTTTGTGAAAGCAATATTTTTTGAGGGATGAGTAATTTATACTTCCCATGAGTGGGATTTTAGCATATGTAAAATAGGTGTCAAAATAATACTTTGACTTTGTAAATATGTGCCAAAATATCATTTGGACTTTATGAAATAGTTGTAAAATTAATAATGGTGCCAAATATTAATGTTTGGGCTTTGAGCATAAAGTAATTGTTTTTGCCAAAATAGCATTTTGTGCTTTGGAAAATAAGTGCCAAATTAGCATTTGGGTTTTTGGAAAATAAGTGCCAACTTAGCATTTGGGTTTTATAAGATAGTTGCTAAAATAATATTTGGGCTTTATAAAAATAGTGCCAAATTAGTCTTTGGGCTTTGAAAAGATAGTTGCCAAATTAATATTTGGGCTTTGTGAAAATAGTTGCCAAATTAGTATTTGGGCTTTGAAAAGATAGTTGCCAAATTAATATTTGGGCTTTGTGAAAATAATTGTCAAATTAGTACTTGGGCTTTGTAAAAATAGTTTGAGATTTTGTAAAAGATATTGCCGTGTAGCAACGGGCTTTTTAGAGATGCCGGATCGTATCAGGGTTTAGAGGTGCCGTGTAGCAACGGGCTTTAGAGGTGCCGGATTGTACCGGACTTTAGAGATGCTGGATCGTACCGGGCTTTAAAGGTGTCGTGTAACAACGAGCTTTAGAGCTACCGAATCGTATCGGGCTTTAGGGATGCCGGATCGTACCGGATTTTAGAGGTGTCGGATCGTACCGGGCTTTAGAGATGCCAGATTGTACCGGACTTTAGAGGTGCAGTGTAGCAATGGGTCTTAGAGGTGCCGGATCGTACCAGGCTTTGGAGATGCCAGATCGTACCAAACTTTAGAGGTGCCGGATCGTACCGGACTTTAGGGTTGCCATGTAGCAACGGACTTTAGAGGTGCCGAATCATACCGGGCTTTAGAGATGCCAGATCGTACCGGACTTTAGAGGTGCCGGATTGTATCGGGCTTTAGAGATGTCGAATTGTACCAGACTTTAGGGGTGCCGGACTTTAGAGGTGCCGGATCGTACCGGGCTTTAGAGATGCCGGATTGTACCGAACTTTAGAGGTGCCGTGTAGCAATGGGCTTTAGAGGTGTCGGATCGTACCAGGCTTTGGAGATGCCAGATCGTACCGGACTTTAGAGGTGCCGGATCGTACCGAACTTTAGGGGTGCCATGTAGCAATGGACTTTAGAGGTGCCGAATCGTACCGGGTTTTAGAGATGCCAGATCGTATCGGACTTTAGAGGTGCCGGATTGTATCGGGCTTCAGAGATGTCGGATCGTACTAGACTTTAGGGGTGCCGTGTAGCAACGGGTTTTAGAGGTGCCGGATCGTAATAGGCTTTGGAGATGCCGGATCGTACTGGACTTTAGGGGTGTCGTGTAGCAACGGGCTTAATAAATGGTATTGTTGGGCTTTTTGTGGAGATAGTACAATTTTGTGGCCCAATTTTTGTAGCAATATGGTGAGTATTATTTGTGAAAATTCTAAGTTAGGTAATATGTGGGATATAATAGGTAACATTTGTGAGAATGCCCATGGCAATTTATGGGCTTGTGTATGGAGTATTTGTGAAGACCCAATAATATAGAGTATTTGTGTATGTGTGCTAGATGTGTGTTGGCATGTGTCAGACGCATGGAGACCTAGAGTGGCACGTGATGATGTGTGTGACACATGGATTAGCATCCAAAATTTCAAGTGACATTTGGCGGCTTTGTTTGTTATGTTTCGATTGCTGTTGGAAACATTAGATGAAGATTTTTGCTATGGTTGTGGCTATGTGTATTAAACAAAGATTTGTAAGTGGTATTTCTAAGAAAAGCAACAATCTTGAGTTGGCGATGATGAATCACTTTCTACCAACAAAGGCAAGGGTGGACTAGAGAAGACAACAAGAAGAAGTTAACACCAAAAAGACGAGATTGTTCGTAAACATCAGAATGTTAGAGCAGTAAATCTGATACTATCTTAAGCAATTAACATATTATTGTCTTAAATTGAGTGTAATAATGTATTAAGCATTGCCTTTATATAGGCAGATGAGTGTTGTATAAACAATATGAGTGCACTACAAGCACAACAGGTCTATAGCCCATTGGGCTTAAATTCTAATTGTTAGAAATTGGGCTGGTTTTGATCCAACCCATAAACCATGGCCCATGGATCGTCCACATGAGTTATCTGATAAGTAAGTTTAAATTTAAACTAACTGATATTGGTATAAGTTATCAATATCAATAGTGGGGTAATTTAAACTTAATAGATATTGATATGGGTTATCAATATCAGTGGTGGAGTAATTTGAAACTTAAAAAGATGAGATCTTTTAGGGATCACATATATCTGATAGTAAGTGAATCTCTACTAGTATTTAAATACTCACACATCAATCATATGGAGGTTAGACACAGTGAGTGAACATACGTATAGTTTTGAGTGCTCTCTCAAAATAAGCCATCTTTCTGGGACATCATCTACTGTTCCCTAGAATTTGGAGCGTGGAAATTAGGAGAGACTCTAGCAGCCTTTTCTGCGACTTGGAGGTGTTCCACAAAGGAGATTGTGAGGAGTTCGTAAAGCAAGCAAAGAAAAAGATCTGGCAATTTGGTGATCTGTTCCACCAAAGGTATGTGTCTACATGACCTCTAGTAAAGTATATATTTTTTCAACATTAATAATAATAAAATAAGAATGGAAAATTAAAGAAAGATATATTTAGGTGGAAAGAGGTGTTTCTTGCCTGACAATGAGATCTAAGGTTCTTTAATTCTTTCGCCGAGGTCTTAATCTATGATACAAAAATAATTAAATAAAAAATTGAACAAGAGAGTAAGAAATCACATACCTTTAGATGAATTTGTTCAACCAAAGCATCATATGTTCCATTGAAGGGATAGAAGTTGTAAGGCAAATAGAATGGCAAATGTTCTGCAGTTGCTTTGAAGAGATCGATGGAAAATCCACTGAAGAGACTTTTATTTTCCAAGAGATCATATTCCACATTAACATAATTTTTGAATAAAGATCTAGTAGGCACCCCAATTCTTAAGGGTTCAGCAGTTGTCGATAATGTCCATCCTTTTGGAGTATACCAAGGCCCTCCTGGCCAAATCACTTGCCCTAAGTTTCTCATAGAAGAATTGTAAGTAACATTCTCCGCAATAGTTTTTGAGAAACCTAATTTACTTGACCAAAATCCAAGTTCCTGGTAACTCTTTCCTATCATATTAATGATTTGAAATATTTGTCCAGGAGCCAATTTTTTGTTAAAAAACTGAACCCTTCCGCTTAGGCCTTGAAAATCACTTAGTAATATTTTATCTAGTAACTGTTGCCCCACCTTGTTGCTCTCCATCATTGCTAGACTCACTGACCATAGAGCATCATAGGCTTGCAATGCAAAAATCCCTAGTTCGTGGTTTTTCTCTTCAGGATATTTCAAGGCAAACTTTTTGCAAAATTTGAAATAGAAGTCTTGAAAATGAGGCTCATATTCTGGGAAGTAGATCCTGACCCCTATTACTCCTTGCATGGAAGAGATGATAGAGGCATCAATGGAGTGCAAAAGACTTGTCATGGAGTTGGTTGTAATCCACACATAACCATTTTCCATCATCTTCATTTTATTTGCTTTTTCAAATAGACGAATGGCCAACAAAAACGACAAATTAACCACGAAAATTCTACACTGCCCACTTTGTAGCCTCTCAAGCTCCTTAGACAAGGAATTAGTAGTGGTGAGAGGTCCAACAGATAGTTGATGTATTATTCGTACTCCTGCTTCTCTTAAGGCATCAAAGAGGTGAGGCAAGACTCCATTGACTGAGGAATCTGTATCTTCATATATCATAGTGACCTGATGCCATTCCCAAGACTTAACAATAGCTGCTATGGCTTTCATTTGTCCATGCTGGTTAGGTGATGCTTGGACCAAAAATGGCCATTGCTCGATTGCCCAATTGGGAGTAACATCAGCAAAAGACAGAATTGGAATTTGATTTTTGTTGCCAATGTCAGCAACCAATGATGCCTCTTCCCATGTACATGGTCCTAGAATGAGTTGCACATGGTGTGACTTGATAAGAGCTATAGCTACATTCAAATGTAACAGACAAATCAACATCTTCATATAATTTGTAATGTTATATGTTTTACTACAAAAACAAATATGATAAGTATAAAATAGCATCATAAGACCATGAAGGTCCTTTACTAAAACGAGATTGAATTTAATATGCAAATCCTTGTCTGTTAAAGTAGAAAAACGAAAAAGAGAAATAAGGAGCAAAACTTCTTTTATTTATTTCAAAGTACATTGTTGTTAAGAGAGTGCCATAAATCCAAGAATTTTATGGATTTTTTTTATAAAAAAAAAAAAAAAAAAAAACATATTCTTGTTCGTGTAATGTTAAATAGCATTGCAGTGTGAAATATATTCTTGGAATTTTTTTATCCATGGAATCACATTCTAACAATATAAAATTATGGTGTATGGTTCATTAGTCACATTCCCATCCTATTCCAAGAATATAGGGTTCCTATATTTGGCTCATAATATTCTTAGAAATAATTACAATTTTAATGATAAATTGATTGAAAATAGTTGCAACACCTCATAAATGACAAAACTACCCCAAAACTTAAAAAATGACAAAAAATAACCCAAAATTTTATTTTTTTAAAAAAAATTAAAAAAAAAAACCCTTGAAATGTCCAAAATGACCAAATTACCATAAATCATCCAAAGTGACCATTGTACAATTAAAATGTTCAAAATTACTAAGATACTTACAACAATGACCAGCTACTCCCAAAACCTAGAAAATGACTAAAAGACCCCCAAACCTCTAAAATGAGCACAATTATCCTAGAAACCTTCAAAATGACCAAAATATCCACATGACGTCTAAAATGACTAAAAGATCCCCCAAAACCACCAAATTGGCCAAAATACCCTCCCTTTACTCAAGTCTCTAAAATTACCGAAATATTCCTAAAATGTCCAAAATTAACAATATACCCCTAAAATGACCAAAATACTTCCAAAATGTTTCAAGTGACTAAATTGACCAAAATACTACTGAAATATTAGAAATATATTGTGTGAAGGATTGATTTTATAAAAATTGAAATCTCTAGTCTTTATGGAAAATTAATTATCAATGATAATTTTGTACAATTGCTGTTTTTTTTTTTTTTTTTTTTTTTTGTGAAACTATTTAAGATTTGATTTGATTTCTATTGTCCCACAATTTTTGGGACTTTCTTGAAGTGAGTGTAGTCACCTATATATATTTTTCAAGAAAATTATTATTATTATTAATTAAAAAAATTTGGAGCTTTTTTCTATAAGGGCCTAGGCAATTGCCTATAAGTGGTCTTACCCAAGGGCCGGCCCCACGCACACACACGCGGATGTGTAGCATCTATTAACAAAGAATAAATCTAATGCCACACATTTTGGCATAACAAATGTCACAAATTGCTCATGTGGCGAATTGTGGTTGGTGGAAGAATGTTCCCACATAGACCTACTATCACCCCTCCATTAACCGCAACTTGCCACATGGTGAGTTGTGACATTTGTTATGCCAAAATATGTGGCACTATACTTATTCATTAACAAACCTCTATGCAACAAGTTTAACCCCACACACACACACACACATAGAGAGAGAGAGAGAGAGAGTTACCTGCTAGACCTGCTCGAATGGGTTCACCGTGAGAGTCTTCTATTTGAAGAAGAAAACTCTGATTGCTGAACTCGCAGAAATCCTCCACTGCCATCTCCAAAGCTACTTTCTGTTCTTTACCAATACGTGAAGTGCTATCAATAATGGCACCTATAACTCGTTTAGCATGGCTGTTTTTTGTTATCTCAGTGCTTCGGTTAGTGGGCGCTTTTACCGCAATCAACAAAAGTATGGCCAATAAGAAATGGTGAAAAGGAGGAAAAGCATTCATATTGTACGGAATGTGGTACGTTAGACCCTTCATACATATATATATATATATGTGTGTGTGTGTGTACATGGAGTGCTGAAATTTATAATCTTGCATTTGATAATGGATGAATAATAATTGAACAGATTTTCTCACTTATTAATTATTCTTCTTAAGACTGCATACCAAGCCGGATAACATCAAAACGAGCAAGGTACGTAGGAACCATCACAAGAATTTCCTCATAGAATTCTTGCAACTTTTCGTGCGTCATGTAAACAAGGACTAAACGTTTAACATTTTGAATTCAGCAGGTTCGTCAAAGTTCAAGTGGGATGCAAAAAATAAAAATAAAAATAAATTGAAAGAAAAGGATGAATAACGCTATTATTTATTTTGTTGTTGTGGTTCACCTTGTACTGTTTTGGGTAAGACAATTAAATATAATATGGCAGCATCATATTCAAAAGTCAGTAATATAGGATTTGGAAATTGCTGATCTATTTTTCGTTGTGTATACGTCAATCTTGGTGGTTGAAGCTATTAGTCCAACCATTGGACCAAGTAATTTCCTTGATAGAAATATGTACCTTAGGATTTTTCTATAGATATTGATGGCTTAACGATGAACGTTTTATTTAAGATTATGATAAGTAAGTTGACTGGCTAAAGAAACAAGAAGACAACTAGACAAGTAATTAAGTCTTCTTTCGCCTATGTGAATGCTTGTTTTCCTCTCGTTTTCTTCTTTTTTTTTATAGAAAATGCTTGTTTTCCTAGTTCTAGAACCTATTCAGTTTAGTCATAATTAGTTAAAAGCAGTGAAGATGCTTAGCGCTTTTCACATTCTTTAGCTGCGGTGCAGGCATCTTAATTATTAGCCTCAATAGGGCAAGCAATGGTAATTAACTAAAACAAAAGCCAAGATGTGAAAATTAATTACAAGAATTTGTCCTGAGTAAAATTTTAATGTTGAAATAATCAAATACTAATATTATTATTTTCAAGTGTATTCTAATAAATATTACTGTTTAATAAAAAAAAAAAAACTTTATTTAACTGACTTGGTCAAAATACCAGTAGTTTTACTATAATTTTCCACACTAATTAAATATTTGGGTTTACACTATTGCCCATGAATTCATCAGTACACAGTGTTGTTGAATGTAAAATAATCAAAACCCTTTAATTTAGTCCTCGCCTTGATACTACGGGTTGCATCATAATAAGAAGTCTAAACTCTCTTGTTGAATGATTTTCAAATCAAAATTTCAAAGTTCCATATTTAGTACTTGCGTGGAAACTGCATGAAACTTACAAGAATATTGCAAGGAAATTCCGGTGGCTTTTCTCCCCCGCCCCTACGTGTGCTTTAATTGGTTGCATTGCAGTCTACCAAATTAGTTAGTACGTACGAAATGCTATTATTATTATTATTAAATTACTTTATCTTCTCATATTCATATATATAATAGTTGAAAATCCGCATATATATCGTCTGGGCTTGATATCCCTTCACTCCTTCACCAGGAATCTTTTACTCTTCTCTTCTCTTTTCAAGTCAATTTCTTTTCGTCAGGTACCGCGAAACTTAAAATCCTTACTTGTTACTTGGACTCCACGTTGCGCTTAGGCTCTATCTAGGTAGTACTAAATTGAGAATAATTTTAGGAATATACTTTACCACATATTTTTCCACAACTATCTTATATGAATTCATAGTTTGTCAGGTAAGAGTTATTATACAATAGGATGTGGCTCTATATTTTTTTTCTAAACTAATAGGACTACACTTTTTCACCTCAAACTATTATCCTAATTACACACTGAACTATATATTGAAAATAAAACACGACTCCAAAACTAGAAATACTTTACCTTAAATTCTTGCCTTTTGTTTTACTATTAACTCTAACTAAATTTAGTATTGAAAAACCAATATATCCCTTAGTTGTATGTTTTGGAGAAAGGTAAATTAGGTTTTCAATGCTAAATTCCATTATAATTAACACCAAAATAGTAGCAAAAGAGACATTGAAATATAATTATAACTTTATAAGATCATCACGCATTTTTATAATTTAAAGAATTAAGTGTAATTGGGATGATAGTTTATTGTGGAAAAAATGTAATTTGTCCAAACTAATTATATATTATGATGGCAATCAAAATCATTTTAGAACTTAGAAGGTGAATAGATACTAGCTTGCAACCTGCAAGCAATTCTGCCAAACCTAAAAGTATTCTAAATAAAATATATTAAATAGCAATCTTGTACGCATATATAAAGTAAAGGGGACCAACAGTTCTAATAGTTGTCCTCTCTGAACGAAATGGACAAGCTTGGTCCTCTGTGGTGTTTCTTGGTCTTTGTTTTCATATTTACTCAGACTGCAAAAATTAATGGTAGTACTAACACAAAAGGAAATGACAACGTTATGGGCGTTATAGGTGCAATTGTAGATAATTGTTCTCGTATTGGCAAAGAAGAACGTTTAGCAATGAAGATGGCACTGGAAGATTTCTATTACAAGTTCAACCAAAGTTTGGTTCTGGAAGTCAGGAACTCTCAAGGTCAGCCCATTCAGGCAGCTCTTGAAGGTAACAAAATATATCATACTTTTCTTTTTACTGAATTATCTAGACCTTATGCTCAGATATGACAATCCTCTCCAATTTAATTTGCTCGTTTAACAATATTTCGGTATCCAAGTAACCTGATCATGATAATAATGAATTCAGTATGGATAGAGTTTCCCTCCAATTCTTCAAATTCAGTGTGTGGTAACTTAAAAAACCATTCACCTGTATTTTCTTAGTTACATAATTTATTTAATAATTATATGACTTATTTATAATATTTAAAGATTAATATGGTTTAATGCAAGTCAATGGTCTTATCCACTACCACCAAATAATGGTTTGAAGGAAAACTATATCCATCAACTATCTAGGAGTACAACAAGTGGTCTTATCAACCACTTGTTTCTTGTCTTCCTTTCTTTTTCTTAACTAGCTAACATCTCATGTGATGCGTGAGACTATTATAAGTTGATATAAAAATATATTGTAAAAAATTATTTTATTGTTCATATATAATTAGGTAAGTATTATATTTGAGAATTGAGAATTACTTATATTACATATCATAAAAATAGAGGAAAAGTGAATAATTGTTATTGATATAATTTAGTATACCAACATGTTTTTTTTTTTAATGAACTCAAAAATATTTAATAATCTTGAAAATTTTAACCACATAATTATTTTATATATGTTTGGTTGCGCATATTATTGAATTTTCTTCTTTCTTTTTGTGATATATATATATATATATATATTTCAATTTTTTCTAGAGAAACTAAACTTGAGTAAAAATTTCATATTCCTTATCAATTTTCTCTTTTCAAATTTAAAACTTAAAAAATAATCATATAAATTAGGAAGACCATTATGTCTCAGTGCCATTGCTTGGAAGACCCCAAATTTAAATAATCCCTTCCAAATTATTGTTAGGTTAAAAAAATATATTAATTCCCTTTTTATGTTAATAATTAGGGCACCATAAAAAATTTGATTAATACTTAAAAATGAATGCATGTACTTAACTAAAATCATGAGAAAAAAATTAATATTTTTTATAAAATAAAACACTATTATTCTTTGCTAAAAAAAAAAAAAAATTAAGCATGTTAAAATAATTTAAAAAATTCTTAAAAGTTTTGCTAAGGTGGAAGGTTAAATTAGGAGTATTTTATTTCCTTCTCAATAAATGCACTACATGACAAAACTTTATGCTATTGCAGCTTGAAATAAAACATGTACTGAAATACAATTATGTGTTGCCATGTTGGGAACCTATAGGAAAACATATATTGAACATCTTTTATTTTAAAATTTTATTAGCCAACATGTTAATTTACATACTTGACATTTATACAATTGCAAGTCATTTTTTTATGCACAATACCATTATTAAATTTGGGATTTTTTTTTTGTACGAAATATATATATATATTGCTCCAAAATTTTTATTAAATTCAAATACTAAATACATAAAGTTATTTATTATCCAATGTAAATAAATAATTTGTTAAAACCCTTTTCTTAGGGTGGAAGATTAAATAAACAATAAATATTTAATTTAAACATGAAATATGCTAAATAAAAGAATTTTTAAAAATGAATGCATCACATGGCAAAATATCATGCTTTCACACATAAGGTTTATGTTTTTATTTATTTATTTATTTTTAATTTGATAGTTATAATAAGGGGTACGGTGAATGTATTCGTTGAAGACACCATAAGATGTTACTTAAACTACAATACTCTTAAAAACATCATGAGATTCGTGCTTATATATATAGATCAACAACTCATAACCAGTATTCCACTTATTATCATAGCACTAAATTAGAGCATGATATCTGAATCTTATGCATAAATGAGTTCTCAAAGGCACCATATTATAAGTATCATAGAAATAATTTTTAATGAAAAACTTGAGGAAAGGACCGACCAAAGTAATTAGTTTAAGCAAAAGAAGACCATATCATTTGGATTTATATAATGTTTTATTTAGTACTGATTCCATATATGGTGATAGCTGAAGATCATTCTCTGGTTCAAAGTTGATTCAAACTCAAAAGGAGATCAACAATAAATGAAGCACACTTTTTTTTTTCTTTTTTTAATGTTAATTTACATAAAAGCACACAATTTACAAGAATTTTAAAATACCGAATCGTCTGTGCAAGTGATAAATTCTCTGCTTTAATCTTTCGATTTCCGTATTTCTCTGGACTTGACATTTTTTTTTTTTTGACAAATTGAAAAGAACAAGTTACACTTTATATATTCTTGTACGGTAAATCTATGGTAATGAGGCCTAATTGAGAAATTAATTAACAAGTACTTACTACTACGCGTGAGCTACTACCACTAGCTACTAGTAGTAAGTAGGTTTTTAACCTAAACCAAAAGCCGAAAAAAAAAGGGTAAGAATCAAGTAGTTTTTGTATCCCATTCAATTTCATTAAGGGTAACGATACTCTTATATCCGCTATCGTGTTTAAACATAAACATTTCTTTTTTTCTTTTTAAAATGTCTACATTAATGCATTAATTATAAATATTGTGTAAAATAGTAGACATAAAAGAGTATAAGAGAATATTTTCCTTTAATTAATCAAATTTGCAGCTATGGATCTCATAAACACACAACAAGTGCAAGCCATTTTAGGACCTCAAACATGGGAAGAGACATCATTAGTTGCCGAGGTTGGAAGCAAAAGTGACATCCCAATTTTTTCCTTTGCTAATACAATTCCAAAATGGGCAGCAGAGAGGTGGCCCTTCCTGTTGCAAGCATCAACCAACGAATTTAATCAAATGAAAGCTGTAGCTGCTATTGTTGAGTCCTGGGAATGGCAGCGGGTCACTGTTATATACGAAGATAGAGATTCTTCAGCCACCAGTGTCTTACCTCATCTCTCCAATGCCCTACGCGAAGTTGGTGCAGAAATAAGCCAACTTGTAGCTCTTGCACCTTTTGCTTCTTCTTCATTGTCTAAAGAGCTTGCGAGGCTTAAAGAAAGGCAATGCAGAGTCTTTGTGGTTCATTTGTCATTAAGTTTGGCAGAAAAACTATTTGAAATGGCAAAAAGAATGAAAATGATGGAAAGCGATTATGTATGGATCACCACTGACCCCGTTACAAGCCTTGTCCATGCCATGAATGCCACCACCATCTCCAATATGCAAGGAATTTTAGGAGTCAAGAGCTACTTTCCTGAAACTGGAGGCCACTTTAAAGAATTCCATCGTAGATTTCGCAAAAGGTTTAGGTCAGAACATCCTGAAGAGAATAATCATGAGCCAGATATTTTTGCTGCACAAGCTTATGATGCTGCATGGACTGTGGCACTAGCAATGAGGGAAAGCAACAAAGTGCCTCCTCTTTTGTTAGAAAAAGTTTTTCATAGTGATTTTCATGGCTTAAGTGGAAAGGTTGAATTCATTGACAATAAATTAGTCTCTTTAAATATGTTTCAGATTGTCAATGTGATGGGTAAGAGTTATAGAGAACTCGGATTTTGGTCATATGGACATGGTTTTTCGAAGAATATCAATGAAAATGCTGCTTACAACTCTTCCATGAAGGTTCTGGGACAAGTATTTTGGCCAGGGGGACCTTGGTATACTCCAAGAGGATGGACTCTACCAACAAGCACCAACCCACTGAAAATTGGTGTACCTGCTGCAGCCAATTTCAAAGAGTATGTTAAAGTGGAATATGATCAATCTGAAAGCAATATTTCTTATACTGGATTTGCAATTGATGTCTTCAAAGCAACTTTAGAAGAGCTGCCATTCTACTTGCCATACAATTTCCTTCCCTTCAATGGTACATACAATGCTCTAGTGGAGCAAATTCAATTGAAGGTATGAGAATCACTTTTTAAGAATAGTAATAAACTGATTTCAAGTTGCACATAAGATTTTGGTGAGAAGAAGTTTTTAAATTGATTTTTTTTTTTTGTTGGACCTTACTTAATGCCCTACTTTTTATGATTTAGGTTCACAATTGTTAACTTGAATTAACTTTTATGCTGATTTTTTCAAATTTGATTAAACCTAGTTCAATATCACTGCAGCTATCTTGAAAGAAATATACATCTCTATTAGAATAATGATTAAATGATTAGATTCACCATTTTTTAACATTTCAATTTTATGAGAGAATTAGAAATTTATCTTGGAATTAGAGCAGGAGGTTCAGTGCAAAATCACTATGTTAGACCTGTTTATGCTATAGTTTTGACTAATTTTATGGAAGACTTAACAGTTAAGACTGCCTTCTCTTCCTCTCAATCAACATGAGATCTCATTTCTTATAAAATTAAGGACCAATTCTATAAAACTATATTCTTTTTTGCATTGGAACAGATTTTCGATGCAGTTGTTGGTGATGTAACAATAGTGGCTGGGCGATATCAATACGCAGAATTCACACACCCCTACACCGAGTCAGGAATTGTGATGGTAGTTCCTGTTATATCTAAAACATCAAATAGAGCTTGGTTATTCATGAAGCCTTTCACAATGGCCATGTGGATTCTGACGGGAGTAATAAATTTCTACAATGGCTTCGTTATATGGTTGTTAGAACGAAATAATTGCCCAGAACTCAAAGGCTCTGTGCTGAATCAAATGGGAATGTTAATTTGGTTGGCCTTCAACACACTCTTATCTACAAATGGTAATCGAAATTTCGTTTCTTTAGGTTGGTTCAAATAAGTTTTTGTTTTGAAATAGATCATGCATCTAACTTCACTTTAATTGATTTGGATGGAAAAGGAGCAAGGTTACATAGCAATTTGTCACGGATGACAATGGTGGTATGGTTGTTTGTAGCACTCGTCATTATGCAGACTTACACAGCTAACCTCACCAGCATGCTTACTGTCCAGCACCTTGGACCTACTGTAACAGACATTGAGACACTAAAAAGCAGCAATGCTATAATCGGACATTGTAGTGGATCCTTTCTGTCGAGATATTTGGTGGAAGTGTTACATTTCAACCCTAACAACATCAAGACCTTTTCCTCGACTGAAGCTTATGCTCATGCTCTTAAAAATGGAGAAATGGCAGCTGCCTTTCTTGATGTTCCTCTTGCCAATTTATTCCTTGCAAAATACTGCACGGGCTTTACTAAAGCTGGGCCAACATACAAAGTTGGGGGGTTTGGATTTGTAATTCCTCTAATACTTTCTTTTTGCATTCCTTTTTTGACCAATATGGTATGATTAATTAGATTTCTATGTTCTGTGCATGCCTCAGGCATTTCCAAGGGGATCTCCATTGCTTTCTAGCATAACTGAAGCACTACTTAAGGTATCTGAGAGTGGTCAGCTACGTGAATTAGAGAACAACATGATTACATCCGCTAAGTGTGAAGACATAGAACCGGACAAAGAAACTCCTAGTCTTAGCCCCAACAGCTTTTTAGTACTCTTCATATTATCCGGAGGCACATCAACCATCGCTCTTTTAGTCTACATTTTGCGTGTTGATAAATCAATACTTCGTCACAAAATCATATGGAGGGTGATGAGGACTATAATGGGGCATTGGGGGAGTCAAAAGCGACGATTCTCAAGAAGGGTCAGTGATGTTGCTGAGAATGCAAGTAATTCTCCCAACACATTCGAAATGCGGAATCAAGTATAGAATGCTTTATTGCTATTGGCATCTAGAGATGTGGATCCAAAATAAATCTCTTCATGAATGCCAAAAGTACTACATTAAATTTAGAGAGAACAAAATATTAGGGCCATTGTAAAAGACACAGCTTCTCATTTTATGGGAATTATTTTCCTTTTTTTCTTATCCTTCCTGTAAATATACTTTTATGTATTAGCAGATCTGAAATTAAAACGCACTTTATACATATTTGAGTCTTAATTTCTAGAAGTCTAAGCAATTACCATGCATGCATGCACATATCTAGCTAATACAAAATCATGGGACCATCCACTTGGAGCCTTAGGCAATTGACTAAGTGTGCATTTACCAACCGCTGAAATTATATTTCAGTTGCGTTTGGCCTTTTTTTGGGTTCCACGACACTGTTCATGAGACTACCAAACTCAGCAAAACGCGCATACCGATGTATTTTTAGGTCCCAAGGCACTATTCACATTTTTAAAAATTATTTTGCTACAGTGTTTTCAATAATAAGTTTTCAGTTTTCAACAAATAAATGATATCCAAACAAATCCTTACTCTCTATTCTTGTATTTACACAAATCTAATGTGGCAACTTATGATTGGATTACACTACATTTTTGTTGAATTTAATCTCTTATGGTTGTGGTTTGTAAAATTTTATTGCTACAAGATCTGTGAAACAATACATCATTGTCATGAGAGGAGATAGATGACTGGATCAAGGGCCAAAATGGTCGAATACCATTTTTGGCTGAAATATTTAGCAATTTACCACTATTTGTAAAATATTTAACAATCTACCATTATTTTGAAACTCGAGTTCTACATAAAACTTGAGTTTATGAAAATTGAGTTCCAAAATATGTGACACAGTGGCAAAAGCTGATCTTGCATTTTATAATTTAAAGTCCGCGTGAAATTCGAGTTTTAAAAAATTCGAGTTCCCTATAATATGAAGCAAGAGCTTGAGTTCCTTTAAAAATTGATGTGGCCTTATGCGTGTGGGACACACTGAAGTGAAGAAGAAAAGCTGAAGGAAAAGAAGAAAAGAAATAGACTAAAGAAAGCACAAGTCAGGTGTGTCCAAGTGTAGTGAAGGACAGGTGAAGTGTAGTAAAGAAAGCAAGGATGATACCCATGCCGCGTGACTTATGAAGTGAAGGACAGGTGAAGTGAAGTGTGTAAAAAGCATGAGTCTAAAAGTCGCAGTGTGTAGGTGTCTAGAAATAAGGTGTCAGGTGTGTGCAAATGTATTTGGTGAGTGAGTGTATTAAATAAAAAGCTAGTGTGTATTGGTGTAATAGTGGTGCTTGTAAAGTGTTGTAAAAGTTCTTTATTTAGTGCAGTTTTATGGTACTCAAGTTTTATAAACTCAAGTAACACATTATAAGAAATTTGAGTTTCACAAACTCGAGTTTCACGTAACCTTTTTTAATTAAAATAATTTAGGTCAACAAGTGCCACTGTGGCAGTTTTTATGGAACTCGAGTTTTACAAATTTAAATTTTAACAAAGTAGTAGATTGCTAAATATTTCGCAAACAGTGATAGATTGCTAAAAATTTCATCCAAAGATGGTATTTGACCATTTTGGCCCGGGATCAAGGGTCTTAGCCTTAACAACAACGACTACTATTATGAAGTATGAAAAAACATGTTAAAGAGGAGGAAAAGGACATGATTTGGATGGTGGATGGGTCGCTATAGTGGCTAGTTGTGGCAACGATTGGGTAGAGAGAGAGATAGCCTTTTTTTTTCAAAAGAAATTTGAGCCCTAATTTAGTTTTTCCAAAATAATAATAAAATTTTCATTTTTTTTTTAAAATTTAAGAAACCTAAAAAAAATTCAAAACTACATTGTTTTGGGATCACAAACATTGACAAAGGCTAATAGAAGGATTAAATTAAATTAAATTGAAATTTAGAAGATTGAATTAAACAAAAACAAATTTAAAGAACTAAATTGAATTATAGACAAAGTTAGATGTTGCAATTTGTAATTTAACCTAGAACATAAAAGGACAAAACATGTGTTTTCATTCAATAGATTTTTTTGCTACAAATGGGTAAGCTCCAATGTTTCCTAGCAACCAAAACACTCACAACACTCAAGTAAGGTAATGTTTTGTGATTGCATTAATCTTCCTTTAAAGGATTTGTTTATGATGAGGGGGGAAGGTAGAGGGAATAAGAAGGTTTTAGCTCTAGGATTTTAAGTCTCTCTCTAGCTCTTCAATATGGGTGTCCTTGGGGTAAAATTCATGGGAATAAGATGTGTATGCTATATGAAAGCTCAAATAGTGTAAAATACTATATTTTGTTTAGACCCCCAATTTTAAATTACGGTTTAATTACTTTTAATGTACTCAACTAAGTGCGGAATAAGAGTAATCAATTAACCGGGACTACTTCCTAGTGCATAAGCATACATAATCAACAATTGAAATTAAAGCACAAGGAGTAAGGGAAGAGATATGCAAACACAAGAGATAACACCGAAACGTGTTATCGAAGAGGAAACCGAAGAACTCGTTGAAAAACCTCTCCGCCACTGTCTAAGTAGAAATGATCCACTAGTGAATAAGTTAGAGTACAAGGATACCAAAAAAACCCTCCAAGCCAAATCTACCTAAAGTACCTGAGCCCTCCAAACTCTAACTACCAACAGACTTCTTGAAATCTTATCTTTACTAATTATCCGGATCTCGCAATACTGCGCGATTGCATCTGCCAAGTCTCACCGACTTATTTTGGCAAATCTCCAATGCTTTCCCAAGCTCCAAAACACTCTCTACACTCTAAATAGGCGTGAGTTGTGTTTGGAGTACAAATCTTCTCTTAAGGTATAACAATGGGAGAGAGAAAAGAGAAGAGACTTCAAGGATTTCTCTATTAAGGATGAGTAGCTCTCTCTAACAAGGGTGGGTGTGTTGTAGAAACCTCTCTAGGGTTTTCTTCTGAATAGTCTTCTTACAATTTTGTAGGTAATAAATGTATATATAGTATAGGTGAAGGGCATAAGAGTAACTTAAAAATCCCAGCTATTAATGCATTTCGCGGGTCATCTCGTAAGTTGGCCAAGTCGTGAGATGAGTCGCGAAAATCACGGACTCTTTAGCTTCTGGCATGTGCTTCTCATGTGACCTTTACGAGTTGCACCACTCGCAAGCCAAGTCGCGGGATCAACTTCTTTAACAATCTTTACCAAATTAATACTAAACCCATTACAAATAAATCCCACAATAAATACAGGAAAATGATTGAACAAAAATACAATTAAATTTGACACAGAATTAAAGTCAACATAAAAATATAGTTGTAAATCACAACTTTACACTATATATAGTGGGTATAGAAAGGTACAACAACTAATCCAAAACAATAGATTTCTCTCCAATACAAAGCCACTTGTGGGACAGGCTGTCTAGCGTGTTTTCTCACGAAAGCCTTATCAACTGCTTTTTTTAATCTTCTCACGTGTAGGCCGCATGCACCACTTGCGGGTTACTTGGTCTGGCGAATCATCTCACGAGTTAGCACGTCTAGCTACTCTCCATGTGATTTCTAACCCAACCCAACTATAAATAAAGCCCACGAATACATAGAAATTAAGCATGTGATTACAAAGAAATTGGCACAAACAAAACAGCAAAAAAAAAATACAACTTAACATACCAAAAAAAGTTTTTTAAAATAAAATTTATCCTTAAACTCTAATTTGCGGCGTGCGCACACAAGTGAAAAGTCCATATATCTGTATTATAATTAGCATAGGTGGCTAGGTTATTTAGTTTACCACAAATCACAAGATGACTTGCTATGTTTGGTTTGCCCAATTCTCATCACTCATTACTCACTTTTTGTGAGACCCACATCATTTTCACTTATTTGGCTTGATCACTCATTCTTAGTTTCCATCACTCTTAACTAAAAAAATGTGAGTTAGAGTGAGTGAAAATGAGAACACATTTTCTGTGCTTTCAAATCACCAAAACTGAGTTACAATGGCGTGCTTGTAATTCTGCTGAACTTAGTAGGTCCCACCCACATGTCAAGTCCCATCTGTAGCAACACCACTGTTCATTCCATTTCTTTTCCTTCATTTCTCTTAACCTTCACTTGGACTAATGTGTTTCTCTTAGCCTCCATTGTTGTTGTTTCCGAAAAGTGGGATTGCTCTTGGAAATCTCCATGATCCGGTGAGTGTGATCACTGATCTCCCTCTTCTTCTTCCACAAATCTCGGCTTTGCACGCCATTTCCCTTGGTGACAGCTCCTGCGTACCAGATTCTGTTGCGAAGAGAAGAGAGTCTTTACTGCAAGCTTTGGGTGTCCAAGCTCAAGTAGAACTAAGTCCATGTGTATCTTTTTGGGTATCTGACTGCCGTAGTGGGTCAGGTTTTATTTTATTTTATCAACTGTAGCAAGCTTTTTCCGGCCTTTCTCTGCTGCTTCAAACATAAGAGAATTTCTAACCTTTTTTTATTTTTTTGGTTATAATTTTTACTCTTTGGTTTAGTTCTCTGTGATGTGGCTTTCATGGTGATCTTTGGTGAGAATGCCTCAATGATTTATACTACTATCAAAAACTAACATAGTTCATTGATGTGGTTGACAATTTTTTACCCCACGGCCCTGTGGGTTTGGGATATATTGGCTTCAATCATTCGTTTGAGTTATCTTTCTTTGATCACGTGGGGGTAATCATAGCCAAATAGCTAAACACACTAGGGAGAAATTTCAACTTCACTTGTTAATATCTACCTCTGGACCAACTGCCTTGGTTCATACATGTTATTTATTATTACCATCATAATAATAGAATTGAGGGAATTGCACAAAAGAAGATAACATAGTTTAAGCTGCGTCTTTTCTTGTGTGAAGAGGAGAGAGCGTCTTCACACGGGTTACGATTGTGGCCGTTTTGTCTCTAAATTTTTGTGAGTCCCACAGCTTTACATAAAACTGAGATTTTCAATTGAAACACCACTGAGAATTGGGAGCCAAACACAAAAATGAGAAGAGTTGTGGGAAATTTTGAGTTAGAGTTATGAGAATTGGAAAATGAGTTTGAGTGATGAGATTTGAGTGTTGAGTGTTGGGTGTTGAGATATAAGTGACCTCTAAACCAAAAGGGGCGTTGCGGAATGAAAGTCTATTCTCACTTAGATTTGACCAAGACAAGCCAGCAGGTGAGCAAAAATGCATATGGCAAATTGAACAACTTAGTACATAAATATTGGTGTGAGAAAGTTTAGGGCAACAAAATCTCATAACGTTTTTATAATACCCTTACTTTGAATTGTGGTGGGTCTTAATATAATTTATTTTAGACAAAAATACTATTGGTGTTTAAATTTTGAAGTCACAATAAATTTGGTTTTTTTTTTTTTCAATTACAGTTAATTTAGTTTTTATCATCAACTCACTAACAGAAAATGTCTTTGTGTTACATGACATGCACAACTATCGTACTTGATGCTAATGTGGCTAATAAAATAATAATAAATATTTTTAAATGCCACATCAACATTTAAATTGAAAAAGAAATTACAAAAAAAAAATTACATTCTCAATTTTAAAGATTTTAAAAAATGTAGGAATTTTTTTTATTTATTTAATTTTCTTGCACTTTCTTTGCAATCAAACACAACTCAAATTTACCAATCTCAAACACAAAAATCAACCCATCAACTAAACAAACGTAGATTTGAACTTAGATCTGAACAAACTAAGCAACTAAAACGAACAAATTTGAAACTAAATTTTTGTTTGTTCAGATCTCATTCACTTATACAGATAAAAACGTTGTTTGGTGATGCCGACACGGCTCTGCTAAAGGACTCAAAGCTTCAAATCCCGAGCATTCTTCACAACAGCCTAGTGAGGTCCTTCTCGAATTTGCACCAGAGTTAAGCTCTAGCTACCACACAAATACCGCCCTATAGATCAAAACCCCAAAAACCTCATACCAAATCCAGATTGATGACCAAAAGTTTCAACCCAAACAAACACAACCAACATAATTGAACCCCACCATTGAAGTCTATTTGATTTTGGTGACAATGCAGTGCTTCCACGGTTGTCGATTTCAATGGTAATCTGAGTGTGGGTTTTAAGTATTTCGATGGATTTGGTAGGTATCTTGCCGATTTAGGTTTCGAGTTTCTTGTAGTGATGGACGGTGAAAGGTCGCTATCATTAATTTAGGTTGATTTTTTTTTTCCTTTTTCTTTTTGCTTCTATCAGTGGTGTTTAAATCTAGATCCAACTCTAGGTTTGTTTTAGATGCCGGGTTGATTTTTGTGTCTGAGATTGGTAAATTTGATTTGTATTTTTGTGTTTGGTTGCCAAGAAAATGAAAGAAAATCTGAAAATGTGCCTACATTTTTTTTCAATCTTTAAAAATTGAAAAGGTAATTTTTTCCCCAAAAAAAAAAATTCAATTTAAATGCTAACATGGCATTTTTAAATATTTATTTAAAAATTTAATTATTATTTTATTAGTCATGTCAGTAGGGGTGTTCACCAAATCCCATAAACCGCACAAACCACAAAAACCGCACAAAAACCACCCTCAAAATGGTATAACCGCACCGCACCGCAAGTAATAGTGCACCGCACCGCACTACACTGCATGGTGCAGTGTGGTTTACAGTTTTATAATAAGAAAACCGCACAAACCGCACCACACCGCACCCTCTCTATATATTAATATATTTATTTATTTTTAATATTAAATATATTATTAATAGTTTAATAACCCTAGTTTTTTTATAATTAAAAAAAAAAGTTTAATAACCCTAGCAAGTGCTGACTAGAAAAGCCAACCCAAAAAAAAAAAAAAAAATAACTAGCTCAATAATTTAAAACTTGGTCCAAAAAAAAGGGAAAAATAAGTTTAGGCTGAGGAGAAAAAGCCCAAAATTTGAAAAATATACCGACTTCAAACTGCATCTTATATATAGTATCACACATGTGACTACAAAAATGAGGTGCAGTGTGATTATAGTTTTGGCTAAACTCTAAACCGCACCACACCGCACCGTACCGCACATGTGACCGCAAAAACAAGGTGCGGTGTAGTTATGGTTTTAGCTAAACCACACCGCAAAGTGCGGTGCTAAAAATAACCCAAAACTGCACCGCGATCACCCCTACATGTCAGCATCCAAATTAACTATAAGTTAAAAATAATATAAACTAAACTAAATACTACCAAAATGTGGTGACCAAAAATGGTATTTTCGCCTTTATTTTATTTTATTTTGATCTATGGTTGACGCCTGAGCTTGTTCACTTGTGAAAATGTTTATGAAATTTTATCCAAATGTAGAATTCTTGTGAAAGTTTACCTAAGTCTTATATTGTTTTTATGCTAATGAGCTCTTTTTAAAGAGAGAAAATGGTTGTATTCCTAATTCTAGAACGTAGTCAGTTTAGTCTTAAACTCTTAATTGTGGGTTCCAGTTAGTTCAACTAGTAAAAATTTTTATGGTTAAATAAGAGATTTGGAGTTCATTCTCCACCTACACCAAAAATTAATTGGTGTCTTGGTCTGATAATAAAAAGTTATCATCAAGAGCGAACCTCATAGGTTGAGATTATCTTTTAAAAAAATATAAAAAAAAAAATTCTTAAACTCTTAATTAGTTTTAAAGCAATGAAAATACTTTGAGGTTTCCGCATTCTTTAGCTGCACGCATCTCATTCTCATTAACTTCAATTGGACAAGCTATGGTAATTAACTAAAACAAAAGCCAAGATGTGGAAATTACAAGCATTTGCCTCAAACAAAATTTTAATGTTGAAAGAATCAAATTATAGTAAAGATTCTAGTATCGAGATTAATTCTTAACTTTCTGGAACTGACTTGGTCAAATTACCAGTTTTGCTATAATTTTCCACACTAATTAAGTATGTGTTTGGATAGAGATTATCTCAAGTCTGCGTTTTCAATGTTGCGTTTTTTTTTTTATTATTATTATTTTTTAAAGCCGCAACATTTGATTTTTCCACTGTGAATAGTGCACCCGTGACTGCTCACGGGTCCCACAAATTTCACTTTTCAACCACTTTTTCACTAAAAATGGGTCTCACGGCACTATTTTATATATTTAAAAATTATTTTGCTACAGTGTTTTCAGTTTTCAGTTTCAGCAAAATAAGTTCTATCCATACGGGTTTACAATACAGGAGTTGACCAACATTTCCCGTGAATTCAGTGTAGCATATCATGAGAAATTATTGTTTTAAACTCATCTTTGATTTACACTACTTAACACCATGTACACGTTAAGTCTTTCATTGCTGTTGTTAAATCTCTAATTATTGTCAAATACTTGATTTGAATTCAAAATTTAAACAAAAACTATGGAGTTATTTAATGTTTGGACTAGTGATAATAATACTAAAAGGAATAAGAGAATTGTTTTATATAAAAAATACAATAAAATAATGGTTTTTTTTTATACGTGTTTATAGCAAACTAGGAAAATTTTGAATACTCAAAAATTTTATAAAGATAATAATTTCTCATATTTTAAATGTTTTTTTATTATACTGCATGAAAGGGAAGTGATGCATGATAAGAATTCAAAACCCTCTTGAATGATTCCAAATCAAATTTTCAAAGCACCATATTTAGTCCTCGCGTGGAAACTGTGTGAATATTGAAAGGAAATTCTAGTGGCTTTTCTCCCCGGCCCCTACTAATAATCGTAACACTTCCGTGCTTGGTTGCACTCTTATTTAGCAAAGAACTAAGAAATGATATTATTATATTACTTTAGCTTCTCATATAATAGTTGAATATCCCCTGAGTTCTTAACCAGATACAAAAAAAAAGAAAAAGAAAAAAGAGTCCTCCTTGACCAGGAATATTCTCTTCTTGTTCTCTTATCAAATCAATTTCTTTTGGTCAGGTACCGCGAAACTTAACATCCCCCTATATCCTAGCTATCTGCCACAAGTCATTTTATAAAGAATGCTGAATGCATTCTAACTTTTGTACTCCGCGTTGCTCTTCTCTTCTTGCACTCTAAAATAATATGTACTGTAGTGCATATTAGGCTCTATTAATCCAGGGAGTATTAAACTATTACTATATATTATCATTGTGGAACAAAATCATTATGTTGGAACTAAAATCTTGAGAGTTACAGCTTGCAACATGCACGCAATTCGGCCCATCTTAAACTTTTCTGAATAAAAAATTGAGGAGGCATCCCTTCTCCTTAGAGAGAGTTATCTCGCACCCTAAATAGCACTTTTGTATGCATCCATTAAGGGGAGCAATAGCTCAAACAGTTTGCCTCTCTACACGGAATGGACAAGCTTGGTCCTCTCTGGTCTATCTTGGTCTTTGTTTTCATATTTACTCAGAAGGCAAGAGTTAATGGAAGTACCAACACGACAGGAAATGACAACGTTATGGGCGTTATAGGTGCAATTGTAGATAATAGTTCTCGTATTGGTAAAGAAGAAAGTGTAGCAATGAAGATGGCACTGGAAGATTTCTATGTTAAGTTCAACCAAAGTTTGGTTCTGCACATAAGGGACTCTCAAAGACAGCCCATTCAGGCAGCTCTTGAAGGTAAATACATATATACTTCTCCTTACTGAGTTATCTAAACCTTATTTTCGTATATGAAACTATCCTCTCCAATATAATCAGCTCCTTGACAAAATTTTGGTATCCAAGTAACCTTAATAATAATGAATTCAGCTATGGATAGAATTTTCCAACTCACTTGGTGGCAGTTAAAAGACTATTCACAAGTACTTTTAGTCACCTAATTTATTTAATAGTATTGTAAACATACTTATTTGAAATAATTATTTAGTAATTTAATTTAACACAATGATGATTTTATGAACTAATACCTAATGTTTGAAGGAAACTTTTATCGAACTAACATTAATAACGGCTTGTTCCTTGTCTTCCTTTTTTATTTGCCTGAATATGACTCATAATTAACTTATAACTTACAAATGCTTGTTTTATTTTCATAGTGCTAAATGAAAGCATGATATCAGAATCTTATGCATAAATGAGCTCTCAGGCACCAGATTATAAGCATGATTGAAACAATTTTTAATGCATGTGAGCATTTGTTAATTTGAGGAAAAGTCTCGCTAAAGTTAGTTTAAGCAAAAGAAGACCATATCAAATGGATTTATATAATGGTTAATTGTGTACTAATTCAAAAGTGATAAAAAAAATGTGCTCTTTATCACACCCAGAAGGTGAAATCATGATGTCCTCGCTTCAGGGGGGAGGGGAGGAGTATCTGGGTGATTAACAATAAATGAAGCACACCATTAATTTTTTATTTTTTTTCTTTTTTGGTTAAAACAGAGAAGTGTAGGATTCAAAAACAAAAAAAAAAAAAAAACAAAAACAGAGAAGTGTATAAATAAAGTAGAGCACGTCAAGAAATTTAGTTGAATTTTAATTACTCAATCGTTTTTGCAAGTGATAAATTCTCTGCTTTTATTCTTTTTCTTTCATTCTTAATTTCCCTGGACATGACAAATTGATTTGAACCAGTTACACGTCCGTTTGGATATCGCTTATTTTGCTGAAAACTGAAAACACTATATCAAAATCATTTTTAAATGTGTAAATAATGCCGTGAAACCTATTTTTAATGAAAAAGTTATTGAATAAAGAGGTTTGTGGGTCTCGTGAACAATACACGGGATCCACTGAAAACTAAAAATAGTCACAAAAACGCGCTTTTCCTAAAAAAAAAAAAAAACGCAAACATCTTTTGTGAACGTGTATCCAAACGCATACTTCATATATTATTGTACGGTAAACGCGTGGTAAGGTTGCCTAATTGAGAAGTTCAAGATTTAGTGTTTGTTTGACAAAGATTATTTTTGCCAATTTATTTTACTATTTAACTTATTTTTGCTACTATTCCTAGGTCTCATTACACTTTTTGATACTATTTATAGATCCAACTGTATTATTCCAACTAAGTTTTACCTTTATTTATAGTACAGTACTTTTAGTAAAAAGTTTTCAATTTCAATAAAATAAACGGATCCCAAATGAATCCTTAGTATATTGTCAGCAATTTTTTTTTTTTTTTTTTTTGAGAATTCAGTAATTTCATATTACAAAAAGACAGCAAGTCTACACACAGTTAAAAACAGAGCCTACTCCTCTGGCAAACTTGCTACTACTACGCAAATTCATTATTCAGTATATTATCAGCAAGTATTTACTTACTACTACGCATGTGATCTACCATCACTACTGGTAAGTATATTCTTAATCTTAACCAAAACCAAAAAATATATATAAGGAATATGTAGTTTTTGTTTCTAATACCATTTCATTAATCAATCTGCAGCTAAGGATCTCATAAACACACAAGAAGTGCAAGCCATTTTAGGACCGCAAACATGGGAAGAGACATCATTAGTCGCTGACATTGGAAGCGAAACTCGCACCCCAATTCTTTCTTTTGCTGATACGACTCCAAAATGGGCACCAGAGAGGTGGCCTTTCCTGTTGCAAGCATCGCCTAACGAATTTAAGCAAATGAAAGCTGTGGCAGCTATTGTTGAGTCCTGGGAATGGCGGCAGGTCACTGTTATATATGAAGATAGAGATTCTTCAGCCTCCAGGGTTTTACCTCATCTCTCCAATGCCCTACGTGAAGTTGGTGCAGAAATAAGCCAACTTGTAGCACTTCCACCTTTTGCTTCCTCTTCATTGTCTAAAGATCTCGAGAGGCTTAAAGAAGGGCAATGCAGAGTCTTTGTGGTTCATTTGTCATTGAGTTTGACCGAGAGGCTATTTGAAATGGCAAAAAGAAAGAAAATGATAGAAAAGGATTATGTATGGATCACCACTGATCCCATTACAAGCCTTGTCCATGCCATGAATGCCTCCACCATCTCCAATATGCAAGGAATTGTAGGAGTCAAAAGCTACTTTCGTGAAAATGGAGGCCGCTTTCAAAATTTCCATCATAGATTTCGCAAAAGGTTTAGCTCAGAACATCCTGAAGAGGATAATCATGGGCCAGATATTTTTGCTTTAACAGCTTATGATGCTGCATGGACAGTGGCAATAGCAATGAGGGAAAGCAAGAAAGTATCACATCATTTGTTAGAGAAAGTTGTTCATAGTGATTTTTTCGGCTTAGGTGGAAAGGTTGAATTCATTGACAATAAATTAGTCCCTGTAAATATATTTCAGATTGTCAACGTGATGGGTAAGAGTTATAGAGAACTTGGATTCTGGTCAGATGGACAAGGTTTTTCGGAGAATCTCAATGAAAATGCTGCTTACAACTCTTCCATGAAGGTTCTAGGACAAGTATTTTGGCCAGGGGGACCTTGGTATACTCCAAGTGGATGGACTCTGCCAATAAGGTCCAACCCACTGAGAATTGGTGTACCTGTTGGATGCCTTTTCAAAGAGTATGTTAATGTCAAAAATGATCAATCTGAAAGCAATATATCTTTTACTGGATTTGCAATTGATGTCTTCAAAGAAACTTTAGAACAGCTGCCATTCTATTTACCATACAAGTTCTTTCCCTTTAATGGATCATACAATGCTTTAGTGGAGCAAATTCATTTGAAGGTATGAGATTCACTTTCATTTAGAATATGACTAAATTAATTTCAATTTGTAGATAAGAGTTTTGTGAGAATAATATTTTCATTGAATTTGGCCTTGTGGACCTTCCTTTATAGCCCTATTTTATATGTTTGAGATTAACTTGAATAAACTTTTATGTTGATCTCATAATAAACTAATTTTTTCAGATTTAATTAACCAAGGTTCCCCCAGGGCAGCTGTCCTGAAAGACAGTTTATGTTATAGTGCCCAGGAAGACTTTAGACTGTCCTCTCTTTCTCTCAAGATCACTATATTGATATCTCTTTTCTCATAAGACTCTGATTTAATCTGTACACTGATTTCTTTAAACTTGTGTTTGCAACGGACCAGATTTTTGACGCTGTTGTTGGTGATGTAACAATAGTAGCCAGGCGATATCAGCATGCAGAATTCACACACCCCTACACCGAGTCAGGACTGGTTATGATAGTTCCTGTTATATCTGAAACATCCAATAGAGCTTGGTTATTCATGAAGCCTTTCACAATGGCCATGTGGATTTTGACAGCAGTAATAAATCTCTATAACGGCTTTGTTATATGGTTGTTAGAGCGAAATAATTGCCCTGAACTGAAAGGCTCTGTGCTGAATCAAATCGGAATGTTAATTTGGTTGGCCTTCAGCACACTCCTCTCTAAAAATGGTAACAGAATTTTCATTTCTTTTGGTTGTGTCAAATAATCTTTTGTTTTGAAATAGATTATGCAGCAAAGTCCTAACATCACTTTAATTGATTTGATTGGAAAAGAGGAAAGGTTACATAGCAATTTGTCACGGATGACAATGGTGGTGTGGTTGTTTGTAGCACTCGTCATTATGCAGACTTACACAGCAAACCTCACCAGCATGCTTACTGTCCAGCACCTTGGACCTACTGTAACAGATGTTGAGGCACTAAAAAGTAGCAATGCTATAATTGGACATTGTACCGGATCCTTTCTGTCGAAATATTTGGTGGATGTGTTACATTTCAATGCTAACAACATCAAGAATTTTGCCTCAATTGAAGCTTTTGCTCAAGCTCTCGAAACCCAAGAAATAGCAGCTGCCTTTCTTGAAGTTCCTCTTGCCAATTTATTCCTAGCAAAATACTGCAAGGGCTTTACTATAGCTGGGCCAACATACAAAGTTGGAGGGTTTGGATTTGTAATTCTTCTAATACTTTCTTTTGAATATCTTCTCAAAACAAAAGGGTGAGTTTTGATTAATTACACTTTTATGTTCTTTGAATGCCTCAGGCTTTTTCAAAGGGTTCCCCATTGGTTTCCAGCATAACTGAAGCACTTCTTAAGGTATCTGAAAGCGGCCAGCTACGTGAATTAGAGAACAACATGATTGCAGCCGCTAAGTGTGAAGAAGTAGAACCAGACAAAGAAACTCCTAGTCTTAGCCCCAACAGTTTTTTAGTACTCTTCATATTATCGGGGGGCACATCAACTGTTGCTCTTTTAGTCTACATTTTTTGTATGGATAAATCTATGCTTCGTCGCAAAATCATGTGGAGGCTAATGAAGGCTGCAATGAGACACTGGAGGTGTCAAAAGCAACGATTCTCACGAAGAGTCAGCAATGTTGCTGAGAGTGCATGTAATTCTCCTTACACATTTGATCCACAGAATCGGGTATAGAAAGCTTTATGGCTATTGGCATTTAGAGAAATTGATCCGAAAGAAATCTCTTTATGTAAATCAAATGAAGTACCATGTTAAATTTAGACAGAACAAAATCAAGACCATTGTACAAGTGCTGCTCTGTATAGAAAATAAATTTGTAATAGTCCTGAAGAACACATCAAAGAAATTTATGTGTAAAATCCTTTACTGTGCATAAAAGAACAACAGATACCCTTTAGTGTGCAACTGTGCATAGAAATCGACAGGACCAAGTATAATATCTTCTAATAATTCAAAAATCAACTGGAGTTCCATAGCTTTTCTCTAGTTAAAGCTAGGGACATACAAACATCAAGAAGAAAATCTTGGCACACAAATACTACCATAATTATGACTTCATCCCAAAGAGGTGCATTTCCACAAGAGCAAGTTTAGGTCTCAGGGAATTGAATGTATTAAAATACCAATATGATAAGGTTTTGTCCATGATTCAAACCAACAATAGTGAAGAAAAATAAATTAATAAGCATACACACAAACAACAATACAATTTATGTGGTTCGGCAAGACGTACGCTTAGGTCTATAGGACTAGATTGGCACAAATTTCACTTAAAAACTAGGGATATTACAATGATGACACAAAGGCTCTCACCCAAAAAAAAAAAAAAAAAAAAACCTGTTAGTTCTATAGGACTAGATTGGCAAACTATGACTTTGTGTAAACTTTTAGAATCTTAGTGTGTCCTGAGTTTGTATTGAAGGTATTTTCAAGTGCAAGACAAGTCAAGATTCAAGCTATAAAAGACCCAAGAAAACTAGAATTTCAATTGCAACTAAATTCAAGTTCGACTCATTGAGTTATGCTTAACTCGATCAATAGAAGCGAAATCTCAACCGATCAAGATTCTTGCAGATTTGGTTTATTAATTTGTTTTTCTTCAATCATTTGAACTAGAATTTCATGAATTACAAGACAAGTATAAAATCAACCCTAGAGCATGTTTTTCAAGACTCTTTGAGAGTCGTGTTACTGTACACAAATCTTTGAATTTTTCGTTTTTTCTTAAAGCATCAACCAGAGATCTACTTCCATATTGAAGATCTAGTAAATGAAATTAAAAGTTTTTATTATCCAGTTTAACTCAAAGTTGTTGGTTTAAACTTTCAAGTGGTTTTTCAGAGTTGTGAATAAAGGTTTATATGCAACAAGATCCAAAATAGAAGAGTTTGTAGATTCTGAACTGTGTGTGGTCAAGTTAGAAAGTATAAGGTAGTAGTAGATTTATTATTAAGTTTGTTGTACAAACTTTCATTCTATTCTAGTGGATATTGTTTATCTTGAGATTGTAAAGTTAAATTTCTCTAAAGTTTTTACCGTGGGTTACTATAATATTTGACTGAATTACTTGAGATTGAAATTATATGATTGGATTTTTAATAAAGTTGTAGAGAGAAATTTGTAATTTAACCTTATATTTTTTTAAAAAAAAATTGATAAGGGTCAAGTACACTATAAATATTTTCCAAGAAATTAAGTCACAAATAAAAAATTAGGTAATTTTTAAGGAACCAAAATAGAATAAAATTTATTGTATTATGATCCTTCGCTGACTCCGGCCAAAGATTACAACTTTTCATAACTTTCAATAGTGGATGGACGCGTGTAAGTACAGGAATGGACCAACATTTCCCACGAATTTCATGATTTGCAGATCAAAATGTTATTGCTTCGATGGTTTTGCAAATCAGCTGCTTAACACATATAAATCAATGGTTTTGAATTTTATCCATGCTGAACATATAGATATAGTCGACTAAAGTACTTTAAAACAAAACAGTACACATCCAAGAGCTCGAAAATTAATTTATTAAAAAAAAAAACTGATGGTGCAATCTAGGAATTGACATCTTGTTCTGATCCCTTTTTAAGGATTCCAGTTTCTACTTTATCTTGTCCTCGCATGGGTGAAAGCTGCATGAATGTTTACAACGAAATTCCAGTTGTATGAACAATTAATCTACCAATCCTAAATTTGTCGTGCTTGGTTGCATTTTTTGACAAAGTTAGCGTGAAAAATGCTATAAATAAGTTGTTTGACAAAAATCTGATTGGTTTGCCGCTAATATTATAATTTAAGATCTACATCCTAAGGCTATTATGATCCTATTGTCAAGAATTTTCTGGTTTTCCAAATTTCTTTTAGCCATTGATGCGGCGAAACATAACAACGTGGTGCTGACTTTCTGAAGTCTTATTAAAGCAAATCAAGAAAATAGGCTAAGGGTTTTTTTTTTTTTTTTTGGTGGAGAAAGAAGAGTCTTAGGGTCTGTTTGGATATAGCTGAAAACTGAAAACTGAAAAATACTATAGCAAAATAATTTTTAAATGTGTGAATAGTACCGTGAGACTCATTTTTAATGAAAAAGTTGTTGAAAAGTGAAAATTGTGGGTCCGTGAACAGTAAAAGTTGTGTGGAAAAGTCACATGTTGCGGCTACTGTTCAATAAACAGTAGCCGCAACAGTGTTGCTACAGTAACACTTTGTCTCTGAAAAGCTGGGGACGCGTGAAAAAAAAAAAAAAAAAAAAGCTGAAAATGTAAACGTGCAACGCCAACGCGCCAGCCAAACGCTCTCTTATAGTTGAATTGACACATTCTCATGTACAAAATACTTGAAGATTTAGGAGAGAGAGTTTGAACTGTAAAGTTAGCAGTATATTATAATTATCTCTAAAAAAAAATACATATATGTTGACTCCACGGTTTCATTTCTTGCACTTTATAGCTTGTTTGGATTGAATGCACATTAATCATGCCGACTCTAGGGATACTAAATTGTTTTTTTTTTTTTTTTTTTTTTTTTGATAACAAGCCAATTCATTAAACTAAGAAGAACTACAATAGGGGGAGGCAAATCATAGTCATTGCACAAGAAATCTGCCTTAAGAGCAACAACATATTTAGTAGCTGAGTGAGCTGCTGAGTTCAAAGATCTCTTAACCCAGCAAAACTTACAATTATCAAAAAATACACTCAAAACAGCAGTTTTCCAAATGATGGAGGAAATGGACCAATCTGATGGTTCTTCCGCCTTGGACAGGGCATCTAAACATATTTTTGAATCTCCCTCCACAACGATGTTGCTCCAATTTTCATCGTTAGCCAAGTTTGGGGATACTAAATTGATATCTTAATTGAGAGAGTACTTACATCTTCATGTTTGATATTGATATTAACCATGGAAAGAATCTATTTCACAGTTAAAATCTTATTTCTTAGTGCCAAAAATGGAGAGAGTGTATATATTAATTATTGATGTGTGTAAATTACGTTACTAAACACTCTTATATATACAAGTAGTGGCCTAAGAAAATATCACTAACAAACTATTATTTCTAACTAATTACAAAATCGCATATGGAAAATACAAAAGTTCATGTGAAAAATGTGTAGAGAAAAATACGATCCACAAAATACAAATATGCTAATTTAAAATACAATTTATAACATTTATACTTGTGGAGTAACCATCGCATCAAAGGTGTGTGGTGGCTAGAGTGTCCCAATTTTAAATAACGTGATATTGAATACACTAATAAATTTGTAATATATATAAACTATGTCATGTTATAATTAAATGATAGATCAAATTCAAACGGAAAGAATCTGGAATACACTATTGACATGCTGACACAAGAAAAACGGAAGAAGTCTTAAGGCTGACAAAATATGAAAGTTAATTGCATTTTCTCGTACGTACTCATATATAAAGGGAAGAGCAAGAGATGTATTTGTATGCCACTCTCTGCACAGAAACAGAATGGACAGGTTTCCTCGACTCTTCTCTTTCTTGGTCTTGGTTTCATTATTTACACACAATGCAACAGTTGCTGGAAGCACTAGCACAACACAGAATAACAGTGTTATGGGCATAATTGGTGCCATTGTTGATAACAGTTCTCGTGTTGGTAAAGAAGAAAGTGTAGCCATGAAGGTGGCACTGGAAGATTTCTACAACTACTACAATCAAAGTTTTGTTCTGCAAGTAAGAAATTCTCCTAGGAAGCCCATTCAGGCTGCTTTTGAAGGTAACAACATATGATCCTCTGTTCACTTCTCCTTGCTCAGTTATCTTCAACCATGCATGTTTAAATACAAAACTATCATCACCATATAACTAGGTCGTTTAAGAGAATATTGGTAGACAGTAGTAAAAAGTACAGCAAGGTAAAAAAAAGTTCAATATAGTTCTTTGCACTCCATACCTATGTGTACCCGATAAAAAATAAAGAAGAAGGCATGATATATATAGTCCTACTTACTTACCTTAAGCGTACACAACCAACCAATTAAGCGAAAATCAATTCTAACAAGTTTGTAAAGACAAAGAACATAACAAAATCTAACTAAAAATTTGTTTAATCTCAAATTTAAACTATCAATTCAAGTGAAAAAAATCTTTAACTCAAAAATCTCCATTTTATTATTTTTATCTACTAATAACTAATGATAATTCTTAAATTAAACCTATCATTAGTATCATGTATTTTGCTAGTCATAATTAAATATAACTAAGGTTGTAAATGAACCAAGCTATTTATATACAATTCAATCTCAATCTTTTTTTTTTTTTTTTAATCTTATTTATGTTTATTTGTTTAACAAACAAGTCAAACTCAAGCTTTAGTTTAGGCTCAATAATTAAAAATAAGTCAACTTCAAACATAATAATATATTCACAAACAACAAACATATCAAAAAAAAAAAAAAAACATATCAAAAATAATAATATGTTCGTAAACAAGGTCATGAACATGAGGCACGATTTAAATATTTGTAATATTATATTCTTATATATATGCTTCTTTAAAAATATATTTATATAGAAATAAGATTAGATTGTATAAGTTTATAAATAGGTTTTTATGATGTCAAATTATTATTTGTAGTTTTTTGATAATATAAACATTCAATTAATAGTAAAATCATAGATTTGTTAAAAGATACCAAAATTTAGTCATGGTTTTACTATATATGGGAAATGAATAAGTTAAGTAGTTCGTAAACAAGCATGAGTTTGTTTGACAAGAAAATGCACTAAGCCTCAACTCATGTTTAAAATAAAATTAAATGAACAAGCTGAAACTTTTAATACTTGACTTGTTTACGGCCCTAAACATAACTCAAGTCAGATATAACCTTCAAATCCATATAGATTCCATTCATTTTTTTTTAAATGAAGCTTAGAAAAAAAAATCCCTTTGATCACATCACCAAATTAAACATTAGAAACTATAATTTAGCACCTTAATTTCATAGAGGAACCTTCAATTTGACATAGCCTCAGATCAGCAAAATCTTTAAATTTGGCTTAAAGTCTAAGCTTAATGATTTCAATTCTCTTATTATTCTCAAATTTATAATAATTTCACTCAATTAAAGTAACAAAACTTTAGATGTCCTGATTACATATTATGCTAGCCAATTTTATTAAACAATAATATATTGAAAAACCAATATTTAACATAATCATATTTAATGTTTTAAAATTGAAGCTTAATCAAGTATTTAAATTAGATTCTATTGCACTCCAACTTTTTGCTAAGTGTCTTAATTACACTCTAATTCCATGCCAAGTAGCATTCCAAATTTTCAATTATACTATAATTCTATGTCAATTATATTTACATGAAAATTTATGCATATAACTGAAAAAATATATAAACTCAATTCGAACTTATATTTTTACATTACTATGAAACTCTCTCTCTCTCTCTCTCTCTCTCTCTCTCTCTCTCTCTCTCTCTCTCTCTCTCTCTCTCTCTCTCTCTCTCTCTCTCTCTCCATAGAATTGTAATTATTCTTATTTAGACCTGTGCATACGAATAGGTTATAACATATAAGCCTGTAAATATAATATCTACTCATTTTGTTAGATCATATTATCATGATCTTAATTTGACATAATTGGGAGTTATAAAATTTAATTAAGATGCTTAATCCTATTCATAATCATTCAGTTTCATGTTTTAATATCCATATCATGAAAATTCCTAATTTATCCATAAAATGCTACCCTAAAATTCTTTGTTTATAATAAATCCTTCCAGGATAATACTCTCACCAAATTGGCTAATCATTTTGAGGTATAAGCACCAAAGTGGCTAGTGCTTTCCCCAAGTCATCATAAACAGACCTGATATGGGCCTTGACGAGGTTTATTTATTTCTATTTGGCGTTGCATTTTAGAAACATACTCATAAATGAGCTGTCAAGTCAAGGAACCAGATCATTTGGATCATTGAAACTATTTTTAAGGCATGGACCTTTTTTAACTTAAGTTCAAGGAAAAGAAAATTAAAACCCCCTGCAATTCAAGCACAAACGGTATAATACCATGGTTTTAAAAACCGGTACGGTGAAAGAACCGGAAAATGAGCTAAATACCGGTTTTATGGTCGGACCGGGGTCCGACCGATGGTCGAACCAGTGACGTCATAAATAATTTAATTATTATTTATTTAAATTATATAAATAATTAATAATTTTTTAATATACTAAAAGTCTAAAACTAACAAACCTATAATAACAAATATGTAAGTATATAATATAACATCTTTTTAAATAATTTGACCTAATAACTTTTGAAGTTTGATTACTGATTTCTGCATCAAATTGCAAAGAAACACCTTTTTTTTTCTTTTTTTTTTTGCAGTAATAATTTATTGACAAAAGCCAATGGACTGGTCACAAGACTCACATAGCACTCAGCAATAGAGAGTCCAAAGACTTTGAACCTGCTTTAGAAACATCAACTGTAATAAAATACTTCCTTTTTGACTTATTAAAGCAAAAAAACCTAAGCGATCTCAACAGGACTCAAATCAATAAGTAATAACATTACAAAATAATCATCCTGAAATTCTAATAAACTTTTAACAAAACCAAATAAATAAGTTCATTAGTTATTACATTTACATCCAAATGGCAAATAACAAATAAGTTCATTACAACCAACAACTAAGTTTTAAAGTTTCAAACAAACAACAACTAAGTTTTAAAACCCAAGCCTCATTTGTTATGAAGACAATTGAAATCAATATCATCATGTGAACCAAATGCTCCACCACTACCATCATAATCATCATCCTCATCCTCATCTTCTTCATCTTCAACATGAATAGGATGATTTTTATCTCTAAATCCAGGAGGAGCATCATCTTCATCACCAAATGATTCCAAATTGATGTCATCATCATCCTCAATCACTTCATTGTCCATATCTATACAAATTCCAAAACCAAAGAACAATAAATGAAATAACAATTCTCATAATCATTTCTCATAAATCATAAATAGTCTAATTAAAATATGCAACTAGGCAACATACATTTCACTCAACAATTTCAGACTGGCAGCAACCAATTTATCAACAAATAAATTTATCAACACAACATACACAATCAATAGTATTAAATTGTATAATACTCTGTAAACTATATTTCACAAACAATAATGCTCCGTAAATCAAATCCACAACATACACAAAATCACAAATAAACTAAAATGCTATTGTAAACTAATAATTGAAGTTACCACTTACCAGTGAAGTCAAGGAAGGAGAACCTGTGATGAAGCCGAGAACATGAATTGAGAATCTGAGATGAAGCTGAGAGAAATGAAAAAAAAAAAAACAGAACAAAGAAAATGATCAAAATCAAAATCAAGTAATCAAATTCATAAAATATATATATTAATTATTAGTTTATTACCTGATGAAGGATGAAGCCGAAAAAAAAAAAAAAAAAGAGAACCGAGAAAATGAAAAAGAAAAGAACATTACCTGCCGAGAAGCAGAGAGCAGATCAGCAGAGCACAAAGGGCGAAGGCAGAGAGCGCATAGAAGGAAAAAGAAAAAGAAAATTAAAAAAAAACTTAGCTTGAGCCTTCGCCCTTCAGTGCGATGAGAGCTTCGGAGAGCACAGTGAGAGCTTCAGACAGCGTGAGGCAGTGTGAGCACAGCGTGAGCCTTGAGCCTTGAGTTCAGTGCGATGAGAGCTTGAGATTTGAGCTTGAGTGAGTTGAGATTTGAGCTTGAGGTGAGTGAGGGAGTGCGGCTGAGGCAGAGTGAGGGGCGTGAGTGAGATGAGATGAGAGAGTCTGAGACTGAATAGTTTAGGTTAGGGTTAGTTTTTTATTTTTAGGATTTTATTAGTATTAGTTTTGAGGACCAAACGGCACAGTTTTGCCGAAAAAGTCAAAAAAAAACTTCAACCGGTCATAACCGGTTCAACCTCCGGTTTTTCCAGTTTTCAGGTTGAACCGGACGATTTTTACTGTTTACCGGTTTTTAGATGATTTTCAGTTTTTTATAATAACCGGACCGGATTTGAGGCCGATTCCCGGTCGGACCGGCCGGTCCGGTCCGGTTTTTAAAACTATGATAATAACACAGGCTTGTTTAAGGGAAAATGACAAAAGAACTATGTGATCAGTATCTTAGTAATATTCAACTATAAAAGGAATACATAAATTGGCATATTAAAAAATCTACATAAATGTCAAGTATACTCAGTGGTTTGTGCTAGAATCAAATTCTTTGCTTTGCTTTTTTTCTTTTGCCAGACAGTAAGAATGACATTAAATTCAGTCACAGTTCATTTTTGTATGACAATTGAATGATAATGATGCCTAATTGAGAGATTGACTGTTCAAATTCATATCAACAAAGAACACTACTTTAGCTAGGACCACTACTAGTGAGTATATTTTGGATCTTAACTTCCCAAGAGAGAGAGAGAGAGAGATAAGGAATAAGTATTAAGTAGTACTCTGTGTTTGTAATACCATTTGTTTAATCAATTTGCAGCTATGGATCTTATACACACACAAGAAGTGCAAGCCATTTTAGGACCACGAACATGGGAAGAGACTTCTTTAGTTGCCGAGGTTAGCAGCCAAAATCACATCCCAGTTATTTCTTTAGCTAATACCACTCCAACATGGGCAGCACAGCGGTGGCCCTTCCTGGTGCAAGCATCACCCAACCAATTTATGACGATGAAAGCCGAAGCTGCTATTATTCAGTCTTGGGAATGGCAGCAAGTCACTATTATATATGAAGATAGAGATTCTTCAACTACAGCAGTCTTGCATCATCTCTCCAATGTCTTGCGTGAAGTTGGTGCAGAAATAAGTCAACTTCTAGCACTTCCACCTTTTGCTTCTTCTTCATTGTCTCTAGAGCTTCAGAGGCTTAAAGAAGGGCAATGTAGTCTTTGTGGTACATTTGTCATTGAGTTTGGCCGAGAGGCTATTTGAAATGGCAAAAAGAATGAAAATGATGGAAAAGGACAATGTATGGATCACCACTGATCCCATTACAAGCCTTGCCCATGCCATGAATGCCTCCACCATCTCAACAATGCAAGGAATTTTAGGAGTCAAGAGCAACTTCCCCAAAACCGTCGGCCGCTTTCAAGACTTCTATTATAGAATTAGCAAACAGTTTAGATTAGAACATCCTGAACAGCATAATCATGAGCCCGGTATTTTTGCTGTGCAAGCCTATGATGCTGCATGGACAATGGCACTAGCAATGAGGAGAAGCAAAAAAAGAGGCAAACTTTTGTTAGATAAAATTTTGCTTAGTGATTTCCATGGCTTAAGTGGCAAGGTTCAATTCATTGACAATAAATTTGCCCCTGCACATATTTTTCAGATTGTTAATGTGATGGGTAAGAGCTACAGAGAACTTGGATTCTGGTCAAATGGGCTGGGTTTCTCGGAGAGTATCAATGAAAATGCTATTTACAGCTCTTCTATGAAGGAACTGGGACAAGTGTTTTGGCCAGGAGGACCTTGGTATACTCCTAGAGGATGGACTCCGCCGACAAGTGCAAAACCACTGAGAATTGGTGTACCTGTAGGATCCATATTCAAACAGTATGTGAAAGTGGAATATGATCAATCTGAAAACAATACATCTTACACTGGATTTGCAATCAATGTCTTCGAAGCCACTGTAGAACGGCTTCCCTTCCATTTGCCATACAATTTCTTTCCCTTCAATGGCACATACAACGCTTTGGTGGAGCAAATCCATTTGAAGGTATGAGTCTATGAGATTAACCTTCATTCAGATTATAATTTAAAGTTGTAGATAATTTAAGTGTGTGTTTGGCTCTAGTTTAAAAAATCAGTTTATTTTACTATTCAGCTTATTTTTGCTACTATTTATGGACCCCTATTTCAGTTAACTTTTACTTTTATTTATAATACTTTCAGTAAAAAATTTTCAGTTTCAACAAAATAAACGAATCTCAAACATATCCTAAGTTTTAGACTAGACCCTTGCAGCCCTTTCCTTTCAGTTCGACCTTACTGAGTTCACCTTATTTATGACATAATTTAAGTTGACTTCTATTATTCAATTCTACCTTCCTAAGTTCACCCTACTTTATGAAGTTGGATAAACTTTTATATTAATCTCTAATAAACTAATTTAGTCCAAATTCCTAAGTCAATACCACCATGGCAGTTGTAAGAACCCTTGGCTGGTTGGTTTTACCGACTAGTTAAGTTACAATTAAAACCTCAATTCGACTTGATAAACACTTGATGTAAAATTCAGCACATGCCCACAGAACACATTCATCTAATCTATTCCACATAATTCAGGTTATAACACTTGCATTTCTAATCATGGAATTGTTTATGCCTTGGAGCAGAATTTTGATGCAGTAGTTGGCGACATAGCAGTCATGGCCAAGTAACATCGGCATGCAGAATTTACACACCCCATACTGAGTCAGGACTGGTAATGATAGTTCCTGTTCAATCAAAAGCATCCGATAGAGCTTGGCTATTCGTGAAGCCGTACACAAAGGCCATGTGGGTTCTGATAGTGACAATAAATGTCTACAACGGTTTTGTTATATGGTTCATAGAGAGAGATAATAATGGGACAAGCTCCCCTCCCGTTCAAATTTCTCCCATTTCCTCCAGTTTTTTTCCGGATGCAAGACACGGGTCAGAAAAAAAATCCAACGGCACAAAACAAACCACCCAAAAAACTCAATTTATTATTCTCACATTGAAACCTTTCAACATCCAACTTCTCTTCTCTTTAGCAAACCCACAGACCACCAACAACTTCTAGTGGCAGACCCACGGCCGGAAATACGCCAAGACTGTTGTCGTCTACTACCAAAGATTACTTCGTAATTTTTAGGACAATCCCCATTGCCGAAAAGACCTCAGATTTCTCAAGATTTGCTTCCTCAGATAATTTACTCCTTTTCTTTTCCCATTTCGTAAATTTTAATTGTGTTTTCTTCAACTTTAAAATCATTTTGTCGGGTTCACTTGGTTTGCCTTTGTAACTCACGTTGTCTTTACCTTCAATTGCTTTATTTTTGGGTTTGACCTAAATTAATACGAACAGACTAGAAAGAGTATGGGATGAAATTAGGTTGTAGTTATGGGATTTATGGAAATTGGAAAAAAAGAAAAAACTAATGAATGAAAACGATAATGGCAAGAGACACAAAATTATGGGTTTGTATGTTGGGTGTGTTTTAAGGGTTTGTCCACCTTAAAATTATTGAAACCCAGTTTAGTTACGAAATGTTTGCAGTCTTGGCAGCGCTGTGATGGTGTTGGTGTATGGCCATGGCGGTGGCGGTGGCGGCTCTGCTATGGGAAGTGGCCAGCGGTCCGGTGGGTTTGACAAGAGAGGTTGGTTGCTGAGAGTAATAAATTGAGTTTTTTTAAGGTGGTTTGTTTTGTGCCTTTGGATATTTTTTTCTGACACGTGTCTTGCATCCGGATAAAAACTGGAGGAAATGGGAGAAATTTGAACGGGAGGGGAGCTTGTCCCGATAATAATCCCGAACTTAAGGGCACTGTACTAAACCAATTGGGAACCTTAATGTGGCTGGCCTTCGGAACACTTCTCTCTATACACGGTACCATAATTTTCCCCTTTTTGGCAACTTTGAATAAGCTTTTATCTTTAATATTACCCTCAAAATATATAACTAATGCAATTTGTCACGAATGACAATGGTGGTGTGGGTGTTTGTGGCACTAGTCATAATGCAGACTTATACAGCTAACCTCACCAGCATGCTCACTTTCCAACAGCTTGAACCTACCATATCCGATGTTGAGGCACTGCAAAATAGCAATGCAATGGTTGGACATCGCAATGGATCCTTTGTTTCAGAATATTTGGCAGATGTGTTACATTTCAAGCCTGACAACATCAAGGCTTTTTTACCTCACCTGAAGCTTATGCTCAATCCCTCAGAAGCAAAGAAATAGCTGCTGCCTTTCTTGAATATCCTTTGGCCAAGTTGTTCCTTGCAAAATACTGCAAAGGCTTTACCATATCTGGACCCACATACAAATTTGGAGGGTTCGGATTTGTAATACTTCTACTACTTTCTTTTGCATTTCTTTTCATTAAAACTTCTTAAACCAAAACGGTAATTAAGGAGGTAATATAGTTAAAGACAATAAATAATTTAGTAGGTTGTGATTGGTGTATAACAAAAGTGATGCAACGGCAGTCTGAGTGAAAGTGATACTGCACTAATCAAAATTTATCAAGTCAAATATATTGTAAAAAATGTAAAATTCGTTGCTCGTATTGTTATTTGTTATTAAGGAGAAATGATTAATAAGACTTTTATGTTGCATGCACACAGGCATATCCAAGGCGGTCCCAATTGCTTCCTAGCATAACTGAAGCACTGCTTAAAGCTTAAGGTAGCTCAGAGTGGCAAGCTACAAGAATTAGAGAACAACATGATTGCATCTGAGAAGTGTAAAGATGTAGAACCTAAAAATGGAAGTCGTAGTCTTAGCCCAAACAGCTTTTTAGTACTTTTCGTATTAACCGGAGGCACCTCAACAATTGCTCTCGTAGTCTACATTTTTCGTGTGGATAACTCTATGCTTCGATACAAAACACTCTGGAGGTTAATGATGGTTGTAATGAAACACTGGAGAAGTCAAAAGCGACTATTTTCAAGAAGAGTTAGTGATGTTGCTGAAATTCCGAGTAATTAAGTCTCATATAAGATTTTTTTTATTTGAAATAAAATTTTATTCTAGTATAATCTAAGTATATATATATATATATATATATATATATATATATATGAAACTCTTTTCTAGAGACTTAAACTCTAATCCTTACCCCTCACACTCTACAAGTACTTGTAGATTGATCATACTAAGGGTGCTTCTCATCTCACATAAGATTAGACTCGCATACTTCAGTATAGAAATTTAATGCCACTGTCAAGAAGTCAATGTATCCAAAAGAAATCTTCTTGTGTCCTAGGACTACTATATTAAATGCACATAAATAAATCTTTTAGCACCACTTTACAAAGGGCACCTCTAGTTCGGGGGATAAAATGTATATGTAAAATTTTTCGTATGGACGATTCAAAGTGAAATATTTTTCTTACAAAATATATGGACTATGTGAAGAGCTTGTTTTATAAATTTTAGCATAACAATGTTCCTCTTATCTTTAAATCAGTTACCTATCACAATGTTTTTTTTTTCTTTAGTTTAAATTGCATCCATTTAAGTTTTGTATGAATTCCTAATCTTCATAAAAAATTAATTAATTAATTAATTAATAAAACTTTGGTATATGTCACATTAATATCTAAAATCCCTTTCTTTTTTTTGAATTTCTTCCACTATCAAAGTTTGCAAATGTTATCAATGTGATTGTTCTGTCCACAAAAACAACAATAAATAAATAAATCATTACGTCTATCATTAATACCACCAAACAACTATTACTTCCCCCGTAATATAAACCAAAAAGCTAACCGAAGACGTTAAACAAAGCCAATTATCTCAAAATGGGTGAAGATAAGCCAAACTAAACCAAACTTAAAAGTTTTATTATAAAATATGAGGTTTGATTAAGTTTAATTGGATTTGACCAACTTTAACCAAGTTTGGTTGAAATATCGATCCTATAGGTCGATCTAAAAAGTATTGGACTAACACATAGATGTTTGAATTCTTTGTACAACATTTGCTCGATCACAAAGATTATATATGTAAATCAAACGAGGCATCTGGGGGGAAAAAATCGTAACTTCCAAAAAACTGTTTTTAACCCAAGTATGGAAAATTTTAATTCCAGTCAAATTTTGGTCAAATGATATTGAAATCTGATAAGTCATAAATTATTGGAAACTCACAAATTTCAGGGGGGGGGGGGGGGGGGAAGACCCTTGAATCATGAAAACAAAGGAGAAAATGGGCATTTGCCCATTTCGCCAAAACTTTTCAACAAAATGCCCCATATCTGAAACTATTTAGGGAAATACCTCTGTTTTGAAATTCGATTTCTAAAAATCGAGTTTTAATTTAAAACTTAATTTTGGACAATCGAGTTATAGCGAACTGAAAATTAAAAAAAAAAAAAAAAAAAAAAAAAAAAAAATTGGAACTCGAGTTCCATATGAAGTACTCGATTTCATGGAACTCGAATTTCATGAACTCAAGTACTTTACACGGAACTCAAGTTCATGGAACTCGATTTCTATAACTTGATGTTCCAAAAATCGAATTTTACATTTGAAACTTGATTTTTAGAAAATTGACTTTCAAAACAGGGGTATTTCCTTAATTAGTTTCAGACATGAGACATTTTGTTGAAAAGTTTGTGAGAAAATGATAAAAGCTCATTTTGGCCCGAAAACAAAGGAAATCACATAGGTAACTTCTCAAAACAAAGTAATTTTAGCAGAATTAAAGTTCATACCGGAAATTGATGTCACAAAATTTCCAATAACACACCATCCATGCAAATTCCAAAACACCTCAAAAGTAGAAGCACCGAAATCATGCCATGATAAGACAATGTTCAAATTGTTTATGAGGTGCCCAACTTCCTGATGCCATGATAAACTTCGATCTGAACCTCTGTTTGATGCAAACATGGTACCATTAAAAAAATAATTTCACAGTTTACGCAATTTCAATACCTAAAACACCCTTAAATTAGCTGTCGAAATAAATAAAGGGCAAACAGAAAAACGTTGAGTGGGGTCAAAATTTGGCACGTGGAACTCACAAAACAGTGCTAAGGCTTACAAAAGTTATTGCATAGTGAGTAGGGAAGACAAAATTAACCCAAGGTCCCAAACCCACCCAATTAAATAAAACACACACCCACCTAATTATTAATTGAGTTAAATGGGTATTAACCCAATTAATATTATTATTAATGTTTATTGGGTTTTAACTGAGTGCCCAATTAGACCTAATATTGACCAATGTATCATTTCTACAAATTACCCAACTCTAAAATAGCCAAAACCCACTAAAATTGACCAAAATACCCACTAAATCTAAAATAAAATGACCAAAATACCCCCCAAAACCTAAAAAATGACCAAAATACTCCTGAAACCTAAAAATTACCAAAATACCCCTAAAACCTAAAAATTGACCAAAATTCCACCGAAACCTTGAAAATGACCAAAATAACCCCCAAAACTTAAAAATTGACCAAAATACCACCGAAACCTAAAAAATGACCAAGATACCCCCAAAACCTAAAAAATGATATATATATATATATATATACATATAAATAAAAAATAAAAAAGCCCCTTAAACCTATAAGATGAAAAAAATACACCCTAAACCTGAATACCTCCAAAATTTAAAAGAAAATGACGAAAAATACTCTGAAATCTTAAAAATGACTAAAATATTCTGAAACCTAAAAAATTATCGAAGTAGCCCCAAAATCTAAAAATTAACGAAACACCCCTAAAACCTAAAAAATTACTGACATTCCCTCGAAACCTACAAAATGACCGAAATACTCTTAGAACCTTTAATTTGACAAAAATACCCTTGAAACATCCAAAATACCCCAAACCTCTATTTTGGTAATTTTAGAGGCTTCGAGTGTATTTTGTTCATCTTATAACTTTAGTGGTATTTTGGTCATTTTAGATACTTTGAGGGAGTATTTTAGTCATTTTAGAGGTTTAGAGGTATTTTGGTCGTTTTAGAGTTTTTAGGGTATTTTTGGTCATTTTAGAGGTTTTTTGTATATTTTGGTCATTTTAAAGGTTTAGGGGTATTTTCGTCACTTTATAGGTTTGAGAGTATTTCGGTCATATTTTAGGTTTCAGGGGTATTTCAGTCATTTTTTTACGTTTAGGAGGGTATTGTGGTCATTTTTTAAGTTTCAAGGGTATTTTGGTCATTTTTAGGTTTCAAATATATTTCAGTCATTTTATAGGTTTCGGAGGTATTTCAGTTATTATAAAGGTTTCGAGGGTGTTTCGTCTTTTATTTTTATTTTTTATGTTTAGGGGTTATTGTGGTCATTTTTTTAGGTTTCAGGGGTATTTTGGTCATCTTTTAGTTTTAGGAGGTATTTTGGTCATTTTTTAGGTTTTGTGGGTATTTTGGTCATTTTTTAGGTTTTGGTGCTATTTCGGTCATTTTTTAAGTTTCATGGGGATTTCGGTCATATTTAGGTTTCAGGGGGGTATTTTGGTCATCTTTTAGGTTTCAGATATATTTCAGTCAATTTTTATGTTTAGGGGGTATTTTGGTTATTTTTTAGTTTTTGGGGGTATTTTGGTCATTTGCTTCGTTTAAGAGATATTTCAGTCATTTTAAGTTTCAAGAGTATTTTGGTTATTTTTTAAGTTTTAGAGGTATTTTGGTCATTTTTTAGATTTCAGGGGTATTTTGGTCATTTTTTTTATGTTTTGGAGGTATTTCAACCATTTTTGAGGTTTCAAGGGTATTTCGGTCATTTTACAAGTTTAAGGGGTATTCTGGTCATTTTCAAATTTATTTTGGTAAATTTTAGGTTTCGAATTATTTATGTCATTTTTTAGGTTTAGAGGGTATTTTGGTAATTTTCTAGGTTTAATGAGTATTTTGGCATTTTTAGAAGTTTTTGGCTATTTTAGAGTTGGTCAATTTGTAGAAATGATACTTAGGTCATAATTGGGTCTAATTGGATACCTAGTTAAAACCTAATAAATATTAATGTTAATTTGATTTAATTAGGTTAATACCCATTTAGCCCAACTAATAATTGGGTGGATTTGGATCTTATTTAAGCCGGTGGGTTTGGGTAAGCAAATGGGTTTGAGTTAATTTTGTAATTAATAAGCCAGCTAATAAAAAAGATTTATAAGATTTGTAGGTGTCAAATCAAGAAATAGTTTAGCTCATAGCCAATGGAACTAATCTGATGCAGTCTTTTATGTAGTGTAAGTTGAGGCAGACACATACTTGTTGACGAAATTTACATCCTCTCTGTCACACGTGCAATAGATGAACTAAAAGGTTCTACATCAACTATCTAACATATCATGATGACAAGAATCACTTAACTTCTTTTGGTATAGAAGAAGCTTTTAAAAATGGGTTCTTAGACCACTAAATACCATTTTTTCGGATAAATTGATAAACTAAACATAGATCACCAAAACAATTTCCCACAAGAATCAATAACTTAATTAATAGAAAAATGGCTTACAACAATTTAATAAATAGAACCATTAGTAAGGCAAAACCTACCAAAGACATACGTTTGAGATCTTACTTTATTATTTCTTCTAGATTATTTATTTATTTATTTATTTTGTACATAATCATGAAACAAAGTCAAGAAAGAATGCAACAACTTTTCAAACATACTAGCAAGAGAACTTGCATTGCAGAGAATGAAGAATGGACAAATTAGATGCTCACAAAGATATTTGCATTCGTGAGTAAAAGCCATCAATAACAAGACAAGAGTTTCATAGGATCATTAGAGCTCACAGAATAGCATTTCTCAACAGTTCCATTATGTTATAGTTGGAAGATATGGTCTCTTGAGACTTGAATATCATAAGTGCACCATACAAATGAATTTGATATGTTCTAGATGCAAACTTGAAGGCTTAAAAAATGTCTATTAACATAACAGGCAAATGATGGGTGAAGAAATTTGTGGTTTGAGTGTCAAAGATTTGCAGAATTTGGAGAACCAAACAGAAATAAGTCTTAAGGGTGTTCAAATGAAAAAGGTTTGGAGGCCGCTTCCCATATGCAAAGCTCATTCTCTAGAATTCCAATACTTGAATAAAAAGCACACACATGGTACTTACCATAATTTTTTACTTTTGTAGGACCAAATTTTAATGGATTAAATAAAGAATTTAATCGAAAAGTCAACGCTGTGGGAAAAAATGGCTGCTTATTTTCATTTTCATTTTTGTTACTACTCACACAACTAAATTTCATCCTTCTTGTTGTAGGGAAACCAAATTCAACATGAAAATAAGGAACTATATGGTGAACTTAATCCACCAAGAAAACATGGAATTATATAAAAAGGTATTAATTAAAAATAATAATACGAACTTCAACTATCTCTTACATATAAAAATTTAATCCTTGAAATTATGCCAAGTTTTAGATTTTTTATAATTACCCTCAACAGAAAAGTTTCAGATCCCAAGTCTATGAAACAAGGGATGCCAATGGAGCAAACAGAACTTCCCTTCTCTTAGATGGTCTTGGAATTGGAGAGTGGACCTGTCTATCTACAACTTAACCAGCCACAACAAACAAAACTAAGAGACACCAACAATAGCTACAAAATAATTAGATATTTCAATCATAAATACCAATGTACCTTCCCAAAATCATGATCCCAAACTTGTTTTCTTGATAACTGCAGCAAACTACAACTGCAATAGTGAAGAAGATGTAATTAGAGATGGATGTTTCATGGTCAAAATGGCCTGACGAGATAGATTTACGCTTCCATCAATGAGGTATGATATAAGAGCCAAATAACAAAAAAGAAAGGTATGGTATAAGAGTGACAGATAAATTCAATAAAAAGTCACTTTGAAATGATCAATGAAACCAAATATAGCATGTGGGTGATGAGTGATGAAACCAGCTACTTATATAACGATAAGATTAACTCTAGTAAGAATAGCGGTAATATATTGCATGTGCAATGCATTCTTTTAGCAGTCTTCAAGTCATCATCCTTGAAACAGACAAGCCAGCTAAAAGGTTGATACCAGTTATTTTGTTGGTAAAGAGGATATGAAAAAAGAAAAGGTCATCGCCGTCTGGATGAACACAATGAACCAACAGCAGCAGGTACTTATGCAAGAATAACACTTACAGATAAGTAAGCATAACTATAGAAGTATCTCAAAAAAAAAACAAAAAAAAAAATTCCTGTAATAAAACTGCATATTTCAACTCAGTGTCATATAAAAAACTTAAAAAGTGATTTCTTAATCTCTGTTGTAATAATAAAGGTAATAGCATACCAAGGTCATTAAATTATAGATATATGGCCTTTACAATAAGAGACAGAGAATATTGCAATACTAAGCATAAGTGATAAAACAAAAACAAAGGCAAAAGAGAAAGGGGTAAAATAAAATAATAAAAAAAAAGGAATAATTTCATTATTTACACATGGCAACTGGCATAATCAAAACATACTTTAACTCCACCAAAGAAAACTTGAATTACATAAAGGGTTAACAGGTACAGAAACTCGACAATATGTACCATTGCTCTGTCTAATGATACAAATGCAGCTCTAGAACCTGGCTTAACTAATAAGCCCATTGAAACTCTATTAAGCAATCAGGAAGCGAAAACACCTAGAGTTTGTTAACATTAAAATTGGTAATATTCAATAATAATTACTGGCATAATAAACAAGCATGGAACACTTTTTATCAAGATGCTTAACATTTCTCTATTGAAGGGCATTATCATTCATTTTCATGACTTTTTTTTTTTAATCAGTAAATAGAACTTTATTAAACGATGAAAAGGAACAGTATAAGCTAGACTCCAAGTACACAGGATGTGTACTACATCAGCCTAGATAAATCATCTAGAGAGCATAAATCCAAAAAATCAACATGAGAAGAAAAGAGAGGATCAGACCTCACAGACATCCAATCGCACAATGAAAAGGAGAAAAATCTTTTCAAATCCAGGATGGAATGCTCCTTCCCCTCAAAGGTACACAGGTTCCGCTCTCTCCAAATGTTCCACATAAGACAAAGTGGAATTGCCCACCAGATATCCCAGCCAAACAGCACCCACAACCACCTTTCCAACACGCTAACAACTCCACCACATGCTTAGGTATCACCCAAGAAACACCAAAGAAAAAGAAAACCAAAGAGCATAGACTAGACACCTGAGTGCAATGAATAAGTAAGTGGTCCACAGGTTCCTCACTGCATTGGCACATACAACACAAATTGACCAAACAAATATTCCGCCTTTTCAAAGTATCAAGGGTAAGAATCTTCCCCTTAGTTGCAGTCCAAGTAAAAAACACACCACCCTTGAAGGAACTCTCGCCTTCCACATGCTTCGCCATTCACCAAGGGAAAGAATGATCTCCACCATTTGTAATAATTTTATAATAGGATTTCACAAAAAAATTGCCATGCCTTTTCCAAAACCATTGTTAATATGATTGAAGTAGGTGGTTATTATCGTTTATTAATGACTAACATTTCCATGCCTTTTCCTTGGAAAATTATTTAGAGAACGAAGGTTCTGCAGCTTCTGCTAGAGTTGCTTTCTTTTAGTAGATGCACTTTGGGATATGCTAGCATCTTGGCAGGTTCCGCAACAGATTATGGCTTTGGTTTTTTTGAGTTCACTGGGTTATGCTGCAGAGACTTTTGGATATGCTAGCATCTTGGCAAGTTCAGTTTGGTTATCATTGGAATATAGCAATTTGGAAAGTTGTGCCTCATTGTTCAATGAGGTGTGATTGGCAGGAACAAAATGCTAGAAGCTTCGAGGGCTGTGAAAAGAGTATTCTCGACCTTAATTTTTTTTTCTATAATTCTTTATTTCATTGGCAGCTAACTTAGGATTCTTTTTTTATGCAAGAGCATCAAAATGGTTGTTTACACTAGCAGCCTTGGTACAAGTCAGTAACAACCAGACAAGCTTGATGCAGCAGTTAGTATAAGTTGCAGCAGCTTAGTTCAGCAGACAGTTAGTTCAGTAAGAGCAGCAGCCTACTCTAGTGTGATCTAACTTTTCCAGCAGCCAACCAGGATCAAGATAAGATGGTTAACTAAGTTTCTAAAGCAATCCCAAGTCAGTTAGAAGTAACTGGTGGGAGCATGGAAAGCTGGAGTTCTCTGCTGTAACAGTTTGTTAGAAGAGTTCAAATTTGTTAAGACCTGTAACCAAACAGCCAGCTTGAGGAAGTTATTGTACCAGCAACCAATTAGATCCACTTAGTTAGTTAGTGTGTTAGCTATAAGTTAAGCATTAACCAATAATATTTAGTCTCACTTCGAGTTAGTTCTTAGCCTTAATACCAACAGATTGTATAAATAGCAGTTCCCTTGTAATAGTGATCAGTGGCTTGAATTTGTGAATGCATTAAGCTTTGAGAGGTTTTCTTGGAACTATGTTCATGCAGAGCTGCTTATCCACCTATAGGTTACTCTAATCAACTCACAATCCTTATTCATTTCCAAAGCAAAACAGCAGCCAGCTAATTTCCCTGCACCACTTTTTCTTTACTTCTCTCCTTGATATGATTGACTATTGTAATTTCAGAACTTGATTGTGTACCCATTGTATACTACTTGTGTATTTGGGATTTTCTTCTCATCAATAAAGTTATGTTACTTATTTATAAATATAAATAAATAAATAAAAGAAAGTAAGAAAACATTGGATAAAATTGATCTACTCCCTCTCTTCCCATCAATTAATTCAAATAAGGGCCAAACAGAAAATTTTCATTAACAATAAAAAAATAGTAGTAACAGTTTAATTACCACCTGCAGAGGGTCTATAATAAAAATAAAATATTTGTAACATTGCCTTTGGAATTAGTTGCTAATAAACTGTTTAAAGTACCAGTAATAGAAGTGTACCTCATTCAAATGTAAGTAGAAATTGATAGTTCCTCAAGAACACTTTCCTTCGACTCTCCATCAGAAACTTGTACTTTCATTGTCTTCAAGACTATTGCCTTGTTCAGAATACATTCTATGAATTCCAGTTCATATTCCAAACCTTCAAATCCACTATAACAAACACTTGTAAGGTGAGATGACAGATGAAAAGGATATTTTGGTTGCACCCTCCAACATATATAAGGAAATCATGACTCTGATGACAACAAAAAGCAGCTCAAAAGTGTAATTATGGTGTAGGACAACTAAAATACTTGTATTAAGTGTTAACTAAACTAACCTTAGTAACAACAAGAATTTCTAGATTAGGAGAAATGTGGAGCAAGCTTTTTAGCACATGCCAGCTACAATCACTAACTTTAAAGTCCAGTCGGACCAAATTCTGGAACGAGGAAGGATGAATGTAACCGTATCGGAGGCACTGCACTGCATGATGATGAGATTATAATCTATCACAACATCAATTTAATAGAACTATACCTCAAAGCAACCAGACTTTCGCAAAAATAATGAAGAATCGGGGTTTTTAACTGACCTGTGTAGCTTTATTATAAAAAATAAAAAATTTGAGGAACTTGACGTGATTCAGTGCAGCAAGAAGGTCGAATACCCTATCTCTGCCTTTGCAACAATCCTGATGGAAAAAGAAACCATCATCTTGCCAATAGTCAGCTTCAAATGTAGAAATATCGACATTAAGTTGTCTAGTTTTTCAAGGATTTTGATGTCACGCAGATCATCTGCCTTCGAAATCAAAGTACTCAAGGTCAAGAGCTGGCCGGTGTTTATCTCAAGTCTTTTATAAGGAAACTCACGCTCCGATTCACCAAAATAGATTAAACATTAATTGTGTCAAAATGATACTCAAACGTTTTAGCGTAGGAACAAATATTTGAATGAGAAATCTTCGAGGACAGGACCGGCAGAGACACGTAAATGAAAAGCATGTTCCAAATGTAATACCTTTAGGGTTGGGTTGGGAATTGAAAGGGTGTAGTAGGAGTAGTACACTACAACTACAGGTTTCCAATCGAGGTGGAACTGGAGATCGAGTTGTTCGACTTTACGTGGAGCTGCAGCAGCGATGCGAAGCCATGTGTCAAGTCAAGATAGGACCAAGAATCATGCCCAAAACACCAATTGAGGCTCAATTTTCGGAGGCAAAGGGTTCCTGGTACTGGTAGACCCAAAACTCTGGAAACATGTGACTCCTCCCTCGATGGTTTCATTAATTGAAGTCAAGTGTTGGGACGAGACACCTGCTCGACAAAATTCTAGTTGTGACTGATTGTTTGGTTGGAAGGAAGGAACAAAAGGATGTGACAGAGAAGAGCGTCTGGTAGTCCAATCAGTCTGCATTTCTCATGAATGTTTCTGCCACCTGACCAGAGTGTTTCTTTGATTTATCCATCAACGATAATGAAGGGTTTGGTGAAGGAGCGGAGCGGAGGCCTTCAGCCGTTAATATCCTTCTCACTTCTCACCACTCACGACTCATGAGTCACAATAAAAAGCGATACAAGGTTGACTTTTCAAAGACCTTGCAAATTTGGACCCACCAAATAACTCAACTTGTACCCCCAAAATTCATATTCCAACTCACCTGACCTTATATTTTATTGACCCAAAATAAAAACTACGCTCAATTCTTTACATCATATTCCACCTCATCTCACTCTCTATCATATTTTTTTTTGAAACCTCACTCTCTACCGTATTTTAATTTAGTCATTAATTTTTCAATTGTATTAATTTAATCTTTAACTTTTTAGTACTGTGTCAATTTAGTCTCTATTATTATTTCTTAAATAAAAATTATTGATGTAACTAAAAATCAAAATAAAAAAATTAATTTCCATTGAGGTGACAATAACCTAATTTTTTATTTTGAATTGTTTGTCACGTCATCAATTTCCATCCAAGAGATATCAGCAGGAACTAAATTGATACAATACTAAAATATTAGGGACTAAATTGACACAATTGAAAAGTTAAGGATTAAATTAAAATATGATGAAAATGATACGAACCAAATACATAGTTTATCCTACAATATATTCATTTTTAACGGTTACACATACTTCTGTCTCGACAAATTTAAAAAAAAAGTCATTACATTTTTTTCCCAAATGTGGCAATGGTATTGCCGAAATTGTGGGGAAAATTTTTTTCGGTAAATCCATTACACTTTTTTTTTTTTAAGAAATAATAAGTGCACACAATTTTTACAATATTTTTACAATAAATTCTAAGTATTAGGTTGTTACTTGTTGTTATTGTTAGATTAAAATAGTAATCTCAATATTAAATTTAAATTTGAACTAATAATAACTAGTTACTTGTGATTTATTGTGAAAATATTGTAAAAATATTGTGTACGTAGCACATTATATTTTTCTTTAATTCTTCCCCAGATTTTGGCATTCACTTTTTTTTTCCCTACCATTTTTGGCAATACCATTGTCATAATTACTTTTTTTTTGGGCACTCAACCGGTCAAGGCACTTCTCACACTCACACATCCGGGCAGTTGAGGAAAATTGGGCAGAATGAATTACGGCAATGCCATTGCCGTAATTCAAGCTTTTCTCTCTCCTCCCTTTTTCTCATTCTCTCTCCTACTTTTTCTTGAATTTCGGCAACACTGTTGCCGAAATTCAATCTCTCTCCTCATTTCCCTAATTAATTTGTAATAGTACCTATAACGCAAATATGTTTCAAATTTAGCAATATTTACCCAAAAGACTCCATAGTCAACTACATGAATTGGGTTTATGGCTCTCATTTTTCTTTTTCTTTTTTCTCTTTTTTTTTTTCATCATAGATTTAGCTTAAGCCCATATGTTTCTCTCAATGGATCCAAGCTCATGGCCTGACCACATTATTTGTTCTGTTCCTCATGAAAAAAACCTTCCCCAATAAAACTCTATGTTTACACAAATGAGCATAGAAGAAAAACGTCTAACTACAAGCCAAATGAATTATTTAGGCTACAAAAGCTACTAAGTCATAAGTAACCCCAAGCATGCTTCTTCAAGTCCCAAGACCTAATGAGCGGAATTTCATATTTGGCTCCAAATCCAATTATCTAGTAAGTCCACCTCACTAGAAGACAAAAGATTCAAATGGGCAAGGATAATAACAAAAGGAACTAAATTATTTCCCTTAATGAACTACATCACCATTATAAAACAAAAAAGCAAATCAATAGAGGAAAGAAAAAAAACACATGTAGGAAGGGGATAAAATCCACATTTTCATGTCCAAGCAACATGTTGCCAGCACATGGGCACCAACTTTTTCCGTGCAACTTCAACATCTCTCTCTCTCTCTCTCTCTCTCTCTCTCCTTTTAGCAAACAAAGACCAATTTTTTTTTTTAGAGAGTTTCAACTTATGATATCCGTGATGGAAATATGCATATACGCAGCGAAAAAAAATTAAACGAATCTACTTCATTCTCAATTGATAACATGTAAAGTAAGTTTAAGAATTTAGGAACTAGAGAGTGTACCTTGAAGCAAAGAAATTCAAAACCAAAATTCAGAAGTTCTTGAGAAAACTTTCAGTCTTCACTCCAATTCCACTAATGCCCAAGATGTGTGGTCTCTCAATCTGTTATATGAGTTTGTTCTAGAGAGAAAGAGAGAGTGACCTTTTCTCACATACATACCAATTCATGTGTTCTTTTTAAATTCTATATGTTACTCTCTTAATAACAGATTATCTAATTGGGCTAGCCTTTTGGGCCTTCCCAATTGGGCTTTAGTATGTGGCTTGGAGTGGGACCAAAATGGAACAAATAAGACACTAGCTCCAATGGACCTTGGGCTTTTTTGTCAACTCTTGACAAGTTCAAAGTTACCATTAATTATATTTAATACCACTATATAAATATAATTGAACTCTAGGCCTTATTAATAAATTATATCCTAAGACTTTATTATACATTCAACCCTTTCATAAAATATTCGTAGTAATACAAAGTTATGAAAGTAGACTGCCACTTTGTAAATTACTACATCTTAATCTTTGAGTACCCGATTTAATCCTTTAAGTTATTCATCATATATTTATGAAATCCAATTTCATAAATATATACTTTAGTAACTATTTACTAAAGTAGTTAGGCCTAACATTCTGAATAACAAACTCATTAAACTTATCTCAAGAGAATATTTTGTATCTCCATTAAGAGACTATGAATTCCATCTTGAGAATATATGTTCCATCAACACTAGATGTGGCTGCCCAACATACTGAGGTTTTGATCGTTACTTTAGATCTCACTCCTAATATATCAAAACAACCTACACTTCATGATCATGTCCATTATTCTCTCAGGATTAAGAGTTCATGTAAATATAAATCGTAAGATTTATTATTCATTTAACAGTCATTAGGAGAATAATAAATCTCACAGCAGTCCAGTTCAATATGTCTTAACTCTTAAAATATATCAACATATCAACTAGAAGTTATCACTTCCATGATCAAGACAAATCATCTTAGTTGACATGTTATAGTCTTCGCAGATGAAATGCCCAATCTCATCACCGATTACAAACTAAAATTCTGAGTTTACAAAGAACTTGTGATTTATATTTTCTGTGACTTTTCACATAAATCACATACTATGTATCTCATGGACTAGATGATAATGTCCAAATATTCATGTTACCATTATTTCAGATAATAATAAAACAACTTTATTAATTACAATATTAAGTCATACATCATGTCATCCATAATATCATACATAGTATCATACAATAGGATTCTAGGGCACTAATCCCAACATTTCACTCCTCATAATAACTCTTTATCATCAGACCAAGACACTAATCAGTTTTTGGTGTAAATGGGAATTGAATTCCAGATCTCTTATATAACCATCAGAAACTTTACTAGTTGAGCTAACTAGAATCCACAAAGGCCAAAAATTTTTATGTTTGGAGAAAGCTTAGACAATCATAATCGGAACTAAAAAAGAAGCAAACTTCTTATCACCCATGAACTGCCAAAACGAAAAATCATTTCAAAGCTCATTAGCCTCCTCACTACAAGCCAAAAAGAAGCAACCTTTGGTTAATGACAAAAGCATCAAAGCCAAGCACTCAAGTCCAAGGCAACAAATTTCTCAAGAAAACTCCACAAACGGCAAATAAAAGTGATTTGGTCACTTTAAACTCTCTTTCATGGTCAAAACCCATGAACTTTGATGAAAAAAACTTGGAAATTTGTGGTTTGGAAAGCCAAAAAAGTGTGATTATGTAGACACTTCATTTTGCAACTGCTGTTTAACTTCATCACCAATGGCAAAATCATCACGTTATGATGTAATGTCAAATCATAATTTTGACAATTGGATGAATCTAGAATTCTAACTGTCAAAACAATATATCATGTGCTTAAATCAAACCTCTGAATTGCAAGATCAAGCTAAATCAAGATTTTAATAGTCAATATGCACTCTTACAAATGGGATTAATTATGTGTGATTATGATAGGCTAAAAAATTAATTATAATCAATTACGTTTCATAATTTCATTGGTTCGAACTTAAAACAATAAATGTATATAGGGGTGTGCAATTAACCCACCCAAACGGACCCAATCCAACCCAACCTACCAGCAGGTTGGTGGGTTGTGTTGGGTTGGGTTGTGAAATTTGTTTTTACAGTGGGTTCGGTTCGGTTTGGGTCATAAAATTTACAAATCCGCTTAACCCAACACACCTATATTTAATATATATTTAAATTTTAAAATATTTATTTAAAATATATTATACAATTTTGTTATTTGCTTTTTTACTCCCCTTCCTAAATTAAACTCAAACCTTAAATTCTTCTTATATAGTTTGTGTTGGTTTGGTGTTATGCTTAGAATTATTTGGTTATAAATTTGCTCTTATTTGTGATAGTGTTGTTCTAATTCTCAATTTAATATTAATAATAGTAATTAAAACAAATTTTGTCAAACCCATGGGTCCAACCCGATCAATGTTGGTTGCGTTGGATATTTGGAATTTTTTTAACTAACCATAGTGAGTTGAGTTGAAAAAACCCCTCAACCTGACCCACGTACATCCCTAAGTGTATATTCAAAAGCAGCTTTAGGAATTTTTTTCTAAGGTGGTGATTAAGAAACTTAATTTATACAAAATTTAATAAAGAGAACTTGAATACATCGACATCACACACAAAAAACACTAATACATAAATTTTAAAATTTCCTTATACTTATAATATGAAAAAGCAAAAAATGACTAATGAGAACTGAAAATACTAAAATGAAAGTAATAAATTGAGAGAGGGTATGAAACGGTGATAGAAAAGAGAGAGAGAGAGAGAGAGAACAAAGGATGATACTTACTGCAACTACAAACCGAGCCACTGAGAAAAGCAAAGTTGCCGGTGTTACTAAGGAGAACTCACAGACACATTATCTCTCTTGGTACCATTATATATATATAAATGAAATTAGGGATTATTTTTATGGAATGGGTTGAACTAGTTATGAATTTGAATGATTAGGAGATTTTTTTAAATGATTTTTTGTTCATTTGTTGTTGTTTCGCCTAATTTCGTTGTTGTTTGAACTATTTTAGCTACTATTTGACCTAGTTTTTATTGTTGTTCTTTGGACTTTTATGTTTTTCTTTAAGGGGAATGGATTATGTTTGGGGGTCAAGATTTTTTTTTTAGTGAGAAATGCTATGTCCACAACATTTTCCTAACAATTTCACAATATATTATAGGTGACAAACTATTATTGATGGATAAAAAAACATGTCTATAGTGGACTTAATTTAAAACAAATAACAACTTGTCATATAAGATTTATTGTGAAATTGTTGTAAAGATATTGTGGATGTAACATTACTCTAGAATTCTTAGATTTTTTTTTTTTTTTTTTGCGTGTATGGTAAAAGAAACTAGATAAATAAAAGTTATTTGGGCCTTTTCTTTTAGTTTGAAAGGGCCTAGGATATTGTCAATGGAACCAAGTTTAATATTGTTGGGCTTAAAAAATTTAAATAGTCAAAATGTTTTTTTCTTAGGCTGATTCAATTTTTCTTAAGGATGGGCAAGTCATAAATTTTAAAAATATATAATTGTTTTCCTAGGTTTGGGTAGTCTTGTGACCACCCTATCATCAACTTTCCACTGTATATATTCATGCACTAGATAATTTCATTAAATAGTTGATTTTTTAAAAAAAAAAATAACTTATTGATTATCTTTTACTTTAAGATAATTAATTGATAAAGAAATACTATGTCCACAATATTTTCATAATACTTTCACAACAAATCTTAAGTAACAGATTGTTACTGACATTTGTCTCAAAAACTAATTAGAATACCAAGTAGAACTCAAGCATGATATGCTTAATCCTTAGTTTTAGTGTCATTTGATTGATACTTTGGCATTTTGACACTCAAAGCAAGTGTTATTTAGCACTCAAAAATTGCAAAATGGCACGTCAGTGCATTAACTCAAAATTTCATTTTTATAATTGGCAACTTAATTTAGAGTAATGCTACATACACAAAAATTTTGACAACTTTTTTCACACTCGTTGAGTTAGCAGATGTCAAATTTTTTGTATCCATAGACTTTTTGATTTATTTAATCATTTATGAGATAAATTCCAAATAATTCCAACCTTGAAGAGTTGGTAATTCATTCAAACTCATCAACCAAGACATTCCCCCTTTATAAACAGAAGAGGAATCCTTAGTTTGAAAGCACTTTCAACATTTAGAGAAAATTTTGAAAAGAATCAATTGGCGAATAACGATCATTTTTGTCAATCACAACACTCTTTCTCAAAAGCTAGAAAATTTCCTATTTTCATAGCTTAAAAATCACTTTGAATCAATGTCCAACTGCCTCCATAAATCCTAAACACCTAACCCATAGTGTTAGGACCTTCATACCTGTCTCCTTCTTCAACAATCAATCCATCAACAATTTTCCGTCACTCTACCCTAATTTTAAGAAACCAAGAAGGAAATTTGAGAGAACATTTGAAGGGAGAAAGTGCTGCCATAGAGCTAAGTTTCCAATCCCAAAGAACATTCAAACCCATTTTTTAAGAAACTAAACTTACATGCAGGTATAACCTTAAACCGAAGTAGTTTAGGTCTAAATTTGTATTCCTGAATGATTGGGTTTCTCATTGATGATATGGAATGATAGGGGTATTTTCGACAAAAGAAAATTGATGTACAAATAGAAGATCAGGAGAGTGGACAAGCTCTACGAGACCGTCGGTTTGGTAAGAAGGTGACAGAGGCCCCAGAAAGACTAGGATAGAAGTAACGTACCTCTATCTAGCCGATGGTGCTTTCAATAGATGATGCCACCACAGAAGCCGACGAATGCATCTCCCCCAACCAACGGGAAAACCTGGAGCGACGGGTGACCATAAGGCCGATGATACCCCTGGCCGAACTGACAGAGGATCTGGAAGAAATCTCCTTGGATGATGATACCCCTGGCCGAACCACTCGTATCGACACATAAGTTGACCCTTCGGTTCACAAAGAGCTTGCTCTCTTCCTAAAGAACAATCGAGACGTCTTCGCTTGGAGCCACAAGGACATGCCAGGGATCAGTCCCAGTACCCTGGTACATAAGCTCAAAGTATGCCTGTCTTTCCCCTTGGTCCGGCAGAAGAAGAGGGTCTTCACCTAAGAAAGAGACAAAGTCATAGCCAAAGAGGTATGCAAGCTACTGGAGGTAGACTTCATCAGGGAAGTCTACTATCTCGAATGGTTGGCCAACATAGTCATGGTTAAAAAAGCAAACGGCAAGTGTAGAATGTGCATAGACTTCATCGACCTGAATAAGGCATGCCCGAAGGACAATTATCCACTTCCACGCATCAACCTTCTTGTGGACTCTACTACTAGCCATCAATTGTTAAGTTTCATGGACGTCTTTTTGGGGTACAATCAGATCAAGTTAGATGAAGCAGACTAGGAGAAGACCTCATTTTCACGAGCCAAGGGCTCTTCTGCTACAAAGTTATGCCATTTGGGTTGAAGAACGTAGGGGCAACATACTAGAGGCTTGTAAACAAGATGTTTGCCCAGGGCAAAACGTGGAAGTGTACGTAGGCGACATGCTTGTGAAAAGCGCATGAGAAGTTAGCCACTTGGACGACCTCCGAGAAACATTCAATACCCTTCGCCTTTATGATATAAAGCTCAACCCCAGTAAGTGTGTATTCGATGTGGCGTTAGGGAAATTCTTAGGCTTCATGGTATCGCAGCACGACGTAAAAGCCAATCTCGACAAAGTTCGGGCAATAATGGAGATGGTTCCTCCAAAAAAATCAAGGAGGTGCAAAACCTGAACGGTAGAGTTGCAACCCTTAACAGATTCATTTTTAGGGTGACAGATAAGTGTCTACCCTTCTTCAAGGTACTACGGAAAGCTTTCGAATGGATCAACAAGTGCCAGAAGGCTTTCAAAGAACTGAAGACATACCTTACATCCCCCCGTTGCTCAGTCCATCCAAACCTAGTGAAAAGCTCTTCCTTTACTTAGCCGTGTCCCAAATGACCGTCAATTTCGCTCTTATATAGGAGGAAGACCGAGTGCAGTTACCCATGTACTACACCAATCGAGCACTCCGAGGAGCTTAAGGAAGATATCCCTCAATGGAGAAGTTGGCCTTTACATTGATCACAGCTACCCGGAAACTCAAACCATACTTCCAAGCTAATGCGGAAGACGATGAACAACCCGGGGGCAGCAGGACGACTGGTTCTATAGGCAATAGAGCTTGACAAGTTCGACGTCCAATACCGACCCAGAACCGCAATCAAAGCGCAGGCTTTAATTGAATTCATTGCTGAATTCACGACAGGAGAGGATGAAGAGGAGAAATCGACTACATGGATGATATGTATAGACAGTTCATCTAATCAACAGGCCAGAGGAGCTGGGGTCTTGCTACGGTCGCCGGAAGGAGATATAATAGAATGTGCGATCCGCCTCCAATTCTCAACGACCAACAATGAAGTAGAGTATGAAGCAGTCCTCTTAGGCCTCAACTTGGCTAAACCAGTGGGGCCTGTGTCAACTGTCATATATTGCGATTCGCAAGTTGTGGTCAGGCACATCAATGGAAACTACGTGGCAAAGAGGAACAAATGAAAGAATACTTGAGCATGGTCAAAGGCAAGATGAACGAGGGATTCTTGGCTAAGTTCGTATAGATCCCAAGGGAAGAGAATGAGCTGGCAGACCGTTTGGCCAAAGCTGCATCCGCCGAGAATACGGACATCACTAGTCAAGTGCTATCCTTTATCCAATATTCCCCTGCCATTGACAAAGTAGAAGTACAGGTTATCCCCCTAGGAATTGACTGGACGACGTCGATCGTATCCTACCTTGGGAATGGGACATTGCCAAAAGACCACAACGCTTCCCGTAGATTGAAGGTATAGTTTTTATGTTTCGTTATGATGAGGGATTTCCTTTACAAAAGGGGTTTCTCCCATCCGTATCTGAAGTGCCTAACCCCCGACGTAGCAGACTATGTCATGAGAGAAATACATGAAGGAGTATAAGGGAACCACTCAAGGGCATGCTCACTGGTTTACAAGTTGATATGGGTTGGATACTATTGACCCGTTATGCAAAAGGATGTATAGTCCTATGTGAAGGCGTGTGACAAGTGCCAACGCTTCAGCAACATCATGTGACAACCAACTAAGGAACTTACACCAATGAGCGCCCCCTGACCATTCACCCAATGGGGATTGGACATAGTAGGACCCTTTCCCATTACTATACGGCAGTGCAAATTCCTCATCGTAGGGATTGACTACTTCACCAAATGGGTTGAGGCAGAACCATTGGCCATTATCACAAAGAAGAATGTTTGGAGCTTCATCTTGAAAAGCATCATTTGCCGCTTCAGAATCCCTAAGGTCTTCGTCTCTGATAATGGAAAGCAATTCAACAATGACGCATTCAGGAATTTCTACCAATAGTTAGGAATCAAGAACCACTACTCCTCTCCTGCTCATCCCCAAGCCAGTGGATAAGTTGAAGTCACAAACCAATCCCTGCTCAATATGATTAAGTCTCGGCTTAAGGGGGCAAAGGGTATATGGCTAGATGAGCTACCTAATGCCTTGTAGACGTATAAGACGATATCTCGCACACCTACGGGGGAGACACCTTTCTGCCTCGCGTATGGACATAAAGCCATCATTCCAGTAGAAGTGGGACTAACCAGCTATTGAGTAGCCCACCATAATGAAGAAAAGAATAAAGAAGGAATGCCCCTATAGTTAGATCTTCTTGACGAAGTGAGAGCAACGGCAGAATAGAGGATGACCCGTTATCAGGATTTGATGGCAAAGCACTACAACACCAAGGTCATGCCTTATTATTTTCAGGTCGAGGACCTAGTCCTAAGGAAGGTAACAACGGCCACCAGAGACCCCTCACAAGATAAGTTGGGCCCTAATTGGGAAGGACCCTACAAAGTCGTCAACTGCCATAGAAAGGGGACTTACTACTTGGAAACCCTCAACGGACAGAGGCTCTATCACCCATGGAACACCGAGCACCTGAGGAAGTACTACCAGTGGTAGTCAGATGCAGCTTATTTTTTCACTTTCTTTTCAGTTTTCATTTTTAGGTGTCAAGAGATGTTAAGACTCTAAGGATGTTAAGGTTTTTTTTTTTTTTTTTTTTTTTTTTTTAAGCTCTTTCTATTATTAATAAGATTTGGATGCATTATCAGAAACGTTGCTCTACTCTCTACCTTTCAATGAACCATCTAAAACACACTAAGTCCTACCTATGGGGTGGATGGACGACCAAGGATACCGACGGGTACCTGGTCTTAAAAATTCTTACCAAGTCCTACCTACGGGGACAGACGGATGAAGTATAATATCGATGGTACAAATGCGAAGGGGGCATATTCGAAATTACAATAAAAATAAAATCACATAAATACAAGCAACGGATAAAAATAGTAGATGTAAACCCAAAGGGGTAAATGTTTTACATAAAATCCCAAAAGCCAAATGGGCATTCACTATTGTTTGACAAATGAACTTATAAAAACAGGATTTAAATACAACTTGAAAAAAAGGAGTCAAGACGAGGGAACGCTAGAAATGTTCGGGTCCATGGTAGACGGGCCATCCGCGGTAGTCAGTTCCACAGCGAACGGAGCCACGGGAGCTTTGGGGCCTTCCGGTGCAAGCTGATCGACAACCCTAGCGTCATCGTTCTTCGCCTCTTGCTCGACGATATGGACAGAGTTCGTTGTTTCATCACCAATGGTGTCCTCTCCCCAAGTGTTGTCGGGACGGTATCATCTATTATAATTTGGGACAGGTCAAGATTGAGGTAAGCAGCTTCCACCTGCTTCAAGCATTCATTGAACCCATCACCATAATAGGCGCCACACGCGTCAAAAAAGGGTTGAGAGACACAAAACTCCGCCACGGCGTCCGCCTTGGCCTTGTCCATATGCTCACGGAAGGCTGTCTGCTTTGTCATCGGATTGGTCTTCGCCTTCTCTGCCTCCTCCTTAAGATGGGTCTCCTCTTTCAGCTTGGTAAACGTTGCCATCAACTCCTTATTAAGAGTGCAGATGGCCTCCTTATACTAGTCCATCTCTTTATTCTCAATCTCCTGACGCTTGTGGAACCATCGGATCACTCCCTCGTTGGCCACGCACCTATCCTGAAGGGTTTTCATCCACCCCAACGCCTAAGACAAAAGCAACCATTAGAAGGAGAATATAGAAAATTCAAAGTACTATGAGTGACGGGGAGCATACCTTGGACAGGTCGTAGAGACCAGACGCCCCTAAGTCTTCCGAGGAGTGCTCCCCATAAGGATCCAAATCCGTCTCCTTGATAGTCAAATTGACGCGTAACCAACCTCTGGACGGGATCAAGGGTGACGGGACCCTTCCCCGTCATCAAACCCTTCCCGACACCATAACGAGGAGGAAGGGGCGAAGAAGACTTCTGCTACTTGTCCCCGACAAATGGGCCCATCCCCTTCTTGGGTGGACGGTCGTCCTTGGCATCGTTCTTCCTCTTAGGGGATTTAGCACCCACCTTGGGGGTCGACGTTGAGGCCCCGCCCTACTGCTTACGCGCTATAGCAGACTTTCTCACCAATACCCCCTGTCTACCTACATCCATCTCTGCAAAAATGTGACAAGGAATATTAGAAAAAGCAGACGGTCTAAAACGGAGTGTTAAAGTTGAGACTTACGTCGATGGAAGAAAGCGTGCAAACATCGGGCTACTGTCGTCGGTTCAGGGCCACCACAAAATGCATGGAGAGTGTTAAGAGTGACTAAGTCCTTTTACTTCCTTTGTTAAAAGGAATTTCCAAGACAAGACGAATGAAAACCTCTTGTTCATTGCTAATTTGTGGACAAAGTTGGGATGTTAGATACATAACAAAACCAGATGGGATGGTAAAAATAAAAATAGACGACACACTTGGCTCCCTCACTATGCCCCAGGTGTTATCAAATTCGCCAGGCATACTATCCCACTCCTCAGGCCTACACACTCAATTCGTCCCCTCAACAAAAAAGTATATGTTCTTCCAATTCCTATTTGAATCAGGCATATCAGACACTAGCCTAAGCGACTTCTTCCTCACTAAGAAGTGGTAGATACCCTTTGAGGAAGAGATCTGCTGGGGCTTGTAGCAATAGAAAAACTTGTTGAGAGTAAGTCGACGGTTGCCACCACTTAGCTGACCCTATATCACTTCAGCTCCTAGGAATATCTGCCACGCATTAGGTGCTATTTGGCTAATGGATAGACCTAGGTAGTTGGTTAACTGACAATGTAACTCCGTCAGCGGCAACCTTAGGCCTGCAGCAAACATGGCATCATACATGCCAACATCTGCCATCTTTCCCGAGTAACACCTCTCAAACTTCCTAGGTAGACGAATGAGAATATTCTCGGGAATTTGGAAACGGTCGTGGAGTTTATTGAAGACGTTGGGAGACATGGTCGGGTAGATATTGTTCACTGTCCATATCAGAGGAAGGATGAAGGGCCTAGGTCTGGCGCCATCCACTTGGCCCACCATCTCTTCATTACTCATGTCCTCGTCATCCTCCACATCCTCCTTGTCATCTTCCTCTTCGTCTCCCCATTCCTCCTCATTATCCTCTTCCTTTTCCTCCCATTCCTCGTCCTCTTCACACTCCTTTTCCTTCTCGACAGGGGAGTGAGCAGACGGGTCCCTCTCTGGGGACCAAGTTAAATCTTCCTCAGGCTCACGCCCTGAAGGATAGCTCTCGTCATAGCTTGTACCCTCACGAACTGATGATTGATCACTCACCCTTTCTTTATCACCTGACATCTATTCACCTACAAGCGATAGAGGTATTCTAAGAGCCTATTTGACGGGTCTTTAAGCAAGTGACGACCAACTAGGAAAACAAATTGAAAATTATAATAAAAGACAGGGCAAGGAAACTTACAAAGGACAAATGGTAGCTCAGAGTGATAAATCCCTCAAAGACGACAGAGCGACATGGTGACGTTGGCTTGTAAGTGACGGCGCGACACAATACTGATCTCCAAAGCTCTCAAGAAATGAACAGTGAAGTAAAGAAAATAACTTAAGGAGGGGGAACTATTTATAGAGCGAAAGGGCGTTGTATACGAAGCGATGCTTTTGATTAGAAACAAGGCCAACCAACATGTGCCACATGTCAACTAGCATTTAAACCTATGAGAGACCGCGCCCCCGACCCGTTTTTATAGGATGTTGGGCCAAACCCACGTGAATGGGTGGAGTCGTGTTATTGCCTCTCAAAATGGAGGTTCGACTAGTTATATTTTCCCCTTTAGATTAAGGGTTTTACAATGGAGTCGCCACTTATTTAATTGTTGGAATAAATAAGAAAACCATAATTGAAAAATTCATCATTTTATTAATTTGAAATTGAATTTACATTGAACATAGGAAATTATATGGCTTTGGTCCTAGATACAATCTAAGATAAAGTACATGGCTTTACTTCCTAGTTACAATCTAGAAATTGAAAATTACAAAGATAAGCATTTGATCTACTAACCCTTGATCTAAGTTCGGAGGCTATGTTACAAGGTGGGAAGGTGTTAGGCACCCACCTTGCCCGGTGAAACCGGTCTTCTAGACTATGGTGGCCAACAATCATGTCACATCATCCAATATGTTATCAATCAATTTGCATGTAGAATTTGAAGTGTGTGCATGTGATAAACCCTAATTCAATTTATTAAGCACTTTATTTGGATTGAAAAATAAAATTCTAGTGAATGTGTGTGGATGGTGATAACCTAGATTCAAGGATTTGAAAGAATTATGAAAAAAACATGTTTTTCATATTTTTGATGTAGATTTAAGATCAAAACTAATGATATGCATGAACATGTGATAAACAACCAAAGAACATGTAAAGAACACATAAGAACAATTAAGAACATTCAAACATATTCAAGGGAATTTAAATGATTACTATCATCCTTTAATCTTAAACCCTTATCATGATAACACAAAAAACAATTAGGGAAATAGATTATACCTTCATGCAAGATCCATATGGTGGAGGAGGAGACTTTTGAGGGAGATTCTAAGGGTGGAGGAAAAGATGAACTAGGAGAGGGAGAGTGAGTCTCACTCAATACCTTGAGTCTCAGGAAGACCAAAATATGACAAGACTACTCAACTTCACTAGAACTCAAGAGAGGAGAAGAGATGGGGTTTTTGTGTGCTTTGGAATAAAGGAGGGGGAGGGTTTATATAGTAGTAGTGGAGGGAATATGAATGGAAGACCATTTAATGAGGGTTGACAAGGATTATGAACCTAGACCTCATTTTAGCCTTGGGGAAAATCTGGTGCATTAAATGGAGAGATTGGTGGGAGTGGGGAGCAAGCCAAAATTCGGTCTCGTAGCTGCTGTAACAGCTTGTAGAGCCAATTTCAAAAAATCATATCTGACCCAATTCTGATCGGAATTGTCTCGTTCTTGTGCTCAAATTGAAGCCCCGGATGTCTAGTTTCTGGGAAAATTAACCTCATTCACAGATTCAAAATATTCTGAGAGATATTGATGAAATGGTAAGCAGAGGTCATTTGTTAGAAAATGGTTTCAGCACAATTAACATTAATAGGTCCCAAATTAGCTCCCAATTTACATTAAATGACTCCAATCACTCCCATTTCAGAATTAATTGGTTCCAAATTTACTCTAATTAAAAGATAATAACACAAACTACTCATTGAATAATTAATGTTTAACTATCTAATTAATTAGGTATATGCAACCTCACCATAAAATGTAGTTCTAACCAATCAAATTATGACACATCATTGATCTCAAATTGATCACTCCTATAACCAATTGAAATCAATTGTTCATAATCATATATAGTCGGACTCAATTTGTGATAGTACATCTTAGCCATTAAAACTTGATTTGATGATAACTTTCAATCTGGTGGTCCGATTAGAGCTTATGACCAGTCGATTTGATCGTTACAACATCAAGATCATTTTGGTGAAATGAGTCCAAGGATCTAATGGCTAGAATCAAGATGCATATTTCCAAGGCAAAATTACCCTTTTACCCTCCATGCGTGGTTAAATACAGGTTGCAAAATGGGGTGTCAACAAAACCTAGGGCAGCCTATGCTATTTAATGACACACTCTTCAATAAAACTCTAATTAATGGTCTTAAGTACCTATATTACTCCGAGGCCCATCAGCTACAGCCGACGAAACTGCGAAGTAGGTGGTAGCTAATAGGGGTATTTTTGACAAAAGAAAATTGACATACAAATAGAAGACCAGGAAAGCGAACAAGCTTTACGAGACCATCAGTTTGGTAAGAAGGTGACAGAGGCCCTGAAAAGACTAGGATAGAAGAAACGTACCTCTATCTAGCCGACGGTGCTTTCAATAGACGACGCCACCACAGAAGTCGACGAATGCATCTCCCCCAACCGATAGGAAAACCTGGAGCAACGGGTTACCATAAGGCCGATGGGGTGGAGAAGCTGACGAGTACCACGTGGCCTTACTTGGTCCTTACGAATATTCATGTATGGAAATATCTTGAGCATCATGCATAAAGACCTTATCACACTCCCATATCTTCCCCATATGGAAAAGACACCCTAGAATCACGAAAACCCTAATACCAAATCTCCTTTACAAGGGAAGATCCCTAATTCCGAGGGATCTTGGTTCATTACTCGCCACTATATAAGCACCAAACCTCCTCTTTCCTCAGGTACGCTAAAAATCCCTTGCTCTCTCACAATAGAGTTCTTAGAGATTTATCATTCACTAACTTGACCTTTGGAGAGTTCTTGGCCAGTACCACATCAGTGCCTTCTATTTGGTCCTTGTGTTTTTACTCCACAAGTATTCATTGGCATAACTTGAAGCCTACAACTCACTGACGATTTCAGCACATCATCATGGAATAAATAGAATGAAAACACTATCATTATAATTAAGATTTCCACATGCTCACATGCTTTTAATATGCTCAAAATCCATTTTTCAAAAATCTAATTTTAGATCCAATTTTTCTAATTGTAACATAAACTCTTTCTTTGTAATGTTTGCACGCTTTAATTGTATGCTATTAAGGCTCCAGTACAATACATTACTATAGTATTCTTGTGCAATGAATATTGGTATAGAGTTAGTTAGTTGGTTAAGACATGTATTAGAAGCTTGTACTTGGTTAATTGAGTGAATAAGATGTAATGTGTTGTACTCTGTTAGTAGTTAAGCAGTAGTTGTACTCTGTTAGTTAGTAAGTAGAATATAAGACTAAACTGATTATAATATGGAATTCTTTGAAGAATAATACAATGATTAGTCCTCTTTGAGATACTATTGGAGACCTAGTTCCCTTGAAGAACTATACTAGAGTGAGAGTAAAGAAAGATTAATGATCAATTTGATCCTTATCATATGCCATGAATCTATAGTCATCACGTTCTAGAAGACCGACTTTATCTAGATAGGATGAATATCTAACACCTTTGTACTCTGTAATTTCGAATAATTAAAGCCTTAAAGGTACCTTCTTTGACTATTATAGGATAAAATATCAAGCCTTAAATTTTGGACTAGTGGCCAATACACTCTCTGAACTTTTATTTTAACCAATTTACTGCTTGAACTTCGTACACCTACCAAATTGAACAATCTATTAAGTTTTTCATTTAAATCACTAACGTCAATTATACGATTCCATTCCGGCCGAAATTCAAGATTCGACTGATACGGATGCTGAGCTCGGTGAGGATAAAAAATAAAAAATAAAGAAGAAGACGAAGAAGAAGAAGAGGAGATGACGAGAAGAACAGAGATTAGAGGAGAACTAGAGAAGAGTTTGCTTTTGATGTCTAATAAGTGATGAGAATGAAGATAAAACTTAATAAATGTGAGCTTTGAAAGCTCATTCACATGGGTGCCTGTGAGGTGAACATGTGGCTATGAACTTTTGGGATTTTTTTTTTATTGTTTTATTTAATTTTCTTAAAGCCTGCATGCCACACAATTTTTTGTCATTCATAACATTTTGCCATTCATAAGTGATGGGACTGACGAAATCAAGTGTAGACGAGATCAATTGGACAGACGAGACTAGCCTGCAAGGACGAGTACCCACTTCACTGACGAGGTAAAACATCTCATCCAATGCCGCCAATAAACACCCCGGACGGTTACAAAGCCAATTGTACAGACCGTTGGGAGCAAATTAAAGCAACATTATGAGGCCAGTAAACGTTACCCAGAAAGGCATTAAAACCACCATAACTACCCCAACGGCTAGGGGCTGCAAGAACATATATAATGCCCCCCACGGCCAAGAACGAGGTATGTACACACAGAGATAGAAACCAAGAAATTTCCTTAATTCCAATACATTATACTGCTCATTCTTAGAAAGCTTTTGATACTGACTTTGGCACCGGAGGCATTGTGGCAGGCACCACACCGGTGACCACTCTCGAGAATACATTCTTACAGGCCAGAGACCACTCTTGTTTGCAAACTCTGACTGACGAATTTACGTTTCATCAGTTTGGCGCCGTCTGTGGGGACGACATTTTCGTTTTCAATCTCGAAAAAATAGTTTCCAATCAGCAATCACTATCAGATGGAGTCCAATCAAGATTCCACATCCTTGGCTCAGCAGGTTCAGGCTCTTGCAGCCACTGTAGAAGAACTGACTAGGCAAAATCAGGAAATGAAGTTACGACTTCAGCAGGAGGAGAATCGGTCTAAAGGGAACCGAGATGACGAGGGAGATAGCCACAGAATAAGTGACCATCAAAGGCCCGCTACTCCAACCGAGCACAACTCAAATCTTCTCCAAGAGATGAGGAGGGAGATGGACGAACTTAGGACCGCCATCAAGGAGAAAACAGAGCGGAGTGTAGACCGAATGGTTAGGGCGACGGATTCGCCATTCACTCCAGGAGTCCTTGAATGTCCAGTACCGTCAAAATTTCGGTTGCCCCAGCTTGAACCATTCGATGGGTAAAGGACCCTCGGGATCATCTTAACACCTTCAAGACGACCCTAGGGCTCCAGCAGCCCCCAGACAAAATACTGTGTCGTTCCTTCCCAACTACTCTCAAAGGAGCTGCAAGGGAATGGTTCACAAAGTTGCCAACGTCGTCCATTGACAACTTCGAGCAGTTGAGCAACGCCTTCCTGCGTCATTTCATTGGAGGACAACGTCCTAAGAGGACCGCGGACCACTTACTTACCATCAGGCAGGGAGAAAAGGAAACCCTAAGGTCATACGTGAAACACTTTACTCGCGAAACACTGGAGGTAGACGAAGCAGGCGACAAGGTGCAACTGACGACCTTCAAGGCAGGATTGAGGTCCAGAGAGCTCGTTACGTCACTTGCAAAGAATCCTCCAAAAACAATGGCCGAGATGCTCCTTAAAGCACAGAAGTACATGAACGCTGAAGACGCATTAGCAGCCATCAGGGATGCAGGAAGACCAGGGGGCAAAGAAAGGAAAGATGACGATCGTAGAGGGCAAAAGCGGGAGCGCCCAAATCGTCGGACCAATGACGGGATCAGGAGGAAGGACGATAAGGGATCGTAAACGGTAAAATTTACCCCTCTTATTATGCCAGTTGATAAAATTTTAACACAGATTAAGGACGAGCACTACCTAAAATGGTCGCGACCATTGCACTCATCTCCTAACGTCCGTGATAAGAATAAATACTACCGATTTCACAAGGACCACGGCCATTACACCGAAGATTGTCGGGACCTCAAAGAGCAGATAGAGGAGCTGATAAAGAAGGGGAAGCTACAGAAGTTTGTGAAGAAAGGGGAGTTCAGTAGGTTCCGGGATGGAAACAAGGGCCAGCACGAGTCCTTATCCGGGGGCAGTGACCGTCAGTTCCAGCCTCCCCAAAATGTGATAGGGGAAATACAGACGATCGCAGGAGGGCCCATTGCAGGAGGGTCGTTCCAGTCCCTTAAGAAAGCATATCAACGACAGGTGAACAGTGTTTACATGACACCCCCGTTGAAGCACAGACGAACTGATTAGGACATGATTTTCAAAGAAGGAGATGCTAGGGGAGTGAAGCAGCCTCACAACGACCCCTTGGTCATAGCACTTACCATAGAAGGATTTAACACAAAAAGGATCCTCGTGGACAATGGTAGCTCCGCTGATATCATCTACTTCCCTGCGTTCCAACAGTTGAAACTAGATCCAAAAAGACTGCGTCCATTTGATTCTCCCCTCATCAACTTCAATGGTGACAGGGTATACCCCAAGGGCATAGTGACGTTGACGGTGACAGTGGGAACCTACCCGAAGCAGTTGACCAGTCATCTGGACTTCTTGGTGGTAGATTGTCCCTCGTCCTACAATGTAATCATTGGAAGACTAGCACTCAACAAGTGGAAATCGTCTACGTCAACTTACTGCCTGAAGATAAAATTTCCAACGGAGAACGGGGTTGGTGAAGTCAAAGGAGATCAAGTTTTAGGGCGGGAGTGCTACCAGGCCGTCGTGGCCGCAAAGGAAAACCATACATGGACGATTGAAGAAAAAGAGAAAGAAAAGATGGAGGCCCTGGAGACAGTAGAGTTAACCGACGAAGGATCAGATAAGACAACCAGAATAGGGACGACTCTAAGTCCCGAGATGAGAATGAAGCTGGTTCGATTTCTTAAAGAAAACCTAGACGTCTTTGCCTGGAGCCACGATGACATGCCAGGCATATCTCCAGAAGTCATTCAGCACAGGCTGAATATAAACCCAGAAAGGAAGCCCGTCAAGCAGAGATGGAGAGTCTTCGCACCCAAAAGAGACCAAGCGATTACTGATGAAGTTAACAAGCTCTTGACTGCAGGCTTCATCCGCGAAGTATATTATCCAGACTAGCTCGCAAATGTCGTCCTGGTGAAGAAAGCAAATGGGAAATGAAGAATGTGCGTAGACTTCACAGACCTGAACAAGGCATGCCCAAAGGACAGCTTCCCTCTGCCAAGAATAGACCAGCTGGTAGACTCCACAGCTGGACACAAGCTGCTGACATTTATGGACGCCTTCTCTGGATACAACTAGATAAAAATGGTTGACGAGGATCAGGAGAAAACAGCCTTCATCACTAGTCAAGGGCTCTATTGTTATAAGGTAATGCCCTTTGGATTGAAGAATGCAGATGCCACTTATCAGAGATTGGTGAACAGAATGTTTAGCAAGCAGATAGGCAGGAATATGGAGGTGTACGTGGATGACATGCTCGTCAAGAGTAAAGAGGAACTTGCTCATCTGGACGACCTCAGAGAGACATTTGCTACCCTCAAGTAATACCATATGAAGCTGAATCCTAGTAAGTGTGTCTTCGGTGTAGCCTCAGGGAAATTCCTGGGATTCATGGTGTCCCAGAGAGGAATAGAGGCAAATCCAAAGAAGGTACAAGCAATAATCAACATGACATCGCCCAAGACCGTCAAGGAGGTCCAAAAGCTCACGGGACGGGTTGCAGCCCTAAATAGGTTCGTCTCTAGAGCGACGGACAAATGCCTACCCTTCTTCGAGACCTTGAAACAGGCTTTCGCGTGGACTGACGAATGTGAGGCAGCTTTCCAGGAACTCAAACGCTACCTAAGCAACCTACCCCTTCTGAGCCCGTCAAAAGAAGGCGAGAACTTGTATTTGTACTTAGCTGTGTCAGCTACAGCCGTTAGTGCAGCCCTGATCAGGGAAGAAGATAGGAAACAGCTTCTAGTTTATTATGTCAGCCAAGCCTTCCAAGGAGCTAAGTCCAGGTACCCAAAAATTGAAAAAATCACGTTCACATTGATTGTAGCTTTATGCAAACTTAGACAGTATTTTCAGGTAAATCCAATCTTGGTGATGACGGACCAACCCATCAAGAAGTCCATGGGCAAACTGGAGGCAGCGGGGAGAATGGTCTAATGGGCAATTGAACTCAGCCAATTTGATGTTGAATATCATCCCAGGACAGCCATTAAAGTACAGGCTTTGGCAGACTTCATCGCAAAGTTTACCCCCCAGACGAAGACGACCTCACTAACAAAGATAGGCCATGGACAGTACAAACCGACGGTTCGTCAGCCCAAAAAAGGGGGGGAGTAGGGGTCGTCATAATCACCCCCGAAGGAGAAATACTAAAGTACGGAGTCCAGCTGAAATTTCCTGCCACCAATAATGAGGCCAAGTACGAAGGGATTCTGACTGGTTTGAGGCTCGGAAAAGAGCTTGGAGCTAGGAACCTGTTGGTCAAAAACGATTCGAAGCTAGTAATTGGCCAAATCAAGGGGGAATATGAAGCAAAGGAAGAAAGAATGCAGAAATACCTCAGGCTGACGAAACATTTGACTCAGGGGTTTGAGGAAGTGGAGTTTATGCAAATCCCTAGGAGCCAAAATGTGGCAGCAGACGAAGTCTCAAAGATAGCCTCATCAGAAAATAAGGAATCTAGCACAGACCTGATGATGGAAGTCCAGAAAAACCCCAACATTGAAGAAATCCCGACCTTCACGATCCAGAGCACAAACAGCTGGATGATGCCTATCCTGTCTTTCCTTCAGGACGGACGACTCCCTCAGGACGCAAACGAGGGCAGGAAGATCAAAAAGAGGGCAGCCAGATTTGCAATCCTCAATGACACCCTATACAAGAGAGGCTTCTCCATGCCTTACTTGAAGTGTGTTGACAAAGAAGAAGCAAAGTACATCCTAGAGAAGATCCATGAAGGAGTTTGTGGGGATCATGCTGGTCCCAGGTCCTTAGTGAGCAAGATCATTCGAACAAGCTATTTCTGGCCAACTATGCAGAAGGATGCGACAGAGTTCGTCAAGAAATGTGACAAGTGTCAGCGGTTCGAGAATGTTCAGCGGCTTCCAGCAGAGAAACTGACGACAATTGCGTCCTCGTGGCCTTTTGCACAATGGGGAATCGAAATCGTCGGCCCGCTACCACAAGGCAAAGGTCAAGTAAAATTTTTACTAGTTGCTATTGATTACTTTACGAAATGGGTTGAAGCAGAGGCACTGGCAACCATCACCGAAGCAAGAATCCAGAGCTTCGTGTGGAAGAATATAGTTTGCAGGTTCGGGATCCACGGACGATCATATCAGACAATGGACGACAGTTCGATAGCTAAGGCTTCAGGGATTTCTGCTCAGGGCTAGGCATCAAGAATCAATTCTCGTCCCCAGGACATCCACAGGCGAATGGGCAGACGGAGGTGACAAATCGGACATTGCTCAAGATCATCAAGACAAAGCTGGACGATGCAAAGGGGACCTGGCCAGAAGAACTGCCTAATGTCTTGTGGGCCTACAGAACTACATCAAGAACCCCAACAGGAGAAACTCCCTTCAGACTTACCTATGGTACTGAAGCAGTAATCCCGGTCGAAGTAGAAGTAACCAGCACCAGACGAGAGGCATTCAACGAAGAAGTCAATGACAATCTTCTACGAGTTAACCTGGACTGTCTAGATGAAGTAAGAGACAAAGCTTCCAATAGAATGACGGGTTACCGGCAGAAAATGACTGACTATTACAATAGGAGGGTAAAGCTCAGGCGACTTAGCATAGGCGACCTCGTCCTGCGCAAGGTCACAACGGCTACTAAAGACTCCACCCAAGGAAAGCTCAACCCCACATGGGAAGGACCCTACAGAGTCGTTCACTACTCCAGACAGGGCAGTTATCATCTGGAGACCCTCGACGGACAAAGACTACCAAGGCCATGGAACATTGAGCATTTGAAGAAATACCATCAATAGATGTAGCTTATAAATGTATTCGTTCTTAAAGTCAATAAATGAATTATTCAGCTAATTTCTCCGTGCAAACAGGTCTGGGCAAATATATAAAGCCATACGAGATAAAAATGGCTAAGTAACAAGATTTCGCATTGACGGATGTAAATTACGGACGAAGCCAATTAAAGATGACGAAATCCCTTTAGTGGGTGTAAGTCAAAATTGGCTAAGTAACAAGATTCCGCCTTGACGGATGTAAGTTACGAACGAAGCCAATTAAAGATGACGAAATCCCTTTAGTGGGTGTAAGTCAAAAATGGCTAAGTAACAAGATTCCGCCTTGACGGATGTAAGTTACGGACGAAGCCAATTAAAGATGACAAAATCCCTCTAGTGGGTGTAAGTCAAAAATGACTAAGTAACAAAATTCCGCCTTGACGGATGTAAGTTACGGACGAAGCCAATTAAAAATGACAAAATCCCTTAAAAGGGTGTAAGTCAAAAAAGTGGCTAAGTAACAAAATTCCGTTTTCACGGATGTAGGTTACTGACGAAGGTATCACAACAAATCAAAACTAAGAGCTGAACTTGGGCACCCGACCCATTTGCCTGAACCGAAGGAGTTCTAGTTGCAGGAAAACAGCTAAAACTAATGATGAAAGAGAAGAAAAGTCACAGTAAGGAACCTCCACTAAGCACGGCATATGGAGTCAGGCAAAATTCAATACACACGTGTGCAATCACGAAGAACAAGTAAGTATGCAACAAATCTAATTAAAGTCCCAAAACCAAGGGCAATTACCATTGTTTTTACATAAAACCCATAAACACTGGGTTACCAAGGTTGTGCTCAAGATAAAATAAATAGCAATTGTTCAGAAATCAGATAAAAAAGAAAAAAGATTTTTGGCCCAAAAACATGACGGGCATCCACCAAAACAAAAAGAAATTTTCACAAGTATCAGAGTCAGGCGTTGGCAGCATCATCTTCACCAGCTGGAGCGACATTAGCAGGGACATCCTCATGAGCGTCGGGCTCAATGGCCGAAGATTGGGCGGCCTCGTCAGCAGCCATCTCCTGGTCTATCTTCTCCAGGTCCAACTTCTCCGTATCCACCCCAGAAGGATGCTTCAAAAGGTATCTCCTTAGGAGCTCAAATCCTTTGAAATACCAGCTGAACAAAACGGTGCTATATTCGTCGGTAGTCTGGAATGCTTCCACCGACCTCGCAGCTATCGTCTTCAGCTTCTCCTTGGCACCTAAAAGCTGCTCATCCTTCTCCAGCGTCAACTGGCGCTTAACTCTAAGTTCGTCATCCAGTGTCTTCACTTTCTCCTTCAAGGAAGCAGCCTCGCCCATAGAATCTATAAGATTCTTTCTCAACGTGGAGTTTTCAGCCTCCAGAGTTTCCATCCTGGACGTAAAAGATGCCACCCTCGTCTCCTGGGTAAGATATTCAGAAGTGATATGGATACTCTCCCCTAGTACCTAGAACAGGAATTCAGAGTCGTCAGTAAAGGAGATAAAAAGAAGAAGAAGAAGGAGGAGGGTGGCGCAAACGAACTAACCTGTACAAGCTTGTGGACGTGGCGAGCAGCCACGTCATTGAACGAAACACCAGATAAAACCTTCAGATCTGCAGCAGTCACCACCTCGTGAGCCCTGTCCATGGCCAGCCTCTCATCAGTCCAGAGTGTGGATGGACGGGGAACGCTTTTTTCCTTCTCCTTCTCGAACAACCTCGGCCTTTTGGAAACGGGGTACCCCCGATCTCCTCCACCAAAGTTGTGGGAGAAGAGGTCCTCGTCGTCGCAACCCCTGACACAATTGGGCTGACGGAAGAAACGGGAGGGACAGAGCCACTCTTCCCAGTGACGCGCACAGATTTCTTTCCCAAGTTCGACAGAGGCTCGTCCTTCTTGACCCTCATCTTGGCATACATGTCTTTGTTGAATTTTGTCGTCATCTCTACAAGAAGGAAACACTTGTTAAAAAAAAAAAAAAGTGAAGAGATAGGCATAAGTTGAATACTGATGAACTCAATACTTACTCTTTTTTCCCTCAATATCAAGATTTCGCAGGACGTAACTGGACGGATCTGGCCCAAGACAGTAGAAAGCAAGTGTCCTGGGATCTACGAGGTCGTCCCAACTTTTGATCGTCTGCGCGTATTCAATTGCCTTCTGAACCCGTTCCTTATACCTGCTCTTCAATTTGGGCCGTCTCTTAACTGCACAGAAGAAGAAGTAAGAGAATCAATAACGATAAAGACAAGCACGCCAGAAATTAATGTATGAAAGGGAATATTGACGCACCTAAGGTCGGGGTTCTCCACCGACGATGCAACCTCGGGAGATCACCCCAAACCTCGCCCAAGGGAGTTTCAAAATCGTCCCCAGACACAAAGAAAACCTGGACTTCCAGTATCTGAAGGACGAGGGTAACTTCTTGACGATCCTAGTCCTCCTCTCCCAAGGCACCAGTTCGTAGTACCCGTGCGCCTTTGACACTTTCAAGCGATACAAATGGATGAGCTCGTCAACCCTAAGCATATCTCCGTCTGTGGCGGCCAGCCATATCCCCATACAACTGACCAATATTCTCCACGAATTAGGCATAAGTTGCCTAGGAGCAATACCAAAATGGGCTAATAACTCCATCAAGAAGGGATGAACGGGAAACCTCAGTCCACAGACAAAGGCAGACTCGTAAAAGCACACCTCGCCTGGGAAGAAGTGGCAAGCCCGTTCCTCCTCATTGGGCAAACGAACCCTAACCCGATCTGGGAATTGAAATCTATCCTTAAATCTCCTAAGTGCCTCAGCGTCCAGCCCACACCTCTCTTCTAGGGCATAGAAAGCCCTGACCTCAAGAGGAGCAGAGACGGCAGTATCCCCCTCCGCTGGGCCGCCGCTAGATGACAACCCAATCTCGAGCTCGCTCAACCTAACCTCGGACATATCCATTCGCTCTCTCACCTCGTTGGCAAACCAATCTAGTGACTGACGAAGCAAGGGCAACAAATCAGCCAATGTTACGCTCAAACAATTGCCCTCAAAAAAAAAATTCTCAATATGAGGAAAAGCACCTAAGGACCCCCCTAAGCGAGCAAATAGGAAAGAAATTGATGGGCAGATGGTCCTAATCTCAGAGCTATGAACCATGAAAACCGAAAAGAAGACACAGTACAAGCTAAACCCCCAAGAAATCAAGAACAAAACAAAGAGAAAGAAGAGGAGAGAAAAGTAATCAGAAACGAAGTTGTAACAGCACAAAAAGGAAAAAAATGGAAGGGAAAAAGAGAGTGGGCGTACCTTTAGAAAGCAATGGATAGGGAAAGTACCACCGCGCCGTGCGCTTAGTCGGAGGAAAATAGAAGAATAAGGACGTCGGAGAAGATGGTCAGAGCAATGATTGAAGGATTTTTGGAAAAAGTGAGGAGAGGGGAAAGTTTAAAACCAAGAATTGGGAAACTAAAGAACCAGCGGGAAAACCAATAGTCCTATCATCTGAAGCATTAACTCCCCCAGTCAAAATGTGCCACGTAGGCCACAACCCAAAAGGCACTGCCGCAACACATTTAATATGGCACGGAAACCTAACCGCTTACAATCCAAAAACCGTTCACCTTCCCTGGTTGGCATGACATGTCACGATGACCACGGAATCCAGGGGCAGCTGATGGGACTGACGAAATCAAGTGTAGACGAGATCAATTGGACAGGCGAGACTAGCCTGCAAGGACGAGTACCCACTTCACTGACGAGGTAAAACATCTCATTCAATGCCGCCAATAAACACCCCGGACGGTTACAAAGCCAATTGTACAGACCATTGGGAGCAAATTAAAGCAACATTATGAGGCCAGTAAACGTTACCCAGAAAGGCATTAAAACCACCATAAGTACCCCAACGGCTAGGGGCTGCAAGAACATATATAATGCCCCCCACGGCCAAGAACGAGGTATGTACACACTGAGATAGAAACCAAGAAATTTCCTTAATTCCAATACATTATACTGCTCATTCTTAGAAAGCTTTTGATACTGACTTTGGCATCGGAGGCATTGTGGCAGGCACCACACCGGTGACCACTCTCGAGAATACATTCTTACAGGCCGGAGACCACTCTTGTCTGCACACTCTGACTGACGAATTTACGCTACATCAATAAGCAATAACATTGTTGGAGAAACTAAGAGGAGAGAGTGGTTGCATCCCTGAAACTACCCTCTTCCTCCCACAAATTCAAGCCGACGTCGTCACTACCCTCTTCGCTGAAACCGGTGTTTTTGGTTGTATTTGTTGTTCGGGTATTTCTTTGGCGAGGAGGAAGGGAATTTTCTGTGTTTTGGTTTTCGCTTGTAGGAGGTTGATAGTGAGTTCCCTTCTTGAAATTTCTTTTCTATATTTGTTGAGAACTTCTAGCTGTTTCTTTGGGTTTTTGTTTTGAGTATTAATGGAGGGTAGTTTTCTGGTTATGGAGGCTGTGTGAGTGGGCCTTTGATAGTGAGAATGGACGATAAGGTTGGTGGTGGTTTCTCTCTCTTCATCAATTTGTTGGACGTTAGTGATTTAAACGGCAAAATTAACGGATTGATCAATTTGGCAGGACTACAAAATTTAAAGAGTAAATTAGCTAATATAAAAATTCAGAGTATGTATTGACCACTTGTTCAAAGTGCAAGGGATATCTTGGCCTTTTACCCACTATTATAAATAGAGGGACTATATTGATACAGTTTGTAAAATTTAAAAATAAAACTAATAAATTTTGAAAGATAAGCAACAAAATGTCAATTAGAAGATGGAATTTATAGTTTAAGCAATTTTTCCGAGGGAGGCGGAGGCTCAGACAACTGGCAATTAGAGTACTTTTTAGTTTTTACACTTTGAAAAGCCAGCTGGAGCACATTCATAGACGCTAGTCACGCTACTAACTGATTTATATTTATATTTTTCCTTTTTAATTACTCACCCAACATTTTCTTTCTGTTTTTTTCTTTTGAGGAACTTGACCAACATTTCTCTTTCTACAATACCATAATTGATATATTGATAAATCAATCGCAGACCACATTTTCTAAACCCAGCTGTTCTTCAATATTTAGTATTTAATAAGTCCTACCCCCGCAATCATGCTAATTTCAGAAACTCCAAGGCCGAAAATACCATTAATGTCAATGATTTCTGTCCACAGCTCTCAATAGATGACTTAACTTCTTTTTCTTTCTGTTTTTTAGTGGTAAAAGCACTTAGCTAACAGCTTGTTTGGTTGGAAAAAAAAGGAAGAATCTATTCAATTGAATGATAAAAATATTAAGATTTTTTTTTCTATACTCATTACTTTTTTGAATAGGAGTTGCATTACTTTTCTTCTATGCCCATTTTTCTATCTTTTCCACACAAAAAAAAAAAAAAAAAAAAAAAAATAAAAAGAAATAAGAGGGAATGAAATATGTTTTAACGAATTTTTATCTGAAATCATAATATACCTGCTTTTTCTTAACTAGAATGGAATATGTTTATGGGTTTCAATTAGCTCAACTAGTTAAGTCTCTTACATTAAATAAAAGATATGAGGTTCAATGTTTATACCTCGCCTACATCTAAAAATAAAAATAAAAAAAAAAATCAATTAGTGTCTTAATCTGATGATAAAAGCAATTATCATGCAGTGAACATCATAAGTTTAAATTTTTATGGTATCTACCCAAAAAAAAAAAAAATAAAGGAATATGTTTTAATGTGTATATCTCTATTTTTATTTTAAAATATGTTTTAATAACTAGTAACTATATTGTAAAAAAAAAATTATATTTTTTTCCATCCAAAAAGACATATAACTATTTTATTTATTTGACAAAAATGCAAAACTAACCCTCTAACTTTTAGCTTTTGTCATTTCAGTCCTCTAACTTTGAGTTTTGTCATTTCAGTCTTCTAAGTTTCAATTTTTGTTAATGTAGTATTCTGTTAGGTCTCAGTTACTGCTGCCGTTAAGTTTGGCCCTTTTTTTAAGAAAAATATTTTTTGTAATTAAAAGAAAATTTTTTAAAAAAAGAGCTTGGAAAAAAAAATGGAACTGGAAGGTCCCCTTCAATCTTCATCCTCAGCCTCCCCGTTCTCTGCTCTCTCTCTCTCTCTCTCTCTCTCTCTCTCTCTCTCTCTAGCATACCAAAAATACCCCGTGACCAAAACCGAGTAAACTTTACCCTGATAAAACTTAACTTGGCTCTAATTAAACCCATGACAAAATAATATCCTCACTCCTCAGCCAAAAAGCCCTAAACAGATTTCGAAGCCAGTAAGCCACTTGTCCATCGAGTCGACAGCCGCCATGGATAGCAAGGAGGGAACTCAACAACCGCACCTCATGCTCGCTCACAAGCTCTTCCTCCTGAGGCACCCGGATGTCCAGGACATCGAGAAGGTCCGCCTCAAAGATGAGGTCTTCACCACAGTTAAATCCGACAGTAACTCACCGTCGATTCCTCAAAGATTCTCTTCGAGTCATTCCTCCAATTCCACCTCACATTACTTTTTTTTGGTTTTTGTTTTTGTTTCTATGTAGATATGGCTCCGTTGTACGAAACCCTAGTGGCCGATTCGGTGTTGGAAAGTGATCAGGGGCTTCTTCACAAGCTAAAGAAGGTGGGTAACTCAAATGGAGCTATATTAGGTTACCTTCTGCGAGCATGGGTCGATGGGCTTGGTGGTGCTGTGCCAGATCGCGACCATTGATGGGATTGCGGCTCTCTTTGGTGTGGTGGTTGCTTTGGGGTTTGTTTGTGCGTTATGGGTTGGTTTGTTGAAATATTGAGGTTTGGTGGTTGTCTGCTTTAAAACATAATGCATATATGATGGTGGATTTGAGAGAGAGAGACTGATCTTGAGAGAGAGAGCAGAGAACGGGGAGACTGAGGATGAAGACTGAAGGGGACCTTCCAGTTCCATGTTTTCCCTTTCTTTTCTTTTCTTTTTTTCTTTTTTTTTTTCCTCCAAGCTTTGTTTTATTTTCTTTTAATTACAAAAATTATTTTCAAAAAAAAAAAAAAAAGATCAAACTTAACGGCAGCAGTAATTGAGACCTAACAGAATACTACATTGACAAAAATTGAAACTTAGAAAACTGAAATGACAAAATCTTAAAGTTAGAGGGTCAGTTTTGTATTTTTGCCAATTTATTTCCATTCCCTTATATTATTTTATTTTTATTGTATTCATTTCATTCCTTTATAAATTTTATACTATAATACTATTTGCTATTAAGATTTAAGATAGACAAAAGGTATATATATTCATAAATTATTGGGATTAGCACAAACAATTAAGAATAAGCATGCATTAATCACTCCATACTTTCAATCCAATCAAGAATGAAACATAGTGAGTTTAAATTTTTTTAACAATACTTTACTTTACGATGTAACATGAATATTCGTTTGGGAATTCTTAAGCTGAATTGTAAAATATTTCTCAAATTTTTTTACATTTTTCCAAGAAAAGAATTAAAACCGAAGTCATAGATAAAACATTATTAGAATTTTAGACCTAAGGGGAACTAAAACCACATAAAAAAATCCAATAATTAGACATTAACGATCCCTCGCCCTGAACTCTTTCTTTTATCAAATACAACCCACCATCTTTTGCCCCTCAAAAAATTAATTGAAAATTAGAGGTGAAAAAAAAGAAAAAAAATATATTGTAGTCATGAATACATTTATGATTTAACCAAAAAAAAAAAAAAAACCAACCCCATTTTCCCCAAAACATTACTGGAAAAAACAAGATGTTTTCACCACCCAATCTAAGAAAACCACGTGTCCATTCCAAGCCCTTTGAATCTTAGAAAGCTTGTCAGAGAGGTCCCACATAAACATACAAGTGGGAACATATATCACGTGAAAACACCTGTTAGCAGAATGCAGCTACAATAGCAGTACGTGATCTGATTCTGATACACGCGCGCGCCACTACTCTCTCAGCCTCAGTTGATAAGCTGCTGTGTGTCCGTACAGCCCAAGGGATCAGAGTTTGGTGGCTGTCGTGGTTGTGCTGCATTTTGGTTGCTCATCTTCTTAAGGTTCTGGTGGTGGTAGATTTGCCTCAATCTCTCTATTTCCTTCTTTAATGCCTCTTGATGAGCTAATTAATTATTTATACACATACAGCCAATAACAATAACAAAAATTGCTTAGACATGCATGCCCTGCCCACTCAATAATAATGATACATTATTGATTATCATAAACATTTAATTATGCCAAACTTCCCGCTGAGATACAATACATAAGATTTTTCAACTTTTTTATTTATTTATTTATTTATATATATTTTTTTTATTGAGGGTAGAATAGAGTTAGGATTTCAACTCCTAACCATCTACTCTGAATTTGATAATCTCAAAAATTTTAAATTATTATGAAATGATAAATTTAATCAATTAACTATAATTCTAAAATATAAAATGTGCTTTCTTAGTATAAAAGTATCATTTACATATCTTCTAAGTGTTGATCTTCTTATATACAATTCTTATCCACATTTAAAATCAATTGTATAAATTAGAGATCTGCTCATTAATATTATGTATCCACCACCTTCCCTCCTAAAGTCTGACACCTACTAATGCCACTTCTAAACAAATATTAATTTCCAAAGTGATTAAGGGAGTTATGCATGTGCAAGAGTAGTGTTTTTGGTATTAGATGGTAACATTTTCCTGCCCTTCAAGATTATCAAAAAAGAAAACCAGCCCTTCAAAAAAAAAAAAAAAAAAGAGTTTGTTTGTATTAACTTTTCTTCATTAGTTGTTATAAACTTATTCGTTTATATACCACTTTTTAAAATCTTATTATTTTAGGTACGGTTGTAAGTATTTTTGTCAACTTTCAACAAATAAACTTCCCAATAAAAAAGCTAATCCCAAACACAGTTTAGAGACCTGCATGCTTTTCTTATATATAGCTAGGTTCACTATTATGGTTTCAATTCACTGTAAATTTACTAGGGGTTATTAGTAATTTACTTGGTGATTTCGTGTCAAACAAAATAATTACAACCTTTATCATTTCATGTCACATGGATCTTAAACTTACTGCTATCCCAAAACATTAATTCCCATGTGGTCATGGGTCATGGAAGCAATTCTTTGTACTTAGAAATCATGGTACTTCATGATCATGATTGCATTAATGGAATTGCAGTTGGAAGATATGTGTTATTTATTAAAATAATAAAGAAGTTCTTACCATCTTTGAAAATCTTATCCTGAGCCAAAGCAGCGATCCGTTGCTTGAGAGCACTATTATCAACATTAAGAATCAGCCTCTGGTGGTCCAAGAATGCAACCCGTGGTGACAACGCTGATACTTCGGTCTTCAATTTGCATTATAAAATTAAATGAAAATTTTTTAGTATATATTTATAGCATTTAATTTGAATAGTATACATTTTAGGCCACAATAAATATCACATAATAAAGAAAAATGAACTAATTAACTATATCTATTCATTGCAAGTATATTATATTATGTACCTGTAACGTTGTCACACTCCGTTCAAGCTCTGAAATATATTGTAGCTTCCTAACTCTAGACCTTTGCGCTGATTGCCGGTTTGCCAAGATTCTAATACAAACCCAAGAATAATTAATAAAAACAATAATTTGATTTCAAACCTATCTAGCTAGCTCCTTTTACACCATAGATCCAACAATACTTCTTCTAGTAATGTTTTAGCGAACAACTATGATAGTTTCTAAATTGTTTTATAAATTATAACCTCAGTAGAATTTAAAATTTACGGTTCTACTTTATAATAACTATTTTTTACTGTCAAGGAAAAACACTAATTAGTTCCTTTTTTTTTATGTAAATAGAATTTCAACCCTGTTATGTGATTTGACAATAAAATGCTATACGTTCATCAAAAAAATAAAAAATATTAAAATGTTCGGAAAAAAGATAACAAAATACATTACTAGTTAAATTAATTAAAAATTCTAGTTTACTAGAAGGTTTACGCCGTGCAGATATTATGGTAGAAAAGCATAATTACCTATAAATAAATAGTAATAAAGTATTACTCCTAGCCTGATAGACAAAAAAAAAAAAAAAAAAAAAAATCCAAAAACAAGTAATAAAGCCTAAGTTAAAATTTAGGTATTGTAATACGTGGGTTATCAATATTGTGATTACCTTTTAACCCTCTTAGGATCGGTGATGGAGTCTCCGGTGGGGGTTTCGGAGGGCGGTGGCGCTTGTGGGTCAGTATTGCATGAGCTTTCCACCTCTCCTGGTTCAGCTTTAGGCTGTTGCTGCTGTTCTAGTGGCATTGGCTTGTTGTCATCATCAATATTGCTGTTGTGATCGGATGGCGTAGACGGGTTGGAAGAGGACACAGTAGGCGGAAGTGTGACCGATAAATCATCGGAGAACATTGACATGAGCTGCTCGTCGTCCAAACGGTCAAAACCATTATTCCCATGCATGACTACCGCGGTGCTAGAATTCCGGCATTCTTCAATGAATGGGGCTTCCAGGAAGGCAATGGAATCGCTCACAGACCGACGGTGGGATCCGCGTCTGGCGGATGAGAAGTCGAGGAACTCATCTACCCAAGAGGGATGTTGTTGTTGTTGTTGTTGTTGTTGATGTTGGGTGTTGTTGTTGGTGTTATGGTTTGTGGGAATGAAGTTTGTTATAATTGGCATTAGTTGGTGAGGTGATGAATGCCAATTTTGAGTCATGCTTGGTATTTTGGGCGGTAATTGTGCCATATGACACACAAAAATAGAGAGCGAAAAATGTGTGGTTTATGTACAAGAGAGAGAAACCAATCTGACCAATCAAAACAAAAACAAAAACAAAAACAGATGTGTGCTCACTAGTAACATTCATTAATCAGAATAAGCAAGCAAAAAAAAAAAAAAACAAAAATCTTGGGAGTCCTAAAATCACTGAGGAGGGAAGAAAGAGAAAGTAAGACTGAGAGGGGAGGAGGAACACAAACACACAAACACGGCATTAATTTGTTGCTTCTATTTCTCTCTCTTTAGAAGGCCCAGAGGTTTTGGAGGGGGTGATCACATGGGGAGAGATTAGAGACAGCTAGCAACAGCTGGGGAGGGGTAAAGGAAAGGGAGGGAAATGGGGAGGGGGGACTCAACGGTTCCACTGGAAAGTCGTCAGTGTAGTTTTAATAACTGGCGGAATCAGCCACCACGTGCCGATGTGACCCCTCTCCTTGGCATTCATCACCCTTAATACTATTTTTTTAATCTAATCACCAACATGCACTTACCATATGTCTCTCACTCTCACTTCCCTCCATCTACTATGCATATCTAGCATTGATGTCTTTTATGTGTAAGTGCCTTTTGACCATTGGATTTTCCCTTCATCATCATCATCATCATCTCATGCCCCACTTTTTTTTTACAAATATTTTATATGGTAGGTTATATAACCGGTTATTTGTCACTTTACTTACCAAAATTTTTCTACTACTTACAATTAGTCACATGAATAATTGCGTAAATTGATGTGAAATAATTTGTAGTCCTAAAATATTTCAAATAAAAATCATAAATCTCACTTTTTATTTTTATTTTTATGTTTTGCCAATGACAGTCTATCGTATCTCTCTCTCTCTTTTTCTTTCTCTTCCGTAGAAAGTAATCAAAATTTAAAATAGAAGTAAATAAGATATTTGGTTGGTAGAGTATAAATTAGAATAGTGATGAATTTTCCTGATAAAGGAATTTAAAGATAAGGATTTGAATTGCAATCTATAGTTTAAATGACTTAGTTAAGGTACGAAATGATATAATTTTTTTCATTTGATGAAAATTTTGAAAGAATTTTTTTATTTATTAATATGTGGATTTGAAATAATTATGTGTAAGATTTCATCTCAAATCCATAATATCACAAATATTTTATTTTTAGGAAAGTTCCAAAGATTACATCACAATGTGTTATAGAATTTATATTAATTGACTTATACTAGTATTACCAAGAGTCTTGTACCTCAACTAGCTGGTACTTCATGTTATTTCTAACAAAGACATCTATGTAAGCTTTAAATCCTTACTCCTCTAACCATCAATTATCAATATTTTTTCTTTGAATCCTCAAATCCAAATGGGATAGAGGATTTTTATTCCAAATTGATTTCCTAAGTATATAAATATGAGGGACTAAAGAAATTAGTATTAGATCATGCTACCAAAGAAATTAGGATCAATTAATGGGATCAATTTCCACTTTTATCATTGTTGGGTATATAAGTATGAGGTACTAAAGAAATTATTATTAGCTCATGCTACCAAAGAAATTAGGATCAATTAATGGGTTCAGCAAAAAGAAATTAGATCATAGGAATATAGGAGCTACCAAAGAATTAAAAAAAAAAAAAAAAAAAAAGGGTGTTGTTTTAAGGTTGGATTAATTTGCTCAAGGAAAGAAATTAAGGAATCAAATGGGTCAGGGTCAATTTGAGGGGAAAAAAAGGTGGGGGTAGAGTCATGATGAATTAGAATGGTATAAGATCATGCTCTATTAATCGTCAAGTAGTTGTTCATACATATAATTGTGGACTAGTTGCATATATAGGAGGAAATCTTATTAGAAAGATAAAAACTATATATATATATATATATATATATATATTAAATAGGGGGAATATAGTGGGAAGATGTAGGACTTAGGGGGAGGATGAGCTGTGAAAGAAAGAGAGCTAAGAAGAATCATATGTCCTCCTCCCTCCCCATGTGAATTGCTTCTAAGTTGTAAGAGCCCACCTTTCTTTGCTTTGTCCCCAAATCAGACTCACATGGGAGGATTTGTGTCCCTTTTTGCCTCTCTCTCTCTCTCTTAAATTTCTTGGTACCTTCCATCATCTGATCATGTTGGAATTTATTAATCTAAGTACTTAGGAGACGCTAATAATGATTAATTGAAAAGTTAGAATGCATGCCAAGTAATCCCCTTTGTTTATTAACTAATTAACAATTTGTCTGTCAATTGTCATTTCTATTTTCCTTTTTCTTAGGGGAAGGGTTTTATTTTCTTAATGTATGCATATGAAATTATTAAGTAAGCATTTGAACACAACGGGTTTGTATTGTATCAAAATAATTAAATAAATAAATATTTGGTCAATGCCCATAAAATGATAAACTTCCACTATGCAACTAATGCCATGTTCTGCTCTATAATATTATCGTAATTATTTTATATAATCACCACCCAACCAATATAACCTTTATCTAAGAATGAATATATATATATATATATATATATATATATATATAAACACAATCTTTTAGCTTAATTGTTTATATGTAAAACCTTTAAAAAAAAGTTTCTTTTTTATTTTTTTTTTTAAATTGCAATTATAATTTTGTTAAAAAGAATAAAAGAAAAAGAAGAGTATAAGATTCTCACAAGTAAATGCTAATAAAATGGTTTGCATGTGCATTCCAATGGTTGCTTTCAAGTGAATTACCTAATACATATATAATAATCTCTCTCTAATCTCAATCCTCTCTGAATTTTCATTTAATTGAGGGATCCCAAAAATTCTAAAGTACCGTACAGGAAAGGGGAGAGGGAAAGGACTGTTTGGGAAGTGAATACAAAAGAAGCATTATTGCACGTGGGAGGAGAAAAGAAGACCCTACTTGTTTTTACTTTTTATTTTTTCCCCCCTAAAAAAATAATCGGATAATAATAAAAGGTCCAGAAAGATAACGCGCAAACACGCTAATAAAAAAAGAAAGGTGGGGGTGGTGACCACATTGCACAGTTATCCATTTGTACCAATTATACCATATAGAGATCTCCATTTATTTCAATTATATATATATATATATATATATATATTGAAAAAACAAGTGGTGACCACATTACGTAGTTCCATCCATTTGTTCCTATTAGACTAGATAGAATCATAAGGATTTCCTCTTTTCTTTTCTTTTTTTTTCTTTTTTTTTTTCATTTTATATATATAAAAAATTGCATGTGAAGTTATTTTCAAATGTTTTTTATGAGAAAATAATAATAATAATAATAATAATAATAATAATAAATAATGTCAAGTATATATTCAAGTTATCTTTCAAAATAGTGGACAATTAAATTGAATCAAAACAAGATACCATCTTAAATAGACGCTTTCGGGTGCTTAACACGGTAACACATTCTCTATATATAACCAAACTTTCAAGTTTGTATATTTTGTTTGAGATATTTTCTCCCTTTTAGCTTAAGAGCCCTTGGGGAATCTTTTAGTTAATTAGGAAATAAAATAATTTTTTTTTAGAATCTAAATAAAATGAAAAGAATTGACATAATTGTCAAATTACATCTAGAAATCCTATGGTTGGTGGCAACTCCTAAAATGCAAATATAAGGAAAAAATAAAAAAGAATAGCTAATACTTACACATCATCACACACTCACACATGTCAACAAGGCCTCCTACATGGTTCGTGGGGTCGATCCCAAACAAAAAATTTGATGTCAACATTAGGGTTAAGGACTAAAAATTATTAACTGGTACAAAACAGAATGTCTACAGTTGCCCCTCTAAAGCAATTGTATGTCACATTGATGATATATATTGTTTCCCAAACTTCAAAATGGCATTCCTCACTTGATTTAAATTCAAATTTGTGTTTATTTTGAAACCTTGGCTATCTACTCTCTAATGGAAAAAACCTCAATAAAACATTCATTGTAGTTCAACAAATTTTAGGAAAAAAGTAAGAAATTTTCATTTTTCTACATCATTTTTTGAAGTATTTTTTTTAGAACATTTAAGTTGTGAATTGTGATTACCCCCAAACTATCGAGAATACTACAATTATATTTGGTAGACATTTTCTAAGTTCCTCATTGGAGCTAGGGACTAGAAGATTATTAACCAGTACAAAATATGAGAGTGTCTATGATATGCTTAAAATATATTTTTAGATTTTCACTTAATCATGAAAGAGGAGGTTTTCGTACTCACACATATTGGGATATGTACATGCTAACATCTAATGCTATATGTACATGCTAACACATATTGTTATGCATACTTATCTTTGCATTCAAATGACAATCATTCACATTGTACATCATAAATCATGAATGATCATATGAACATGAGTAGATATATGTGTCTGTATATAAAGGTGTACATGCATATATATTCATTTTATCATGTTCATATGCCATACGACTATGAGTCTATACACATCTAAATCATGAGAAAATAGCCGTATGGCATGAAATTCAACAAATCCCAAGGTATTCATAATTTAATCATTCAATCACATAATCATTCTATTATATAACCATGAACTCAAGGAATTATGAAATCATCAAACTCATTTCATGTTTGGGTGTGTAGGTTTCCAATTGTGATTGTGTGTGGTAAGGTGTATTCAACTGTTGGTGAAATGTTGATGTGTTTTTATTTTATTGAACGGTATAAACCCTAAGTTTTACACCAAGTTTGGATAGAATTTAAACTTAGGCTATGTTTGTTTCAAGTGTAAATAGAATTGGGAAATTATTTTACACCTTGATGCATGTTTGGGTGCACATGCAAATAAGGTCAAACTGAAAATCATTTTTAGTTGACTGAAAAATACCACCATCTAACCCGTAAAATGTTTTACACGTCTATTTTACCTTTATTCTATTTCTGGACTCACACACCCGAAGAGAGAGAGAGAGTGAGAGAGAGCTCAAAGGGACACGAGTAGAAGACAACCCAAGCAAGGTTCGACGATCAAATCGCACCATCCTCTTCCCCTCCACGCGACGGTGAGTACTATTTTCCTTTTCCTCCTTTCTTTTCTCTCTTCTTCCTCGACTTTTCTTCTCTCCTTGTCCATCCTCATCTCCTTCATCTTGCTCAAACCCAACACTGATGAAGCAAACCTAGATCATGCAATGCATGCACCTGATCTACTCCTGCAGCTAAACCCACACCGATTTTAGCATCCCAACACCCGATCTGTCCCACTTTGGACACCGTCTCCTCAAACCCACCCTTAAACCCACCATTCCACATCCCTATACCAGATCTGCTATATATAGATTTATTTATTTATTTAGATATTCATATATATATATATATATAGTTATTTATATATTTATTTGTATATAAAATATATGTGCATAATGTTATCTGTAATTAGTGTTTATGAAGGTATATGGTAGCTTATGAATATTTTGGTAAACTGAATTTAGCATTGTTCTTGAATTGGGCTTGTTACAATATTTATGTGAATTTGGATGGTTTAACAAAAACTCAGCATGGCTGTATATACTGATTGTGTTAGAGATTACGTTGTTGTGTTGGTTGACAGGGTGTGTTGTGTTGTTTTGTCATTGTGATGTTCTATACACTGTGTAATGTCTAAAATAGCATGCTTGTTTATGTACCTCTTATACCACAGTGTTTGTTATTTTTAGTTGAAGAGAAAAACCAAAGCAGCAATTCTTGCCTCAGTTGCATTTGTCCTCCTTGTGGGGTTTGCATTGTTAAGGAAATTACGGCGTAAATGACTGCATAGGGCACCTTATGTTAATCATGCAACCGAAAGAAAGCATTACATAAATAGTATTCTGCACAGAAGTGAGAGACATTATGTAAGTCAAATTAGGATGAAGCCTATAGTTTTCCACTAGTTATGTGACATTCTCACTCAGGGAGAGCACATACGGCTGACTGTTCACATGTTTGTTAGGGAGCAAGTGCTAATTTTCTTACACATAATTGGTTATAATGTGAGGTTCCGTGTAATTGGTAGTCGGTTTCATAGATCGACTGAAACTGTTCATAGGTATTTTAGGGTCGTCCTTAGGGGGATTTTGAAATTATATAGAGCTCTAAACTGTCTAGCGAAGATACATCCCGAGAGATAAGGGATAGCAGAAGGTTCTACCCATATTTTAAGGTAAATATTGGAACTTTGTTTATTTTTGTAATTATGAAGATTTTGTGTATTTTTTAAACCATTATATTTGTCAAAAATTAGGATTGTGTTGGAGCAATAGATGGTACACATGATCGTGCATTTGTGCCACCTGAAATACAAGGAAAGTTTCGTGGTCGCAAAGATGGAACCACTCAAAATGTTTTAGCTGCCATTAGTTTTGGCTTGAAGTTCACTTATGTATTGGCTGGATGGGAAGGCAGTGCACATGATTCGCGTGTGTTAAATGATGCATTCGTTAGGCTAGAGGGATTTTCAATTCCAGAAAGTATTATAGGATTACTTCACCTTTTGGGTTTATTAGTTTTAATAAATTTTGTTCGTTTTACTAAAGAATAGGAGTGATTTCGGTTTATCTTTCAATATATATGTAGGTAAATATTATCTTGGTGATGCTGGGTATGGTAATAAAAATAGAATTTTGTCACCTTATCGGAGTGTTCGATATCACTTGAAAGAGTTTAGTGATTGTCGTCCTGAGAATGAACGTGAATTGTTCAACCTCTGTCACTCATCCTTAAGAACTACCATTGAGCGAGGGTTTGGAGTATTGAAGAAACGTTTTTGAGTCTTGGATGCAAAACCATTTTGGTCTTTTGAAACCCAAGTGGAAGTAGTGTTAGAATGTTGTGTGATTCATAATCACATTATGGGGGTTGATCCTACTTACTATATTATGGAAGTTACAATGAACCAAGTAGAGTCTAGCGGTGGAGAACCAGAAACACGTTCACGTCGAGACTCCACTGAAAAAAATAGAGTGTGGAATGTTAATAGAGATGAGATATGCCAAGCCATGTGGTCTAATTATACCAAGAGTGGAGAGTAGTACTTTAAATATGTGTGATTCAGATTTCTATAGTTGTAACAAGTAATGTATTTTTCTATGATTGATGACACTGAGAATTATAACTATCTGTTGTGTAAGGGCAATGTATTTACTATAGACTTGTGGTGGAGTAAGGATAATTATTTTTAGTATTACATTGTTATTTCCAATAGTTGTTTTGTTTTTTGTGCACATCTGAAGGTTCATTGATGTTAATGCATTTTTTTCCTCAAATAAGCATGGTTGTATGTGTGTTTGTTTTGTTATTCATATGCACAATAATTATTAAATGCTACTCTTACTATACAATTTTTATGTGTAGCAATGTTGAAAGAGAAAGAGAAGGAGAAGGCGGGCTCTAAGCAGTTCAGGTGGTTACCACCAATGCATACTACCATGCTTACCTTGCTTGCCGAAGAGGCTATGAAGGGCAACAAGCCCTCAAACACTTTCAAGGCAGGCTCATTTGCCACTTTAGCGAAGGCCATCTTTGCTCAATTTAAGGGGGAGTGCTACCCCTCGTTTATGGAGAATCGGCTGCGTACGTTGAGGACTATGTGGAGTACCAACCAGACTCTTCGAAAGAGTGGATTTGGATGGGATGACAACCTCATGATGATCACATGCGATGCTAAGACCTATTAGGAGGAAGTTATGATATGGCTTCCAACAATATTTTGTTAATATAGTCTTGTTTTGATGCTTCTGCAATGTGTACTAAGTTATGTTAGTAAATATTGATTATATGAGTGAATATGGCATCTATATGAGTCAATTCTGATTATTGAAGTGAATATTGAATTTTCTACGTTCCTTTCTCCCTTAAAGACGCATTGTAAGTATGCCGAGTTTTTGAACAAGCGAATAGAGATGTCCGATGAGTTGGCCCTTGCAATGGATAAGGATATGGCCACAGGCAGCTTTACTAAGTCATACGTTGATCTTGACATACAACAAGAGAATGGTGATGACACTGAGAATGTGGCCGACAATGGCGATGAGGGTGTGGTGGATAAGGGGGACAAGGGGAAGAATGTGGTAGAATCATCCACCACTGGGTCCACAGCTTCAAAGTCTTGCAAGAGAGGCCGTGCACCTCCCAATGATGATAGTGTTCTCACTGATCTATCTGATTAGCTTAAGGAAATTGTTGTGGCCTTGAAAGAAATCAACCGGGGGCCTGTTGATTACACCAGTCTTTACTCTAAGGTGATGGCCATGGCGTTGGATGGGTATAGTGAAGATACGATCACAACTGCCTTTGACCATCTGTGTGAAAATAAGAAGGCAGCTAGGAGCCAAGAATGCTAAGTTGAGGAAGCTTTGGATGGATAGTTATTTTTTTACTCAGCTTTGACGACTTTGTTTGGTGTTAACAATGATGATAGTTTTTCTTTTTGGTAATATGTTGTAGTACTAGTATTCACCTCTGATTGTATCATATATGTGACAGTATTGTATTATCTATAAACATTGGCTAGTATAAGCAGGCTATGTATGTATTTCTAACTTTGGACATACGATGATGGTATGTATATTTTGTGGACTATTATGCTCTAAGGGATAATAGTTACATACCTTGACTATAGGATGTAGTATTATGTGTGCTTGGGATGATACAATTACTCAAGTTATGTATGTTTAGTGTAAGCATGTAGGGCACATGTGTACAGTTCAGATACCACGTGTAGGTATCATTTTTGTAGACCATGGAGGCTCACCTCCAATGGTGAATGCTACATTATGTCCTTATTGATATGAATATTATGAAACTATTTATCAGATGCTCTTTGTTCATGTTGAAGTGGATGAGTACAATATTTGTTTAGATTGTTACAGGAATGCAGGTTTTTATTTGTTGTTCATTTCATATTTTCTGTGAATTTTTTGAACAAACCAAACATGGGATAATGAATATGGTAAAACTATTTCCGCAGCAGCCAAACACTGGAAATCGTTTTTTGCCCTATTTTCCATGGTGCAACCAAACACATTGAAAGCATTTTCCTTACCGGAAAATATTTTCCTTGAACCCATTTTACACTCGGAAGTGAATTTATATAGAGCCAAACATAGCCTTAGTTGAGATTAATGAGTGAGAATAGAGAGATCAATTAAGATAAAGCCTAACAACATTATTGTCATTGAGGAATTGAGATCCTGTACAATACCAAATTTTATGGTTGAGAATGAAACTTGAAAAGTTCACTTTTACTCTCAACCCTTGGAGCTAGACCAGTTAAAAAAATTAACCTTTAAAATTTTTACATTTTCCCTTTTTGACATAGATAATTTTTTCTTGCATGATCCAAATCCCGCTGAGAAAGTAGATGAGAAAAAGAGGTAAATAGAGAATCAAAGAATCAGAGATGCTTTACCAAAGACAAGAAACGAGTACGGACACGAAGTTTGTTTACGCCACCAATAGTATAATGCCACGTCAACACCCAATTAATCTCATTAAAAAAAAAAAAAAATGGGATGCCTGTGTTGATGTTGGCAACGGTAATGTTATCGGAGACATAAAGAATTGGTGACCACTCCACCAATGGTCCACCGTTGTCAATGAATTGGTGACCTCTCTTCCTCTCTCTAAATTTTATTTTAGAAAACCTTAAAAACAAAAACAAACCTCATAATAGACCAAGAAATCTGGTTCCAAAACCCACATGCAAAAGCAAAATCCTCAAAAATTAATCACAACAATAGCAGAGATACCAAGACCTTCTCTTCCCTCAACAAAATCCACAACCTTATCCCATATGCAAACCTTGAGCAAAACCTAGATTCAAACTTACACACAACCCAGATTGGATATATATCTTTATAACCCACATGCGCAAAATTAGAAAAATTAAAAAGATTGTACCTTGGATAATGAAAATTGGAAAAAAGAAAAAAATCAAGAAAAAAGAAACTTAAAGGTCAGTGGTGACGTCTCCAGCTGCTTTTGGCAGTTCCGACTACTCAAGCAGCTTGTAGGTTCGGTGGTTCTTTCAAATGAGCAGATTCTGTGGCGGATTCTTTGGCAGATTTTGGCAGCATCTCCAGAGGTTTTGGGCAACATCTCCGGCAGCTAGGGCTATGTCTTAGCTAGCTTGGAGATTTGGTTGGTTCTTCAGGAGGAAGATACAATTTTGTTGGTATATGAATTTTTAGAGGCAAGATTATGTGCGGTAAGATGTATTTTTTAGTTTACAATAAACTGATGTGGCGTAATTTGATTGAAAGGCGTAAAATAGGCGTTTTACGCCTCATCCGGACAGAAGTTGCACATATCTTTTTCTCTGTAAAAGCATTATTATTGGTAGTGCTAAAAAGCTATATTGCTATTTTTAGCTTTTTAGCACCACCAAAGAAAAAAAAAATGCTACAATAGTGGAGGTACAGTGCACAATCAAAGATGGTTGTGCACTGTAGCTAAGAAGGTAAAACAAATAATAATATTTTATTAAAAAGTTATATTATTTTATTGTGTTGGTAGTGGTGGTTGTTGTTTATTATAGTATATATATTATTTTATTGTGTTGTTTATGTTATTTTATTGTGTTGAAAGCTAAAATAAAACCACTGATGTTGGGTGTTTTGTAATGAGAAAAGGTAAAATAAATAAAGTAGATTTTGGTTGAGCTAAATAGCTAAAATTATGGCCCCACCAATGTGGATGCTCTAATGCATATCAAATGTAAAGATTTTAAGCCAAAAAGGGTGATACTCGACTAAACATTTTTTGAGCCAAAAGGAAACCATTTATTATATTGTGAGGGTTTGGATAGAGCTTATAGTTGCGGTGCGTTTTACTCAGTTGCGTTTTTTTTTTTTTTGCCGCATTGTTTGACTTTTGAGGGACAAAAATTACTGTGCATGAACAGTTCGGCACTGTTTACGCACTGTTCATACATTAAAAAATATTAAAAATGGGTCCCACGATACTATTTATACATTTAAAAATTATTTTGCTATAGTGTTTTCAGCAACAATCAGTTTTTAGCAACAATAAGCAACAATAAGTTGTATCCAAACGGACTTGTTAATGTTGAAGTTGGTAGATTTTTGGGAGAACTCCTTGTAATCTTATTTACGTGTTCTTTGTGGTTGTGAGTCTCAGAACTGATCATCACTTGTATTTCTATATACTGATCATTATTTATATATATATATATATATATATATATATATATTTGATTTACTACTGACTATTGCTTACATTACTTTAATTTTGAAGTAATTACAAAGAATATCAACAATTTTAAAATATATATTTAAAAAAAATTAATTAAGTGAAATTTGTAATGTATCTAAATTTATTTGCTAAAACACTATGAAGCAAGCTTGGAGGGGAAAAGTACTAATCAGGAAAGCAAAGGTTATGCATCGTTCCTATTTGCTATCAGTATTATCATCCGAGTGGAGACTGCTACTTTTATTGAAGGTAAACCTTTTTGCATATTTTGAATTACTCCTCAAATATTATTATAAAGTAGCTTAATGCAAGACTATATTTGGTATCAACAATTCAACATATATCTATGAGACTACTAAGTTGTAATGAAAATTCAAACGACTCCCAATCAAGAATCAAGCAATTATAAACACCAATCAACATGAATTTGATTAAGAAAACGATTAAAAGCTTAAGGGAGAAGATATTTATTCATATGGATGAAGACAATTTTGATGATTTGATGGAATTGATTAGTAGTTGTGTTTTAAGGTGTTTAGAGAGGTTTAGGGATTAGAGAAATGGGGTTTAAGGCTCTAGAATTCATCCCCTTTGACTGAATAGGAGAACTTTGAGAGAGTTTCAACCTATAATGTCCACTCTTAATAATAGCTCTTTATCATTAGACCAAGACACCAATTGATTTTTGGTGTAGGCGGAGATTAAACCCCAAATCTTTTATTCAACCATCAGAGATTTTACTAATTGAGCTAACTGAAACCCACAAATGAGAGGACTTTAGTTATTGAGAGAATAAAATCCTTTAGGTAGAAACACATACCACATGTAAGCCCATCTAGAAGGGTACACATACAATGTGAGCCTCTTTTTTTTTTCAACTATCAGTTTATTTAAAATTTTACGATTTTCGAATACAAATTTTGTGCACTAGGTTAATGGCCTTTCTAACCTCTATCTTGATTCTTGAGTCTTTTTGGCATCATTGGAAGGATTATGATGTCTACTTTCCAAAGATATTAATTTTGTGCAATTTGATTCTTTTTGGCATCATTGGAAGGATTATGATGTCTACTTTCCAAAGATATTAATTTTGTGCAATTTGATTCAATATTCAAAAAGTAGTTATTCAAATGGGAAGTTGGATAGTTCAAATTGTCAGATTTTGAAAAAAGAAGTATTACGTTCACAACATTTTCATGATATTTTAACAACAAATCATAGTTGGTTAGTTGTTATTAGTTCAAATTTGAACTTACCACTAAGATTATTTTTTTACCCCAACAATTATAACCAGTAACAACCTGTCATTTAAGATTTGTTATGAAAATGTTGTGAACATAGCATTTCTTTTTTGAAAATAGTTTTTTTCTCATTTTGTCCAATTAATTTCCGAAAATCTAGAGATGATCTCGTGATGCCATTTGAACCAAGATTTAGAGGAAAACGCGTAGATTCATAAAGTACAAGTTTTTCAAATCAAATATACGCAGTTCGTGGCACATCTATGGCAAAAGTAGGCACCTTGAGCTGATTTTGCGGACAAAAATGAGAATTTTTCAATTTACTTCCCACTTTCATGAACTTCGTTCTTGGCCTTCTAAGTTCTAACCTCGAATTGCTTCAAACAAGGTATCATCAGAAAGCTTGTAACACCAATTTTTAAAATATATCGGCTTTGAAGCTCAAAGATCTCGATTTGAAAAATTAAAAGTATGGGAACACCACCATTAATCATGTTTTGGTCCAAAATCTCACTTTTTGTAGTTTTGTGAGTTCTCCTTATTCATGAGGAATTTCTATATGTCGAACCCACAAAATTGAAGATATATGTCAATATCTTTCCTGTGACATCTCATTTCCACCATTTCGACATCATTTGATCACAATCAAGTAGATGATCAACACTTAGCAAAAATTGCTAAGTGTTGGGCTATTATTTTTTTAATTATTTTTGCAACATTTCACTTTTTTTTTTTTTTTTTTAAACTCCGATATGGGCCCACAAATCATCATTTAAATGGAATTTCGTGATCTTTCATATAGACATCAATTTACCCTGATAGGACTTTCTAATTTTTTATCAAATCTTGGTTAAACTTTAGTCAACTATGATCAAACCTTATCAAGCTTGGTCAAAGTGTCTTGGAACACCAATCAACATGAATTTGATTAAGAAAACGATTAAAAGCTTAAGGGAGAAGATATTTATTCATATGGATGAAGACAATTTTGATAATTTGATGGAATTGATTAGTAGTTGTGTTTAAAGGCGTTTAGAGAGGTTTAGGGATTAGAGAAATGGGGTTTAGGGCTCTAGAATTCATCCCCTTTGACTGAATATGAGGACTTTGAGAGAGTTTTAACCTATGCGTCAGTTTCTAATAATAGTTATTTATCATCAGATTAAAACACAAATTGGTTTTTGATGTAGGCAGGGATTGAACCCCAAATCTTTTTTTTTAACCATCAGAGATTTTGCCAATTGAGCTAACTGAAATCCACAAGTGGGAGGACTTTAGTTATTGAGAGAATAAAATCCTTTAGGCAGAAACACATACCATATGTAAACCCATCTAGAAGGGCGCACATACAATGTGAGCCTCTTTTCTTTTAACTATTAGTTTATTTAAAATTTTACCATTCTCAAATATAAATTTTGTGCACTTGGTTAATGGCCTTTCTAACCTCCATCTTGAGTCTTTTTGGCATCATTGGAAGGATTATGATGTCTACTTTCCAAAGATATTAACTTTGTGAAATTTGATTCAATATTCAAAAAATAGTTATTCAAGTGGGAAGTTGGGTAGTTCAAATTGTCAGATTTTGAAAGAGAAGTATTACGTTCACAATATTTTCATAATATTTTCACAACAAATCATAGTTGGTTAGTTGTTATTGGTTCAAGTTTGAACTTACCACTAAGATTACTTTTTTGCCCCAACAATAATAACCAATAACAATCTGCCACTTAAAATTTGTTGTGAAAATATTATGAACATAACATTTCTCTTTTGAAAATGGTTTTTTCTTATTTTTTCCAATTAATTTCCAAAAATTCAGAGATGATCTCGTGATGCCATTTGAACCAAGATTTAAAGGAAAACGCATAGATTCATAAAGTACAAGTTTTTCAAATCAAATATACGCAATTCATGGCACATCTATGCCAAAAGTAGGAGAAATTATACTGTCATCATGGTGGATCACGTCACTTGTCCACCATTCTACTAAAAGACTTCCATTTGTTTAAAATTGCCGAGTCAGTAATCAGTTTTTGTTTTAAAAAAATTTATGACTCAGCAATTTTAAATAGATGAGAGTCTTTTAGTGGAATTGTGGACCGCGTCACTCGTCCACCATAAAAACCTTAAAATTTCTCCAAAAGTAGGCACCCTGAGCTGATTTTGTGGACAAATGAGAACTTTTCAAGTTACTTCCTGTGGGGGAGAAAAGCCCAGCCCAACTTATTGGGCCCAACGCCCTATCCGAGGACCACTGTTCGTCCGAGGAGACCAGGACGCAGCCAGAGGCCCATGTGAAAGGAGAATGTCCGCAGACGAGCACGTGTACAGTCCGAGGAGATGCTCATACGTCCGAGGAGACCGATACCGTCGGACCCGACGAGGTTTTTGTCCGGCACGTGTCAAGCGATCTGATTGACAAGTGTCAAGGGAGAAAAGGGACCTCGGACACGCGAGAAGGTGACAGGAATAGAGAAATATCAAGGAGACAGACTTCAACCACCGCATTTAATGCTCTGCACCTACCCTCCTGGCCGCATTTATGTGGAGAAGACCCCTGAACAGTGCATCCTCAGCTACCGCCACTCAGACAGGGCTAAAGGGGGAGTATGATGGGACATGTACTCAAGTGGACGCACAGATGGTGAACAAGTGGACGGTGGAGATGGAAAAAGGCAGCACTATATAAGAGAGAGAGGTCTCTGATAGGGGGGATCAAAAAATTAAGGAGAGAAAAGAGCACATAATTTTACGGTAGCTCCAACTTTTGTAACTTAAGTTCATCAATGAAAATTGCCTCCTCGGACGAGACATTCATCCCTGTCCGAGCACATTTTTATTCAAATCTCCCCATCTTCTATGCCGTTTAATACTGTTATTTTTCATTATTAGCCTAGCTCTTTCACCCACTCTCTACAAATTTATTGTTTTGGGTTCAGTGGGCTCCAAACCCATACCTCCTTGGGCTTGGGCTGCAGAATCTGACCCCACAATTGGCGCCGTCTGTGGGAAGAGCTTGTGCAAGAGTGAAAACAACAGTTGACAATGGCAGAACAAGGTGAACAACAAGCAGAATCCAGGGCATCCCAACACGTGGACCATTTTGTCAACTTAGAGAGGAGACAAAATCGTGAGGGCAGTGTACACACTGTGCGCCTTAGCCAGAGCCAATCACAGAGCGGAAGTCACATGTCCCATGCAGAGAAGAACCGTGACTTACAGCTGGAAGTGGAAAAACTAAAGAGGGAGTTGCGACACGTGAAGAGGAAGCGGGCTTCCTCGTGCTCTGAAGATGATCTTGATGACGAGCAGGACGTCTCCTATCAACGTAAGTCTAAGACACCAGCTAGCGAGTCCTACACCTATGTAGAGGAATCTCATCGTAAAAGGGAGCGTAGGAGCCCATCACGCGAGGACGTGGAGAACGATGCCATGAACAGGGCTCTGAACCAGATATCTAGATCACCCTTCACGCGCAAGATAGAGGAGGCCAGACTCCCTCGGCGTTTTAATCAGCCAACGTTCACCGTCTACAAAGGTAAAACTGACCCCGTCGAGCACGTGAGCCATTTTAACCAGAGGATGGCTGTCTACTCCAGAGATGAAGCTCTGATGTGCAAGGTCTTCCCTTCCAGTCTTGGGCCCGTTGCTATGAGATGGTTTGATGGTTTGAGGGCAGGCTCCATCAACTCCTTCAAGGAGCTCACTCGGGCGTTCGGCTCCCGTTTTGTTACGTGCCGAAGAGTGGCCAGGCCTCTCTCTTCCCTGCTATCCTTGTCCATGCAGGAAGGCGAGTCCTTGAAGGCGTATTCAGACAGATATTGGGAGATGTTCAATGAGGTGGAGGGCAACAACGATGCAATGGCCCTCAGCACGTTCAAGCTCGGCCTCCCTACTGACCACGGTTTGAGGGGATCCCTATCTGGCAAACCAGTCACAAACGTGCGTCAACTGATGGACCGCATAGAGAAGTATAAGAGGGTTGAAGAAGATCAGCAGCAGGGCAAGGGAAAGGACAAGATTATCCCTCAGGAGAGGAGAGATTCGCGGTCGGACCGGTACAATTACAATAAACCGCGGAGGGATTTTGCCGGGCAATCAGGATCGATGAATCCTCAATCGGTCAACACCGTGTTCAAAGAGCCAGTGCATCAGGTCTTGGAAAAGATTAAGAATGAATCATTCTTCAGGTGGCCGAACAAGATGGTAGGAAACCCCGAGAGACGCAACCACAATCTCTACTGCCAGTACCATCAAGACCATGGGCATACAACGGAAGATTGTAGGAGTCTGTGGGATCACCTAGACCAGTTGGTCCGTGATGGTAAGCTGAAACATCTTCTGCACCCCTCCAGTGGCCGAGCGCCGACAGGTTCAGGGCCACGCAGGGACGATCCCTCAAAGCCACCGCTTGGGACTATAAACGTCGTCTTCGCTGCGCCGGGGAGAACAGGATCCTGGCCTGTGAAAGTTATGTCAGTAGGCCGACCACCCGCAGGGGAGTCGAGCCGAGGACCGAAGAGAGCTAGGTCTGGTGCCCCGCTAGTTATGGGATTCTCGGACGAGGACATGATCGGCACCATCCAACCCCATGATGATGCACTAGTCATCACCCTCAGAATAGGAGGGTACGATGTAAAGAGGGTGATGGTGGACCAGGGCAGTGCCGTGGAGATAATGTACCCGGACCTCTACAAGGGGCTAGGCTTAAAACCCCAGGACCTGACGCCGTACGATTCCCCCCTATTCACTTTTGAAGGAAGGCCTGTCATCCCGAAAGGCCGGATACGCTTGCCTGTGCAGTCCGGCCCCGAGGTTGTGGAGTTGGACTTTATCGTCGTGGACGCATATTCGCCCTACACGGCGCTCGTAGGCAGACCTTGGATTCACGCACTTGGGGCTGTCCCCTCTACTTTGCACCAGAAGGTCAAATATCCATCAGAAGGACAGATACATGAAATCCGAGGAGACCAGTCTGTCGCTAGACAGTGCCTGGTAGCCGCCATTCAGCATGAGGCCCCGGCCGAGTCCTCGGACGTAGCTGGAAGGAATTCATAGCAACTACAGTCCCGGGGATTGCCCTTCGAAGAACCAGATGAAAGAGCTCGGTGTGAGGATCTGACGAAAGTGATCATTGGAGATGATCCTGACAGGTTCTTTCAAGTCGGATCTCAGCTGCCTCTTCAAGAGAAGGAGGAGCTGGTAGAATTCCTCAAGCAAAATCTCGACGTGTTTGCCTGGAGTGCTTACGAGGCCCCAGGGGTGGACCCCGAGTTCATATGCCATCATTTGAAGGTGAATCCGCTGGTCACCCCCAAGCAGCAACCTATTCGGCGCCCATCCAAGGAGCATGCTGACGCAGTGAGGGACGAGGTGGCGAAACTCAAAGCAGCTGGGGCTATCAAAGAGGTTTTTTATCCCGAATGGTTAGCGAATACCGTGGTGGTGAAGAAGAAGAGTGGGAAATGGCGAGTATGCGTTGACTTCACGGACCTGAATAGGGCATGCCCCAAAGACCCGTTCCCTATGCCGAAAATCGACCAGCTGGTTGATGCCACTGTCGGCCACCCTCGGATGAGCTTCCTGGACGCCTTCCAAGGCTACCACCAGATACCATTAGCCCCGGAGGACCAGAAGAAAACTGCCTTTGTCACCCCTATTGGCAACTACCACTATAAAGTGATGCCGTTCGGCCTAAAGAACGCGGGAGCTACCTACCAGAGGATGATGACAAGGATGTTCGAGCCACAGCTGGGCAAGAGCATTGAAATTTACATAGATGACATGGTGGTGAAGAGCAAAGTTATAGCCGAGCATGTGAAAGACCTTGAAAGTACTTTTGAGGTTCTACGGAAATACAAGCTACGACTAAATGCCTCTAAGTGCTCGTTTGGGGTAGGGTCTGGAAAGTTCTTGGGATACATGGTCACCCACAGAGGAATTGAGGTCAACCCCGACCAGATAAAGGCCATCAACAACCTCCGAGCTCCTCGGAATCCCAAGGAAGTTCAAAAACTGACCGGAATGACTGCTGCCCTCAATCGGTTCATCTCAAGATCAGCAGACAGGTGTCGGCCCTTTTTCTCTCTGCTCAACAAGTGGAAGGGATTCGAATGGACTGAGGAATGTGCTTTGGCGTTCCAGCAACTCAAGGATTACCTGTCTCGGCCACCAATCATGTCCAGTCCTGAGCCAGACGAGGTACTGTTCGCCTACATCGCTGTGGCTCCCTATGCGGTGAGCCTGGTGTTGATACGGTCAGACTCTGGTGTACAAAGGCCCGTCTATTACGTAAGCAAGTCGCTGCACGAGGCTGAGACTCGTTACTTGCCACTAGAGAAGGCCATCTTAGCAGTAGTGCTTGGCACACGAAAGCTACCTCACTACTTCCAAGCCCACACGGTGATCGTTCTCACACAACTCCCACTCAAAGCTATACTCCGAAGTGCCGATTACACTGGTCGGATTGCCAAGTGGGGTACAATCTTAGGGGCTTTTGATATAAGATACATGCCCCGCACATCGGTCAAGGGGCAGGTTCTCGCAGATTTGGTGGCTGAGTTCACGGAGCCCCAGCTAGAAGAGGTGAAGCCCACGTCGGGCATGGATGAAAAATCAGTTGGCATGGTCTCTCAACAGAATCCCTCCCATTGGGAAGTGTATGTCGATGGCGCGGCGAACCAAAGAGGCTCTGGAGTTGGGCTAGTATTGATATCCCCCGAGAAAATCATTATCGAGAAATCGCTAAGGTTGGACTTCTCGGCAACGAATAATGAAGCAGAGTATGAGGCCCTGCTGATGGGGATGACTATGGTCCGTAGAATGGGTGGGAAGTCCGTAGAGCTGTTCTCGGACTCAAGACTGGTAGTAGGTCAAGTACAAGGCGAGTTCGAGGCAAAGGACGAAAGAATGCAGGGGTACTTAGGTCGTGTTAAACACCTACAATCAGAGTTTGAATTTTTCAGTTTGCTGCACATCCCCAGGAGTGGCAACTCACATGCTGACTCCCTGGCCACGTTAGCCACCTCTTCGGCACAAGGCTTGCCGAGGGTCATCCTCGTCGAGGACCTGCACAGGCCTACAGAGACGAGGTCAGGGGGAGTCCAGGTTCACCAGATCAGGGCCGGGCCGTGCTGGATGGACCCGTTGATCAAATTTATCAAAGAAGATATATTGCCTGAAGAGAAGGCTGAAGCCGATAAAATTCGGAGGAAGGCGACTAAGTTCTGGCTATCCGAAGACCAGAAACTATACAAGCGCTCCTATTCGGGACCATATTTGTTATGCGTACATCCCGAGGCGACTGAGACACTACTAGAAGAGTTACACGAAGGAATCTGTGGGAGCCACACCGGAGGCAAGTCCTTGGCTCACCGAGCCCTCACCCAAGGCTATTGGTGGCCAAACATGCAGAAGGAGGCACACGAGTACGTCAAAAAGTGCGACCAATGTCAGCGCTTCGCTCCAAACATTCACCAGCCAGGGGGAAACCTCAATCCACTGTCTAGCCCATGGCCCTTTGCCCAGTGGGGCTTGGATATTGTGGGACCCTTCCCCAAAGCTGCAGGAAACAAGAAGTACCTCCTGGTCGGAACAGACTATTTCACCAAGTGGGTTGAAGCCGAGCCACTAGCCAATATCAGGGACGTTGATGTGCAAAAGTTCGTGTGGAAGAACATTGTCACACGGTTTGGAGTTCCTCACACCCTCATCTCGGACAACGGTTTACAGTTCGACAGCAAGGCATTCAGGAATTACTGCGGCGAGCTGGGAATTACAAACAGATACTCCACTCCAGCCTATCCCCAAGGTAATGGCCAAGCAGAAGCTTCCAACAAGGTCATACTGAACGGCTTAAAGAAGAGGCTAGATGATGCAAAGGGCAGATGGGTAGAAGAGTTGCCACATGTGCTTTGGGCTTACAGAACTACGCCCCGCAGGTCCACTGGAGAGACCCCCTTCTCGATGACCTATGGGGCTGAAGCTGTTATTCCTCTGGAAACAGGATTCCCAACACTAAGGACTAGCTCATTCAGTCCAGCCGACAACGACGAGCAGCTACAGAGGAGCTTAGACTTGATTGAGGAAAGAAGAGAAAATGCAATGGTTCGGCTGGCACACTACCAACAAAAGCTCAGACAAGGCTACGACGCTAACGTGAAGCTGAGGCCCTTAGAGCCCGGTGATCTGGTGCTGAGGAAAGTTGTGGGCACCGCGAAGAACCCAGCTTGGGGAAAATTAGGACCCAATTGGGAAGGACCATATCGTATCACTTCAGGCGCTGGTATTGGAGCGTATTTCTTGGAAGACTTGGATAGTCATGTAATCCCTCGCCCTTGGAATGTAAATAACCTCAAGAGGTACTTCTATTAGTCAAGTCTTCTCTTCAATTGATATACCAATTCGCTGCGTAAAGTTTCCTCTCAAGGTAACTTAAATCCAATCATGCCTGTAGTCCTCGGACCAGATGATTAGGGTTAGTTAACACTCATTCACCGCTTTCTCTCAAGTGTTTAAACTTAAATCCAATCATGCCTGTAGTCCTCGGACCAGATGATTAGGGTTAGTTAACACTCATTCGCCACCAGCTTAGGTGTTTAAACTTAAATCCGATCATGCCTGTAGTCCTCGGACCAGATGATTAGGGTTAGTTAACGCCATTAGCTCAAGTGTTTAAACTTAAATCCAATCATGCCTGTAGTCCTCGGACCAGATGATTTGGGTTAGTTAGCACTCAGTTACGGTTCTATAGTGTTTAAACTTAAATCCAATCATGCATGTAGTCCTCGGACCAGATGATTTGGGTTAGTTAGCACTCAGCTACGGTTCTATAGTGTTTAAACTTAAATCCAGTCATGCCTGTAGTCCTCGGACCAGATGACTAGGGTTAGTTAACACTCCGGTGCGGTCCGTGTTTAAACTTAAATCCAGTCATGCCTGCAGTCCTCGGACCAGATGACTAGGGTTAGTTAACACTCGAGTACATTCGAATTCTATAATCCTTGAACCAAGCGACAGGTTAGTGCTAAAACTCCTAATCGCGTTTAAGTTGTTTCTGATTTATAAATACTTCCCCTAGTTGTGCTTAGTATGAAGCCGAGGAATAATAACTTATGTTTAACTTGGAAAGACATGCAAATCATCATTAACTCTGGCTAGGCCTATCCTTTTCAATATTAAATCTTGGTTACTTACACCATAAATGTGACGCGTCAAAATAGATTTATTTGCATTATTTGGTTACAAGTGCAATGTACAGTTGTATATGACGATAATAGTTGATAAGACATGTATTTAAAGACATCGTAGACAAATGAAAATCTATTCCATTAATAAAAGATAGTTTACAATTCTTCGGATAAGACAAAAGAAAACACAGGTGCAAAAAAGTAAGCCCTATCCGTCTATTCTTTCGCCAAAGGGAGCACGGGGTCAGCAGCCTGGCCTATCCGAGCAGTTGCGTCAGGGGCTCGGTCCTTGGGCTCGGAAGGAATTTTCTCTTCGCCTGACCCTTGGCCTTTATCTTTGGCTGGTTCAGCTGGCTTATCCTCGCCGCTGGGCTGACCAGTTTCCTTGCCTGCACCAGGAGTGGGTGGAGGAGCATGGCTGACCAAAATTGGCTCCGAAGCCTCTGGAAGCTGTGGAGCAGGAGGGGGGTCAGTTCCTGGGAGCTCTCGGATGTCAGGGTCGTAGTATACACTCCCAGGCAGCCTCAGCTCCGAGTCGGCAGGGACTCCAGCTGCATCCAGGGCTTTGCCCCAACTTATGTTGCAGTAATCTCGGCTGACCGAGGCGAACTGCTCTAGAAGCTGGGACGTGGCTGTCTCTACCCCCAGCTGGTAAGCTGTTTTCTTTTCAGCCTCGGTCGCCTCCTGAGCCAACTGGGTTTTCTCCTCGGCATATCGGACGCTGTCTTTAGCTCTTCGGAGTTCATCCCTTAGCCCGTTTACCAGCTCCCTCTCGGTCTTCAGATTGGCCTCTGCCGCCTTTAGCAACTTACGCTGGTCCTCAACCTGCTTTTCAACATTCTTTATCCCAGCGTCAAGGCTTTTCTTCTGGCTGGTCATATCCGCGAGCTCCCCGGACAGACGGGTATAATCATCTTTCAGTTGGCCCAGAGATTTCTCCACCTCATCTCGGGAGTAGAGCGCCGCCTGGGTCTCAAGGCGATTCTTCTTGTCCCACTCCTCGGCAACGTAGATCTGCTGAGTGACCTGCATGATGGAAACTTTAAAGGTCAAACGTAGAAAACTGGGAAAGGCAAAAATCAGTAAGTCAGCTGATCGGATTTAGGTCACTTACGATGGCTAAATCCCTCTTGAGGGATCGAAAGAGTTCCGCCTGGTTAAAACGCCTGAAGGACTCCATGTCATGAGGGAGGAGAAGTGGTTGCTGCAGGGCCTCAGCAACGTAGCCGGCCCTCCCCCCATCGTAATTCCTGAGGGAGGTCTCCCAGAGGATTGGAGCGCCCTCCAACTCCAATTTTGGAGACCAAATCCGCGGTCCCCCTCCTCCTCGGCGCACCTCTGCCACTGTGCCCTCGTCTCGGCTCTCAGTAGACGGAGCCCTGCGAGTTCTGTTGTCCTGTGCCACCTTTTGCTGCTTGGCCCCCTTGGGTGGTGGCACCTATTTTTCCTCAACCTCAGTGTGGGGTCTTTTCTTCTGCAGTTTTAGCATGGGCTTCAGGTTGGGATCAGGGATCTGAGTAGGCACCGGCGGAAGTGTCACCACCGTCTTAGATGTCCCAGCATCTTTCGGGTCTGACTTTTTGCTTCTCCCCTTCATCAAATTCCTCAGATCCATATCTTCGTCCGAGGAGTCTTCTAAATGAGTAGCTAACAAGTTAAGCTGGGCGCCTGACTGCTCGTAGGCCTCCTCCTCGGCGTCTGAGATCTCTACCACCTGGTTTACCCTTGAAGCCTCTCCCTCAAACTGAAATTCGTCTATCTGTTCTTCTAGCGACGAAGTAGAAGAGCCAGCCCCCTCACCTTCAATCGCTTGTCCGAAGGGAACTTGCTGGAGTGGTTGAATAAGGGGAGGTGCAGCCCGAGGAATTGGACGGGGTACAGGTTCAAGATCGTCTGGCGCCAAGAAGCCTTTCCGACCAACGTCGATACGCGCAAGACGATGATCTCCTTGGACGATTGCGTTGCCGACCGGTTGAAAACCTTTTGACTTCGCTGTATATCCAAGAATAAGGGGAGCAGATCGTAGTTGCCCGTCCTCGCTCACGAAGATCTCCGACCTTAAAAGGTAGTTGAGGGCAACGATATTCGATTGGCTGAGCCGAGGAGAAACTAGGTTCTTATCTGTTGCAAGTAAGAAGAAAAAATGGTCAGAAGCTCAGAAATAGCGACCGAAGAGAAATCAAAGACAGTTAAAAGACGGGGGCCCTAAGCCTATGGTCAGTGCGCCTAAATCTACATGTCACACCTGGCTTCCCAGGCTTGGTAGGGCAACCAGGGCCGTTGCGCCAGGCGCCCGAGACGATCACATAGTCGTCTTTCATCCCTTTGTTGGATTTGGGAAGGCAGGAAATGAGCCTGACAACATCCGACCGGGATTTTAAATAGTACCCGGCATCTTGCTGGCTATGGCATTCGTACATATGTACCACGTCAAGCCAGGTGAGTCCTAACTCCAAATGGCGCTCAAGGTCCTCAATCGCCCCCAGGATCCTAAACATGTTGGGCGCACATTGCCAGGGAGTAAGTCTATGGTTCCGAAGGTAGGCAGTGGTGATGGGACCCATGGGGATTGTCATTCCCCCTTCTTTGAAGGCGATAAGGGGGATAACCACCTCTCCCGTCTCCCGGTCTGTTAGTATTTTTTCTGGGGGGCAATACCTCACGCCCACGTTAGGGGGTATGCGGTACGCGGTCCTAAACGCCTCTATTTGCTCAGGGTTATCCATCATGTGCTCGAGTTTCCCCATGGTACTTAAGTGAAACAGTTGGCCGAGGAGAAAACTAAAAGATTCGATGGGCGATGACTTACAAGGGTCAGACCGGAGAAGCGACAGCAGGCGCGTAGGAGGACTCGTGAGGATTCTGGGTAAGATTGGCACCGGCGACCAAGAGATTCGGACGGAGAGATTTGGACGGAGTGAGGCGTCTGTTCTTGCTGGAGCGTCTGAGGATGGAAATGTGAGGAGGAAATGATTTCCTCTGAAGCTTTATACGGGGTCAAGCGAAGGGTCAGGGGCACTCCCGCCCAAATCCTGAAGAAAAAGCCACAGCCATTAGATCAATCAGCCACCGTTGGATGCGAAGGACGAAACGTCACCTGGTGCAGTTAATGCAGCGCCTTGGGAATAAGGAAACTGTAGCGGCATTAATGAGGCGTCTGTTCCCACGCTTACACACGTGCCAGCTCGGTTGTGCATGTTTCCAAGTTTTTGCTCCGTGGCAAGTCAAAATCCTACTTTTTCTCCTCGGATGCGAAGGAAAAACTACAATTTTGAGGGGCTATTGTGGGGGAGAAAAGCCCAGCCCAACTTATTGGGCCCAACGCCCTATCCGAGGACCACTGTTCGTCCGAGGAGACCAGGACGCAGCCAGAGGCCCATGTGAAAGGAGAATGTCCGCAGACGAGCACGTGTACAGTCCGAGGAGATGCTCATACGTCCGAGGAGACCGATACCGTCGGACCCGACGAGGTTTTTGTCCGGCACGTGTCAAGCGATCTGATTGACAAGTGTCAAGGGAGAAAAGGGACCTCAGACACGCGAGAAGGTGACAGGAATAGAGAAATATCAAGGAGACAGACTTCAACCACCGCATTTAATGCTCTGCACCTACCCTCCTGGCCGCATTTATGTGGAGAAGACCCCTGAACAGTGCATCCTCAGCTACCGCCACTCAGACAGGGCTAAAGGGGGAGTATGGTGGGACATGTACTCAAGTGGACGCACAGATGGTGAACAAGTGGACGGTGGAGATGGAAAAAGGCAGCACTATATAAGAGAGAGAGGTCTCTGATAGGGGGGATCAAAAAATTAAGGAGAGAAAAGAGCACATAATTTTACGGTAGCTCCAACTTTTGTAACTTAAGTTCATCAATGAAAATCGCCTCCTCGGACGAGACATTCATCCCTGTCTGAGCACATTTTTATTCAAATCTCCCCATCTTCTATGCCGTTTAATACTGTTATTTTTCATTATTAGCCTAGCTCTTTCACCCACTCTCTACAAATTTATTGTTTTGGGTTCAGTGGGCTCCAAACCCATACCTCCTTGGGCTTGGGCTGCAGAATCTGACCCCACACTTCCCATTTTCATGAACTTGGTTCTTGGCCTTCTAACCTCGAATTGCTTCAAACAAGGTATCATCAGAAAGCTTGTAACACCAATTTTTAAAATATATCGGCTTTGAAGCTCAAAGATCTCGATTTGAAAAATTACAAGTATGGGAACACCACCAATTAATCATGTTTTGGTCCAAAATCTCATTTTTTGTAGTTGTGTGAGTTCTCCTTATTCATTAGGAATTTCTATATGTCGAACCCACAAAATCGATGATTTATGTCAATATCTTTCCTGTGACATCTCATTTCCACCATTTCGACATCATTTGATCACAATCAAGTAGATGATCAACACTTAGCAAAATTTGCTAAGTGTTGGGCTATTATTTATTTATTTATTTTTGCAATTTTTTTTTTTAACTCCGATATGGGCCCACAAATAATCATTTAAATGGAATTTCGTGATCTTTCATATAGACATCAATTTACTCTGATAGGACGGTCTAATTTTTTATCAAATCTTGGTTAAACTTCAGTCAACCATGATCAAACCTGATCAAGCTTGGTTAAAGTGTCTTGGAACACATTTTATTATAAAACACTTAAAATCTTGTGTCTTGTTATGTTTAGAGCTCGATTAACATTTGGACAAATCTAGTCAAATTAGGTTAATTGTAGTTAAATTTTTGTGAACAAAAATCCAAAATGGGGAATTTAATCCATGAGAGTAGTGCACAACCAACGGCTGAGATTGAAGAGCAGCCATCCAATATTAGAACTTGGAAACGCATGTTACGTCAACCACAACCAAATGAAGTGAGTGTTCAACCAAATTTAGAAAAGAAGAGGAAAGAACGTGAGAATGATGGGGTCTCATTGTCTCACAAACGGATGCAGGTATCTCAAGAAGGTCGGAACCCAGTTAATTCAGTGGTGGAGGCTGTTGATCAGCCCCGCCAAGAGCCATGAGTTTCCTAGCTTGGAACTGTCGCGGGCTTGGGAACCTGGTGACAGAGAAGGAGCTTGGTGATTTAATCCGAGCACAAGATCCCTCCGTCGTGTTTGTGGCCGAGACATGGGCGGATGAAGCAAGGCTAAAATTAATTAAACGGAAGTTGAAGTTTGATCACATGTTTTTAGTTCCCCGGGTCAACAGAGGGGGTGGCCTTGTTCTTTTTTGGAAGGATTCAATCAAGTTACGAGTGGATACATCTTCAAAAAATCACATTGACTGTATTGTTGGGGGAGGCAGTGATGGAGAGTGGAGGTTCACTGGCTTCTATGGTGAGCCAATCACTCATAAACGCCATGAATCGTGGTCCCTACTCCGACAACTGAACAGCCAATATGATCTTCCTTGGTTGTGTGTTGGGGATTTTAACGAGATTCTGAGGGGGTCCGAGAAGAAAGGTGGGTCGAGTAGAAATCACGCCCAGATGCAGTTGTTTAGGGATGCCATTGATGAATGTGGCTTTCTTGATATGGGGTATAAGGGAAATCCTTTCACGTGGAAGAAATTTTACAGGAATGGGGATTCTGTTTGGGAGAGATTGGATAGGAGTTTGGCAAACAATGAGTGGTTGGTTCGGTTTGGGGGTTCTTCGGTTCAACATTTGTCATGTAGCACTTCTGATCATTGTCCCATTCTTATTCTACCTGAAATCTTAGCACCAGCTAACCCAGAAAAGCCATTCCGTTTTGAAGAGATGTGGGTGGGAGAAGAAGGGTGTACGAAAACCATCAAGGTTGAATGGGGTAAGAGGGAAGTTGCTCATGATGGTTCGGGCATTGTGACAAAGATTGAACAATGCGGAAAGGCTTTGAAGCAGTGGAGTAGTCGCAATTTTGGTTGTATCAGAAAGGAGTTAAAAATAAAACAAAAACTCCTTGCAAAGGCAGAGTTGGAGGCACTCACTTCAGGTATAAATTTTCGGGCAAGGCAATTGAGATGCGAAGTCAATGATTTACTTGATAAGGAAACAAGAATGTGGTTCCAAAGATCCCGGGCTCTGTGGGCGACTCATGGAGATAAAAATAGCAAATATTTTCATAGTCGAGCCACACAAAGGTTTAGAAGAAACAAAATTGAAGGTATAAGGGATGATGCGGGGCAGTGGAGATCGGATCCAAAAATTGTAGCTAATGTGATGGTGGATTTTTTTAGCAACCTATTCTCATCATCTAATTCTGCCCAACCCGAATTGGCATTGGGTTCAATACAAGCCACGGTGACGGAAAATATGAATAGACAATTGTTGGTAGAATTCACAGAAGCAGAAGTGAAGCATGCTCTCGATCAAATGGCCCCACTAAAGGCACCCGGCCCAGATGGAATGCCACCCCTCTTTTATCAACATTATTGGGAATTGGTGGGTAAGGAAATCACTACTTCGGTACTTTCCTTTCTAAATTCAGCTACATTGCCTGAACATTTAAATCACACATTCATCACCTTAATCCCTAAGGTTAAAAATCCCGAACTTGTTTCTGAATTTCGCCCCATAAGCTTATGTAATGTGTTGTATAAAATCTTCTCCAAGGTTTTGGCAAACAGGTTGAAAAATATAATCCCCCATCTCATCACTGAACACCAAAGTGCCTTTACAAAAGATAGGCTTATTTCTGACAATATTCTTTTGGCTTTTGAGTCGTTACATTGTATGAATAAGCACAAATCTGTCAAGGGTGGCTTTATGGCACTCAAGTTAGATATGAGTAAAGCCTACGACCGAGTGGAATGGCCCTTTCTAGAGTGTATAATGAGAAAAATGGGGTTTGATGAACGATGGATTTCACTCATGATGCTTTGTGTGTCAACGGTCTCTTATTCTATACTTATCAATGGGGCGCCAAATGGTTTCATTAGACCAACAAGGGGGATACGACAAGGAGACCCCCTATCTCCTTTTCTATTCCTGTTATGCACCGAAGGGCTTCATGGGCTTATCTCCCAATCTGCCTTGAGAGGGGATATTCATGGCTTCTCAATCTGCAAAAGAAGTCCTCCACTAACCCATCTTTTATTTGCAGACGATAGCCTACTGTTTTGCAGGTCTAATGCAGAGGAGTGTCGGAAAATTATGGAGATTCTTCATCTTTTTGAGAGGAGCTCAGGTCAACAGATCAACAAAGATAAAACAACCATCTTCTTTAGTAAATCCACGAGAGAAGAAGAGAAAGTGTTGATCAAAGACATCTTGGGAGTGGCAGAAATTAAGCACTATGAGACATACTTGGGGCTTCCATCCTTAGTTGGGAAAAACAAGAAAGCTAGCTTTAATTATATCAAGGAGCGAGTTTGGAGGAAACTCCAAGGTTGGGAAGAAAAATTGCTATCTCAAGCAGGTAGAGAAGTCCTCATCAAAGTAGTGGTCCAAGCCATACCAACCTATACAATGAATTGTTTCAAACTCCCCACCGGCTTGTGCAATGAGATCGAGAGTCTAATTCGTAAATTTTGGTGGGGGCAACGTGGGGACCGTAGGAAGATTCATTGGGTTCGATGGGAGGAGCTATGTAAACCGAAAAATGAAGGAGGGATGGGCTTCAAAAATTTGGCCATTTTCAACGATGCTCTCTTAGCAAAGCAAGCATGGAGATTATTCCAAAACAAGCAATCCCTGCTTTATAGAGTGTTTAAATCCAAGTTTTTCCCTCACTGTTCATTCATGGAGGCAGCGGACTCATCAAATGCTTCATATGCATGGAGGAGCATTTTGAAGGGGAGGGATGTGCTTAAGGAAGGCATGAGATGGAGGGTGGGGGATGGAAACTCAATCCGGGTTTGGACAGATCCGTGGCTGCCTTCAGACTTTCTGCCATTTGTATCTTCTCCGGTGGCACAGAATTATGAGGAAGCCACAGTAGCAAATCTCATTGATCCTGTCTCCAAGCAATGGCGTACGGCATTTATTCAAGCTAGATTCTCACCAAGGGACACTGAGTTGATTCAGTCCATCCCCTTGAGTTCTTTTCCCATGAGGGACAAGCTTGTGTGGCCTCATACCCCAAGCGGAGTGTACACGGTTAAATCGGGGTACCGGTTCCTCTGTAGAGCGCAGAGCTTTGATGATAATAATTACCAACCTGCTGAGACCAATCTGTGGAAGAAGGTCTGGGGGTTACAGGTGCTGCCAAAGGTTAGGAACTTAGTTTGGAGAGCCATCAAAGATTCCGTGCCTTCCAAAGTAAACCTTAGGAGGCGCAGAATACTAGCGGAGGATGTGTGTGATCATTGCAGAGGAGCACCTGAAGATACGGTTCACGCTCTATGGTCCTGTCCGCTTCTCGCACCAGTGTGGGCCCATGATCCATGCTGGAACTTCAGGGCCTCCCAAACGTTCGCAACTTTCAGAGACCTTGTGGAGTACCTAATCGTGAAAGGGGTTGATTTGAACTTCTTCAGTAACGTGGTTTGGACGATTTGGCATCGCAGGAATGCACTTCGAACTTGCGATAAACCATTTCCAATCCACAGGGTTCTCCGTGATGCTCAGTCCATTCAAGCTTCCTTTGTTCGTTCAATTCCACCGAAACCTCCAGATGAAGTCAATCACCTTCCTCGTCACACGGGTTGGTCACCTCCAGAGAATCACATGCTCAAGGTTAACTTTGACGGGGCTACTTTCAGAGAAGACCAGAAGGCAGGGGTCGGGGTAATCATAAGGGATGAATTTGGCCATGTCTTAGCATCCATGGCTGATACCTTTCCTTTACCATTTTCGGTGGATGCTGTGGAAGCTTTGGCAGCCACGAAAGCTCTTATGTTTGCCCATGATCTCGGTTTATCAACCATCGTGCTTGAAGGTGATTCCAAACACACTATTGACTCCTTGACAGGTGAGGATGAGTCTATAGCAGATATCGGGCATCTAATAGAGGAAGCAAAGAAGTATGGGAGACAGTTTAATGTAATAAAGTATAGACATGTTAAGAGGGAATGTAATAAGGCCGCTCATAACATTGCTAGACATGCAAGACATGTTAGCGAGTTTTCGGTGTGGATGGAGGATGTTCCTCCACACCTCTTTGCTGTAATTCAAGCCGATTCGGCTTTCATTAATTAAATTGCAGTGTTCTTTCTCAAAAAAAAAAAAAAAAAAAAAAAAAAAAAAAAAAAAAAAAAAACTTAAATTGACTTAATCGGCATTGTTCCCAAGGATTCTAGATGAAATTTTGAAGAAATGTAATTTAGTATTTTTCGGACCTAATAATGATATTTTATGAAAATTAAGTTTAGAAAAAATAAAGTATCAAAGTATCCAACACATGAAGGGAGGGGAGAGCAATGGCCCCTTTTGACTTTTTAGATTCCTTTCAACTAATACTACTAAAATTATAGAATATATGAAATGTAATTATAGAATATATGAAATGTAGGGCTGTCCAAGCAACCCGGCCAAACCGACCAAACCGACCGGACCCGACCTGTCCCAGCCAAATCCGACACCTCCGACGGTTGGTGACGGTTCCTGTTCTCTGAAACCCAACTTAGGTGGGTCGAGTGGCGAGTTTCAGTCTCTAAAACCCGAGCCACCCGATCCGACCGACAAATGCTAAAAAAATGCCAAAATTTCCTAGATCCGACGACTTTCTGGTGTTCGTTTGCTCCGATCCGGCCACCCTTGATCTTCCTTCACTCAGATTCGATAGTATTTGCTCAGATTTACTCAAATCCGGTGATATATGGTTAGATCTGACTCAGATAAGCGAAGATAGGCTCAGATCGGCGAAGATAGACTTCGATCTACTCAAATCCGACGCCTTCAACTCAGATCAGTGAAGAAATAACTTCTCCTCCGCCCGCCGTCACTCATCATCGAACTCGACTGACCCGATCGTTTGCCCCCTTGAGCCCAGCCGACCCGACCCGTGGTGGTCGGCGGTCGGTTGCGGCTGCGTTTTTGTTCCACCCGATCTGAGCAGGTCGAGTCCGGGTTGGGCACAAAACCGACCCGGCCCGACCCGTGGACACCCCTAATGAAATGTCACCTTGGCATTTTTTTTTTTTTTTTTTACAAAAATTATACCACCGCTCATTTGAAGGTCTAATATGTTATTTAGTCATCATCTCTAACAGTTATATATTCGTGTCATATATAAATTACATAAAAACATATGCTTTCACAAATATATTGACAAATCCCTTTTAAAATTAAACCTTCTCTCTTCTAAAAGCAAAAGCCTCAATTTAAAAAAAAAAAATTATGATAAAAGTGATTTACAAGTAACTTTAAGTTTCCAAAATTTTTAAGTTGGCTATATAATTAGGTTATAAAAATTATTTATTTATTTATTTATTTTGTCTGAAGGTGATTAAAGGGAAACCATCTCCTTTTAATACATAGTTTAAAAGAAATGGTGTTGAAAATTCAGAAATCATTGTCCAATTATATATCCCAAATTATAAAACTTTATATTCTAAACCATTAAAAAAACTCAGATTTGAATCTAAGGAATTATCACCTTATTACCTGATCTGGATTTAGATTACATATTTTTAACCATTTAAATTTTTTAAACAAAATTTTAGAACAAGATAAAAAAAAAAAAAAAAAAAAAGAGTTTTTAAGTGATTGTTTAACTTATTGAAAGAGATATTGTTAAGAAATTTAGTACAAAATCAATTATAAATTATTTTAGTACTACAAAAAAAAGATATGCGCAGCACAACTTTATTTAAGTTTAAAAAGCTAGTTTATGAAAGGAAATACTTATTTTGAGTTTTATTTGGATATAAATGTTACTCTACATAAAACAATAACATATATTGGGTCCTGTTAAAAGATACTTGATATATGTATTATATAGGATATTATATATTATATAAATTTTTTTACTTAAAAATTTTAGTCATATATTTAGTTCCCCATAGAAAAATTTCTAACTTCACTGTTGAGTTGAGTTGAATGCGTCATTATCTATCGAGTTTTGCGTCTAACTTAATTTTTGTTTTATTTATTTATTTATTTTGCAGTCATATTGCAGCAGTAAACTTGCCACTACCTATTTGCTCAACCTTGAGAAAGACATGTCATCTTCTTCTTTTTTCTTTTTCTTTTTTTAATGGGAGAAAGGCATGTCGTCTGATATATGAAAAGAGCAGAAAATCTAATTTCTCAGCAGGAAGTAATAAATTAATGAGATCCAGCTAACTTAATTTTTTTTTGTTGAGAATCCAGCTAACTTAGTGTTAGAAATATAATGAACCCACTTATACTATAAGTCTATTAACCATAATTAGTGTGTGGTTAATTTATGATTTAGCCTACTATATATAATCACACTTATGCTATGTTTGGAAGTTTGGAAGGAGAGGAGAGTAAAGAAGAGTAGTGGGGAGAAGAGTAGAAGCCTAGAAGGGAATAGTTATCCTCCACCTTGTTTGGATGTTTTTAAAATTAAGTAAGGGGGAGAGAAATAATTAGTCTTTTCATAGTTTATAATTTTGTTAATATGGTAAGAATAAATTTGGTAATTCATTTAGTACCCTTTAGGTACAGCTGAAATGCAGTGCGTCTACGTTTCAACATTTTTTATTTATTTTTTATTTATTGAGAAGCATGTTTCAGTGCTTTCCAGTGGGTCCCGTGCACAATTCACAGGACCCACAAACCTCTTTTTTCAACAAAACTTTCATTAAAAATAGGTTCCACAGCACTATTCACACATTTAAAAATTATTTTACTACAATGTTTTCAATTTTCAGCAAAATAAGTGGTATCCAAATAGACCCTTAGTCAAGCATTTCTATGCTCTACTCTCCCTCCAAATCTCTCCAATTTAGCAGAATTAAGAATGAAGGGTTAAAAGTAGTTAGAATTCCTTCAAACCTCTCCAAATCGCTCTCCCTCCTCCCTTAAAAAACATCCAAACAATGTAATTTAGATTACTCTCCCTCCTTTACTCTACTCCCCCTCCATCCAAACAAACTATTAGTTCATTATTTAGTAGGCTAAACTCTAAACTAATCGCACATTAATTATGGTTAATAAACTTATAAACTTAAGAGTACAAGTATTAGGAGACTTAACTTGCATACAAAATAAGATTAGGCTTGAGCCTATGCTATTGGGCTATTATATTTCTAAGTCTAACAGTTATATTTCTAACAATTAGGATGCCCAACTTTCAAACACAACAAACTAAGCATATAGAACTGATTTCTTTGAGTGTGAGAGAGGGAGTGAGGCACATTGCTTGTACGAAAGTGACTTCAGAAAAACACTAAAAATCAGTTTAGTCTGATCAGAATTATAGTAATCACATATATCCAATAGAAACAGTCACTGTTCAGGGAAAACTTTTCACCCAAAATTTGGATAAAATACATCATCCGCAATCACAAGTGGAAGGTGCTTATCAATATTTGCAACTCAGGCAATGCTTATTAGTCCCTTAAAACTGATACAAGGCCATGATTAAGCATGTTGGTAGGTTGAAACATTTGTAGAAGTTTGATACAATCATGCTATTAAGCAAACTAAGAAAAGACAGAACAATAAAACTCTATATATCTAATATATCCACACTTTAGATGATCTTTTATTGTATTATATACATGCTGGATTGACGTATGGTTGCTTCAAGCTGATAATGTTTGTTCTATATATTAACCACGATAGACTCGCCTCCACTTTCAGTATCATCATGTCAATTCTGTATGCTTAAACTTTTCATATCTGTCCCTTCGCCTGTAAAATGGGATCTCAGGCCTATCCAACAATGGTAATAATCATGATCCATTAAGGGAGACTCAAGAGCCCAAGAGCAGACGCGGGGTATTAAACACGATTCAAACATAAAAGCCATGGTATCAGTTATTTTATGCGGCCCTGCCTCATTTCCACTTGCAATTGTTGTCTGTGCATCAAAATGAGCGATATGGTTAGATCAGGACTATTCATTGACTCTAACCCTAATGAACAAGATTATATCATTGGCCGGTAAAGGGACTCCCCAGGAGTTGACTCAAGGTTTGAAGTGTTCAACATTAGATCCACTCAAGGTTTCAAGTTCTGGAAATGGAGCCGATATATGACCCTCTATGTTTCAGATTGCCATTAATTTGATCTCTCTTTTGAATTTAAACAATTTTATTGAACTTTCAGATTGCTATCAATATGATCCTTCCATCTAGCTGTTAAATGCCATGTCACCCACACATAACCGTCAAACTGATGAAGTATTGGAGAAAAAATGAGAGGGAGAGTGTTGGGAGAAAGAAAAAACATAAAAGAGGTAAATAATGAAGAAATAGATTAGGAAGAGAAACATGGAGAGGGGTTATGGTAATTAGTGAGGGGAGAGTAGAGCGGAAAGCGAATCTGGGTGAAAAATAAAATTGAAGACATAAAGTGAAAAACAAAAGATGAATTTGGGATTGTTTGCTTCATTGAATTCATTTTGGGGGATTTGTTTTTCCTCTTGTTTATCAGATTTGAATACTAAGGTAGTTTAGGAGAAGATGGGGAATCTCTTCTAGATCTACTTTAACTACGTGTAGTTTGATGACAATAATTTTTACATATCTGAATTGAAGAAGAACTTGAAGGAGGACAAGAAGAATAAGAAAAGGAAAGAAGGATGATGATGAATTGCCATGCTCTAAAAAATGGAATATAATTTGCAGATAGTTTCATTTCTTCCCTTGTTTCTGCTCACATGCTTAAACCAAGTCAGCAAGTGACCCTTTTGGTAGGAAACAAGTCCGGAATTAGAAAGGCCCACTATGGAGGAATATTTGTCAAGTTTGGTGTTCTGGTGTTGGCAAGCTTAGGCTGTTTGTAGTTCCATGGGTGGCTTTCGTAGTTTTTTTATTGAATCCAAATTTTTTCAACTGGTGGTAGAGGAAGGGGGACGGTATTTTTCTAAGGATTTTTGAGCGGAGTAGGGACTTCATGAAGTCGGTCTTCATGGGTAAGAATGTGGCAAAATGGTTGATGAAGAGTATAGAACAGATTGTCGTTGGGATTCATCCGAAGTATTTTTACACCTTTAGGGAAGGTGATTTAGCCTATACCCTCCAACGAAGCTCCAACTCTTTTGGCACGTTCCTTCTTTTGACTTAGCTTAGAGTTGGTGAATGGATGGAGGGTTTTTGGGTTAGAGTTAAGGAAGCTGTTGGAACCTGAGAACTATGTGAATGGTGGGTCTAGTCATCCGAGATTCGTAGCTCAGCATCAGAAGGTTTACTTAGGGGTGCAACCTTTTAAAACCTTCGCCGATACAGTGCATGGGCATTAGGTGCAGGTCAGGGGCAGGAATCAGCCAAACTTGTTTAGCGCCCATGATAAAGGGAAATTGATTTTAGCGAGTGTTTGGATTCACGTTTCCTCACGTTTGCGTTTTTTTTTTTTTCTTTTTTTCTTTTTTTCTAGCGCGTATGAACAGTAACCGCACTATTCATGCACAGGGATTCAATGTGCAAGAGACAAAGTGCACTGTTCACGCATTGTTCACACACTATTCACGGGTCCCAAGACACTATTCACACATTTAAACATTATTTTGCTACAGTGTTTTTAGTTTTCAGTTTTCAGTTTTCAGCAAAATAAATTGTATCCAAACGGATCCTTAGAGGATAATAAGGGAGAGAAGCAGAACCCAAATTTTGAACAGAGGATATTGAGCGAAATTCCGGTGAGCTTCTTAGGTCCGACGACTCTTGGAGGAAGAGATGTGGGTTCCCGGAGCATTAATGAGGAATTTAATTTTGGAGAGACAAATATGGTAGGAAATATAAGGAGATCTACGTTGAAATTCCATTCAAATTGGAATAAACATGCCTATGGTAAAGAGCGTGATCTGAGGAATCTTGATTGTACAGGGGTAGGCTTGACCATAAAGGTGACTGGGGAGGGAATAAGGCGTGTGGCATGGAACTCTAATAAAGGTGGACCGAGGAATTCTTTTTGGGTTAATAGGAGCCAGAGGGAGCACATGGTAGGTCCCTCTAGTGGGTCACGGGTCTCTCATAAGTCTGTGGTGAATAAAATTGGTCTGGAGAGTTCTAAATGGGTCTCTAGGAGTCAGAGGGAGCACTCACAGGCTCTTATTTCTATGGTGGACTCAGCCCAAGAGTGTAACAATCCAATGGGCCTTCCTGTTCTCCATAACCTAGAACCCACCAGCCCTATTAGGAAGGTAGTGGGTGAGAGCCCATCCTTGTTGATGCCCAAGCTTCAGCGATGCCACATGCACCTCACGAAGTGTTGGATGCTCAGGTTGTGAGGTCGGGACTCTTAGGTGCTACTGAAGCCTACTTCGTGGAGTCACCGGTGTTACCGGCGCTACTGAAGAAGGCCAGCACCACTGGAGAGGGCTCACCGGCATTACCGATGCCACTAGAGAGGGCCGACACCACTGGAGAAGGCTCACCGGCGATACTGGAGAAGCTGGGTTGCCTTTCGGAGATCTCGACAGAGGCCAAGTGTCTTTTTTCTGAAGGGTCCCACGCCGATGAGCCTCCGATCTCACTGGGTAAGGCAGAAATAGAGGGTGATAGGGCTTTAAAAGGTTTGGATGTATCCAATTTTGTTCTGAATCCATCAAGAATTGGGTCTGAGGAGTTGGGTATTCAGGGTGAAGATGAAGGCGGTCGGGTTGATTGTGTAAGTGTTATTCAGGGGATAGATACTTCCCTCCAGGCTAACCAGTCAATGTTGGCTTTGGCTGAGGTAGAAGCAGCTTGCGCAGAAGAGGGCTTGGATGATGTGGATAGTCTTTCCCCCCTGATGACCATTAACCCTTTGGGGTTGGTTGTGTCGATTGAAGTGAATAGTAAAACGGAGGTGATGAGTTTTGATAATACTTTAAATGTTTCTAACTGGGTGAAACATAGAATTCCCAGTTTCAGTAGGATGATGGGGCTTTCTTTGGGTCGACATGAGAAGATGTGTATTATGTTACTACAGAGGCTTGAGACGGCGATTGAGGCAGCCAATCTGATGTACAGGAAAGATGCTGCCTATCGAAAAACTGTCTCCAAGGATAAACGGAAGAGGGAGTTGAGGAATTTGATCTCCTCAGTTAATTATGATGGGAGATAGTTTTCTTTGATTGCATTATTAAGAGTGTGATAGAGAGTTTACAGTTTTTAATGAAGTTGAAAATGGTGTCATGGAATGTTCGAGGATTGAATGATTCGCGGAAACGTTTGGTAGTGAGAAGTTTATTACGGGAGTGAAATTGTGATGTAGTTTACCTTGAAGAAACTAAGTTTGCGGGCATGGATAGTAAGTTGATTTGTAGCTTATGGAGTTGCCCCTATGTAGATTGGGTAGCTTTGGATGCAGATCAGACAGTGGGTGGGGTTTTGATGATGTGGAATAGGAGGGCTTTAGAAAAGATGGAGGTAATGGTAGGTAAATTTTCCGTATCGATTCGGTAGCAGGGTATGGGGGATGGTTTTATTTGGGCATGTTCTGGAGTTTATGGCCCAAATGATAATAACTTGAGGGGGCATATGTGGGATGAGCTGATTGGAATTCAGCAACTATGGGAAGTTTCCATGGTGTTACATAGGGGATTTCAACATTAATCGTTTTCCTAGTGAACGGTTGGGGGGATCTCGCCTCAGCAATGGAGTATTTTTCTGAATTCATTGAGGAGTTTAGTTTGATAGATTTGTCGTTGGAAGGAGGGAGTTTTACATGGTCTAGTGGTTCGGATCAGCCCTCGATGTCTAGGATAGATAAGGCTCTGGTTTCTCATGAATGGGAGGATCACTTTCAAATGTGATCTTGCAGGTTCTACTTCGTCCTATTTCAGACCACTTTCCTATTTTAGTGGAGGCAGGAGAGATATTAAGGGGGAAAAGTCCTTTTAGGTTCAAGAACATGTGGCTTAAGACGGATGGGTTCAAAGATAGGGTTCGTTCCTAGTGGAATAGTTATTCCTTCTCAGGTACTCCCAGTTTTGTACTTGCCAAGAAGTTGAAGGCTTTGAAGGAAGATATTGTTCAGTGGAACTGTAGGGAGTTTGGAAATGTAGAGCGTCAGAAAAAAGAATTTTTGGAGGCTTTGAAATTATTGGATGCTAAGGAAGGGGAGTATGGCCTTTCTGAAGTGGAGATAGGTGAGAGGGCTGAGTTGAGATCTCAAATTTAGAACCTTCTCTCTTTGGAAGAAGTCTCGTGGAGACAGAAGTCGCGGATGCTTTGCACTAAGGAAGGAGATAACAATACCAAATTCTTCCACAAAGTGGCCAATTCTCGGAGAAGGTATAATCATATTAGTATGTTGGAGGTGAATGGAATTATTTATGAGGACGAATCCGAGAAGGGAGACCAAGCTGTACAGTTTTATAAAAACTTGTACAAGGAGTTTGAGGAGTGGAGGCCTTTTGTGGAAGGTTTGGGGTTTGATCAGATAGATGGGTTGGAGAGGGAATGGCTTGAACGGAGGTTTGAAAAGGAGGAGGTTCTTCGAGTTGTCAAAGAGTTGGAAGGAGATAAAGCTCTAGGTCCTGATGGTTTCTCCATGGCTTTCTTTCACCATTGCTGGGGAGTTGTGGAAAGAGATGTCTTAGCTGTGTTTGAAGAGTTTTATCAACATAGTAAGTTTGAAAAATCTCTCAATGCAACTTTCATAGCCTTAATCCCTAAGAAGAATGGGGCCTCTAATATTCGAGATTTTAGACCTATTAGTTTGGTGGGGAGTGTGTACAAGATTTTGGCTAAGGTTTTGGCAAATCGCCTGAAAGAGGTTTTGGATCAGCTGATATCTGAGTCTCAGAACAATTTTGTGGGTGGTAGACAGATACTTGATTCAGTTCTTATTGCTAATGAGTGTGTTGATAGCGGGGTGAAGAGTAAGACTCCGGGGGTTATTTGTAAATTAGATATTGAGAAAGCCTATGATCATGTGAACTGGGAGGCTCTTATAGATTTGCTGAAGAGAATGAGATTTGGGAGGAGATGGTGTAGGTGGATCCGCACTTGTATATCTACAGTCCAATTCTCTGTCTTGTTTAATAGGTCTCCAGCTTTGGGAGTTCGAGGGGTTTGAGACAAGGGGACCCATTATCTCCCATGTTGTTTTTGGTTATGATGGAGGTCTTCAGTAAGATGATGAAAAGAGTTGAAGGGGCTGGTTTGCTTTGAGGTTTTAGAGCTGATGGTAGACGGGGTAGAGGGGTTTGTGTCTCGCATTTTTTGTTTGCGGATGATACGATTCTGTTTTGTGATGCTAATGAGGAGCAGATTCTACATGTTCGGATGCTTCTTCTTTGTTTTTAGGCAATGACGGGTTTAAAGATTAATGCGCTGAAGAGTGAGATGGTTCCCATTGGGGAGGCGCCTAATGTCCATGTTTTGGCAGAGATTTTGGGTTGCCGGATTGGGTCTTTGCCTATGACCTATCTTGGTATGCTATTGGGGGCGTCCCACAAGTCCCCTACTATTTGGAATCCTATCTTGGAGAAAATTAAGCGCAAGTTGGCCAGATGGAAGAAGATGTATTTGTCAAAAGGTGGAAGACTAACGTTGCTTAAGAGCACACTATCTAGTCTCCCTACTTATTATTTATCTCTTTTTACCATCCCTACGCATGTGGCCAATAAAATTGAGAGATTGCAAAGGGATTTCTTATGGGGGGACTCCAAGTCTCATTTGGTGGGATAGGACAAGGTGTGTGCACCTTTGGAATATGGCGGGTTAGGTGTAAGGAAATTAACTACTTTTAATAAAGTCTTACTAGGGAAATAGTTATGGCAGTTTGGGATTGAGGAGACAAGGCTTTGGAGAAGGGTTGTAGTTCTAAAGTTTGGGGAAGAATGGGGGGATGGACATCCAAGTTAGGTAGAGGGACACACGGGTGTGGCTTGTGGAGAGGCATCCGAATGGGTTGGGAGGAATTCAGCAAAAATATTCGGTTTGAGGTGGGGGTGGGAGATAGAGTTAAGCTTTGGAAAGACCAATAGTGTGGGGAGTCTCCACTTCAATTGACTTTTCCAAATGTGTACAATATTGCGTCCAATAAAGAGGCATTGGTGGCTTCTTCTCTTGAACGGTTGGGGATAGAGGAACAGAGAAGTTGGGATGTTCATTTTATCCGGAAACCAAATGATTGGGAAATGGGTGGTGTGGATTATTTTCTCCGCACCTTGGGTTCAAATCTACCTCCTGCTGAGAATGGAGATCGAATGCGATGGAAGTTAACTAAGAATGAGGATTTTGATGTCCGATCGTTTTACAATAAAATAAGAAGACCATTGCCCATTATCTTTCTGTGGAAAGGTGTGTGGAAGGTTAAGGCCCCTAGGCGTGTATCCTTCTTTGTGTGGACTACTACATGGGATAAGATCCTTACAGGTGATAATTTGAGGGGTAGAGAGATGAATTTTGTTGACTAGTGTATTATGTGCCATTGTAATGGGGAGACAGTGGATCATCTGCTCCTTCACTGTGGTAAGGCTTATAGGGTGTGGAGTTCAGTGTTTAGATCTTTTGGGATTTCATAGGTCTTGCCAAAAACGGTTGTAGATACTCTCTTTGGTTGGTGGAATTGACCGGAAAAGCTTTTGTCTAGCATTTGGAATTTAGTTCCTTTGTGCTTAATGTGGTGTCTTTGGAGGGAGCAAAATCGGAGAACGTTTGAGGACTTGGAAAGCTCGGATGACCAGCTATTGGCTTCTTTCAGTGGCCCTCTGTTTGACTGGTCTAGGGCTTGGGGACTCACCTCTAGTGACTCTCTCCCTATGTTCCTTAGCTCTCTCCGTTGTAATTAGTATATTTTCCTTTCTTTTTTCTGTCCTCTTTATCTTATCATTCTGTATTTTGCTCTCTACCTTATTTTTTGTTTGCATAAGGTAGTATTCTTCAATATATATCCTTATTACTTATCAAAAAAAAAAAAAGGATGATGATGAGGTGAGCAAGAGCTATCGTACCCCATCCACCACACAGCACCTGCTCTCTCTTTATTTTTTTTCAATTATTTGCACTAAAAGGATACTGTTTTGGTCAGCACCTTTAACTCACATGAAAATTAACAGCATTAATGGATATGGATGGAAGACCATACTGACCTCAATATGGAAGTTTAGGTATTAAATTAAAAGCAAAGGGATCAGATTGACAGCAGATATAATCTTGAAAGGAGTAATTTATATTTTAACCAAAAAAATAAAAGGTAGCCATATCTTTTTCTTTGGGTTGCTTATAAAATACATACCTCATATGTCTTGGTATCAGGCCCATGGGGAGTCATGCAGTTATGAAGACTTGCACCACCCGGGAGAAACCCGTCAGCTTTTGCCTGAAAACAAGATTAAGAAATAAATTGTATAATAAAATGAAGAACAAAGCTGAATTAAAGTATCCACTTCCTCATATGCCAAATTGTTCTGCACATGCATGCCTTATATACGCAGTATAATAGGCCAGAACTGGACAACACGATTTTCCCATCTGTTGCCAGGAAGACTTCAACATGTATATGACCCTAAAATGTGATGATTCTACAAAGACATCTTATGATATTAAATGACTAACATGCATTTAGAAGCCGCATGTTAATTATTTATTTTAAATATTAACAGCATAAAAAAGAAGTTTGGCATTTGAATATATGCAGCAACCACCTTCCCCAACAATACAAAGAATTTTACATCCCATTCTCAGCCAATATATAATTCCCAAATATTAGGAAATTACTTTGTCCACCACATGTAACATTCACATCATGATGAGATAAGTAGTTAAAATCAGATTTTGAGAACAACCTCATATCCACCGTGAATGAGGCCCATAAATTCACTCATACAATTGCGATGATAATATGGAGGCCGGAATGTATGCTCTGCAACCAACCATCGGGGAGGAAAAATGACAAAATCAAGCAGAGCAACACCAGGTTTTTCAGTCGGTGCCGTCAATACTGCATAATAATTGCAAAATAATAAACTAAGATAATCAAACACACTTTATAAATGAAAGCGAAAACCTCATTAACCCAAATTTGAAATAATAAAAGCACACCATTAAGCATACCTGTATTTATTGATGGATCACTATGATCGATTAAAACTGTATTGTAAGGGCAGAACTTACTTAGATCATACTGCAAGAAAATCAGATATTACACCAAATCAAGTCCCTTTATGGTTATCATAGTCATATATAAAGAGTTTTAACAGTCCAAAATGTTATATAAACAGCTGAAGAGAGAGAGAGAGAGAGAGAGAGAGCTGCCTATTCTTTTTATTTCATTCATGCAAAAAAGACTTGTTTTCTTAAAAGTAACACCCACCTTATACGGAGCATAGTTACCATGCCAAGCAACAACATTGAAAGGAGAGAAATCTTGTCTAGCAGTAAAGAGTTCGCCACCAAACTTTTGTACAATAGTGAAGCCTGGATAGGAACTCTCTTCAAACCAGGCTGTAGGCACAAGGAAATCCCTTGGAGCAGCAAGACCGTTAGCACCTACATGCAATCAAATTAATAATATTCTCACTTTTGGAAGTATTGAAGTTTAATGATTGATCAATTAAGTACTCTATGTCATATAATTTGAGACAAAAAAATAATCGCACTTGTTTTTTTACTCAAACACCACCAGCTGAACAAGAGACTAGGTACCTATGGGTCCAAGATCAGGAAGTTGAAAATGGGTACCAAAAACCTCAGCAACATAACCACGTGATGGGCCATCAGGCAAATTAACAGCAAAACGAAATCCCTGAGGTAGAACAGCAATTTCACCTGGGGAAACTTGCAATCTTCCACATTCAGTAGTGATCCATAGCCCTGCACAACCAGCATAGATTTTAAGAAAGAAAACTCCTATCGATTTAACACAGAATACCCTCACAAAAAGGGTTAGATTTTTTAAATAGTGTACTTGCAAAATTTCAAATACACAAGGAGCCAACAATTAGATACAAGATCAGAATATAAGACTCTTGGAATGCCAATCCTCCAGCAGGAGGGCACTATGGGTATGTGTTTCGCATCAAAGAGCTCATTCAAAGGTGAATTTGTTCATCACCCTCTAAAATTAAGCAATCGGTGTCTAAATCTCCATCAATTAAGGGAAATTGTCTTTCATGTGTGTACATAAACAGAAAGACATCTGCAGACTTTATCCCTTTCCAATTTTTAACAAAGTATGGCCTTCTAACAGGATATCAGGGGGGAAAATCCCTATTAAAGAGAAACCAAAATTAAAATCAACCTTTAAGATAGAAACATCACTTACTTCCCTGTTGAGGCACTATCAAGAAGTCACCATCAGCATTGCAAAAGGCACAGTTAGTCATAGATTTGTTGGCAGTGTACCTACAAATTTAATTCCTCAATCTATCAAGGCGTACATAAAACCTTCATAATTTCATTCATTTGTTAACATAAACAAAGAAGATTTAGGATCTAGGAATTCATTAATCTCTTCGGAAAATATTTCTACTGAAGAAATTTTGCAAACTTTAAAATGAAAGCATGACAGCAACAAAAATTGTGTGAAAGATCTAAAAATGAGGTCGTACCCAGTGCACAAGTCTTCCCCTTATGCAGTAAAAATAAATAACTAAATAAAAAGACAACTGCTTGATAGCATTTCTTACATCACTTTCACACATTGAACTATGAACCAGTTATTTAGTTGCCACTGAGCATATAAAGAAAAAAATGAATAAACAGAACACTCTTAAGTAACACTAGCTCCAGTTCACTACATTTTAGCAAACCATTGGCAGTCAAGAGAAACTATTTAGCTTTGAAATTGAGAATAAATTAAGTTAATTTATAACATCACAGCTTTTTTAAACCTTGACTGTAGCTGTTTCTCCAACACTAAAGGTCAGCCATTTGATAGCTGTAAAACTCAAAACAAAAAAATCCAAAGTTTCTTTAACTAGTATTTCTGAGCAATTAAACACAGTTTAAACTTTAAACTATACTTTAAAAAAGTGTGATTTGATAACACATTACCAAACTGGTAGGTCCCATATTCTATCTTTTAATAATAAAAAAAGTGATAGGTCCATATATGATATATGTGGAAGTGGAAGAACTGGGTGTCCTTACCTTAATACCTGATAATCAATCCATACAAAACAAATAAAATAAAACTAAATTCTAAAAGAATTTGAGGCAGAATGCAAATTAACTAATAATTACAAAACAAACTAGGGAAATAATGTAGTCGTAAAAAAAGAAGAAAGAATGAAATAGGGAAATTAGTTACATGTGAATAGCAAATCCATGGCGTAGGAATGAGCTGCCAGCCCCGCACACAGTGTATAAGCCATCGATAAAATCCGTGGGGTGATCGGGAATATGAGGTGGGTTCCATCGTAGCTGAGTTGGGGTGGTAGAAGCTTTTGACTGGTTGTTGAATTCACTAACCAGCTTCTCATGACCTGCTTCCCGCCGTTTAAACGGTTCATGTGTAACTGATGGTTTTATCCGATACAGCCAACTGCAGCCCACATATTCATATTCATATATATAGCGAAATTAATTAGACTCGTTCTTCTTCTTCTATCCAGCAGAGCTATGCAATTATTTTGAAAGTAAAGCAAGGCAATCAGCAATTATTAATTCAATCAGAAAGAAAAGGAGAGGACCTGCGAAGATTGAGCTTGCGAGGAGCGGTGAAGGAGGTGCCAGAGATCTGCTCGGCGTAGAGGCCGAAAGGGCAGATAAGAGGGCTGTTTTGACCTTTGGGAAGAGCTCCTGGGATTGCCTCCGAAGCCAAGTGGTTTCCGAACCCAGATTGGTACACCAACTCTTCTGCTTCTGCCCTCTTATTCTCCATTTATTATCTTTATCTTTATCTTTATCTTTATCTATAGAAGAAGAAGTACAAAAGAAGGTGAAGGTGGGTATTATTTTATACTTTATTATTTGCATGTTGAAGGAGTCACTGAATCACCATTTTATAAAGGAGAGAAAGGGAGGATTAGCAGGAAGATTGAGAAATAAGAAGATGTCATCATCCGGATGACGTGGCGATATTGTCTATTTCAAGAGACGTATGCAGCTTAATGAGATACCAAAACTAGATTTTTTTCACCCAAAACTATTGAATATTCTAAAAATATCATAAATGCGTACTTTCTTATTTTACATGAATTTTAGGTCTTATCATAAATTTAATTAGAGAGATCTACAATTATGTGAGAGAGGAGAGTGCACATTTATAATACTTCGAAAATACTCAATAATTACTCAATTTTCACTACATTTTTTTTGTTACAATTAAATTCATTTATAGGGTTCTCCTCTTGGCCACAACTTTTTTTCCTCTCAATTGTTGTGAAATATTTAATGGGAACTAGATTGACTCTAAACTTATTGTAAGGAACTTGGATGTCTTGATTAGAGTAAGTCTAAAGAATTTTTATTTCAATGATTTGCCTAGACTTTCTACCAATAATAACAAATTTTGCAACTAATTAAGAAAGTAAGGCAGTATCGAGGGATGTCAAAGTTGGATTTACCTTCACGTAAGAAGTCGGTTAGTTTTTTAACAGAAATATTAATTTGGCACATTTGCAAAGTTCATGGAGTAAATTGGCCAAAACAAAAATTTAGGGAGTGTAATGGCCACCACTCTAAAATTCAGAGGGTGTGTGAGTATTTTTCCCATTATAATTTGTTTAACATTACTTTTGTATAGGACCATTATGAATATAAATCCTATGTACAATTTTTTGTGTACCATTTTATATTCCACAAAATGGTACAGCTAACATCACCTTTGCATTGTCACTCAAAGTAAAGCTAAATCCTACCTACGGGGTGGATCAACGACCAAAGACACCAACAGGTGTATGGTCATTCAAAATAAAGCCAAATCCTACCTACGGGGTGATCGACAACCAAAGACACCTACAGGTGCAAGATCACTTAAGATAAAGATAAGTCCTACCTACGGGATGAATCAACGAACAAAACATCGATGGGTGCTTGGTCCTTCATTCAATCTAAGTCCTACCTAAGGGATGGACCAACGACCAAAATACTAACGACCAAAATACTGATGGGTACTTGGTCCTTTATACAATCTAAGTCCTACCTACCAGATGGACTGACAACCAAAAATACCGAAGGTTGCTTGCTCTTTCATTCAATCTAAAGTCCTACCTACGGGATGGATCAACGACCAAAAATACCGACACATACTTGGTCCTTCACTCAATCTAAGTCCTACCTAAGGGATGGACCGATGACTAAAATACCGACGAGCACCAACACTTGGCCTATTTTAGTGAAACACATGCTCTCATTTGGTCTAACGGAGTAAACCCAATGAACATGTACATAGCCAACCATTAAACTTGACTGAAGGTACCTTTGAGAAGGCTGCCAAGAATATTCTACAAGCAAATTATATATCAACAGAAAACAAAAGATGCATTCAAGACTGATGGAAGCATAAAAATGTTCGACAAGCATAAACAACAAACATATCCATGGAGCATGTGAAAATAGAAAGGACATTATAGATATAAAAGTATGTGTTCAAGCTCGAAGAGGGCATAAAAATGTTAACTTGTGCCAAAACAAGGCACCTCGAATAGTTATGAACTTATTTGTACCCAAAACAAGGCACCCAAATTGTTTTCAACTTACTCAAAATATAAAAGAAACAATCAATTTTAAGGATTAAAAAAATTAAGCTAGAGGATCGTCGGGCACCTATAGACACCTCATTTTGTACTTGGTTAATAAATTTTGGTCCCCGGTCCCAATGATGAGCTTTACATGGGTAATTGAAGTTATTTTGATAGTTTGGAAGTAATCGCAACTCAAAAGTGCTCAAATTGCTTTGAAAACATTGTTGAAAAATGACCTTTGCTTATTTTTTTGACCATAACTTTTGATCCATAAATACTTTTTGAGTTCGGTTTTATTTCATTGGAAAGTAGACATCCAGGGATTTAATTTGAATACAAATTTTGCCTAATTTGAGCTTAACTTGAGTGAGTTATGACCATTTGAAGTCGGGCCATCAAAGCTGTGCGTATGCATGAAACTTCATGCGTACACATGCACAAACCTGCATATGCATACACAAACTTGCGTACACAGGGCCCGTTCTAGAACCTTAAAACTTCATGTTTTAGGGCCCGAAGCCTCCCTCTTTGATGGAGCCCGGCCCCTAGACCCTTTGGAACATCCAAAACCCTAAAAATAAGCCTTAAAACCCTAGTTTTAACATATAAATACATTCTTATACCTCCAAACTCAAACCCTAGCTAGAGAGAGTTGATTTTTGACATAAAATTCTCCAAAACACTTTTCTAACTCTGATTTTCTGCACACACAGCCACCATGAACGTATTTGGTTCTTCAAAACCTCTCTCTAGTAGTCTTAAGTCAGAAACTACTTTCTAAATCCTTTCAAAAACCTTTTTCAAAACAACCTTTTCAATAACATCATTTTTATTTTGAGTTGTGATAACTAAGAACTATTGGAAATCTTCTTTTACCTTAATATCTCATTGAATCTTGTTATGTAGGCACTGAAGGGTTGGTTAAATATCAATCAAGTTTGTATTCCATAGCAAGGTGAGTCTCTCTTCATGGATTTTCCTTGATTTGGTTCTTTTATCATTTGTGTTTTTGTTGTTCTTAGTTAATTTATATGTTATTCATGTTTAGAAATATGTTTTGTTTTGTCTCATCATGTTTTGATTGGAAAGTTGATATGATTTGATATATTGATGAATATGTTTTGATGTGTTAAGTGTTGCTCTTGTTTGTTGTTAGATCCAATGCATGTTTAGGAATAGATTTTGTTTTGTTTATTTTTAATATCTTTATTGTTAGTTTAGGTTTTTTAGTTTTATATTAGAATGCATGTTAGGTTTGGTTTGATTTTTGTTTTGTTGCTTGCCTTAAAACTGTGTTTCTGGGTGTGTATGCGTGTACATACTTATGTATGCGTACGCATACTAGAGGCATGTGTACACATACTCGTGCCCAGAAATGCAGATTTAGGGTTCTTGTAGTTTTGATTGTTTTGCTTAGTTTTAATCCTTTGTTGAAGTCATGTTGAGTTTAATTTTCACATGTTTAGGTCTAGGGTTATTAGAATAATATGTTTCACATGCTTTGATTGTTAAATTGATAATTAGGGTTTATATCTTGGTTGAATCACATGAACATGCATATGAACATAACATGCATTGATGCGTAGGTGTTGTGGTGCTATGAGGTAAGTGAGATAAGTCATGCATAAGTACATGAACATGCATTTGATTGGGATGATAAGCATGATATGGTTTAAGAACATGATGAATATGCTTGGTTAATACCATGATGCTATGCTTGGATGTTTGTTATATGCTTGATGTTAATGCCTTGTTGAAGCTACCGTATTGTGATATGCTTGTTGCCTTGGATAAGATGAGATAGATGTATGCTTGGGTTGTGATATGCCATGATAGATGAGTGATTTGGTTTTAGGATGATTGATGTCATGTTGATTGTTAGATGTATGCTAGCGTGTGTGTGAGTATAGATACAATGTTGAATGTGCTTTTAATAGGGTTAAGACATAAAACACAATGAGAGGAACCCAACCTTAGGGTTGGACGGTTTTGGGTGCCTAACACCTTCCCAAGACAGTACCTTAACTCCGAACCCATATCTCTAGTAGTAAGATCAATGGTCCTTCCTTGAGAGGACGCTATATATATGGTTCCTAAACCATTGCAAAAACTAGGTGGCGACTCCATCTGTTGTGTCCACAGCACCACCTGGCCTTCATCTTCAGTCTGCCCGTCGTTCTCCACTAGCCCATCTCCATCACTCTCCTCTAGGTCAACCACGTCATCTACAATCACCTCACCACCTCCTAGGGTTGTCGGGGGAACTGAAAGATTGATTTGGACCTGATGGAAGTCCAAGCCAAAGTCTGGGAAGAGAAGAACGGCCTGCTCGTGGAAGTGTTTAAAGCCTTTCAGTAAACTAATCACCCAACTCATCAAAGTAAGGTTAGGACGTTTGAAACTCAGCGATGGCATCGACCTTAATCCTTTCCACATGCTCATGAAGAGCAGCTAGTTTAGTTGTCAGGTTGGAATTTTCCTTTGTCAATTTATCAACCCGACGAGCATTCTTCTCAAGCTCGATGATCCTGGCCTTCTGAGCCAATCTCAGCATTCAGAGTTCGCATGGCCTCTTTATACTGAGTGGTCTTCTCCCTATCAAAGGTCTAATGGGCCTTCAAATTACCAACAGACGTTTCTTACAATGTACATCTAATCTGGAGGTCCCTCATCCTCACCAAAGCCTGAAAAAAGGGATGGGAGGTTAGACTTGAAAAACAAACTTAAAAAGGAAAAAAAGAAGCTCGTAAACAAGGATTAAACTTACCATTGTCAAGTCAAAAAGACTCGAGTCACCCAAGGCTTCAGTCTCATGCTCCGAGCACTTGTCAATGTCTTCATCTTGGACGAGAGATCGAGCAATACTGACGGTGTGCTGCTTATTCCTCACCAACAGGGGGATGGGAGGCTAGGCATTAAGGCCTTGAGAGGTCATAAGACCCTTGCTCTTGCCATTACAGGGAGGCTTAAGCGTTTTCTGGACCGTCTCCATTTGATCCTGACGGTTAATTGGGTCAGAAGGTTTCTTGCTTGGACGATTCCCATCACCTGAAGGTTTTTTCTTCTGGCCCACGTTCACCGGAGGAATCAACGATCCCCTGGACTACTAAGCTTGAGCCGTGGCCGTTTTCTTCACCTCCAGGGCTTTCCTCTTTCTAGCATCCATTTCTGAAAGAATACAAAAGGCAGACAGGTTAGGTTTTTCAAATCAACAATTAAAGAACAAGCCGATGGAGAGAAGACTTACGATTTCGGGATAAAGTGTCTAGCTGTGCTTTGTCAGAAGATTCAAGTTTGCTACAAAAAGTATGCAGGTTGTCAAATATGGCAAGATCTTTCCATCCCCTCTCCTCTATAGGGATATCAAGTATATGGTTGATGAAATTTTACTGCTCAGGAGATATCATCAGGTGGATTTGGGCTATAGAAATATCAAAACATATAGGTTAAAGATAAGGTAAAAGTCGACAGACAATATAAGAAAAGCTACCTGACGACTCATTAGACTTATCCCTTATCCCCCAAGTATGGTCGTAACCTTCCCTTACATTTTTCCATTCGTCGGGTTTACATACCCAGTTGGTGCCCCTGACAAAGAAATACCTACTTTTCCAATCATGATTGGAATCAGGCATGTTAGACACGAGCTTTAATGCAACCTTACGACACACAAAGTTATAGAAACCCTATGACGCCAAAATCTGCTGGGGTTTATAGCAGTAGAAGAAATTGTCGAGAGTAATGCCCCGACTGCCTCCACTCACCTATCCCTAAAGCACCTCCACTCCAAGAAATACCTTCTATGCATTATGAGATATTTGGCAGATGGATATCCCAAGATAGTCCGCTAGCTGATGGTGGATCTCGGTGAGAGGTAACCTCAACACTGTGATAAAGGCAGCCTCATAGAACCCAATGTCCTCATTCTCACTTGAGTAAAACTTCTCCCCTTTACATGCCTTTCTTATAGGGATGTCTTCAAGAATTTGAAAGCGAGGGTAAAGCCTTCCAAAGAAATACTTTATCATTCTAGGAGGAAAATTATTCACCACCTAGATCTTTGGAAGGAAAAACTCCCTACAATTTTGCCCCGATGGACTGGCTACCTCCTTGTCCTCTGTGGACAAATTAGCCAACGGTGTAACGCCTTAGGTTAAAAAAGAAGAAGAAGAAAGAATGTGGTCAAATTTTGAGACCCACGTGAGCCTTCACCTACCCCCCCTTATTTCCCAACCACTCATTCTCACAAAATATCTCACTCTCTCCCTTGGCTAGCTAGTGAAAGGGCTGCCTTCATTTTCTTTTATTGTCACACTCAAGCATAAACACACCCACATACACTACTCTCTACATCTCTCTTTCATTCTCTCACCCGTGCTCATCTCGCAGCCACCTCCACCATTTTTCCGACAAGGTTTATTGGAAAACTCCATAGAAAAAGCTAAGGCTCACTCATTTTTATTATTTGAGGTAAAAATTCCTAACTTTTGGTAGGTTTATACTTTTGCTTGAGGTTCTTTTAATCTAAGCTTTGATAATGATATTCATGTGATTTATGAGCTTCTTGGGTAATATTCTTGTGATTATGTATATGGGTTTTTGAGTTGGTGGGCTTATTTGATGAGTGGGTTTATGGATTTTACAAATGGTGACTAACTAAGGTTTACTTATGGTGGAAAGGGGTTTTTAGTGATATCATGTGATAGTTAGTAAATCTAATTTTTCCATTGCTATTTGGAGCTAATTAAAGATTTAAATTATGGGTCTTGGAGGATATTATGATTTTGGTGTAATGGGTCTCTTGATGATGTTATATAAATCTTGTGGAAACTACTTATAAAGTGTTGAGGTTTTGATGTTAGAGATAATGTCTTGAATGATTTAAGTCTGTAAATTGGAGTCTATGCCTGGTAAATTAAATTGTTGAGAAATTTTGGAAGTGGAATACATTATTTGTGAGGTTAAATACTTAAGCTTGCCTAATTAATTTCTTATTTAGCGATTTCTAATTCGTAGCTAGATGCAATGTCAAGCCTTATGCTTATCGCAATAGGTTTGCTTGATATTTTTTAGGTTCTAGCTAATCTCCTTTGGAGCTTGAGGGATTAGGCTTTGCAAGTTGTGAGGTAAGTAGCTTTTAATGGGCTTTTTGGAAAATAACCATGTTGCATATACATTGTTTTTAGGTCAAACACATTTTGGAAAAACTTTTGTGGATCTTAAAAAGTGTTGTGTTATGACCTATTATATATGAAAAGTGCATCGTGTTTAATATTGCATATGGGAAAATGCATGGAAAAAGAAAAGTATCTTTGAATTCATTTATTAGTGGATTTCATGGATTTATGATATTATTTGGAAATACTAAAGATGTTTTTGTCATAAATTGTATTATTTGGGAAATTATTGAAAAATATTTTTGATATTGTGGATATTGGGTTATTGAAATATCTTATGAAACTACTTGGAAGTAAACTATATATATTTTGAATACATTTAACTTGTGAGCTTTTGATGTGGGTTTGCCCTTATGCTATGATGTTGGTGTTTACCCCATCTTCGTGATGACGTCTTTGTGACGTGTGGTTACTTCGTCTTTGTGACGACAAGCCAAGTTGGAAGCTCCCACTTTGCTTGACATGGGTAAATCCGTAAGTGTATGGGTGAGGTTGTTGCCTATAGGGCCAAAAAGACCACATGCAAAAGGGGTACTGTGTGACGCATCATTCCTTGTTGCTCATAAGGGGAAGAGGTAAATCCTTGTGTGTGGGTGAGGCTAGGCAAGGCCAAGAGATCACATGCAAAAGAGGTACTACATGACGCGTTATCCCCTCCTACCAATGAGAGGATAGGTAAATCCTTGAGGGTGTGGGTGAGGCTAGGCAGGGTCGATAGACCACATGCTAAAAGAGATACATATCATGCTAGTGTGTTTGGGTTCTGACCAGTCTGTGGCGGTATGATGTCTTAGTGACATTTTCGTCTTTGTGGCACCTTGGGTAAGGTTTTTGGTTTTGAAATAATATTGGATATTTTGGGAAACTTGGTACTAAATTATTTCTATTATTCTTGTCATGTTGTTAATGAAATTGTTTTTGCATAAATAAAATGGAAATTCCCAAATTATAGCATGTTTTGTAAAATGCTCATTATTATGAAACTTGCATTTCCCCCGCCCACATTAATTATGCTACTTACTGGGTTTTAGCTCATCCCACTCTCTAACAGTTTTTCAAATCAATTAGTTAGCTTGCTTTATTTGGTGGTAATTGGAGTTCTATGTTAAATTGGGAGACTTTTTCTGTAAATGGTTGGTGACTCAATTATTCTATGTTCAACAAGACCGTAATTAATTCCATTGGAGGTTGGGCACTTGAAGTTTGTTAGCCTTAGGCATGGTAGGCCCAGATTTGATGTTGAGGTTGTCTATTCTTGATAAAATTGTGACCTTGTGTAATCTATTTGGAGTTTTGTAATATATTCAAGTATCATATGGAGGCATATGATTTTTAGTCATTATTTGTAAATGTGTTACAGAGATTTGACTTGTAATGTGGAGATTTTAGTATATATATTCTTATCATGTGGAAAAGTAAAGAAAAGAAAAATCTCCTACAGTTTTTTTCTTGATGGTTCTTTTCTCATACTTTGGACCCATTTGAGTCTGGGATGTGACAGACGGCTTCCTTTCAAAGGAGCCAACTAAGTCGTCAACCATGGACTCGTACCCCAACGGATTGACCTTGTCGTTACCTAGCTTCAAATGGACATACGACAAATATTCACTTATCACGTCACTATTACTTGACATCCTTTCACCTACAAGCGACGAATGAAAAAATTACTCACATGACAACCAAACCCTGGACCAACGACCATCCCAACTACAAATAAATAAATGAAAAAGATTTGAAGAATAGAAACTTACCCGATAGAAGTGACAATTGAAGAGCAACAAACGAACTGTTGAAATGTCCAGCTCTAAAATCGAAGAATGATCTCAAAGACCACCGAAAGAACGAGTAAATAAAAAGAAATTACTCAAAAAAGGTGAAAAAGAAAAAGAAAAAGAAAAGTAAATCAAAAGCAAGTTCACATCAATCTATTGTATGATTGCTTAGATACATCATAATAATGTCGAGTGAAACATGCATAAAGCATAATTTGGCACGTAAAAAATCACCTTTTATCGAATAGCTTTTGTTGTTAGTATTGGATCCGGGGTTTTTTAAGAAATTAACTACAAAACTCAAACAATTTTATTAGTTAGCCAACGTTTCAAACATATTGCATTTCTAACAATTCGACTTCAGAGGAGTCGATTTCACTGTTCATAGAACCTATTTTTATGCCTTTTTAATACATAGAAATCGACTCCGGTGGAGTCGATTTCCTCAAAAACTACACACGCTTCAGTCACAGAAGAGAGAAGCAAACGATCAGTGTTGTGCAAACGAACCCAGGTTGCACGAAGGACGCCGACGAACACCGACCAGCAACACCGACGAGCGAACCCAGCAAACCCAGGCGAAGCACGAAGAACCCAGGTGCCGACGAACCCAAACACCGACCAGCAAGCAGGCGCCGACGAACCCAGGCACCGATTTCACTCTGCCCCGACGAACCCAGCAACACCAACGGCTAAGCATGAAGAATCCAAGTCCGTTCGACGCCATTTCGAGTATCAGATCAGATCAGATTTGTCATTCGTGGGTTTGGGTTTCGTTTTTGGATTTGCAGGCCTGAGTAGGATTTGCAGGTGGGTTTCGTTTTTTTTTTGGATTTGCAGGTACATACAAAGAAGACGACTTCAGAGAAGTCGTCTTCTATACAAAGAAAACGACTTCTCCGAAGTCGTCTTCTATACAAGGAAGACGACTTCTCTGAAGTCGTTTTCTTTGTATAGAAAACGACTTCTTCGAAGTCGTTTTTTTTGTGTAGAAAACGACTTCTCAGAAGTCGATTTCTGTGTATTGAAAACGACTCATCTGGAGTCGATTTCTATGTATTAGAAACGCGTAAAATAGGTTCTATGAACAGTGAAATCGACTCCTCTGAAGTCGAATTGTTAGAAATGCAATATGTTTGAAACGTTGGCTAACTAATAAAATTGTTTGGGTTTTGTAGTTAATTTCTTAAAAAACCCTTGGATCCGCCATAATACAAACAGTAAAAGATATTCGATAATTTGTTTACTGTCTTAAGTTGGACAAAATTGACAAATATCCTTTTCGGGTAAAAAAAGTAGCATTTTGTCCATTTTTTCAAACTAATTAGGAAAATGTCCATCTTTTGAAATTCGATTTTCACAAAATAGAGTTTAAAAAAAAAAAAAAAAAAATTTCTGGAGCCCTATAATGGTGTTTTAAGGAGCTTATAGTGACATTTTAAAGACTTATAGTGGCGTTTTGAAACTCGAGCTCTATGAACTCGAGTTATAGGTATTTTTTTTTTTTTTACCTATAACTCGAGTTCATGGAGCTCGAGTTCCAAAACGCCACTATAGGTACTTAAAACGTCACTATAAGCTCCTTAAAAACGCCACTATAGGGCTTAACTCGATTTTGAGAAAATCGAGTTTTGAAAGAGGAGAATTTCCCTAATTAGTTTGGAAAATAAGGCAAAATGCTGCTTTTTTTTGCCCAAAAAGGGCAAAGGCCAATTTTGTCCGTCTTAAGTTTTTCATGAAAGAAGATTCGAATGTATGATATCTACTTTATAATAATTGTTTTTATTATTAAATCAAAACATCAATTAATTCTTTTGCATGGATAAAAGTGATTAAAACTATTTCCCATACCTCCCTTTATTTTGACATTAAAATTTATAAAAAAAAAAGAAAAGAATGATTATCTAAAAAAAACATTTTTTAGAAAATTATTTTTTCTATATATATATATATATATATATATAACCAAAACTTCTGAAACTCCTATAATTTTCCACGTCAGCACAATATTTAAATAAAATTATTTTTGTTTAGTTCAAACTTAATAAGGAGTGAAACTTTATTTCTCTAACAAGTCCAACTTAAAGTCAAACTCATTATTATCATTTTTTTTAAACAAACACAATTTTCCACATCAGCACAATATTTAAATAAAATTGTCAATTTATTTAAATAAAATTATTTTTATTTAGTTCAAATTTAACAAAGAGTGAAACTCTATTTCTCTAACAAGTCAAACTTAAACTCAAACTCATTATTATCATTTTTTTTAAACAAAATTATTTTTGTTTAGTCCAAACTTAACAAGGAGTGAAATTCTATCTTTCTGACAAGTCCAACTTAAACTCAAACTCATCATTTTTTTTAAACAATATTTTTTTTTTAATCCAAACTTAATAAGAAGTGAAACTCTATCTCTCTAAACCGAAACTTCTAGACCAGCTACCTAATTAATATTTCTTAAAAAAAAAAAACTACCTAATTAATAATTTAATATTGCTTTAAATATGTATGCTGCCAACCATGGAGCTATAGGTACACTTTACTTTTTGCCGAGGTCAAATCTTTTTCCTTCTCAAAAAAAAAAAAAAAAAAAAAAAAGGTCAATTTTTTTTTTTTTGGTTGAGAAAATGCCGAGATCTAATCTTAAGTACACTTCCTTTCTCTTTTTTGTCTGGTTTCTTGCTATTAGGCACCGCATCATTAAAATAGAAAATCGAAGGAGCAGGATAACATACAGGCAAAGCTAAGAAAATTTGACTTAAAAGAGCCTAATTAATTAAATCATGGGCCACACCATTTTTAGATTTACATATCAAAAGAGCAAAGTAGTCAATATGTCTACAGGATAGGTTCCAACTGATAATCACTAGATGCTACTACCAAATCAAATTTCACTATCATCTTCTATTATAATTACCATACACATCCTCAGGTTCTTTTCTATCTGCATTGCAGGACCCAAAAAATGCCTCTGACCTCCACTGCCTCAAGTTGCCCGCAAAGAATTGATTTCGCCTGAATCAATGCATAGGTTTCCCTTCATAATTCTAAGAATTAAGAACCATAGCAAAGCTATATCGCAAGTTATTCTAGGATCATAAATTTGTTTGTCACAATTCTTATATTTTAGAATATTAGTTGTTATTTATCACTTTCATATCAACTCATTATTTTTTCTACACTACTTAAAGAGTTGTGATATCAGAGTTGTGACATATAAATTGTGGACCTCAATTTTCTCTTCTATTGACAGATGTTGCATCACAACTTAGTTTGTGTCTTCTAGCATCAGGTGCCTGCCAACATGAGAGTTAACTGTTTATTGTTATATTCAATAGCATCTCGCCTTTAATCGATTAGCTGTCAAATATTTTTTAAACTTCATATGGAATTTTTTGGTAGTGACATACTTTTGTTTCTAAAACATAAACTCTGTGTTTGAAATTTTGGAAGGAAAGGGTCAAGATTATTATTATTTTTTAAAATACTTGTTTTTATCTTTTTATTAAAATTTAGGCAAAAATGCAAATTTCACTCTCTAAGTTTGATTAAAATTCATTTCAGGCATTAATTATACTTTCATTTAATTGAGTTCTTTAACTTTCAAATTTATTCAATCAAGGCTTTTAATTAGTCTCTGTCAAAAATTCTATTGGTTTAGATTTTTTTAAGGGGAAATTGCACTTTACCCACCAGTAGTTTGACCTATTTTAACAATGCCCACCCGTGATTTAAAAGTTGTCACTTAACCCACCTAAGGTGGCCTCCATTAGACCCCCGTTACCCACCTCTGCCCTTTCCGTTAGAAAATCCCATTTACTATATAAGCCAAAATTAGAACCCAATTAGAACCCTAAAAAAAGGACCGAGCTCTCTCCCTCTTTCTACCTTCGAACCCCCAAACCCATTTCCGCTATATCAAGATCCCTATAAATCCCAAACCCATTTCCCTCTATACTCCGATTGCCAAAGTGAAATCTAAACATGTCTTCTTCAAGTTATTACTCGTGTTCCAGTCACCATTCATGCTCTGCTGACTGTTGTTGAAAGCTTGAAAATGTGTTGAAAACACAGGAGCTATTTAGACCCCCAAAACAAAGTTATGGCTTAGTTGATTTTACACTAACTTAATACTAAGTGCGGAATAGTGTAAACACAAGCGTATAAGCAAGAGAACTACTCTAATCCATATTTAAAGCAACACAACAGTAAAAATGAAATGAAGAAAAGTAGGGAAGAGAAATGCAAACACAGATAACACCGAGATGTGTTATCGAAGAGGAAACCGAAGAACTCGGCGAAAAACCTCTCCGCCGCCCTCCAAGCAGAAATCGATCCACTAGACAATTAGTTGGGATACATGGGTGAGCGAGAGACCCTCCAAGCCTAACTTACCCTCTGTATCTAAACTCTCCAAGCTCCTACTCCAACAAGGCTTCTTGAAACCGTGTCTTATCTAACTCTCCGGATCCCGCAACAAGGTCCATGTTGCATTTACCATCCTTGGCTTCTTCCAATGCTTCCTAGCAGCACCAAAACTTCACTTGACACTCTGAAAGGGTGTAGTAAGTGTTTAGGCTATCAACCTCTCAATGGTATGGAAATGGAGAGGTAAGAGTTGAGGAAATTCCCAAAACAAATGTGTAGAGGATTGTGGGTATAACAATCTCTAACTCTTAAGGTGTTTGGCTAGGGTTTTCTCTCAGAAGCACTCATCAACATTTGTGAGTAATGTGGGTATAAATAGTGTAGGCACAGAAAGTGTGTATCAGACTAGACAGGCTGGCAGAACAGAATGTCTCGCGGGTGTCTCGCGGGAAGGCCTTACCCGCGAGATACTCTTCCCGTGAGACACCCGCGAGACACAGCTGTCTCCAACTGTCTCCATCTGGCCTTGTAATATGTTTTTGTAATTTGAATAAGGCATGCAATCTGTTCTTCTTTATAAAGATTGTGTGTGTTGTACATCAATTGGGTAGACAAGGACATGCACCCCACAAGATTTTGTTTACATCAATTGAAGAAGCATAAAGAAGTATGTTTTAAAGTAAGACCATTCCATACATATATAATAAGCATTGTTCAAAACAAGTGGACTCCACCTAACATTAATGGCTAAACATTGCCAAATTTCATCTAAGCAAGAGTACCATTCCATACATATATAATAAGCATTGTTCAAAACAAGTGGACTCCACCTAACATTAATGGCTAAACACTGCCAAATTTCAACTACATAATAGTTAGTTCTGTTCCCACTAAGACAATAACAAAATAACTTTACAGTATAAAGCTCTGCACAATAACAAAAAAAAAAAAAAGTGGTGACATGCCACTATTAGACATGCACAATAACAAAAAAAGTAAAGTAAAGTTTTGCTTGCACATTCTCCAATCTTCATTTCCCAAAGACCTTGCCCTTGTCCTTGCCTTTGCCCCTACCTGTTGAGAATATTGCACCAAATGTCTCAGCTCTTAATCCACCTTCTCTCCCATATGAGAACAGATGACTGCTCCTAACTACCCTTGGTGGCACCAACCCCCTTCGAGGCTGCAAAATACATAGAAACTCCCTATCAAGATCTAATCCAATGTTTTATGTAAGTATAAAGGGTGGTGTTTGTGTTTGTGTATATACCTGAGATAGAGGTTTTATTGTGTCCCATGTTTCCTTAGGAGTATAAGAGATAGGCTGGCTACATGAGAACCATTGAGTTGTGGGTGCTTTACTTAATGGTGGTCTGCTTGAATTTGCTATAGATAGTGGTGGTCTACTTGAAGCTGAAACAGATGTTACAGTTGGCTGTGTGTAGGGTTTGCCTGTTGGTTGCCTCAGTGACTGCTTTTATGGCTGGTTGACTGGTTGACTTGCTTGATGGGTGGTTGGCTTTCTTGTTGAATGGCTAGCTACCCCACTTGTTGGTTGACTGGTTATCTGCTTGATTGCATTGTTTATTGGTCCAAGTGGGTGTCTTGCTTGCTGGTTGTCTGCCTTGTTTGGAAATTTAGGTGGCTGCCTTGCTTGAATGGTTGTTACCTGGTTGGCCTTCTTATTTGTTAATCTTGTTGACTGTCTTGCTTGCTCATTGGTTGCCTGGTTAGCTGCTTGGGTGGTTGGTTGCCTTGCAAACCTCATTGGTGGTTGCCTAGGTGGCTGGTTGGCTGGCTGGTTGGTTGGCTGCCTACCTGATTGGCAAACCAGGATGGCTGGTTTGCAAACCTCCTTGGTGGTTGCCTAGGTGGCTGGCTAGCTGCTTGGCTAGTTGGCTGGCTGCTGATTCTTTTTCCCTCTTATCCCTACAAAAAGAATTGCCTTGCATCAGAAATAGATTTGTAATATAATTGTCATAGTGAACACATTCTTGCTTTACTTACAATTTTTTTTTGCCTCTCAAGTCTTTGCCTCCTTTGACATGATATCTCACCAGTTATTCCAGCCTTACACTTCCTTGAATTATGCCCCTCCTGATGGCAAAACCCACATTTTATAGGTCTATATGACCTAGAAACTTTGTATAAGTTGTTTGGCTCATCTGCATCTTTCTTCCTTTTCATTGGTGGCTTGCTTGGAGGCTTGTACACAATTAGAGCAACAGGGGCAGGTTGGTTGGTTTCAACCCATTCATCTTGGCCAAGCAGTGGGGTAATCATCTCCTTATATGCAGCCACATAGGCATCCTTTCTAAAGCATGCATGCACATAATCCTCAGGCCTCTCCAGGTTCTTATAGATTGCTGCAACACCATGTTTACATGGGATTCTTGTCAAATCCCAAACTCTACAAGTACAACACTTTCTTGTAAGGTTAACCACATGCCTTTCATACTCATTATCAAGCTCATATATATAGCAACCTGATGGAATAGCAAAAAATGACTTAGAATTAACTTTCAACTACTCAAGCTTCTGCACTATGTTTGGATATATGTCACTAGTGAATTTTTCAATTTCAGTCCTCTTACTGTACATTCTAGTCATCAACTTAACCCTAATCCACTCTAGCATGGCAATGATAGGTTATCCCTAGCTTCTAGTATCATAGAATTAAATGACTCACTAAGATTGTTCATATAACAATTAGAGATGACCCTTGGAGTGAAATGTGACTTGGTCTATTGGGTTGGTTGGATGTCTGCTAGATACTCTCATGCTTCTTTGTCCAGTTCATTCATATCTTGCATTCTCTTCTCAAACTCCCTAACTGTTGTTGCTGCAGCAGATCTCCATAATGCAGCCTTCAATTCTAAACCTTTGAAGTTTAACTTAAAGTTGTTGTATGCTTCACACAAAATCTATGTTCAACTGTTGGAAACAACATCTCCATGGTAGGTATCAATCCCTGGTTATCATAAATACAATTAAAAAACATCCAATGAACAAAAATGAACACCATTTGCCTAAGAATAAAAACAAAACTTTCAAAAAATAGAAATGTAATGATTAAGAACAAACAGCAGTCTCAAAAAGCAAGTGAATTGTATTACCTTCTGCCTATCTGAAATGAACACCAGATTCGGCTTATCTGGCCTTCCAATATCATCTGCAGATGTTTGTAAAAACCACACCCAAGAATCCTTGTTTTCTTACTCAACTACACCTAATGCAACTGGGAAAATATTGTCATTCCCATCCCTTGCAGTTGCTAACAATATATGTCCACCAAACTTGCCCTTCAAGTGGCAACCATCTAATCCTATAAGTGGCTTGCACCCCCCCAAGAATCCAACTTTCTGTGCATTGTATCTCACGTACATCCTCTTGAACTTGGGTTGTGTGTTAGGCTTAGTAATCTCAGTTTGTAGAATCACCTTACTCCCCACATCAGTTACTCTTATCATCTTTATATAGTCCCTAAGCTTCCCATATTGTAACCTTTCATCACCTAGTATGAACTCTCTAGCTTTCCTCTTAGCTCTGTACACTTGATTTATGCTCAAGTCCACATACACATCCTGCATAACTCGATGCTTCACACCAGAAGCTGCTCAATCAAGGTTTTTGTTGAAATCATCCAAGTATTTCTTAGCCATATATGTAGAAGTGACCTGGCTATGCTTGAATGTCCTCCCACATATACAAGTTGGAACCATGGTCTTTATCTGGAAGGTTAACTCCCCTGCAATCTGTGATGCATATATATTCCAACCACATTCATACTTGCAGTGAATAGAAACTTTGGTCTTCTCATTAAGCTTGAACTTAATGTCCACCGACTTTTTCACTGCATATTCCCTCAAGGCAGCCCTAAACACCTTCCCATTTGGGAACTTCATACCCTTGCATAATTGAGGGTTACTCGTGCCAATGTTCTCATTAAACTTTGGACATCTCACCCTTTCATCCTCATCCTCTGAAATGTTTATGCTCCTAGTGTCATCATCTTTAAGAGCTTTTTCAGCCTAATCATTAGTATCACCAGCTTGATCACTAGCAGCAGCTTTTGGTCACTTCCCATTATCTGTAACTGGCTCTCTCACACCATCTCCCTCATTTACATTTTCAGTATCTCTTTGATGCTCTCTCATATTGGGCACCTTATTGTTCTGAGCACCAAATATGTCATCAGGATAATCTGGTCCTTCATACCCTTCATCTAGCCAATCAGGTTCATCCATATGAACATCTTCACTACCAACAATTTGTCCATGGGTAGCATAGTCATCCACATGCACAGCTCCACCAACACTGTCATCCCTTAAACCCTCAACATGTTCTTCACTAACATCATTTTGGTCAACCACAGATGATCTAACAGTATTGGTCACCTCCTCACAATCAGTATCTTCATCAGTATCATCATCTTAATCATTCATTTCTGATGGCTGGTCTACTACAATTGGTTGATCTGGTTCAACTATAGGTTCTTCAATGGCAATTGGTTCAACTTCAGGTTCTACATAAAGTGTGATTTCATTTGTTGGCCATTCAGCATGTAGTTCACACATGTAGGTCACATCATCATCTGAAGTAATTAACCTTAACCCTTGCTCTAAGTCACCACCAAGTATTAAATAATAAATCCTACTGTTAATGAGTCCCCTAGCCTCAGCACAAATGTGTTGTATCTCAAAATGACTTAGTAGATCTGGATCAACATTAGCCATTGTAGATACCTCACCACTTACATACTCTAAACCAGGGTTCCACTCAAAATTCCCACTATGGTGAATAGTAAAATCAAAACGAATTTCAGCAGCCATCTGCAGAAGTTAAAACACATGCACAAACAACAGTAATTAAATACATAACCAACACATGCATAGACAACACCAATAACAAAAGAAAAATAATTTCAGTTGCACACCAAACACCAAGTAACGTGGGGTCAGAGATAAGAAACACAACCAACTAAACAATTTGTCTCTATGGGACCACAGACAACCTAAAGATGCATCTAACCAAAATATTCCTAGGGACCACAGTCATCAATGTCAACTATAAAAGAACAAACACACCAATGGTAAACCCAACAATGGTAAAGCACTAATTTTATGACAGAAAAACTTTAATCCGAATCACCTTCATCAATCGTTACACATTGAAAAAGAATAAACACAACAATGGTAAACCCTAGAAAGTCATTTCATACCTGATATAGAGGAAAACCTAAGCTTCAACACACCTCCTCCTTGCTTGCAAGTGTTCGGGGATTTCACTTTGGCAATCAAAGTAAAGAGAGAAAGGGATTATGGGTTTGGGGATTTTTGGGGGTTCTAAGGTAGAGACAGGGAGAGAGCTCGTTCCTTTTTTTAGGGTTCTAATTGGGTTCTAATTTTGGCTTATATAGTAAATGGGATTTTCTAACAGAAATGGTAGAGGTGGGTAACGGGGGTCTAACGGAGGCCACCTTAGGTGGGTTAAGTGATAACTTTTAAACCACGGGTGGACATTGTTAAAACGGGCCAAACCATAGGTGGGTAAAGTGCAATTTTCCCTTTTTTTTTAAAAAAAATTATTAAATTTTTAATTACAATTGCTTGGTGAGAAATCGATAGCAATTAAGTATGTTTGGCTCAGTGACTATGGTCGGGTTAGCATTGGGGTATTTCGTTTCTTTTCTTTCTTTTTTTCTTTTTCTTTATTATGTTTGGGTGTTGGTGGTGGGAAAGTGACTATTTTAGCATTTGATACCAATCGTTGGGGTTTTGGTAATGTTGGGTGGTTGGTGTAGAGAAATATTTTGGTAGTCTGATTTAAGGGCAAAAGGGATCAAAGTTTTCTCTGATACCAAATTTGATGCAAGATTAGGAGGGTAGCAAATCGAAATAACTGGGAAGAAAGTAGATCAGGGATTATCACAGGCTTCACCACCAAGAATATGCTTGAAATTTTAGGTTTGACCACATAAGAGTGCTTAGAATCACCACCAAATTAGAGAGAGAATATCTATAATCCATATTATATATCAAATTCAACATAAGAATTATGCTTAAACTAGGGCCTATTAAATAGGTTACCATATTAGATGAAACAAGGAAAATAGATCATAATTAAGATAGCAATAAAATACCTTAACACTTAAATAAAATTCAAATAAATTCAAATCCCATAATCTTAAATCCAATAATCTAGACCAATTGAATCAACTGGCATTTATTTGGTGTCTATACCACTTGTTTAAACAATTTATTAAGTTATACAATTAATGATTTGTTTGTTTTGAAATAAAATATTTTCAAACGTAAAGTACGTTCAAATGTTTGGATGTCATGTAAAATTGTTCAAGCAAACCACCAAAACTGATGGCTCAACCATTAGAGTTGCTGTTGCTAAAGGTCTATGACCAAATCTCTAGAACTAGCAACTGAAATGATGGCTTCGACAACCGGACCGATCTCTAGTGACTTGAATGGTAGCTCCAACCACCAGACCGCTGGAAACCACCGAAACAACATCTTCGGTGACTGAACTGTTGGTATCAATCATCGTAATGGCGTCTCCAGCCACCTAACCGCCAACACTAGTTGCCAAAACGAGTACACGAAACACTAGACTACTGACACCGATGACCTAGCCACCAAATGAGGGGAAGGGAAGTTACCATGTGTTTTTGTAAAATGCTTTACCAAATTTTTAAAGGTAAAACATTTTGTAACTTTTTATAAAGGATTTTAAGGTCAACGGAAATATTTTACAAGTTTGACCATATTTTACATGCAAATAAACATCTAAAAATTAAAACATATTTTCCAAAAAATATTTTACTTCAAAATAAACTGAACGTAATATACATGAAAGCTCACTTAATTGTCAAGCTCTCAATTAGAGAAATTTAGAAGATAACTTTGATGAGAAATATTATGTTCACAATATTTTTCACAACAAATCTTAGGTTGTAGGTTGTTACTATTGGTGGGTAAAAAAGTAATTTCAGTAATGAGTTCAACTTAGTACCAATAACAATTGACCACCTAGAATTTGTTATGAAAATACTGTAGACATAGCATTTCTATAAAATGAGGGGAGGGGAAGTCACCATGTAGTTTTGTAAAATGTTTTACCAAATTTTTAAAGGTAAAACATTTTATAACTTTTTATAAAGGATTTTAAGGTCAACGAAAATATTTTACAAGTTTGACCATATTTTACATGCAAATAAATACCTGAAAATGAAAAAATATTTTACTTCAAAATAAACTGAACGCAAATATACATTAAAGCTCACTTAATTGTCAAGCTCTCAATTAGAGAAATTTAGAAGATAACTTTGATGAGAAATGTTATGTTCACAAACAAATCTTAGGTTGTAGGTTGTTATTTGCTGTTACTGGTGGGTAAAAAAATAATTTCAGTAATGAGTTCAACTTAGAACCAATAACAATTGACCACCTAAAATTTGTTATGAAAATATTGTAGACATAGCACTTCTCTAAAATGAGGGGAGGGGAAGTCACCATGTGTTTTTGTAAAATGTTTTACCAAATTTTTTAAAAGTAAAACGTTTTACAACTTTTTATAAAGGATTTTAAGGTCAACGGAAATATTTTACAAGTTTGACCATATTTTATATGCAAATAAACACCTAAAAATGAAAAAATATTTTCCAAAAAATATTTTACTTCAAAATAAACTGAACATAAATATACATTAAATCTCACTTAATTGCCAAGCTCTAGAGAAATTTAGAAGATAACTTTGATGAGAAATGCTATGTTCACAATATTTGTCACAACAAATTTTAAGTTGTAGGTTGTTATTAGCTGTTACTAGTAGGTAAAAAAATAATTTTAGTAATGAGCTCAACTTAGAACTACTAACAATTGACCACCTAGAATTTGTTGTGAAAATATTGTAGACATAACACTTCTCTAAAATGAAACCATATTATCTAGAAAAATGCTATGTCTATGACACTTTATAACATTTTCATAACAAATCCTTGGTGGTTGATTATTATCAGAGACTGAAAAAGTGATACTAGTAATAGGCCATCCAATTTTTATTGTAAAAATATTGTGAAAGTGTTGTATTGTCTATCACTTTTAAGCAAAAAAAAAAAACCACTTTTCATAGGATGTCTTATCACATTAACTTTTTTTTTTTTAAGAAACAAACAGACATATAAGAGATAGAGAAATGAGTTCTAAGAAGTACGTGTATTAGAATTAAATATTCAATGAGAATTAATATATTCATCACTTATCTACTCAGTATAGCAAGAATTTGACGAAATATTTCTAAGGGATAAATCGATTAAAAATATCCATATATGAATTAGTGAGTAAATGAAAAGCACTTACTCGACAGGTGACAAAAAAAGAAAAAGAAAAAGTAAATCAAAAGCAAGTTCACGACAATTTTATTCTATAGAACTATAGTAGATACATCACGATGTTGAGTGAGACATGCATCACAGGCCAATTATGAAGATATCATAATCGAGCGTGACTCCCTCAGGCCTCAGCTGCATTCAGGCCTTGAGAGAAGAACCTTGCGAGTTGGCAGCTCTTTCTCCTAACCTTTCCTTCCATTGGATAGCTAGGGTAGCAAATGTAGCTGCTCATACTTTGGCCAAGTGATCAATATGGAAAATAGATTTGTAGGTTCTTTTGTTTTTGGCAATTGCCCTCCCTGTCCGTGCGATATTCTCAGGGAAGAGGCTATTCTGTGCTCTCCTCTGTAATTTCTCTGCCTTTTAATAAATATTTTCCAGTTCATTAAAAAAATAAATAAAAAAGAAGAAGAAGAAGAAGAAGAAGAAGAGGAGAGCGAGGCATGCATGATTTTTTAAATCGATAGATCTTAAAGAAATTGGATTTATGATATCCGACTTATAATAATCCATACTACTATTTAAGTGACTTTCCCTGTTTGGATTTATCATTTTTTTAGTTCAAAAATGCTCTTACACCTCTATGTTTAAGTAGAGACAAAATTAAAAGACAATCCGGTAAAAATGCAATTCTAACTCCCACTAAAACATTACCTAAAAAATAGAACCACTCTCCTGTTAATTTTCAAATTACTTTATCCACTTATAGATTATATTTTTAAAATAAAAATTATATATATAAAATCAAAACACAGAGTTTTTTTTTTTTTTGCTTAAAAAAAAGCCTCATCGCACACGAGGAGCGCGTTTGATGAGGCTAGTTTATAATAATTGTTGTTTATCTATACTAGAACTATTTAAAGGGCTATTTGGGATCTTCAATTTAGATTTCTAAAATACCCTCAAATTCATCTGTTTCTAAGGCTTAAATCATAAGGTTAAACATGTAAAATTACTAGTTTAAAAACTCCTAATTTTTAGCTAAATTAAAAAAAAAAAAAAAAATTTCTCCCACCTTCACATTTTTCTCTCACATTAGTTGTTAAGTACTAATACAATTTCTTATTTTTGAAAAAAAAAATAATAATAAAACTGTTTTTTTTTTCCACAAACGTACCATTTGTTTTATCACTAAACTGTTTTTTTTTTCTCACTTCCACAATTCTCTCTTACATTAATAGTCAAGTGTAAGGTTGAATTTAATCAACCATTCTGTTAGCTTTATTCCGTGCTAAATTTGCTTGTATTTTAGCATTTAGAAACCCTGTATTTAGGTGGGATTCATGTAAGGGTAGTGTGTGAGAGAGTGTGAAGAAATACTCATGATTGTGCAGTGAAGCAGGGACTCGAGACTTGATCTCGCGGGTAGCTCGTGGCTTGCAAGCCGTCAAAAGATGCTCACATGCCAAGCATGCGGAGAAGCTGAAGCGTCATGCCAGCTGTTGCACTACAGAACAAAAAGTCCAGATTGGCCATTCAGTTATCTCGCGGCTTGAACTCGCAACTCAGTCAAGTCGCGAGGCCAAGTCGCCAGAAAGTTTTGTTTTGGAAAAATGACTCTTTGCATTCCAAACACCCACCACTATATATAGACCCTTATATCCACGAAATGTATAGAGCTTCTAGAGAGAATTTTGAAAGAGAAACCCTAGAGAAAAACAAGATTGATTCATCCACAATTTTTACATAGAGACTCTTCAAATTCCTTTACTCTCACCCGCTCCATTGTTACATCCTTGAGAGGTTCTTACCCAAATCCTTTTCTCACCATACCCACATTTGTAAGAATGCTATTTGGTGCTTTGGGAAGCAGTTAGGAAGGGACCAATGGTTATTAGTTGATGCTATGGGCTATAGCGGAATCCGGTAAGCTAAAGAAGACAAAGGTTCGGCGCAACCTCGTTGGAGCAAGAAGCTTAGAGGGCTTAGGTACACTAGGTAGATTAGGCTTGAAATCTGCTGTTCATGTATCCCAACTTCATTCTTTAGTGGATTATTGACCGCTTGGAGGGTGGCGGAGAGGTTTTACGTCGAGGGCTTCGGTTTCCTCTTCGATAACGCATCGCTGTGTTGTCTTTGTGTTTGCATCTCTCTTTCCCTAATCTTTGCCATTTAATTTATGTTGTGGATGTGATTTTAATTGATTTAGATTGTTTATCAATTCTGTTACTAGCTTGTGTTTATTTTCTGCACATATATTGTTTGACATTAAGCTTAAATTGATAATATTGTAATTGGGGGTTTAAACGTTCATAGTGTTTTATATGCTAATTGAACATTCATCAAGTACTAACACAACTTTTTAAAATAAAAAATAAAATAAAACTTACATGAGCAAAACATGTAAACCCAAAAAAAAAAAATTAATAATAATAAAATAAAAACATTAATTAGTTATTATGACAAAGACATTAATTAGTTTTTTGTACCACTACTTTTCGTTTGAACTATGAACCTATTTTTTTAAAAGAAAACCATGAACCATGTAGTACCTACAGTATCGGAAAAAAGTAAGAGAATTTTGGACACATACCTGCTAAGAAACAAGGAAAAAAAATGAAATTACTTTCTGGACCCTGCTTTTATTTTAAAAAAGTATCTGAGAGTACTTGCTTTATATGTGCTAAGAACATTCACATTAAGGATGCTAAAATGCTAAAATGATATATCTAACAACCAACACACAAAAACATCCACTACATTAAAGCACTCAAATGTCAAAAATTTTGACACTCAGCTACAGTGAGCTGCCATCTCTAGCAACTCATTGTAGCTGAATGTTATAAGAAAATATTGTTTTTTAATCCCTCTCCCACGCTTGCTCTCTTCTTTTTCTCTTTCTTTCATATGTGTGCCTATCTTCTTTCTCTCTTTCTTCTCCACGTGAGGCTCTTCTCTCTTTCTTTTCATCTCTTCCCCCCTACAATCACCCACCAGGGACGGAGCTAGGACTTGGAGTTAGAGGGGGCAGAAGTATAAACAAAAAACAATTTTGAAACTCTAAATAAACATTCATTTAATAAACCATCAACAAAGAAAAATACACAAAATTATTGTTTTTTAAGCTATTACAATGCAGTTATTTATGAAAATGGAACTCGCCATCTTTTTAAATCTTCGAAATCATCTATGATTGAATCCGTACTAATTGTCGTAGCAATGTCCCTTTCAATGAATAACATCATAGCGTCTGACAAAAACTCATCTTCCATTTTGTTGCGAAGGTCAGTTTTGATGACATTCATAGCTGAAAATGCTCGCTCTGTAGTTGCAGTAGAAACGGGAAGAGTAAGCACAAGCTTGACCACTCTATAAATAAGCGGATAATATTCTGATTTTCTAGTTCTCACCATCCATTGGCACAATTCAGAAATATTTTTCAAATTCTTGAACCTTGAATGCTGAACTACATCATACTTATAAAGATCAAGTTCCTTTTTCAAATCATTCTTTTCATCATCTGTGAAGTCTATTGGATAAAAATTATCTACCAATGAACAAATATCACTGACTCGAAAAGATTCATATGCCTCTCGAGGGTCTAGAGTTGAGCTAAGTGTAAGTAACTCCATGGCATGCTCACTAAACCGATGATTTAGTTTCTGTAATTGAGAATCTATTCCTGCATTAAAAATATCTACTTTATAATAATGCTCATTTCTAAAGTCCTCTTGTTGATGACGAGATCAACCAAATCTTGCAACATAACGAGCATTCATACATCTAAACCACGTTCCTTACAAAATGATGTCACAGTAGCTAGTAAGTCATCCCATTTCTCATCTCTAAATGGTTGAATAAGTTTTTTAGTGGATGAAACTAAATGCATAGCATTTAAAATCTCTTGCGATTGGTTTTGTAAAGCTCGACAAAGTTTATCCGTAATCCCCATAGTTTCATTAATAAAAAGTAAGATGAAGACAAATTCAAATGAAATTAATACCTCATAAGCGGACTCTACTTCTACTTTTTGTGAAGAATTTCCTTCATCCATAATTTTTAGTAGAACTTCACATGTTGGACTAAACAACTTTATCAAGTTAGAAACCGATTTATAATGCGAACCCCAACGAGTATCTCCAGGTTGCTGTAAAGTGACCATCTGATTAAGTCCTTTCCCAGTCTCAAGCTCTTCAATATCAATCAAATATGCAATATCAGAAGCTCTAGCAATTTTTAATTGTTCAATACGTTTGCATGAAGCACGAATATTATTGATAACCAAAATCAATTTAGTGAAAAATCTATTAAGAGGGACAACTGCTTTTGATGCTCCTACTAATGCCAATTGTAAGCGATGTGCAAAACAATGAATGTAGTAAGCATATGGACAATCATTCAAAATCAAAGCTTGTAATCCATTCCACTCACCCCGCATGTTGCTTGCACCATCATATCCTTGCCCCCGAATGTTTTGGATATCTAAGCAATAATTAGAGAACAAATCATATATCTCCTTTTTAAGGGTTACTGTTGCAGTGTCAACAACATGAACAATCCCATAAAATCGTTCTCGTACAAAGCCATTTGTATCAACATATCTTAAAACCACAGCCATTTGCTCTTTCATGGACTCATCACGAGCTTCATCAACCAATATGCAAAACTTTGCATCACCAATTTCTTCCCTAATTTCCTTCTTCACTTTGGTTAAAATAACATGTAGAATTTCTTTTTGAATCTGAGGTGATGTGTAGGTGGAATTTTTTGGAGCTTTTGCCATTATTTCAACAATATTATTATTATAGCCTACCATCAAATCCAATGTCGTAAGAAAGTTTCCCCGATTGGTTGAGGTAGAGCTTTCATCTTGACCTCTAAAAGCAATAGCTTGCAAGGCAAGATGTCGAACAACATCAATTGAAGCCTTCAATTGTACTCGATTATTTGCAATTTGTTCTAAAGTGAAATTGCTCACTACCTTGTCCATGTGTTGAGACTAGTTCAACAAATCTAGACACGCTTTATGGGCAATGCTATGAGTGGAGTTAAGATCTTTCCCCATATGAAGACTAAAAGAACAACTTTCACCATTTCTAACTTTCTTCCAACTCTTAAATCCATTAACTGTGAATGCATTTTGTCCATCATGCCCAGTTGGCTTATGAAAGAGAAAGAATGGTAGACAAAAAGCGGCATTTTTTTAGGAGAATATTCAAGCCATGACTTAAAGCGACCATCTTCATACCAAGAACCTTGAAAGCTTCGACCCTTCTCAGATTTTTAATTTTTTTTAAAACGAGGCTGGTATGGACCCAACTTAATGTAACATCACCGGATCTCATCTCGTTGATCAACATGATAAGTATATATTTGTCTACGCAATCCAGGATCAAGTTCTAATTGTAACGAACTCATATCAACCTTTTGAAATTTTGTATGAGAATTTTGCTCAATAGGGACATCAAGATTTTGCTCAATAGGTTCATCAAGATTTTCCTCAATTGGGACGTCGAGATTTTCCTCAACATTAGTTTTTTCATTTATAAAAGAATGCTAAAGACAAGTCTTGGATAAGATTTTTACCTTTCTTTTATCTCTTTCTTTCTAGTATGTTCTGAGTCTCAGACTCTCGGGTCTCTCCGTCCCAGCCCTAGCATCCCTGACTGCCACTGTCACTGGCTTTACGTCTTCAGTTCTTCTGCCGCTGGCTGGCTGCCGAATTCCTCACTGTGTTCAGCCGTAAGTTAGGTTTTCCTTCTTCTTCTTTTTTTTTTCTTTTTTTTTTGGTTGAATGGCTTAGAAATCCCCTTCTTTTTTTCCCTTTTATTATATGTGTGAGGTAAGTTGGGTGTTTCCTACTTCTAGGCTAGGTAGATATCTAATTAGAACTGGTTTTGATTTTTTTTTTTGGGTGTTGTTTGGGCTTAATTTTTGTTGTTGGGCTAAATTTTTTTATAGCATTTAAAAATATCAATAATATTGTTAAGGGGGCAAAGTGTAATTTTATTGAAACAAATTGCTAAAAATAATATATTATATATATGCTAAATTTTTTTTTTGAAAATCTGGGGGGGCCACTGCCCCCCTAGGTCCAAGAATAGCTTCGTCACTGTCACCCACACAACCAAGCCCTCTCTTCCCATGCTAGACCCAGCCAAGCCTTCTTTCCATGCTGCCCAACCTTCTTACTCACCTTGGGTTTTGATTTGCAGGTTGTGGGTGGTGGGTTTGTGATTTGGTTTTGGGTGGGTATGGTTTGTGGCGGACTGGTGGTGGTGGGTATCCGTTTGATGGGATTTTGTGGTGGACTGGTGGTGGTTGATAGTCATGGTATGAATTGTATGGTTTTTTTGGGGGGGGGGGGGTTGTGATTTGGTTTTGGGTATGGTTTTATTTGTGATTTTGGTGTTGGGGGTTGTGGTTGTGGATGGTGGTGGTTGTGGCAGTGGGTGTGGGTAGTGGGCGGTGATGGGTGGTTGTGGTTGTGGTTGGTGGCAGTGGGTGTGGGTGTGGGTGTGGGTAGTGAAAGTGGGTTGGGTTTTGCAATAGGTTTGAAAGAAGACGGATACACCAAGAGAGAGAGAGAGAGAGAGAGAGAGAGAGAGAGAGAGAGAGAGAGAGAGAGAGAGAGAGAGAGAGAATAAAAAAAAATAAAGAAATAATATTTTAATGAAGTGGTAAAAAATATAAAACCTTTGATGTTGAGTATATTATAAAGTGGAGTGTTAAAATAGATAAAGTAGTGTTTTAAGTTGCTAAATGCTATATTTTTTAGCATTCTTGATGTGAATGCTCTAAGGATGCTATCATAGACCTAAGCACATTTTACATATTTGCTAAGGGTGAGGCTTAGGTCCAATGCATCCAATGCACTAGACCCGTTGAGATGGTGATATGTGTCCAAAAGTGGACATGTGTCATTATCTTAATGGATCCAGTGCTCAGCTACACTGGATCCAAACCTCACCCTTTTGCTAAAACCTTAAAGAAGTATACTTAAAACTTACTCTAAGTGCTTGTTTAAGATTTACTTATAAATTAGCTTATTGCTTATTTTTCTTATTATTGGTAGGTTTTACGTGAGTCACCTACATATTTTATTTAACTTTTGCCTTCTATCTACAGTACTTTCAGCAAAAAGTTTTCAATAAAAATCTAGATAAGTTATTCTCAAACAGACATTAAAAGCATTCATATCCAAGCTCCTAAAAATTTTTAGATTTTAGCATTTAAGAATTTTAACACACTATCTCACAACTCATCCTTCATCCCATCTTTTATTTTTCACATCACAACCAACATTATTAATTAATTTATTCATTTATCTCTCTTCCTCTTCATCTATTTCTCTCTCTTCCTCACTGTCTCTCTCAAGCAACTAGTGTTGATACCGTATTTTGTCCGCCCTCGATTTGCGTGCCGAAACCCAAAAAATCCAAAAATGTTATTTTCTCTCCATGGGGCCTCGAGAACATCCAAAATGACGTGGCATAACCCATTCGGACACCAAAGCACCAAAAGTACCCTTTTTAGCTAAAATGACTGAAATGCCCCTAGTCAACCTAGGGTTGACCAGAGGTCAAGCGAGGTCAAAATCCTTACAAAACAACACTTTTCATAGTTTTATACCAAACACGAGTTTTTTGGAGATTTTTGGAAACTTTGACAAAGTTTGACCTAGTTGACTCCTAGCGGGCCCCAGAATCCCTAATTTTGATCTGGCCGTCAAAACAAGTTGAAACTGGTATTATTGCGAAGATTATCAAATTCTCAGTTCAACTACTATTCATGGGTCGAAATTGGAATTAAAACGGCCGAGATATCACGAAAACCGGGATAACGCATCAATCGATGCACCACTAACTTCCGAAAGCCATAACTTTTGATCCGACAGTTGTATTTTCAAGTGCCATACCTTTTTAGAAACAGGAAGTTAGGATCTTTCTAGGGGTGTCAAGATCAACCCGATCTATGGCCATTTGAAGGTAGCGGCCCTACAAGGGCCGCCGCCTCGAAAAGCATTACGGGGCTATAAAAGGCCCCAAGCACCCTCTAGACCAAAAAAGAGGAACTCTCCCTGGGTCCTGCTCTCTGCCTGGACGTTTTCTAAACATTTTTACTCTCACAAACACAAAAAACACATCAAAGCCTCTTGATTCTTCTCTCTTCACTAAAAACACAAGGTATTGTTTTTATACCCAATCTTCTCCTTAGTTCTACACTTTGGATTTGGGGTTTAAGGGTGTGGATGTAGCTTTTTAGCTACTATCCACACCCCTAACTTTCCAAATCTTTTTCTAACCTTTATCTTGCTCTTTTTGCTTTAATAACATGATTTATTGCTTTCTTTAGCATGTTTCTTGCTTTATTTGTGCTTCTAGCTTAAATCTCCTTACTTTTCATGCCTTATGCCATGTTTCATGCTTAGATCTACATCCTTACATGCTTATATGTTTAGATTTACATGCTTTATGCTATATGCCATGTTTTCCTATGTTTTATTCCTCTTTTTGTTCTAGGTTGATGTTAAGGTTACATGCTCACATGCTTGTATGATGTTGTTGGCTATGCCTTGCTTGGATCTATATGTCTATGTGTTTATTTCCATGTTATATGGTTAGATCCTTGTCTTCACATGCTTGTATGATTGGATTTGTGTTCTTCCAAGCTTTTATGCTTACATCCACATGCTTAGATGTGACTTACATGCCTACATGCATATTTCCATGCTTATATGCGTAGATCGGTGTGTTTACATGCTTAGATCAATGCTCTCTACATGCTTTATGCCATCATCTATGTGCTTGCGTGCTTCACGCCATGTTTATGTGCTTACGCCTAGACCTTGTTTATCATGCCATGTGCTATTGTAGCCCCTTTTTTCCTTTTATCGCATTTTCTTATATTTTGGCCTAATGGTTAAGATCCGATCTAGACCCTATGGTCTTTGTCATCATCCATACACCAAGGCCCACATAAAAAGGTTTGTATCACCCCTATTTGCATGTCTATGCTTGCTTGCTTCTATGCTTTATGCTTGTGTTAGCATCTCTAGTTCTAGGCTTTGCCATGCTTGATGCCCTTAGCGGGCTTGTGGTTATGTGGTTACATTCGACGCCTATAAGGCCTTGTTTGGGTGTAACCAATTGGGTTGCGTATCCGGATGCCGGGTTGCTTCATGCATACCTTTCCCTTTTCTGCTCCGCGCGATGCTATGCTTACCGTGCTTGTTTGTGCCACCCGTTGACTTTCTATGCATCTTTACGCACTTGCTTACATGTTCATGCATGAGTCTTGCTTGCTAGTGTGTCATCCATACTTCAACACAATGAAGTTATGGACATTGATCTAAACCTACATTTGTCCCCCGTGGACATCACCTTTTGTTGGCCTTTTTGCTTGTTTGTCTTCTTTCTTGTTTGCTTTCTTGCTTGTTTGCCTTCTTGCTGGTTTACTTGTTTGCTTGCTTCCTTGTTTGTTTGCCTTCTAGTTTGCTTGTTTATCTTGTTGCTTGTCATGTCTCCTTTCACATGCTATGCTTGCTTCGCTTGTATGCTTGTTCGCTTTACACCCATTGCACATTATCTACGCATCTCTTTCTTTCCATTGCTTGTCTGCTGGTTTCTTATCTTTGCCTTTGCATGTACACACATGGAGCAAGGACCCCTGTTTACTCATCTCTAGAGTATGGTGACCCCTGTTTACTTTTCTGCATCTATATTTTGGGCCGTGCTCTAGGGATGTAGGCATTTACTTTCCTGCTCTGTGTGCTTGTATTGTGCATGATATATGTATATATATACCTACTCGCGGTGTGATTATCACAGTCCATGTCACCTAAGGTGAAGCGATGCCTAATTTCCGCCGCGAAAGTAAGGTGATATGTCGCCAGATTTTCACCGTGGAAATTTGGTACTTTGCCCGAATGCCCTAGGAAAGCATAGATTGGGACCACACCCATTCAAAAGCCAAACTTCAAAGCCCTCATGCATGCAAAGCCCCGAAAGTCAATGCCAAAATCATGTTTTTACTGCCAATCTTTGAAAATTAAGGTTTTATCAAAACAAATGACTGTCCTTGGACAGGCGTTGTGAGGTGCCTAACACGTTCCCCACACGTAACCAAACTTCCGGACTAAAAAATCAAGATTTTTTACCATCCACATTAGATTAGGAAAAATGCCATTTTTCTTAGCCTAGGATAGGTAATAAAATCAACTAGAAATAGGTGACCAATCACACCTTAGAAAAACCCAATTATTGGTGGTGACTCCACTTACCTTTGGTAATCCCTTAAAATTTGGCCTTGCCATAATGCCAAAGGTAGACCTACCTTCCTCCACCGAGAGAGAGAGAGCACCCGAAGTCCCGCGCGAACCACATCGCATGCAATCATCAAGAGGGACCTCCAATGGGCCCCACGCGTGCAAGAGCGTCGCCACACCGGGTGGTCGAACGAAGGCCAGATAGTTCTCCGTTTTGGGCCCGGCGTCAACAACTAGCAACCACCAAAAACCTAGTACCACCCCACAACCCACCATCATCGCCACCACAAGTACATTTTGTCCGAAAATAATAAAGATTCACAATAGTCATAATTATTGATTAGAAACAAAATTTAGCAAAAAATATAGAAAAAAAAAAAAAAACTCTTACCAAATCCACCACAGACCACCACATGAAACTAGCAAAACGAAGCTATCCACCAAAGATTTCCTATCAAAAACCCATATTAATCACTAACCCATCGATAGGTATTCACCCAAAATCATCACTATGCAATCCCACCACCACACACCCATTACAAACTGAAACCCACCACCAACGATCAGCAAAACTCGACCAAAATCACAACCACATCTCGACTGAAACCCAAAATCAACCCAAGAGAGAGGAGAGAGACAGTGAGAGAGTTGGAGAAAGGCAGAGGCTTGAGAGAGAGAGAGAGAGAAAGAGAGAGAGAGAGAGTTAAAAAAAAAGGTTAGCAACCTAGATAAAAGCATGGTTTTTGATATTTTGGGGTGCTAAAATAGCATTTTTGCTAAAATAGCACATTTGATTTGAATACTCTAAGAATGAGCAAAATAACATACAACAAAGAGATATTTTTGAAATAAAGGCTTACATAATTAAAGCATGAGCCACACCATTATTTAGATTTACACGAGATAAAAGGAAATCAACTTTCTGGACCTAGGTTTCTCTCTGCTAGTGAAGGGTGTTTTCCAACCCTCTCCTAGAGTGTAGAACTGGTGTCCCTTCTTTGGAAGGTGCCTCTGTCCCTTAAGGTAACAGGTTTACCTTGAGGCTTTGTTGGTTTTTTCTTCAAGGACTTTGGGAAACAGATAATAGATTAGGATGGAAGAACTCACAAAAACTTGGAATAGCCTAACCCTTTCGGAATGTGAAGGATCAAACTTTCGCATTAAGGAGGGGCAGGCAAAAACGGAGTTTATTTTAGCAGCAAAATTCTTGACTAAAAGGGCTCTCAATATTGACGCCATAGCTAAGACCTTCACACCCCTGTGGAGATTGAAAAATGGCTTCAGAATCAAAAAGGAAAGTGACCATGTGGTTTTATTTTCATTTGATGATAAGAGCAAAATGGAGAAAGTTATGGAAGCAGAACCTTGGAGTTTTGATAAACGACTAATGGTTTTGCAACGGTATGGTAGGGAAATGGACGTAGGTGATATGGAGTTTAAGAAGGTGACATTTTGGGTGCAAGTTCACGATCTTCCAATCAGATTCCGGACAAAAGAGATAGCTGAACAGCTTTGTGAAGCGATTGGAGAGGTGAATGGAGGGGCTGCTGAAGCAAAGTCCGAGGGCGATAATTTCATGAGGGTTCGGGTTACAATAGACATCACCCAACCATTGAGCAGGGGACGAGTGGTCTCACTTGACAGTGGTAAGGAACTGTGGGTGCACTTCAAGTATGAGAGGCTTCCAAGCCTGTGCTTCTGGTGTGGCTGCTTGGCGCATGAAGATAGGGACTGCGAGCTATGGGTGGAAAGTGAAGGAAGCCTCCTGCCTGAGTCACAGCAGTTCGGCCCTCGGTTGAAGGCTACCCCATTTGTACCATCCAGGAAGTATGTAGTGAAAGTGCCCGGTTTTTTCACAACAAAAAAATCTAGTGCAGAGACGGCAAAGCCCAGAACAACGAAGCAATCACCAGTGGTTGTGGTTCGGTCAGGCAAGCTCTCGCCGGAAATTGTTAGGCCGGAAAAAACCAGCACATCACCGGAGAATATAATGCTGGAAGAGGAAGGCTTTGAAGTTCACAATGCTGAAAACATAGACCCGGTTCTACAGGAGGCATTTCAACAAGAAACAAGGCAGTCAACTAAGGAAGGAAAAAGTGAGGATGTGACAACTCAACAAGATGGGTTAGCTATGGAAATGGTGTCAGGTAAGCCTTTTGAGGAGGTATTAGGTGAGATAAATAAGGAAATAGGAAAGTATGATTCCAAAAGGTTTAAGTCAACAGTTTCTGAAGCTAGCATGGAAAAGGAAAATCATGTGGGCCAGCCGTATATCAATAATGCCAAAGTGCCGCGTAAGTCTTCTAAGCCAGCCAACTTGTCTTTTTCTCCTAGAGTACCTTTGGCAGAGATTCCAAACCCAATTGTCAGTCACGGGTATGTGGAGGGAACATGGAAAAGAATTACTAGAGTTGGGGTGGCAGCCGATGCATGTATGTCTGAGGCTGTAGGGGGGAAAAGAAGTTTAGGCAGTGATACAAACCAAACTGAGTTACCAAAAAAAAGAAGGGTTTCACAGGGAGGTGCAACAAAAAACAAGATATTGGCAAAGGCTAGTAACCAGCCCTGCCAGAAGCAATGAGTCTGTTACTATGGAACTGTCGTGGGCTTGGGAACCCATGTACAAAGAACGAGCTTGTTAGTTTGATACAGGCAAAAGATCCCTCTGTCGTGTTTATAGCTAAAACATGGGCAGATGAAGCAAGGCTAGATCGTACTTTGAGTAAGATTAATTTTGATCAGAAATGGGTGGTTCCAAGGCAAAATAGAGGCGGTGGATTAGTTTTGTTTTGGAAAAATTCGATTAATGTTGATGTGGTAGATTCTCACAGGTATTTTATTGATACGATCATTGATGGGAACACTGAAAATGCTTGGCGATTCACTGGTTTTTATGGTGAGCCCGAAACCCATAGGAGGAGTGAGGCATGGAGCAAATTAAGAAGTCTAAATTCTAGAATGGACATTCCTTGGATTTGTGGTCGAGATTTTAATGAAATTGTTCGTAAAGAGGAAAAATGGGGAGGAATTCCTAGAGATCACAATCAAATGCAGCTATTTCGAGATGTGATCGATGAATGTCAATTTATGGATTTGGGATATGTGGGGCCTAAATTCACATGGGTGAAACACTACGTTGATGGGCATTCCATAAGAATAAGATTGGATCGGTGCATGGCTACAAATTCTTGGTTCCAAAAATTCCCGGGAACTAGAATTCATCATCTTAGCTGTATGTCATCGGATCATTCTCCTCTTTTGATCAATTTGTCGGGGTTGCCTGAACCTAGAAAGAAGAGATGTTTTAGATTCGAGGAAATGTGGCTATCGGATCCAACATGTGGTGAGAGGGTTGAGGAAGTTTGGAGCAATACAAGGGAGCCGAATCCAAGCATAGCCATTCTGAAAAAAGTGGCTAAATGTGAACAAGAATTAACATGGTGGAATAGGCACAACTTTAGGCACGTGAGAAGGGAGTTAGAGATTAAGAAGAACCAACTTGTCTTGGCTGAGAACGAGGCTATGGTGAGTGGGAATAATACTCGAGTTAGAAGTCTGAGAGTGGAGATTAACTTGTTGCAAGATCGGGAATCAAGAATGTGGTGTCAAAGATCTAGGGTGTTGTGGTTAAGCAAAGGGGATAACAACACAGCTTTCTTCCATAGCAAGGCTACAAGGAGATTTAGAAAAAAAATATGATCAGAGGGATAAGAGATTGAAATGGAGCTTGGTTGACCGACCAAGAGGAAATTGGCCAAGTGATGGAAAGTTACTACAACGACCTTTTCTCCACCTCCAACCCGATCCTTAAAGCTGACTCCCTTGAGAAAATCCCTTGCATGGTGACCGATGAGATGAATGTGGAATTGATGAAGGAATTTACAGAATTGGAAGTCAAGGAAGCCTTGAATCAGATGGCTCCCCTAAAGGCACCGGGTCCGGATGGTATGCCTCCGTTGTTTTACCAACACTTCTGGACGACGATGCAACATGATGTTACTTCAGCCATCCTCTCTTGGTTGAATTTAGGTACCCTACCCGAACCAATTAATCATACACTCATTACTCTCATCCCTAAAATTGCTAATCCTGAACATGTGTCTGAATTTCGCCCCATTAGTCTTTGTAATGTCCTGTACAAGATTTATTATAAGGTCTTAGCAAATAGGTTGAAGAAATTTTTACCTTCCTTAATTACTGAACATCAATCTGCCTTTGCTAAGGAAAGACTTATTTCAGACAATATTATGGTTGCTTTTGAGATTTCCATCATATGAAGCAACATAATTCAGGAAAGCATGGATTTATGGCTGTCAAATTAGACATGAGTAAAGCCTACGATCGGGTGGAGTGGGTGTACTTAGAGAGGCTTTTGGAGAAAATGGGTTTCTGCGATAGATGGGTTGCTCTCATGAGGAGTTGTGTGAAAACGGTGTCGTACTCTATCATGGTGAATGGTGAGCCAACTGGGATGATCCACCCTAAGAGAGGAATTAGACAAGGAGACCCACTATCTCCTTTTCTTTTCCTTTTATGTACGAAAGGACTTCATGCTCTCATAAAACATTTGGCGAGGAATGGGAAAATCAAGGGTTTCTCCTTGTGTAAACGAGGCCCAAAACTAACCCACTTGTTTTTTGCAGATGATAGCTTACTTTTCTGCAGGTCAATTCCTGAGGATTGCCATAATGTGCTGAAGATATTAGGAGAATATGAGTCTTGGTCAGGGCAAAAAATTAACAAAGAGAAGACCGCAATCTTCTTTAGCAAATCTACCACAAATGAAGCAAAATCAAGCATAAAGAACCTCTTCCAAGTCCAAGAGGTGAAGTCTTATGAGAAATATTTGGGGCTCCCATCTTTTGTTGGCAGGGGTAAAAAGGCAAGCTTCAACTACATAAAAGAAAGGGTTTGGAGGAAACTTCAAGGTTGGGAGGGTAAATTGCTTTCTCAAGCCAGGAGAGAGGTTTTAATTAAAGCCATGATCCAAGCTATCCCTACTTATGCCATGGGGTGCTTTAAATTGCCATTGGGGCTTTGTGACGACATTAAAGCAATGATTAAGAAGTTTTGGTGGGGGCAAAGGGAAAATAGAAGGAAAATCCATTGGATCCGGTGGAGCGAACTGACTAAATCCAAAATGGTGGGTGGTATGAGTTTTCGCGACTTGGCTCATTTTAATGACGCCCTTTTGGCGAAACAAGCATGGCGGCTTTTGCACAACAAGGAAACCCTCTTCTACAAAGTTTTCAAGACCAAGTTCTTCCCTAACACTTCTCTCTTAGAAGCTAAGGAAACAAGTTCGGGGTCCTATGCTTGGAATAATATATTATACGGTCATGATGTTATCCTCGACGGTGCTTGCTGGAGGGTGGGGAATGGAAAGTCCATAAAAATTTGGTAACACCACTAGTTGCCCCGAAAACATCCAACCAAGATCCTCTCTCCAATGGTGGAAACAATGGAAGAAGCCACAGTGGATTGCTTAATTAATGAGGAAACTAGAACTTGGAACGTTGCTATGATAGATGGAATTTTTGCACCACAAGAAGCTGAGGAAATAAAGAACATCTCGTTGGCTAGAGAAGACATTGAAGACTCTCTGTACTGGCCGTGGGAGCATGATGGGAGGTATAGTTGCAAAACGGACTACCGCTTCTTGAAGGAAGATGAAGTTGGATTTCAAGTGATTGAGAACCAAGACCATGAGGAAGGGTTATGGAAGAAGGTTTGGGCCCTTGATTGCCCAAATAAAGTAAAAAATATTATTTGGAGGGCTGGCCGTAATTCTTTGCCTACAAAGTGCAACCTATACCGACGAACTATTATTACAGAACAATGCTGTGATCGATGCAAGGAAGAAACTGAAGACATTCTGCACACGGTGTGGAGTTGTAAACAACTGGACGGGGTATGGGGTGCTAATAGCTTGTGGAATTTCTGGAACCAACAGAGCTTTGCAAGTTTCAGTGAGCTATTGGCCTGGGTATTTGACCATCATAGGAAACCAGGTCTGTTTGCCTTTAATATTTGGACCAACGGAACCAGGTTCGGACTCTTCAAGCCCATCACCCCCTACATCAAATTTCTCAGTGGGCTCTTGACAGCTTCGTTGAATTTCAAGCGTTGAAAATGGCTCCTTCGCCCAGTAGACCGGTGGGAAGAGCAAGGTGGAAACCTCCAGATCGGGGTTCTCTCAAAATCAATTTTGATGGTGCCATCTTTGCCGAGGAAAATTGCTCTGGATTGGGAGTAGAGATTCGCGATGGGAAGGGGCTGGTTCTGGCCTCCATGGCTGATCGGATCCCACAGCAACTCTGACCAGGGGAGATCGAAGCATTGGTTGCCTCTAGAGCCCTTGAGTTTGCTAGAGATTTGGACGTTACTGATGCTGTCTTGGAGGGTGATTCTCTAATGGTGATGTCAGCCCTGAAACTTGAGAACTTTGGACTGGCCTCGTTTGGTTTGTTGCTACAGGACTCCTTAGCTTTTTCTTCTGGTTTCTCAAAATTGTCTTACTCTCATACTAAGAGAGAGGGCAACATAGTAGCACACAATTTGGCAAAGTTAGCTTTTAATTTTACAAGTTGTGTAATATGGATGGAAGATGTTCCACTTGATGTAATGACTTCTTACCAGACTGACTTAGCTGGTTTTTCGTAATTTAATGTCTGTTTGCTTCTCAAAAAAAAAAAAAAAAAAACTTTCTGGACCTGCACTTGCTACCCTTTTTTTCTTTGCTTTAAATGTACTAATATGCTATCATGGACCTAGGTACACTTTACCTTATGCTGAAACCTAATTAACCTTTATCTGTCATCTTTTTTCTTTTTCCTAATACTTCTTTCTTTATTATTATTATTATTATTATTATTATTATTATTTGGCTAAATGTTATAGTAGTAAGCATCATTAAGGAAACAAAACAAAAACAGAATCTCTTCTACAGTAAACCGACTCTTAGATAATATATAACATATAAAATCATAGAGTGGACTTCATAGATTGACATTCTATAATATTTATCAACAAAAAAAAATAATTGAATTAAAACTTAAAGGCCTACTTAATAAAAGCAATGACCACACTCTTTATAATTACTTATGATAGCCTCGTATTCTTTTTCATCTTCATGGCCCACAAGATGCCTCCAAGAGCATTCCCATTGCTTTTGCAAAAAAAAAAAAAAAAAAAAAGAGTATTTTGCATTTTCAAAACCTACTTTATTTATTTTACACAATCACTTTCACAATATATCCTAAATCTCATTCTTTATTTTGCATTCCCAACACATTAAAATAATCTAAAAATAATAATTTACATGTAATTTTTTAAATAACCAACCAATCAAAACTTGCATAACTGCCCACAATTAAACTCAAATGTTAGAACCACCACAACCCCACTACCTAGTGTTGTCAAGATCGGTGGCAAGCCATCCAACCACTGCTATCTCTCTAGCCACCACAATAACAGATATCACACCCAATGTTTTACCCACCCCAACCAAGCCTTGCCCAAACCCACCACTGACAATGATCCACTTGACGCGTACAAAAAAAATACTATAAAAACACAAAACTGACAATAACCCATATTAGATCCATCATAGCCATCCCATCAAGCTCCCCGGTCGCAATTCTTTCATCAAATTCGCTTCCACTTCTCTCAACATCAAGGTCATTTTCAGCCAACATCGATGGCGACAACAACAACACAATGATGAGAGAGAGAGAGAGAGAGAGAGGGAATGAGTTTGTTTGCCAAAGAGAGTGTGCTACTAATTTAAAAAAAAAAAAAATACAAAAAGTGATATGTATTATGCTACAATAGCATCTATTTTGTAGATGTTACTGTAGCATGGTGTATTATTTTCTACAGTTTTTGATAAGATGTCGTGTTGTCTTTGGTGTTTGTTTGCTGCAGTATCATCCAAAATGCATTTTGCATAATGGGATGAGAATGCTCTAATAACCTCTATTACCTCAAGTTGCCCACAAAGAATTGGTTTTTTCCATGCATACATTGCCTTCATAATTTCTAACTTTTAAGAACCATAGCAACATATGCTGTATCTTGAGTTGCATCATAGTCTATTTTTGTACTTCAGCATTAAGAGTCTGCCAATAAGAGAACCAGGGGCGGAGCCACATAGTGGCTTGGGGGGGCCCCGGCCCCTACAAAAAAAAAAAAAAAATTCCATTAGAGTAGGTAGAAAAAAAAAATTGGGCCCCCCAATATTGGACAGCCGGCCCCCCCTGCCCAATTCTCAAATATTCTCCCAAGCCCAGCTTTAGTTTTAGGCCTTATCACCTTATGTACTCCAAATAAAACAAGCTGGCACGCTCAAGTCCAAACACTAAAAACAAAACTTCACTTTCTCTTCATCTCAAAAAATCCATCCACTGACCCACGGAATCCCTTTCTTCTATACTATTATTTAAGGGGCTTTCCCTATTTGGATTCCTCATTTTTTATTTCAAAAATGCCCCTACACCCCTATGTTTAAATAGAGACAAAACTAAAGGACAATCCAGTAAAAATGCAACTCTAACTCCCACTAAAATATTATCTAAAAAATGGGATTACTCTCCTATTAATTTTCAAATTAATTTATTTACTTATAAATTAGATTTTCAAAATAAAAATTATATATATAAAATAAAAAGACAGTTTTTTTCTACAAAATAGGACCACTTAAAAAAAAAAAGCCTCATCACACGCGCAAAGCGCGTGTGACGAGGCTAGTTACTTCTTATTCTTTTTGTTTTGTCTTTTTTGATACACTTTCATTTGCACTGGTACCATTGCCTACCTACCAGCTCCCAAAACTCCAGTTCTCTATACTCACAGTTCGGAAAAAAAAAAAAAAAAAATCCTGACCAATTTTTTCTTTCTTTATCAGTTTTAGTTTTGAAACTTGGTGACTGGTGAGTTTTCTTCTCTTTCTTAAGCATTAGACATTTTTTTTTTTTAATTAAAGAAAAAGGGGACTCGCATGTGGCAGTGATTGTCCCATGCCCCATGGTACAGTTGGGTAAGCCCATGGGTACCACTAGTTCGAACTGGAGCTCGGAAACTCCGAACCCACACACACCCTAGGCTCTATTGGTTTCTGGGACTTCCAGAAATTGCAATTACAGTCCTCGTGAGAACTCGAACCTGGGATGTGGTGAAGCCTCAGCAGTCACCTACCAGTTGTACCACACCCACTGGTGGTTCTTAAGCATTAGACATTCATCTCTTTTTAGTGTCTTTTTTTGATTTTCTCAACTATCTACACCTAAATATTCACATGCTCTTTATATTTTCATAGATTTTTAGAGAAATACATGATTGAAGGCATGAGGAGATTGTTTGTGATGAGTCTTGAAGGGAAAATCTAAAGTTGGAGGAAGTCAGGTAGAGGCAGTAGGCATTGCCACACAGGTGACCTATCTTTGCAATTTGTGAAGACAAAGTTTCTAAAATAAAATTGTTTTGATTTATTACCTATTTTTGATTAGTTAGATATCATGTGGTTGTGGATGTGGCTGTGGGTGTTGTTAAATTGTTTGGTTTATGTTGTGTACCAATATTTGTGTGTTTAATTTTTGTTTTTATTTGAGGGGTTATTATTAATTAAAGTCATATTAAAAATGGGTTGTATGTTTAAATTATAGTGGAAATTTTATTTTTTCTTGAGTATGAACAACATCCATATAACTAAGTAAAAATTTCTAATTGAAATTTTATTTCTTAAACTTCTTTTCAGGTTAATTTTTGAGTTATATTCTTAAAGCTTAAAGAATTATAAGCAAACGAAAAACAATTGATACATTCTTTAAGAAAAAAGATGTTAGCAATTCAGAAATTAGGACACATGTGGCTGTAGAAACAAATGTTGATACTTCAATGCCTGATGAACACCCTGACCCCTCCAAATGTTCAAGAATTCAATCTAAAGAGATAGATCGTGATCCAGGATCACGTAAACAAACATGTGAATTCTCTATCAACAAACAAGATGAAATCCGACGAGCTTATCTCAAAAAAGGTCTATATCAACCTAAAAATATAGACTATCCATATAATGATGATACTCATCGTCGTCGATTTCAACCTTCATGGTTCGAATCGGCCCCCCCATGTAAAAATTCCTGGCTACGCCCCTGAAGAGAACTAACTGGTTATTGTTATAAATTTGATGGCATCAAATTTTCGCCTTTAATAGAATAGTTATTTGGGAGTAATATACAACCCCGTCTAAAACCTAACCTAATATATCTTAAAGATGGAAGGATTAATAATTGTAAAATTAAAAATGAGAGAGAGAGAGAGAGAGAGAGAGAGGAGTGTAGAGTAAAATAGACACATTTTTCTCTTTTTTAGATGTTTTAAAAATTAAGACAAAGTAGAAAAAAAATAGAGGTCAAATTAGAATGTATGAACATGAGCATCAGCTATTATTGCAAAAGTATGTCATTTTAACACATCAAAAAGCTGACTTTATTATTTTAGCACATCTTTTTACAATACACGCTACATCACATATTCTATTCTTCAATTCTATACATTAAAATAATATAAACAATATATTAAAATAATATATTAACAAAAACTCAGCCAATATACAAAACACAACCCAGTGGTAGTAGGCACCAACTAGGAACCAACAACCACTGCCACAAAGTACAAACAGTGGCCACCAACCAACCACCACACATCCACCAAATCCTTTATAACCCAAAACAAAACTCAAAACAAACACAACCAAATACCCTCAACAAACCCATTATAAATCTCACAACCACCAACGACAAGTCAGCCACCACAAACCACAACCATAACCACAAGTCAAGCTCCACAAACCCATAGAGAAAGGGAGGAGAAAGAAGACAAGAGAAGAAAGAGAGAGAGAGAGAGAGTGATGGAAAAAAAGAGAGAAAGGGTCTAAGAAGAAAGAAGAAAAGAAAGAAAAAAGAAAGAAGAAAGAGAGAGTGAAAGAAGAGAGAGACACTCAGACACAGTCTGGAGAAAAAAAAAAAAGAAGAAAGAGAGTCAGAGACAGGAGAGAAAAAAATGAATTTTTTTTAATAACATTTGTGATCGTATCGTTCCAAATTTGGAACGTTACTGTTCATCCAGGCCAAATTGTTTGGCATTTTAAACACCTCATGTGAGAGATTTTTTGGTCTGCCAAATGCCAAATATTTAACATTTGGCACACCTGAGACTAGTGCTCTTATGCTAGAATTCATTTTGTTCAAATGCATTTTGGTGTTTATTTATATATATTTTTTAAGTGCATTTTGACAGTAGAGTTATTAAATGCAACCTAAATGGGATATTGGATTTCTCTAAAAGTTTTGTATTTAGTATTATATTAAAACCTTTTTTTTTTTTTACTAAAAAGCAATTATGCGAATGAAATTGTGTTTGGTATGTCATTGGAAAATAAATTAAAAATTAAAAAAAATTTCTATTAAAAAATTAATTAAAATATTATACTAGTTTTTTTTTTTTTAATTACACTTTATCACCTTAAATTATATCGCATTTACATTTAGCACACTAAACTTTTAAAATGCACACTACCACCTTAAACTACAACATTTATTTCGCTGTACATCCTACTGACCTTAAACTACAACATTTATTTCGCTGTACATCCTACTGACCTTAAACTACAACATTTGTTTCACTTTACATCCTACTGTCACACTCAACTCAAGTGACCTTTACATACTGGCATCAAATGATAAAACAAATTACCCCTTCTCAATCCCCTAAATCAAATGTTATGTGTCACAACAAGAGTTACCTTTGTTTTTTTTTTTTTTGAGATGAAGTTACCTTTGATAAATACATAACCATTTTAGATTAGCACATCCTTAACAAAACTATGCAGCATCCACAATCCGCCTTGTCCACTACCACCTATCTCAAATCCCTATCACATTCCTAGCACATAAGTACTTAACCACTCTGCAGACACACTTTTGTGGCACACCTTCCTATAGGCTATAGCCTTGGGACATATAAAAGTGGAAACTATGTTAGTCCCCACCCCCCACCCCCCAAACTCTTTTTCCTTTATATATATATATATATATATGGGTTTTACTTGCATAATTGAGACAACACAAGTGCAAAATATTCTTGGTCCATGTATGAGATTCCTCCCTTTTTCTTTGCCCATATTGTATTCCCAGATCCTAATGGGACTTTGGAACTCATGGTTGGATGTACAGAAAATATTATATCTTCGATACAAAAATTGCGTAGCTCATGAATTGCGTATTAAAAAAGCAGCAGGATATTTTGCCATTAGTTTTAATGTTTTTTCTTCAAAATAGTTTGGAGATAAATCATTTAAACTCTTCTTATATCTTTTTGTTAAATATAAATTTTGAAAATCTAACTGTTGAATTGCCTATTTTAAATCTTGACTTTGTCAATATAGTTAAGCCATTTTTGGAAATTTGCATTTGAAACAGAAATTTTATTATCCAAGCTTTGCCACTTGTATTATCCAAATGCTTATGATTTTAAAATAGAACTGTACTTTTTAATATTTTTACCGGATACTAATCTATGCAAACTATTTCTACACACCACCCCCTCTAGTTTTAAATAAGACACTCACTTTCCTTAAAATGTAAACTACATTTTACATTGATCTCCCCTAAATATGAAAGTCTCAAATTTTGGATTAGAGGTGGTGTGGAAAAGTGGAGAGTAAAATATGAAATTCAATATATTTTTAAGTTTCTTTAATAATCTAGAAGATGTCAATGTAAGGAGAAAATGAGCTTTTACCCATATTTTCAAAAATATTTAGCCTAATGTCCTTGTTTTAAAACTATTTTGCACCGTGTTCCTGTTTTAAAACTCGATTTTTAAAAGAACGAGTTTTACATAAAACTCGATTATCATAAAACCGAGTTACAAGGTAACTCAAAGTTATGAATATCTAGTTTGTCTTATGGTTTTATCACGCTGGCCAAGCAGCCGTGACTTTTTCGAATTAAAAAATTTCAGCTAGAGAGTTAGTAACTCAGCAATTGGAAAATCGAGTTGTGAACATAATAAAAGCAAAATTTGAATGTAACATCTCCAAAGTGCCTCCTCTGTCTCCCTCAGTCCGATCAGTAGCCCAAGTCCTTTTCTTTCTCCCTTAGTAGCGGCGAAGCCCTTTCCTGTTATCAGTAGACTGAAACCTTATCTGAACAAAAACGCAACTGAAAACCCAAAACGCAACCGAAAACCCTAACCATAACCCTCACCTACAACCCTCACCATCAACCTTAGAAATCAGAGTTAAAGCTAGTGTGGGTTTTATTGTATTTGCTGTCTGAGCAAAGGATTAGAACTGCATGAAGGTAATTTCAAAAATATGAGTTCAAATTTATTTAGGTTTTTAATCCGGGTGTGAGTTGTTGTTGTTGTTGTTATTGTTGTTGTTCTTAATTGTAGTTGTTGTTGTGTTTAATCCTAGTTGTTGTTGTGGGTTTTAGATAAACTTGTGAGTAATTCACTTCTTTTTTTTTTTTTTTTTTTTTTTTTTTTTTAAAGCTTTGGAGTTGGTTGAATTTTGGCTTTTTGGAATTATGGGTTTTAGTAAAAAGTTGACCCCAATTTTAGCTTTTTTGTGTTTATGTGCTTACTTGGGTCTAAATTGGTTTTTATTTATTAATTTATTTATTTGGGAAAAGTAGATTGCTTGGTGGGCTTAGATTGTGGTTTTAGTTTTTCCAAAATGACTGAAATTGATTAATATGGATGTTATTTTGTTGGGTTTTGTGAAGAGTTAGAAATGGGGTTTGTGTGAAAATTAAGTATTGGAAATTTGATGATTGTTTTCGGAGTGTTGGAGTTGCTTTAGAGTGGGTTTAGTTATTGGGAATTTAAGTGTTTACTATGTTTGGTTTTGTTGCTTTTTATGCTGATTGAAGTTTTGGTTATTGCTTAGCAGTTAATGTTGGGTTAGTTATACATGGTAGAGTGAAAATGTAATGCTATTTTGGAACGCCAATGTTCTAGCATGTGTAAATTGTAATGCTTGTAGTGTTCTACAAAGGTTTAGTTTTGAGAACTTAAGTATTTGCTAAGTCTGATTTGCTGGGTTTTAAGCTGATTGTAGTTTCAATTATTGCTTAGCTGTTTATGTTGGCTTAGTTATACATTGCTGAATGAAAATGTAATGAAATTCTGGAATGAGAATGTTCTAGCATGTGTAAAACTAAAAGCAACCTTAGTATTGTAGATCAATGGACATGACTACCTCGAGTTTGAAAGAAAAGCAAGCTTAGTAGAAATTAAATTAGAGTGAAATGCAAGAAAACTCTGTTTCAATAATGAAACTGTACCGTGCTATCAATGTGATATTTATATTACACATATTAGGATGTAATTTTTTTTTTCTTTAAATAAATATTTTACGAAAGTTGACGGAAATACCTTAGTTGAAAAAACTTAAAACTTAGAAGATTAAAATGAACAAAAACAAAGTTGGAAGACTTAAATGATTTGTGGTAAAATTTATTAGAGTGTGAGTTATGCATATTAGCCTAAATTTAAACATATAAGTGCATTGAATTTAATTATTCTTTGAAATGCATGTCTTCTTAAAAAAAAACCCTAAAAAATGATAACACTATCTGTTAATTCAGTTATATATTTGGATTTAACTTGATAGCCAAAACTATACAGCTAAAATCATGTCATATTGGGGTTCAAGTGACAACCTTCAAACCCCCACCACACTTTAAGATGATATGTAGTTGCTTTTGAAACAAAAAGAAAAAAAAAAGTTATTTTTATGCTACTTTCTTTCATTCCACAATATGGCAATTGAGTGGATAAATTAAGTGACATACTTAAATAATATAAATAAATAATCTTATAGATTACTACGGAGTGGATTGGGTTATAATTGTGTGTCCTAAAGTGTATGTGTTTTTCATTAAATATAGGATGTGGCATCTATTGATTGGTGGCATAAATAAGAGGCTTTACGCCAGCCCCTGACCAAATGTTCTCTCTTTTTTTTCATGTAGTTGCATTTCCATTTTTATTGTCTTTCTATACTAGTTTAATTACTATCAGTAATTGAATGGACACCACAAAGCTATTAATCTCTCTTTAGAGCATGCATAAGTTCTAAATCACTCAAGCAAGGCAAGCTTATCCACCAATAGATACTCTCTCTAGGCTTACAAACCAACACTGCCATTTGCAAGTACGTATTTAAGATGGTCTATTTGCTGGACATTAAATCTAACATGGAATTCTGCTGTAGAGTAAAGAAATATGTCAAGAACAGAGTTCTTTGCATGAGTTAGAGGATATCTCAATCTGTAGCAATTTTGTTTTGCTTAGTAGCAATTAGTGTTTCTGCTTTTTAACTTCAAGTGAGTTGGTTTATTAACTAAAGGCCAATGAATGACCTGAAATGTAATGTAGAGCAGAGATTGCAAACTATTTTTCTTGTTGCATCAAATGTTATAGCCTTACTTCCTACTTTTAAAGTCCTACAACAGAAGGTAAGATCCAATTCATGTCTAGTGGAATTTCAAGTGCATTGTATCATGTGTGTGATGCGTAGCTGGTGTGCTCTATCTTTTACTGCTCTACAAGTGCATGATATGTGCAAAACATCTTCCTTAGCTCAACTGTTCATAAGATTTCAGTTTCAAGTTTAACAGTTTTACTATTGCGTTGGTATCAGTTTATGGATTTTTGGCTTTCTTTCTTGGCTGTGGTGAGCACTATTGTATACCTAACTATTCTTAGTGAAACTGTAATGAGGACAATCCATATAGTTGCAGCCATTATTTCTGATTGCTAAAAAAAAAAGCATAGTAGTTTTAAATTGCAGTAGAGAAAGATGAAAGAAATACTGCATAGGAAAATATAAGATAACATTGAAAAAATGGGTTGAATTGTAAAAAGTAATGCAGCAATTCATTGAAAATTTAAGAGGCTGTTTGGATGGGCAAATCTCATGACTCAATTCTCAGTTTTCATAACTCAATTCTCAAAAATGGTGGGACCCATAGCAAAATACTCGTTTGCCTGCACCAATACTCTATTTCCATAACTCTGTTTCCAATACTCAATTCTCTACTTTTTGAGTTATGAGTTATGGAAACTGAAAACAACTTTTGGCTGTTTTCAGTTTTCAATTCTCATAACTCAATGGCATTTTTGTAAATAACACTATATGAGGGACCCACTGCCATACTTTTAGCCACAACTTTTGACCATCTTTTTTTTTTCTTCTTTCTTTACTGGGGTTCACCGTCTCCCCTTTTTTTTTTTCTTCTTCACCTGGGTTCACGTCTCCTTCCTTTTTTTTTTTTTTTTTTCCTTCTTCACCTGGGTTCACGTCTCCCCTGTTCTTCCTCTTTTTTTTTTTTTCTTCACCTGGGTTCACGTCTCCCCTGTTCTTTTTTCTTTTTCTTTTTCTTTTTCCTTCTTCACCTGGGTTCACGTCTCCCCTATTCTTCCTTTTTTTTTTTTTTTTTTTTTTGTTGGGTTCGGGTTTGTGGGTACTCTGAAAAAAAAAAGAAAAAAAGAAAAAAAAAACTGCAGTGGTGACAGAAATGGGGCTCACAAATAGTGTGAAAAATATTGAGTGATGAGAAATGAGTGATGTGCCAAACGGGTATTAATTTTAGAGTGATGGGTGATGAGTGATGAGTATTGAGTTATGAGTGATGAGTGATGAGTGACGAAAATTGAGTGATAAAAAAAAGGTGGCCAAACAGCCTCTAAATCCCTGGATTACTGCGTAAACCATACAACCATATTAACTAAATAATCTCTTAATATGCAATATCATAGCATTTAACAAAATCGTTGTCATTTATTTATATGTTTCTATTTCAAAGAACACGTCCTCTAAGCTGGCCTGGAGCAAAGAACTTTCAATTGCGATGGGAAGCATGATGGAATTGAAGTCCACTCCAGGAAAGGCTTCAATGGCGTCCTGGCGGAAGTCCTCGAAGCCTGCAACGTAGTTCTTGTCCAAGAGTTCAATGAACTCACTGGACGTCTTAAACTCTCCAATGGTCTTGTCCTTAGCCTTGCTCAGAGAAGAGGTAAGCTTGTCATTTTTCTTCTGGAGATGTTCTAGACGAGTCTCCTTCTCGACGATATCTGCCCTTAACTTCTAAATTAGATTCTTCAACTCCTTCACCTTGTCCTCCAACTTCATCTTCTCCCTAGCCTTGCGACTTGCCTCCTTCCCCATGTCACGGACCTTCGTCTCTAACCTGATCCTCTCCTTGTCTAACTTTGTGGCTTGCTTGGACCCCACAATGAACTTAGACATGACCTACGTTAAAAAAATATGGACGTGAGATGAAAGGAAAAATAAAGCTCAAACTTTTCACAAGTGATTATGGACAAAAAAAATAAAAAATAAAAAATACCTTGAATTGATCATGAACAGTAGGCTGTTCAAACTCCTTCACGGACATATAATATCAAATAGCGACGTCCTTATCCATCACTGCTTGCTGGAACCTTTCCTAAGCAAGACTTTCACTTGTCAAGAGAGTTAATTGACAGCTCTCAGGAGGAGTAGCAGTAGATGGGTTCAAGGACGGGCTTGCATCAGGGAGAGGAGTATTGGCTTTAGGAGTCATGGACAACTAAGTAGAAACAACATGAGGAACGAAGGGATCAAGCTCAACGACCAAAGACTTGGATGGGGTGAAAGAACCAAGCTTAGGCTTGTTATTGCCTCGACGGCTGGGAAGATTTCTAGTATCAATCGTCTTAGACATAGTCTTCCTCTTCTCTGATGAGACTAGAGGGATGAGTTTCAACACCGTCGAAGCCGTTGGACGAGACTAAGTAAGGTCATTCTCCTTTGTTTGGATGGCCTCATCACCACTTGCATAGCCTTTTCCTTTGTTCTCCTTCATGGTTGCCATTACTACAAAAGAAAAGGGAAGAGAGGATCATCGAAGTTTAGACGAATTAAATAAGAATGAATAAGCAAAAATACAAGGAAAAAAAAGATAGCTTACGTCGACAGGTAGTAAGCTCGTGAGCTAGTGCTTCCTTTGTAGGAATAGGTCCAAGTCCCCAAGTTGCTAGATGGTGGAGTGTTACTAAAGAATGGAAGGTTCTATTAGCAAAGGAGCATGCCTGTTGGACGCAGTTCAGATAAAAGCTGGACAACAAAGGACGAGCTACCGCTGAAAAAGAAAGAAATCAGAGTTAGATGAAAATAACAAAATAATCAAGACGAGACAAAAATAAGCAGCATACCCTATGAATGTAGATGACCCATCTCACCAATGTAAGAAGGGAATGTATCCCTACCTACCTCAATAGGGTTTCCAGCCCAACACCTAGAGACGAAGAAGAACTTTGTCTTCCACCACCTATCAGACAAGGGAAGGGACCTAATTAACCTATAGTTAGAACCCTTAGTTAAGAATTAGTAGAAACCTAAGGATTGACTTATCTTAGAGGGCTTATAACAATACAGGAACTCGTCCATAGTAAGAGGACGGTTCCCGTCGAAAGCCACCCTCCATAGTACTTGCATAGCCACTATGGTCCTCCACCCATTAGGGTTAAGCTGGTTTGGCCCTATACCCAACCTATGAAGGAGTTCTTTAGCAAAGGCATTCAAAGGCAACTTAAGGCCCCTTAATAGGTAGGCCTCATATATACCAACCCCAGGAGAATTTGGGGTACAACACCATTCACCAGGGCCAGCAAGACGAGGATTAACTTTGACAGGAATTTGGTATTTGTTCCTAAGCGTATAATGCCTCTTCTCATCTATTTTGGACAGAATGTCCATAGCACAACAATACAAAATGTCCTCTTCTTCACTAGGGAAAGGGGTGGATGGTTGAACATTTGTGGACGGGCTAGCAGACGACCCAAAAGCTACCCTTCTCCTTATCTCCTCCTGAAGGACTTTTAGGGGAACTCCAGATGAGTATTGCTTGTCTGTGGTGTCACTCTCGCTACTACTACCACTACTGTTACTCTCGTCACAATACTCATCTATCTCTCTCTCATCCCTATCACTAGACGAGGACACTACAATCTTAACCATTTGTAAAGAATTCTAAAGAAGAAAACCTACAGACGAAGAGAAGAGGATACCTAATGCTAGACAGAGAGGACTCCTAGATGAAGCGCGAAGGACAAACTAAGGTGAGAAGGTCAAAAGAGAAAATATGAGAAAGTGAGAGGGTAGGAGAGGTATTGACCTAGACGCGGGCCAACTAGGAAGCGCCACGAGGCAATGTTCTTGAAGAATGAAACAACATGACATGCATACCATTAGGATTGAACCATATGGCGGTCTCCAGAATGTCTAATCCCAACTTACCTTGAGACACCACGTGGAAGGCTCATCAATGAATGAGAAATTGCCATGTAAAAAAAAAAAAAAAATCAGTAGTGGTATGAATGACACAAGGACAAGGGGGCAACTAATGGTGAGTTGAATCAAACTCATTTCGTCCATGTGGTCGTCCATGACTAAACCACATCCATGTTAATTCATAAGTAAAGAAATCAAGTAAAGTATCACTGGAAGTGAATAAATGTCATCCAAAGGTTTATTCCAAACTAGCTCGGTCGTCCATGTCAAAAGAGAGTATGGATGACCACTCAACACTTAGCAAATTTCAAAGGATTTTCTACAAATACTAAGTGTAGACATTCGATTTTGCACCCATAATTTAATCAAGGAAGATGGCTGGAATGACCATTCATATACCCAAAAAAATCAAAATTGCATTACATGTATTAATTCATTCATTGCATATCATAAAAACGATCTTGAGATTCTAACGGTCATGGCGACATGCCCGATTTCCAAATCAGACCGTTGGATTGAAGGATATCACATGATCAAGTTTGCACGATCTACATGCATTTTGTTTGGGTGGAACCGGTCATGCATGATTAATTTAAATTAATTCTGATTGGTTAGACAATTAAAATTAATTAAATAATTTTGCGATTGGTTGTTAGTTAGTGCCAAAAATAGGCTTGCATGCATGGGAATAAGGAGGATAATCAAATAACAACAAAATTGTGGATAATTAAGATTTTCTGGAGTATTTATCTACAAGATAATCGCTTCTGAAAAGACTGAATTATCAAAAAAGGAGTTTAATTTTTAGAAAATGGATTAAAACGTGTCTAAGTGCAAGTCCCGACTCAAAAAACCTCAAAAAATGAGTCCAAAGTGGACCAAAACTCAAATGTGGATTCAGCACCCAAGAGGGCCATTCAGCACTCTTGGAGTGTTGATTGGCACTTTTCAAATGCCGATTGACACAGATGCATGACTCGGCCCGAAGGCTCCTGGATTAAGATAAATTTTATGCTTTTCAATTTTTTAGAGATAAGAATGCGTCCCAATTCGTATTCTGATCATTTAGCTAAATTTTGGATGCATTCTCACCCCTATAAATAAAGGAAGCCTCTCAAAATTCAGCACACTTTTTTCACTCTTTCTGACCCCCCTTCTTTTTGGCTCTTCTCTTCTGTTCAATTCTCCCTTACGTTAAAGACATTCTGGAGGCTCTTGCCTTAGGAATTTCTTTTCTCTAAGCAAAATATTTTAGGCTTCAAAGAATTGAATAAGTTTCTTTAAATCCTAAATATCCTTTCACTAAGAAGAGCACGCATGCAAGAGGTAGTTAATTTCTTTTCTTTTTCTAGTCTTCTTTATTAATTTTGATTGATGATGCATGACTAGGTATAGGATATTTTATTATTTTTGGTCTTTAATATAATTGCCATGTTTTGTTTAAATTGTTTTTTTTTTTTTAATATGTTCTTAAATGATTGTCTGTTGTGATTTTTTCTTTTGAATCTCAAAATCTACTATCAAAGATTTTTTGAAAACACGCAAAACAGATTTGAATTTTCAGATCTGATTTTTTTTTTTTTTTTTTAACTCTCAAAACTGATTTGAATTTTTCAGATCTAATTTTCAACACATAAAACTGATCTGTATTTTCATTAAATAGAAAACTGAATTTTTTTAACACATGAAACTGGTCTGTATTTTTATTAAATACAGATTTGATTTTTTTAACACATAAAACTGATCTGTATTTTCATTAAATATAGATCTGATTTTTTTAACACATATAACTGATCTATATTTTCATTAAATACAGATTTGATTTTTTTAACACATAAAATTGATCTGTATTTTCATTAAATACAGATCTAATTTTGTTTTAGGAAAGTTTTCTTTGACACAAAATTGCAGATTTTAGAATTCAAAAGAAGAAATTGCAAATTTTATTTCATGAGTGTGAATACTTTTTTTTCAAAAGCCTTTTTTATGATTTGTTCAAAAATAGATCTGATTTTTCTTTACAAATCAATTTTTTTTTTTTTTTTTTTAAATTTACAAAACAGATAAGAATTTTTCTAAAAAATAGGATACACTCATAAGATAAATTTACTTGAATTAATTTCAATCAATGTCTGTCTTGTATGTTTAACATATCATTCACATCATGCAAAAATGGTATATTGGTCATTAGAGTCTAGAAGACCAGACTCTGTCTAGGCAGAATGGGTGCCTAACACATTCCCATTCCGTAACCTAGCCTTCGGACTTAAGTTTTTGGATAGGTAGATTAGTGTTTTATTTTTTATTTTTGGTAGATTGTAACTAAGAACAAAAGTTTTGTATTCTTTTACATAGACTTTAACTAGGACTCAAAGCATTGTAAGGGTTAATTTTCTAAGATTGTATTTATCATTATTCAATCAATGACAATGAATTATCTGGATCATGTATTTTGTATTTAGTTTTTTTCTTATTTTTTTGTATAAAAAAATAAGTGGTTACTCCACACTACTTACCCAAAATGAAAGATGCCCTTAAAAGCACTCAAATCTCTTTTTTGAGAGCAACCCTAAACTTCGCGGACTCTCACAGTGGCGACTCCACTGGAGATGTCGAGGGCTAAGCTTCGTGTTAGACTTAAGTGACCAACAATATACCCTTCTCTTTCGCATGATATTGTTGTTTGTTTGTTTATTTATGTCTTGAGATGTTTGTATTATATTTTTGTTTTATGTTGCCATGTTTGTTTGTTTGTTAAGAGCATTCCTTAACTATCATAGTGTGTGCCATCAAAACAACAAAAATGTATGCATCCCTCTCAACAATATGGTGGTAGTAACCATGGATCACTGATCTTTATTAGATTCGGGTACCTAGAGGTGAACTCACCAACTCATAGCCCAAAGTCACTGGATCATTTCTTGTTGTCTGTAAAGGACAGACCATGCCGTTCAAACCAACACAATGTTCGTTACATTACAAGTTGAGAGGTGTAAAGTCCTAGCTATGGAAAACAATAAAACAACAAACCCACCATACAATGTAATGACTTAGATTAAATTGCATTGCATGTTGCGTGTGTTTGTTTGGTTAGTTGATTGATGTAGATGGGGACCTAGTTTTGATTAACCCGACCAAGCTTGTCATTAAGGAAGAGTTTGGTCAAGATCCGAAGGAAGGTTGCAAAGAGAACCTAAGGCTGATACTCAAGCTAGCAACTCCAATTCCAAGCCCATCACTCCCATCACAATACTGAAGCCCGTAAGCATAGAGGACACTCAACTATTGCAACACCACAATCCAATATTTGACCTACAAGACAGTTCAAGCCACAAGAAGTCTAAAGCTCCTAACACTATGGCAGAAGAGAGAGAACATCTAAACATTGAAGAACCTATGAACACTCAAGAGCTACATAACACCATGGTAGCTAGTCAAATCCAGTTAAGGGAGGACATGAACCTTATGGTACAACAGGTTCAAAGATTGAAGAGTAATCAAGAGGAGAACAAGGCTGACCATAATCCGCCAACCATGGAGAGTAAGAAGAAGATCAACAAAAGAATGAACAAGATGGAAGAGATGATCAAGAACGCTCGCAAGATGGAGGACCTCATGAACTACCAATCACTCTCACTTTTTCCTGATGTGAGATTGCCTCTAACTGGAGCCGCTTTTAGATGGTTCCTTAACCTAGATGACTCTAGAGTAAAGAGTAGGGAAGACATCTGCCGTGAGTTTCATAATCAATATAAGTACAACTTAGAGGTGGATATAACAAGGAGGGATCTCGAGACCATGAAGCAAGAACCAAAAGAATCTTTCTCTACCTTCATCACCAAGTGGAGGTCCAAGGCAACACAGATGATGAATAAGCAAAGTGAAGAAGAACAGTTAGCTATGGTTATAAAGAATTTATTACCTGTATATCATAAGTACTTTTTTTGCTCAGTATTTTCCTAATTTTAAAGCTTTAATTGCTGCTGGAACCCAAATTGAGGATGCAATAAATAATGGCACTATAAAAAATAAGGACCCACCAAGATTTAAAAAGAATTTAGGATCTAGTTCTAAAACTGCAGAAGTTTCTAATATACACAAAAATGATCCTTACCAACTTATTGCTCCTATTGCCCCAATGCCAATATCACAAGGGCCACCTCCAAGGCCTAGGAGGGAATTTCATGAGTTGTATATGCATGTAAGTCAAGTGTTTGAGAGACTAAAAGTTAAAGGGTTACTAAAGCCCTTAGATCCAAGACCAATCCCAAACCCATTGCCCATAAGATTTGATGTGACTAAGAGATGTGCATACCACCAAAGCCCTAGCCATGATACTGACAAGTGTTTTGGCCTTCGTCATGCAATTCAAGACTTAATAGACAATAAGGTGATTGCACCACCCACACGGCCTAGTGTCACTAATAATCCCTTGCCCAACCACAACACAGATAATGACTAATAATCCCTTGTCAAATGACCTAACATCCACACATGGGGGGAGACACTTCAAACCCTAAGACATCGATCTAAATGACCCAACTAAAATTGCCCACATCACAAGGGGGCAAGACACTTCAAACCTCCACATTTGGAGACAAACAACCGAATAGAAGCTTTAATCAAGGCCACCCAACAAACACTTACTAAGGAGGATGAGGTCCTCAAGCAACTACAAAAGACTTAAGCCAATATATCTTTATAGGGTTTACTCATGGCCTCATACAAGCACCGTCAAAATTTGGTAGACCTTCTCAACCAAATCCAAGTCCCTACAACCACAACTTCCTAAAATCTTAATGCTATGATTGGGTCCATAAGTAGGGAACTCACTATTTCCTATTTTGACAAAGATTTGACAAAGAAGGGGAAGCACCACAGTGACCCACTGCATATTATTGTAGATGCCAAAGGTAAGAGGATTCCCATGGTTCTAATTGACGATGAAAGTGCCTTAAATGTGTGTCCTTTAAAGACTGCAAGCTGCTTGGGTATAAGCATTGAAGATTTTGTGCCTACTGATCAGCATGTGAGGGCATATGACAACAGTAGAAGGGAGGTCACCGTGACACTAGAGCTCAATATAGGACCAATGATCATGAATGTGGTGTTTCAAGTCTTGAACATAGGTTCATGCTTCAATATTCTCCTTGAGCGACCATGGATCCATGACACAGAGGCTATACCTTCATCCCTATACCAAAAGGTTCGGTTTCCATATGAAGGTGCCATAGTTACCTTATATGGTGATACCTTGAATGTGCCAAAGCCCATTTTTGGTATTGATTCTGAGAAGGAGCCATTGACCTTGAACAACTTTGAGATTGAGAAGCCTGGTTTTGAAAAAAGAGAAGAAGAAATGGAGAAGATCCCCATGGACTTTACTCCCTACAGCAACAACAACATGGTGGCAATGGTGAGGAGAATGAATTACCTTCTAGGAATGAAATTGGGGAAGACGGTAAAAAAGCCAATTGTTTAAGACCCAATAATTCCTACTGCCACACCACCTTTTGGGCTAAGGTATAAGCCCACTGATGATTACTTGTTAGAGATAGAGTTGAGAAGAATGGCCTGAGCCAAAGCCAAAGCAAAGGGACTTCCTTATCCCTTGGAACCCCTAAATCCCTATACTCCAACATTGAACAGAAAGTTTGTCAAAGTTCAAGATAGTCAACGCTATTGGGGATTTCCTGAACCGAGATTTGACCCTGAGACAAGAATAATGGTGCCCAGATTTGAGCTACTATTTGATTGCAACAACCAGCTTCCAAAACTAAAGAAGGAAGACACAAATTGGGTCCCAACTGATTGGGCTGATTACATGGACCCTGATGCAGTGACTACGCTTCTAGGAGATGCCATTTGCAATATAGAAGAAGAAGAGTATTGGGAGGCTTGCCAACATGCATTGAAAAGTCTGTACGAAGCAAGGACAAGTGATGAAGAAGGGAAAGAAGCCCCTAGTGATGATGATGAAGGTAGCAATATCAAAAGTGATAGTAATAGTGGCAGTAGCAGCAGTGACAATGGAGATAGTGAGGATGATAGCAATAGTGATAGTGAAAACAACAATAGTGAAGACTATGATAGCCAATATAATGGCAATGATTGGGGTGAACCCCCTAGTGATAGAGAAGTTGAAGATGAAGGGCCTTTTTATGAAGACCACTTTGATGATGATGTAGTTTACTATGATGGAGATATAGAGGATGATGCTAAAACTGAACTTATAGACATAGAAAGCGATGCCGAGAGTGAAGAGTATGGACTAGAAAATGTGCTAGAGGCTGCAGGAGAAAACGTTGAAGATGCCAACAATATAGATTATGATGATTACCCCTATGGGCATCCCTCAGATTGGAGTTGTATTGTTGATGTTAGTTCAAGGTCCGGTCCTCGATATGACAAGCATGGTAGAGAAATTCATGAGTTAGGATCATTCCACAATTCAAAACTTAGCTTATTGACCCCATTACACTGAGGAAGAAGATGACATAAACGCTAGATTGGCCACCCTAAACAGAAAGTTGATGATCCACAATTTCAGAAACTTAACATTGGAGAGTCTTGAAGATGAAGATAAGAGAATGGAAAGGAACGAGTCAGAATATCTCCCCCAATATATCCATTTAAGTAACAAAGGAAAGCAAGACCTTTTTGGTGAATGGATGGACAGCATAGAGCGCCTGGATGCTTATGTGATTGATAAGCCCACAGACATGGAGATTGATGATGAAGGCATGGATTATATGGATGAAGACCCCCTGGTACTGATGCTGAAGGAAGAAGGAACTCGTTGGGAGCCGCTTGCCATCATTGAAGCCACAACTGAGTTGAAGAATTGGGCATGGGAGGGAGCCGCCCACCCTATGGAAGACTTTGTAAGGAAGATCAAGACCCTCAAGCCAATCACTCTTGTTAAAAAGATTAAGATCCTTGAGCCAATCACTCTTGCCAAAAACATAGTTTCTATTCCTATTGAGTCTGTTTCTGCTAGTATTACTATTCCTATTAAGTCTGTTTGTGATAGTATTTCTATAGAGTCTGTTTCTGTTAAGTCTGTTAAGTTTGTTGAGTCTGTTGAGAACTCTTTTCATTATAATATGATTTCTAATTCTTCTTATTTGCTGGCTTTGAATGTTTTTATTTATGAAATTGGTAAAGAAACTCTTAATAATAAGGAATTAAAACAAGGGCATTTATAACCTATAAAAGAAGAAACTCAACCTATTAACCTAGAAACAGATGATGAACCCAAAATGATACAAGTGGGCAACACCCTAACCACCTCTGAGAAAGATGCATTAGTTGCCCTACTGACAGAATTCAAAGAGCTATTTGCATGGTCCTATGAAGATATGCCCGAGATTGATACAGATATAACACAGCATTGCATTCCAACAGATCCAACCATAAAGCCAGTCAAGTAGAAGTTAAGAAGAATGAAGCCAGAATAGACTCTCAAGATCAAGGAAGAAGCCGAGAAACAATACAATGCAGGATTTCTGAGGGTGGTCAACTACCCAAAATGGTTAGCTAATGTGGTTCTAGTGCCGAAAAAAGTATGGGAAAGTTAGAATGTGTGTAGACTTCAGAGACCTGAATAAGGCTAGCCCAAAAGATGATTTTCCCTTGCCCCACATTGATATCTTGGTTGATAATATAGCAAGACATGCCTTGCTGTCATTTATGGATGGGTTTTCAGGATACAATTAGATAAAGATGGCTCTGGAAGATATGGAGAAAACCTCCTTCATTACTCCACGGGGGACGTATTGCTACAAGGTCCATTTGGCCTTAAAAATGTTGGTGCTACTTACCAATGTGTAGCCACTACTTTGTTACATGATTTGATTCACAAAGAAGTAGAAATTTATGTTGATGACATGATAGTGAAGTCCAAAGATCGTGAGGGGCATATACCAGCTTATGGAAGTTCTTCGAAAGGATCCAGTACTATAAGCTGCGGTTGAATCCAAAGAAGTGCACTTTCGGTGTAACATCCGAAAAGCTGTTGGGGATTATGGTAAGTCAGAGGGGAATTGAAGTCGATCCTAACAAAATCAAGGCCATTATGGAGATGAAGCCTCCAAGGACTGAAAAGGAGATCTGAGGATTTTTAGGGAGGATACAGTACATCAGCAAATTCATAGCCCAGCTCACCATGACATGTGAACCAATTTTCCGACTGCTCAAGAAACAAGTTCCCATAATCTGGAATGAACATTGCCAAGAAGCTTTTGAGAAGATCAAGAATTATCTGATGAAGCCACCAATATTGGTTCCACCGGTACCTGAAAAGCCACTATTGTTGTATCTCACAACTATGGACACAACAATGGGGGTTTTTCTTACTCAATACCTAGAGGGGTCTAGGAAAGAGAATGCAATCTACTACATCAGCAAGAAGATGTTGCCTTATGAAGAAAAGTATTCACCACTTGAGAAGACATGTGTAGCACTTGTATGGGCAACCTGCAAACTCAGACATTATATGCTTGCTTTCAAAGTCTTGTTGATTGCAAGAATGGATCCTTTGAAGTATTTGATGGAAAAGCCTGCGCAAGATGGGAAGACAGCTAAATGGGTTTTGCTTCTGTCAGAATTTGATATTAAATATGTGACTCGAAAATCTATGAAAGGGAGAGCAATTGCTGATCACTTAGCCCACTGTTCACTTGAAGAAGCTGAAGAAATCCAAGGAGATTTTCCAGATGTGGATATCATGAAGATTGAGGTAGAATCATGGAAGATGTATTTCGATGGAGCAACTAATCAAAATGGAAGTGGCATTGGGGTTCTCCTAATTTCTCCAAAAGGGACACACATCCCATTCTCTTGTAGGCTCAACTTTCCTGCCACTAATAATGCCACTAAATATAAAGCTTACATTATGGGGTTACGAGCAGCCCTGGGTCTTGGAGTAAAAGAATTAGAAGTATATGGTAATTCAGCTTTGATAATTTCTTAGATTCAGAATAGCTGGAAGATCAAGGAAGAAAGGCTGATGCCTTATCATGAATGTCTTCAGAAGTGGGCCTCGAAATTCAGTAAGATCCAATACCAATATGTGCCAAGGATGCAAAATCAGATTGCAGATGCTTTAACAACAATGGCCTCTATGATGGATGGACCTAAGGAAGATGAAGCTAGACCTATAGTGATGGAACAAAAAGATGAGCCAGCTTATTGCATGTCAATAGAAGAAGATAAAGGAAAGAATGGGAAAGGTGAATGGTATTCAGACATCCTACAATACCTTAAGGATGGGACATACCCACCGTCTGCAGATAAGAATGACCAATTGATCATTAGAAGGCTATCCACTAATTATATTATTTGTGGGGAGAGGCTTTACAGAAGATCATATGATGGAATTCACCTCCTTTATGTGACCGCTAAGGAAGCATAGCAAATAATTGAAGAAGTCCATGAGTCAAGCTATGGGCCACATATAAATGCACACATGCTGTCACGTAAGATAATGAGGCAAGGGTATTACTGGACTACTATGGAAGCCAACTACGCAGCTTTTGTTTGCAAGTGCCATCAGTGCCAAGTCCATGAAGATCTGAAGCACATGCCACCTAGGCCATTACATATCATGACTTCCACCTTGACTATTTTCTACATGGGGAATAGATATTATTAGGAAGATTCATCCAACAGCATCTAGTGGCCATGAATTTATACTTGTTGCTATAGATTACTTCACTAAATGGGTGGAAGCTGTCTCATACAAGGATTTGAACTTAAAGAAAGTTGCTCAATTTATTCAAATTAATATCATTTGTAGATATGGGGTACCACATGAAATTATCTCTGACAATGGACTATATTTCAAGGGAGAAACAAAAAAGCTGCTGCGACAGTTCAATATTCAACACCACAAATCCTCACCTTACTGTCCTCAGACTAATGGAGCAGTTAAGGCTGCAAACAATAATATAGGGCAAATCTTGAAGAAGAGCACGAAGAACTACAAGGATTGGCATTTACAATTACCCTATGCACTTTAGGAGTATAGGACATCAATTCGATCATCCACAAGAGTCACTCCTTATTCATTGGTGTATGGGATGAAAGCAGTCCTTCCCATTGAAATGGGTATCTGTTCACTGAGGACAGTACTGGAAAGTGAAATCCCTAAAGTAGATTGGTTGCAAAGCAGATATGACCAGTTATGCATGCTGGATGAGAAAAGACTCAAGGCCTTGTATCACATTCAAGGTTATCAAAGGAGGCTTAGGAAAGCTTTTGACAAGAAAGAACTAGAGATCTAAAGTTGGAGGATTTAATGCTGAAAGAGATCCGAGCCTCGATCCAAGAGACAAACAGGAAGTTCAAGCAAAATTGGGTAGGCCCATATATTATCAAGTAGATATACTTTGGGGGAGCAATAAGGTTGATGGACTTAGATGCAAATCATTTCACCGAACCAACCAACATGGATCAATTGAAGAAATACCACGTCTGAGGTGGTTGTCTGAAAACACCACATCTGAAATGGTTGTAAATTATCCTATTTCCATTCAAAGGTTAGTTAAAAAAAATGGTAGGTTGAAAACCCAAAAGGGCGATCTACACAAAAGGAGAGTGAAAAAAAAGAAGAGAGCGAGAAAGCCTACTAGGTTAAAAACTAGAAAGGGCAGCCTAGGCAAAAATTAAGGCAGACAAAAAAGAACTACGTGATGACCTGATCCTTCTGCCAAGGAGGTATGTAGGCAACCATACATTGGTTTGGTCACAACTTCCCCAAATCCACCATTTACCCATTAAGCAAAAAATAATAATAATAATAAATAAATAATTTTTTTTCCCAAAATTCAACCATTCCATTACACAAAAATCAAAAACCCAAACCCTAAACCAAACCCTAAAAGCCCAAACCCTAAACCAAGCCATAAAAAACCAAACCTTAAAAACCTAAACCCTAAATAGAATCCTTAACCTGCAAGTCCTTAATAATTCCTAAACCTAAGAGTTTTGCATCAACTTTTAAAATAAGCATGTTCAAAGCCAAAAATAAGAAGATCACTTTGTCTTTAGTCGTTTCTCTTTTGGTTGATCATTGATTTCCTTTGTGTTAGGTACTTTGTCACTTTTGTCCCTCCTTTTAAATTCATAGTTGTCATCATCATATCTTTCTCGATTGTCTCTAAGAAATTGTTTTCTCATAGCAACCATGTCAGCCTCTTTGTTAGCAATCTTGTCCACCAACCAGTTAGAGTATTCTATGGTCATCTTGTGAAAGTGAACTTTAACAAAAGATTGGTCCACTTGGTCAGCCATCTCCAAACCTAACAACATGTTCCTTATAGAAGTAGGATTTGTGTCCACAAGAGTAAAATGTTTTCTTCCTTTTCCACCCGGCATTCCTTGCTTATATTGGAATTGCCTCAAGAGTCTATCCGCCTTATAGAAAGTTTCTCTCCTTAATCTAACTATGAAGATGTGATCTGATCTTGGAGACCGCGGCAGAAGGGGTGGACACTTCCACCAATGACAATTCCATCGAATGGAGGCACTGGGTTTCTTGTTCAGAAATTTCACTTAGTCACTTTCAGTTTTGATGACAATCCTACTGAGAAAATTGCCAAGACCATAATTGACAACTGTAGGCCTGGCAATCATATCTAGTCTTTCCATCAGCCATATCTGCAAAGTCAAGGGACTCCCAAGAATGTTTTGTGACTCTCCACCATGAAATATAGAGTCCAATCCTAAAAGAGTTTCTGCCAAGATCAGAGAAACAAGATTATCACCATCCTTAATTTGACTCACAACACTTATGGCCCGAGCATCCGCAAAACCGTGCCTTCCAGAGCAAAGCAAAAATTTTCCCACGAAGCAGAGAGCCAAGCCAAAATTTTTCTGCATATTGTCAGTCACTCCATAAGTACATTTTTTAATCAGTCTTGAAAGAATTGCATGAAGATCCACCATATGTCCTTCAATCATGCTATTGGTTATTGAAGTAGGAAGACCGAGAGCATCAGACAAAGATTCCCTATGCCTAGGATCACAAGAAACTGCTACGGATTTCTTGCTTGGATCATAACCCAGAATAGCTGAAAATTCTTTTGTTGTGGGGCACAGTTCAACAGTTTTAAACCAAAACACATGATCTTCAGGATCCCAGAACTTCATAGCAACATGGGGGAAGTCCCACTTGATTTTGACATTCCTTAAAGCCTTGATTCCTTCTAGTTTATAGGCTGTAAAATTGGCCTTGGTACTAAAATCAAAGCTACAAACCAATCTATTGATATCATGAATGGTTGAATGAGAAAAATGTTGATTGTTAGCCATGGATAACTTTTGCTTGTGATTATTGTGTCTTGCTAACATTGATGCAGAGATTTTTTTACAGGATCAATGCTAAAATAAGCTACCTCAACCCTTAACTAGGTTTAAATAAGTTTCAAGAGTTTGTAGCTGACTAGGAAAGTGTTTCATGGTCATAAACGAAGAAAATATTTTTCAAAAAACTTGAAAACACACTTCGAAAAAGCATGAAAAGTAGGCCCACCATGGGGAAAGCCATTTCGGCATATTAAAGTGCCGATCAGCACGCAACTCTACCAAGGCTCACTTATCATGTTTTGTGTTTTTGGGCACTTTTCATATTTGTTTTTGACTCTATTTAAAACTCAAATTTTTTTTTTTGGGTCAAACTGGGGCATTCAGGCATGCCTTGTCCTTTTGTAAGAAAAAAAAGGTCACCTGCATCACCGTTTTCAAAAGGAAAGAAAAAAAAAAATCAAGATTTTTCAAAGTCATGTATTCATCTCTTAAGCTAGGGGCATTCAACCATGCCTTATCCCCTCTTTCTGGAACAAGCAAAAATCACTCATTCTTTTAAAAAAAATAATAATAATAATAATAATAATTCTTTTCAAGAATGAAGGGTCATCATGCATAAGTCATTAAACTAGGGGCATTCGGTTGTGCCTCATTCAAGTAAGAGCAAATTCCATCGGAATTGGTCAGATAAGTTTAAATTGTTACCACAAGACTTCATCAGGTGAATTCTAAACTTGTCTCATCTAAATTTTTAACAAGATCAGAAACAATTCAAAGGACAAAGAGCTAAAATCTGAGATTAATACAAATTTGTCTAAGAAGCGTTTCATCTTGTTCTTGCGGAAAAAAAATAAGTCAAGCATCATTGGGACTCTGAGTCTATCGACGCAAAGATCTCCTTGACCCACCTTTGGAGGAGCCACCCTCAGTATCTCCTTCCTGACTTGCATAAAATCGAGATTCTTGCCTCCGATTCTGAAGTTTAAGATTTCTGATCCTTTCCTTTAGGGCTCTTGCATTGGCATCAACCAGTCCATTCGGCTCGCCTGAAAAATCAATAAAGACAAGTATTAGATCGATTATCGGGGAAGTTCAAGCAAAGACACTCAGAAAGCATCATCCTATACCCAGCTTGCTTCATTTATCACATATTGGGAAGACTGAGTGCTTGCTACCAGTTGCAAACCACTGATCATCTACATGCTTTCTTCCACAAAATCAACATCAACTTGAAACACAAATTTACCAAATCATAAGCAATTCAATGAGCCAAGAAGAAATGAGAACAAGGAACTAAAGATTCAAGAACACACCGGATCATGCCAAGGGACATTTAGGGTATATTCTAGCCTATCTAAAGTCATGGAGCTATATGACCCATCAGGATTCATCACGTCATATTGTCATGCAAGAAAGTGAGGATACGTCTCTAGGAAAGAACTAGAAGAGCCCCTAGCATGGCTAGGAGGGGGATTTTCTTCTCCCTCTTCCTCTTCTTCAGAAGATGAAGCCTGAAAATGCAACATACAGACATTATCACAAAATGGAAATATGGGAAAGGAGCATACAAGATGAAATACAACCTGACTTCAGAAGGAAAAAGAGATATTGAGGCGACAGGAATGCCAGCCAGACAACCTTGTAGTTGAGTTTGAATGAAATCAAAATAAATCCCTGGTGTCCCTGAAACAACATGGCCAATTCGAGCATGAGCAATCTCTTCATTAGCTAGAAGGTCAGCCAACTGAATGGAGGGACAAGAAGGAACCGGAATTGTCGTAGGAGGATACACGAGTTAAACCTGAGCCAACACCCGATAGCCAAGATACTAGTACCTCCCATGGCCACACTCAAACAACACCTGATGACTTTTCAGCTTTAGAGCCCATTCATACTCAACATACTCCTTACATCCAAACCAAGGATTCAAAGACATCTAAAAATCACAAAGAACCCAGAATGAAAAGAAGACCAAACCACAATCAAATCACAAAAATCCTTAAACACAGAATCCTACGCACCAAAAAAAAAACTCACATCAGCAACAGTTAAATTGTCAATCACCATACGCCAAACTTCCAAAGAACGCTTGAAAGGCATTGACAAACAGTATTTGGGCAACCAATGGAGAATTCTATGATATATGCCATCAACATCTTCTCGAACTTGAGGACCGACCCCAAAATATTCATACAGCCAAACCTGAAAAATTAACATACATCATTATGACATAGCCAAAACAACTTTCCAAAACCCACACATAGCCAAAAATTCCAAACCTCACCTGCCAAACAAACGGCACACCTCCTAAGCTGAGTCATGAAATGTAAGAGGGTTGCGTAAGCCATGCCACCCCAATCATAATTCTTGACCTGGTCAATATCCCTCAGACTCCACAAATAGCGCAAGCTCATAATACTGCCCAAGTCTGGACATAAGAAAGTCCCAATGAAGAGGAGCATGAAGATGCGTGTACCTATTGCCACAATTTTACAACTCTTAATATTCTCATACAGCCACATCAAAGAGACGTTTTTACTCTTCAATTTTGAAGGCACTACGCCTAAAAGATTCTAAATCTTTTTCAGAGTAAGAAAATCATTGACCTTGATTCTTTCACCGCCCAATCTTAAGCCAATGATGACAGAGAAGTCGTAAGGTGTCAATATTAATTCACCAATGCTTGGAAAATGGAATGTGCATGTGGTATCCCAAAATCGTTTTGACAAAGTAAGGAGCAACTGGAGATCCTTGTGTTCATGAGTCTCCTGATTCAATAAAGTTTCGAAAAAAGTTTGAAAGCCCGCGTCATTAATGACATTTAAATCTATCCCAAAAAACGGAATATATCTCCATCAATTTGATAATTTCTACTTTAATGACATTTAAAAAAAATCTATGATATTTCCTTATATCTATCAATCACGTTTTGTTTCTCTTCTTATTTTTCATTTTTTTTATATAAACATTAATTAGAAATTAAAATTTCAATAGGATTTAAACTCTATAATTATATCAAATGAGACTCAACAAATATATATCATTTTTAATTTCAATAGGATTTAAATTTTATATCAAATGGACTCTACCAACATATTCATCCTTTTAAAAAAATTATATAACCAAATTTGATTAGGAATCCATAACCCTATATTATATTATAAATAGTTTTTTTTAGGGATTATTTGTTACAATTTCAACTCGGCTTTTCATTCCTATATTATATTTTAAATAGTTTTTTTTATTATTCTTCCAACACCACTCTGCTGTACAGTCTCTTGCATTGATTTTGGTTCTTGGAGCACCTTCAAAACAAAAGGTATGTAAAGTTTTCTTATCAGGTTTAATGTTAACATATATGAGAGATATTTTGGTCAATTAGAAAAAGTTTGATGAAATATGAAAGGAAAAAGAACTAAAGAATGCACAATCTGAAGAAAAAAAAATAGTGACTATATTAGGCAGAGGCTTTTGGAGATTGTTGTTTTTATTTTTGGAATTCTTTACGTTCATGTGTATGTATGTATTGGGTTTAATTGAATTGGAATTATCTTTGAAACTTTGGTTTTGATTGAATAATGAAAATGACAGAAGAAGTATGTTCTAATATTTGAAGTCTTCTGTATATATATTGTTGTAGTTTAAACTTGGTATTTGAATTGTTAAATGGTTAATTCACAGTTTCATTATTCGTCTATTAATCATGAATAATAATATTGCTATTTGCAACCATCATGATATGGTATCAATGATGTGATCATTCCGAATACTTTCCTTTAGAGTTTAGATAGAGTCTATTTTATGATTAAAAAAATTTACAATTAAAAGACTTTTGAAATTACATTTTTTTAAAAAAAATTATTGGATACGTTGGATCTTAAATGACTTCTATTAAACTCCATCCTTTATGGTATCATTAAAAAGAAAACTCATATAGATAGGTATTAGGATATTATTTGGAACTATCATAATAGACTAACGTATTACATATAGTATGGATCTAACTGTAATATCCTATGCTATAAAATAAAAATTGGGCCTATGGTTATCTTCTCTTTGCAAAAAAATGGTTAAATTCTCATTAATTGTGATAGTTCACTTTTAGGTAAAATAGAAACTCTATTAACTAAGTTTTAAGAAATTTAAAATTCTATTTCAAAAAATTTCCAGAACATTAGATTTTATTTAATTATTTTAATAATTTTATATTGTAAAAGAATAAAATTTATACATTACATACAATCATTACTTCAGTTACCTTCTAAATGATGGAGGATATGAGAATGCAATTTGTAGATCTACTATCAAGATAACATAGATTAGATTGGTGGTGGATAGTAGATTTAATTGCAGTTGAGTATTGTGTGAAGTCATCACCATAGAATAGCTCATGCCGGAATGTGTTATGTGGAACCAATGATATGAAAGAAAAAGAATTTTTCTAAACCATTATATTGAACAAAAAATTACTTATTTTCATTCATTTTCAAGTTATACATTTTTTTAAGTCAAGTCATAGACCTTTAAGCAAAATAAATACTTTTAATTTTTATTTAACTATCCGTGCATCGCACAGGTTAGCAACTAATTATTATTATTATCATTATTTTGGAAAAAAGAAAAAAAAAAAAAAGAACTAGGCCAAAGTAAACTAAAAACATAAGGAAAAGACATTAAACCCATCACAAACTCAGTGTTTTCTAATCCATGTTCAATCACATACAGAAAAAGACATTAAACCCATCACAAACTCAGTGTTTTCATTCAACCGAATATGAGAAAACTTGGTTTACATTTTCAATCTAGTTAATGAAACAGCTACAACCAAAAAATAGGAAACGTAGATTTTGTTGGATTTTTTTCTTTTAATTCAAAAACATCAAAGCAAAGCAAAATGAGAGTTTTTGGACACTTAACGATAATCCCATAACAAAAATGGACACTTAACTATAATTCCTTTGGGTTAAGATAGTTTTCTATGTTTTCCCATGTTTGTTAGCATCAGAAAAACTGAATTAAAGGAAAATTATCTTTGATCAATATAAAAAGTATGGCTTATTTATTAGAAATTGTTTTCCACCAAATATTTTTAGAAAACAACTTTATCTTATGGCAAGCTAAATAAAGGAAGTTAGGAGATTGTTTTTTTAACACATATAAGGTTGCTACCAAACATTAAAAAAATGAAATAGTTTGGGAAAAATGCTCATATGCCTCCTAAACTTTAAGGGAGTAGGGACACTCAAAAAAAAAAAAAAACTTTAAGGGAGTGGTCATGACACCCCCCCCTAAACTTTTATTTTGGCCAATTTACTCCACAAACTTTACCCATCTCACTTGAACTTTAAATCACCAAATATCCAAGGACAGAACCACGTGAGAGGGAGAGGGACTAAGAGAGACCTACGGCTGGCGTAGTTAGGAGAAAGAGAAACACTACAAAAAAAAGTCCTATAGCCACATTTTAAAAACGCGGCTATAGCTCCTGAAAACATGGCTATAGGTCAATTCGGCCTATAGCCGCTTTTTTTTTTAGCCGCATTTTTAGCCATGACCTAAAACCCGTAATTATAGGTCTGAGGGGTCTATAGCCGCGTTTTTACAAATGCAGCTATATGCCAGGACCAATGGCCGCGTTTTTAGAAACCTGGCTATAGGACATACTTTAGCCTCATTTATAAAAGGTGGCTATAGGGAACATCTATAGCCACATTTTAAAAATGAGGCTATAACCCTTTTGTTTTGTTTTGTTTTTTTTTTTCCTTGGCCAGATGGCAAATGCCTATCTACAAACGCTGCTATAAAGGAAAATTGAACAGCCTACATTAAAAAGAAAAGAAAAGGAAAATGAGATTGTAATTGCTTGCAGATATGAGAAAAAGGGTAATATCAGACAACATACTTCCTAAAAAAAAAAATCTCAATAAGCAAAACCTAGAAGCACCATTTTCACAAATTTAAATTAATGAACTATCTCATCATTGAAGCTTCCAAGACTCATAAGACAAAGTTTTAATTGATATAAACATAAACACATATTACTGCTGGCAGTAATATTTCTGCCCTGCGTTCATAAAGTTCTAAGGCATCCTAGTGAGCTACATAATAAATACTCAAGAAATCACAAACACTACAATTTTATCATTCCAGTAAAGAAGTAGATACAAAATATAAACAAAATGAAACAGAAACAACTTAAGGAATCCATAGATTCTAGGTGAAAATTAAGATCTTTTATCTATAATAATGTTTCTTAGTAAAGTATTGTCCTTAAAAAAAAAATTAATGAAATGAATGTGTGACCCTCGTTCTCATTTTTTTTTTTTTTTTTGGTTGTTGTAAAATATAAAACTTTGTTAACAGCACTTAGTTATGACTAAGATACTCCAATTGCAAGTTGGTAATCATGGGGATACCATTTGTCCCTAAAATAGGACCCATGAGGTCTATTTTCGGAATTAGAGTGAGTATATAGGCTCCTTTTTTAGGCACATAAGCCAAACCAGTTTAGCTTTATTAAGCTAAGCTTGTCCAAGCCTAGTTATATGGGGCCATACATGCAATCTTTAGGTTTAATTTTATAGGCACATATAATATAACAACTAATAGTAATAATCTTTGGTGTCACGTTATCTAAACCAAATGAATGGGGTATACTATAAGATTAGTAAATTTACTAAAAGAAATGCAACAAAAACACACACATTATTATTATCATTAGTAAAGAATATTATCTCTCACCATCTTTGGACAAGTGTGTGCCAACCAACACTTTTGTGCATGCATGAGTAGCTAGTAGGCTAGTAGGGTTATCATCGTATAAAGCCTTGGGCTTAGGGAGACATGGACATATGAGAAAGGGTACGATGAATGCCGGCGATTAGAAATTAAAGAAGAAGGATAAACAAACAAAAACAATGCATAGCTCAATTACATATGCCCGAAACATTCATCAGGCAGGGAAGGATCTTCAACCCTATTTCCAGTCCATGACCTTTTGCACAGTGGGGATTAGATATTGTCGAGCCATTTCCAAAAGCAATTGGAAACCAAAGATGGCTCCTTGTTGGGATTGATTAATTCACCAAATGGGTCGAAGCGGAACCCCTTTCGAACATCCGAGATCAGGACATGAAAAGTTTTGTTTGGAGGAATTTTGTCAAAAGGTTTGGTGTCCCTCATACTCTCATATAAGACAATGGCCTCCAATTCGACAGCAAAGTCTTTCGAAGATACTGTTGTGAATTGGGAATAAAGAATAGGTATTCTACACCTGCTTATCCCCAAAGCAATAAACAGGCTGAGGCCACCAACAAAGTTATAGTGGACGGGTTGAAAAAAAGGTTGGACAAGGCAAAGGGCAAGTGGGTAGACAAATCGCCCCATGTTCTATAGGCATATCGTACCACACCGAAGAGATCAACTGGCGAAACTCCTTTTCTATGATGTATGGTTATGAGGCTGTCGTCCCCCTTGGGATAAGGTTTCCGGCGATGAGAATCGACCAGTTTGATGACAACAAAAATGAGGAGCTCCTCTCTACCAGCCTGGACTTGAACGAGGAGAAGAGGGAAATCGCTACTGTCAAGTTGGCCTATTACCAACAGAAGCTCAAACAAGGATACGACCAATGCATTTAGGGAAAAGCATTTGTGTCTGGAGACCTAGTCTTGAGAAGGGTCGTAGGGAGTAAGAAGAATCCAACATAGGGGAAGTTGGGACCCAATTGGGAAAGGCCCTATCGAGTCACTTCAGTAGCAGGAACTGGGACTTATTGCTAGGAAGACTTGGAGAAGAACCTACTCCCCCAGCCATGGAATGTAAAAAACTTGAGAAGATATTACTATTAATAAGAAGTAATGTTTTTATTCATTGTATGCCTTATTTAATTTTCATGCACGTTGATGTGTTATTGCTATCATTAAACTCATCTGCATTAACCTGGGGAGTTTGAAAGAGGGAGGACCAACCTTTTCAAGTTAATTCCTAAAAATACTCTAAGGGTTAAATAGAACCTTAGCTACGTTCGACTCCTCGGGTCACCTGCCTTGGGTAAATTAATTCTTAAAGACACTCTAAAGGTTAAACAAAACCTCAATTGGGTTCAACTCCTCAGGTCACCTACCTTGAGTAAATTAATTCTTAAAGACACTCTAAGGGTTATACAGAACCTTGGCTAGGTTTGACTCCTCGGGTCACCTGCATTGGGTAAATTAATTTCTAAAAATACTCTAAGGGTTAAACAGAACCTCGACTAAATTTGACTCCTCAAGTCACCTACCTTGGATAAATTAATTCTTAAAGACACTCTAAGGGTTAAACAAAATCTCGGCTGGGTTTGACTCCTTGGGTCAACTGCCTTAGGTGTCGATGCTTGTGGCAGTTGACCACCCATCGCAACAATGCTTGCACGCCTTGAGGCAGCTTCTTCGAGCTCGGGTGCTGTGAAATGAGGGTATAAGACCTTTGGTGTGTGACTTGAATGAGTCAATTTTAAACTATTATTACCAAAGGTAAGTGAAGTCACCACCAATCTTGATTCTTGAGTTCAGAAGTTTGGTTACGTGCAGGGAAGGTATTAGGCACCCTGCAACGCTGTCCAGAGACAGTCCTTTGTTTTGATAAAATCTTAATTTTTGGACATTGGTAGTTAAAAACAAACTATTGGCATTAGTTTTTGGGGCTTTAATAGTATTGGGCTTTGTGATTTTTGGGATCATTGCCAAATTTCCACAACGAAAATTCGGTAGCATTTCGCCTTATTTTTGTGGCAAAAATCTGGCAGCGCTTTGCCTTTGGTGCATCATAGCACACAAAATGATATTCTCACCAAGATTTTGCTATGAGAATACGGCAACAAAGGTGCCCTATTTTCATGATGAAAATCTGATAGAGTTTCACGTTTGGTGCGCTATGGCGCACCGACAGGGTTTCGTGCCTATGTATTCGGCGCGCTTCGACATGTTCATATTCGGGCGAGCCGAAACCCACCAAAGCATCAAACATATTAATGCATGTCGCATACACGGGGAAACCAGTGTCACTAGCTGACATGGATTGGAACAATCACGCCGCGATGATCATGCAGACAATATGGCATGAATATGCATATATGGCAGTCGCCTTGAGTGCATACCCACACTACAAGGTTAGAAGCACCCACAATTATAAAAAAGACATTGTTGTACCCAAGCAACACGGCTCAAGCAAGGTACAGGAAAGAAAAGCCTAATCTAGATACATGGTTCCAAAAAAAAAAGGCTAGGAGAGAGAAAAAAAAACCACTCGAGAAGGCTAAGCCTCCTAATCTACTAAACATTACCCTTTTTTGGGCTTGCCTCTCCTAGCTTGCATTTGCCCTTTTAGCTTGCATCTTGGAAGTTGCGCCCTCGCTCCAAGCATGTACATGCAACAACAAAAGAAACACAAAGCCAATAGACAAGCCAGAAGAAAAAAGATGAGCAAACAAAATATAGCCCACAAAGGGGCAAACAAACATATTATCAAACAAGCATGTTATCAAACAGACATGTTATCAGGCAAAAAAGGGTGTCCTAGAAGGATAAATGTAGGTTTGGATTTGGTGTCCATAGTTCCATCATATTGAAGTTTCCATCATATTGGAGTACGGACAACATGTGTGCCATCAAGCAAAGTTCCTAAAAGGGACTGGGGATCTCATGTACAGAGACAAGTATGAACTAAGATTGATGACATAACAAGCACACAAGGACACATCCATAAGCATATAAACAAAGGATGCAAGGATGCAAACAAAGCAAAGAAAGCCAAACAAGATGGCACAAAGCACGCGGAACAAGCACAAAGGAAGCAAAGCATTTTATCACACAAAGAGGAAGGGTAAACATGTTGTAAGGCACACAAAGGGGTTGACATGAGAAACCCTAACATGCAAAGCTAGGGAAAAAGGGAAAAAGGGGTAAGCGGCAAGCAACCCAACATCACTAGGATGTATTCCCACACATGGTTGTCCAAACAAGCCACAAAAGGGAAGAGGATTTAATCAAACAAACAAGAAGGCCCTAAAGACCAAAAAGCACAAACCTACAAAGGGAAACAAGACATGTGAAGCATGGCAAGGATGCAAGAAACGAGATCTAAGCATACAAGCATGGATCAAAAGCATAAACACATGGCAAAGCAAACACATGTATAAAGGAACTAATCCAAACCCTTCGCTGTGGGCCTAGGTTTATGGATATGGGCTTAGACCTCAAGATCTAGATCCATATCATAGGCGCAAGATATAAAGACATAGCCAAACACTAGGCATAGCTTCCAAATAAAGCTTTAAGCACATGAACACATTGATCTAAGCATAAACAAGGAGGCTAGGCCAATAACATCAAAGCAAAAAAAACAGGTTATAAAACAAGTAGACATGCTAAGAAAGCTATAAAACATACTAGAAGCAAGATAAAGCAAGAGATAAATGCTACGAAATTACATGGGTGTAGATAGTAGCAAAAAAGCTACATCTACACCCCTAAACCTCAAATCCAAGGTTCTAACGCCAAGGAGATGAAGATGAGAGCAAGAACACTACCTCTTGATTATTGGAGAAAATCAAAGAATCAAAGGTTTTTGTGTGTGTTTTTAGAGAGAATTAGAGAGAAAGAGAAAGAGAATCTGCCCAGAAGTTCTTCCAAAATGCCCAAAATTACTTTTTTTTTTTTTTTGTTCTGTTTGGGGGGTTAGGGGGGATTTATAGTGGATTTATGATTGTTCAGCTAGCTAGCTTCGACGGCCCTTTAGGGTGCGCCAAGGTTGATGTTGACATCAGCAGTTTGTCATTTTCCATGGTTCAACTTCGGACGCATATTTGAATGCCTTTTTGACTCGGATTAAGCTGATCTTGGTGTCCTCGGAAAGGTCTAGATGTCTAGTTTCTAAAACACTAAATCAAATGAAATTCCAACGATTGGTGTCCTCGGGAAGTGAGCTAACGCGCCCAGCACAATTTTCAAGATATCTTAACCGTTTTAACTCCGATTTCGACCCATGAATAGTTGTTGAAAAGGAAATTAAATAATCTTGCAATGGTGCTAGTTTCAACCTATTCAAATGGTCATATCAAAATTAGGGTTTCTAGGGCCCTCAAGAGTAAACTCCGGGTCAAACTTGGCCAAGCTTAATAAAAAGCTCCTAATAGCTCGGGTTTGACATAAGAACATGAAAAAAGTGGTTTTGGAGTGATGTTGACCCACTTTGACTTTTTGTCAACCCAGGTTTAACTAGGGGCATTTTGGTCATTTTAACTTAAAAATGTATTTAAGGGGCTCTGATACCCAAACTGGTTATGCAATGTCAATCTAGATCTTTATGCAGTCCCATGGTGGAAAATTAATATTTTTGGATTTTTAAGGATCCAACACGCAAATCAAGGGCGGACAAAATACGGTATCTACATTGGGTAAATTAATTCTTAAAGACACTCTAAGTGTTAAATAGAACCTCAGCTAGGTTCAACTCCTCAAGTCACATGCCTTGGGTAAACTAATTCTTAAAAATACACTAAGGGTTAAATAGAATCTCGGCTGGGTTTGACTCCTCGGGTCACCTGCCTTGGGTAAATTAATTCTTAAAAATACTCTAAGGGTTAAATAAAGCCTCGACTAGGTTCGACTCCTCAGGTCACTTGCCTTGGGTAAATTAATTCTTAAAAACACTCTAAGGGTTAACCTAAAGTATACAAGGTTCAGATAAAGAGCTGACTCCTAAACCTTAGCTTAGCTAATTATTTACAAGGTAAAGCGCGTTGCTATCCTATTTATACTCCTTGAATCAGTCGAGCATTAAAATAATTTGTAACCATTTTTAAAGTACCCAACGCACTACATAAAAGTGAGTACCATATATGAAAAGAAGAATGAAAGTAGTTGTACACAACATGCAATATATATATATATTTATATCATTAGTCAAAAGAGAAGGAGTTATAAGTTAGGGAACCCTACAACTGAGGCTAAATACAAAACTAAAAGCCCTATTACAAAAAATGTATGGTCCTTTCTACTCTTTAAACTCCTACTCTATGGCCTCGCTCCCTTTCCCACCTTCAGCTGGAGGTTGAGAGGTTAGGGTAGCAAAACTTGTCTTGGGAATGGAAGAGCTGGCTGTGCTACTAAGGGCAAGGGGGAAGATAACCCTCTCTAGGTTCCTTAGCTCTAAGGAAGGGTCCATTCTAGTAGTGTTTAAAGCTTCAGCCCAAACTTGAAGGTAGAACCCTCGGCACACCTCTGTGAGCTGAGACCTGAGGCCTTCCTCGGTCTCTTTCTACCTCAGCTCATAAGTGACCTGCTCGGCCTTTGACATTTCCTCTCCTTTACCCTCTTACTCCTTCTTTAGGTCCTCAATGTTCTCCCTGACGACAGTTAACTGCTTTTTTGCCTTCCTAAATTGGCTACGCTACTCCTCTACCTGCCTTTTGAAACCAGCCACAACCACTTTAGCTCTCTTCTTTGCCTTCTTAGATTCGGTCAGCTTGCTGAGGGCTTCTTTGGCTTTCTTCTTAGCTAAGGCCTGAGTCCTATTTGCAACGAATCGGCGAGACTCTTCTTCTTTGAATTGGCCAAGGCATGGCCTATCAAAAAAAAAAAAGAAAAAAAAGAAAAGAGAATGATGAGTAGAGAGTTATCTCGAACTTCTTGTAGGAAATAATGTGGTGAAAAGGACAAACAAAAGAAGCAGAGGCTCAAGGGTTTAGGGTTTTAAAAACTTACCAAGGACAAGTCCCTTTTTAGGGAAAGGAACACTTCGTGTTTTTGTAGGTTCCTTAGCTCCGTCATATCTCGAGGGAGAAGTCGTGCCTACTCGACCGAGTTGGCCACATAGCTAGCCTTTCCCTAGTGGAAGTCTTTAATAGAGGAGTTTGAAGGGAGAGGGACTCCATCAAAGACTAATGCAAGGTTCTAGGTAGGGACCCTAAATCATCGATCAACAACAACATCGGAGTTCGTGCCTTTAGTGGCACTCTTCTTCTGTTGGGTCCTCTTAGACTTGGACCCCTTGCCAGTCTCCTGAGCCACTTAGGTCTGGATCTCCCCCTCCTTTGAAACCTCCTTGCCCAACGTTCTCTTCCTCTTTCTCTTCTTCTCGCTTAGCTCAGTAGGAGAGGCCTGAGATGGAATAGAGATAGGAGGCCTCAAATCAACCGGGACTTCAGGTGTGGCACCCCTGGCATGGGACTCCAACAGTGCCAGCAGGTTGGGAGTGTTCTTTTTAATAACCATACCTTCTGGTATGTCAGTGATCCCTTGGTTGGCATTGACTTATGCTGTGACCTGTGGTCTAGAGTTGGTCTCGGAATGCTCAGTCGGATCTAGCTAGTTAAAGACCTCGAAATCCTTTTCAAGGTTAACAAAGGAAAGCTCCCTTGCCACCTCCTCTTGCTCTCCTTTGGAAGGTATAAGCTCTTCCTCGGCCTGGATGAGCTCTGCGACCTACTGGGCAGTAAGCTCAACTATTTAAGTCCCTTTAAGAGGAGGATCGATGAGAAACCCCTAAATAACTACATCGATCCTTACTAGCCGAGGGTCTTTGGCCTTGATCACGTGCTTCGAGGACTAAAAACGGGTGGATATTAGAGTATACCAAGAATGACGTGGGCGGCCCCAAGCTGACCATCCTTGTAGAGGAAAATCTCAGAATTTAAAATCTTGTTAAGATCCTCGAAGTTCACCAAGTTACGATGCTTGGCAATAAAGTCTTTATCTACAAAAAAGTCAAAGAAGGAAAGGTTAAGATTGGAACCAAAAAAAAGGGGGGGCGGGGGTGAGGGGGACATTTCGTTAGCTAAAGAATGGCTAATGTCTTAGGCCTCAATCACCCCACCTAGTGTCTCCACTCTAGTAGGACAATGTTGCCCATCATGCCAGTCTCTCGAAATTATTAGGAAGTCCTCGTCTATGCCTTTATTAGTCTCAAGAAGACAGGATATTAGCCTAACCATGGGAACCCTAGTCCTAAGGTAATACCTCGTATCCTTACTATCCTGACAACTATATACCTAGTTGACATTATGATGGGTCAGATTAACGCCCATCTTTTCGTTCAACCGATCTACGCTGCCTAATACCCAAAAGAGGTTTGGGGAACACTGGGTGGGGCAGAGCCTAAAAAAAGTTAGGAAGTCCCTCATAACCCTACCCATGGGGATCCTCATCCCGCCTTCTATGAAGGCAATCATGGGGATAACCGCCTCCACGGTTTGTCTCTTGGTGTACCACTCCCCTAACTTATATGTGTTATGGTAACACCAATTGGAATGTTATACTTAGCCTTGAAGGCCTCCCTAGCCTTGGGGGTGTCAATTAAGATAGCAAACCTACCCATACCAGTAAAAAAAAATAGGGGAGGGAAGACGGGAATAAAAGAAAGGGAGAACAACTACGCTAAGGGTGGAAGAACTTACAAAGGAATGAAGTTGGGTTCCTCGGATAGCTTTTTTGAGTTGGGAGTAAAATTATCTAAAAGTGAGAGGAATGGCCTCCACTTCCCTTTATATAGGGGTGAAAAGGGGGCGGTATTTTTTCTGCTCATTTACTAGGGGAATTTTTAGCCGTAGGATCCCTATCTAGCAGTAAAATGTAGGGGATAAACAGTCTCATTCGACATTAACTATAGCGTTATAGTTTTTGAAGCATCAGGAATGTGCCTAGGGCAATTGAAAAGACACTCCCACGTGGGAACACAACCCGTACATGCCAACATCCCATCCCACACCAAAACCCCACTCCATTAAATGTCAAAATGAGTGAGGTTTCGGAGGGGGGGGGGGGCTATTATGGGAGGGAGGAACTCGAAAAGTAGAGGCACGTGGCACAAAAACATCCTAAAGAAGTAATTAGGCTTCACTATTAATTAGATTGGGCCCAACCCAAAAGAGACAACCAAATACTGAAAATCGAGGGGAGTATTCCATTTTAGGAGGCTGATGAGCAAGCTTCCCTCGGGAGACCGAGGTCCCACCCTAGAACCAACATGATAGGGGCCATCACCTCCACATTAAATGTATTGTACCAACTCAGTTTGCCACATTTAACGGGAGAATGACCCTTAAACGGTGTCCTTACAACTTGCAATTTACTCTACCACCACCAGTAAGACAATGATGAGACAAGTATCCAAGTAAGGATTCATAGCAGTCAAAGTGGAAGGCTGGGATGCAACCCCAGCAACTATATAAAGGAAGGAAGCTCCTCCAAGAAGGAGATTGGAAAAAGTAGAGAGAGAAATAAAAGCTATAGAGAAAGAGGAAGCTATCATTGTAAAACCAAGAATTGCAATCAATAGAACCTCTGCTCCTCGATTAGCCCGAGGAAGAAATTTACATAAGAATCTTTCTTGTTCTCATAGATATAGCCCCTGAATTATACAATTGTTCTTGTCATTTCCCTTTTTACTAAATTACTAAATTGGGACTATCAAACACGATGGGAGTTGATCTATAGTATCCATCTCTATAAATTAATTGTATTGGGCCTTAACACAATCCCTTCTTGGTCAAGTTATGATGGGCCAGAAACTCATTTTTAGCCCCCTACAAATATAATAAATAAATAAATGATATAACAATGATTAATTTTGATATATTTTTCTAATAATAAAAGCATAGAGCTTATTATATTTATTTAAACCATAACATACGACCATTGTATTTTTTTTTTTTTTTGGAGAGAGTTTCAACTTATCGCATCTGCTCTTGATGATAGCTGATTATCATTAGACCAACACACCAATCGATTTTTGGTGTAGGCGGGAATTGAACCTTAGGTCTCTTATTCAACCATTAAAGATTTTACTAGTTTAGCTAACTGGAATCTACAACATACAAACATTGTAGATTGTAGCATTGTGGATGAGTATTTGTTTTTTTTTTTTTTTTTTTTCAAAGTGGTTATTGGTTTTTTTTTTTTTTTTTATTTTTTTTTTTAATTTGAAAATAAGTTTTTGGTTTTAACAGAAATATCCTATATTTTCTTTCAATGGATGACTTGCAAAATCAATTCTCCCATCAGACTTGGAAAGCTGAGGTGGTTGTGATTGACTGGATTATCTTAGAATTCACTTAAAACCCGCAAAGGAGTAGATCCTAACCCAATTATTATTTCAAACAAACAAACAAACCAGAACGCAGTACAGTAATATTAACCGTTAATTAACAGCCGTCACGAAACACGTGTGTTTTTAATTTTAGCTATTCTTCGTAGAGAGAGAGAGAAAGAGAAAGAGAGGGAGAAGTTGGGGTTTGGCGGGCTTAAGGTTTATTTCATTTTTTGTTGAAAGGGTTTTGGCAACTGTTGTCTAGAGAGTTGAGGTTTGTTTGATCTTTAATCAGATCGAAAAATCAAAATCATGGTTAATGATATAGAAAGTAGAGAGTACTCGCTTTTGAAGGATTTTAGAGTGGAAATTGAGGAAGAAGAAGAAGGGACTACTTTCTCTCTTTGCTTTTGGGTTTACCTCATCAGCTCCTCCACTTCATTCCCTGCTACAATCATTCAACAGGTCTTTTCTTAACTGCCTATTTTCTTACTTTACTTCTTTTTTTTTTCATTTTTTTTTTTAGAGTCCAAATTGTTGTTTGTCATTTTTGTACAATTGATGGGTTTTTTTTTTTTTTTGGGTGGGTTCTTTCTGATGATCACTTGTCGTTTCTTCACGTTTTTGTGTAATTTGTTAAAGGGTTATTGTAGATAGTACCCGTTTATTAAATACCCAACTGGGGTTTGAAGGTTTTTATTTTTTGCAGTTTGTTACCTCTATTATCAGCTGCTGGAGTGGAACATTGTCCAAAATCTTGTGTGTTTCCATGTGATAAATTACCGATTTTCCCTAAAATTTAAACTGTTATGAAAATAATGAATTTAATCATTTAACTATTATTCTAACAATCCCCTTAATAAGTGCGGCTCAACATGTGAGATTTTTAACTTTTAAATGAGAGGTAGAGTGGGGATAGGGTTTGATCTCAGGGAATTTTTTGATAGTTTCAAAAACTTAGACTATTAGGAAATGACGGAATTAATCATTTAACCATTATTCTTACTCCATTTTTTAATGGAATTTGTGATTTTATTGGTCAGCTGTGTTACATGCTTCTTCAACGTTTTTGTTTGTATGGACTAATTGTAGGACTCATTGCTGTTCCTTCTCAAATTAACTTATGTACCCATGCCTCGTATCAGTTAGTCAATGCTACGTTGTTCCCATTAATGAATCAAATCAGATATCTGAGTAGAATCACATTTTTTATACTCACGTGGAGGATAATCTATATCTTTTCATTTCTATCTGTTTTGTGTGTGTGTGTGAAGATTAGTGTGCAATCTATTTCATGGTACTATAGTTTATTAGTACTTGACAAGCATTGGAAAATGTTCTTTTAATTCCTATAAAATTTTCCAAACCACCTGTTTATAACAACTAGTATGCAGCTGAATAACCCTCTGAAATTTTAAGATGATCTCTGTTAAAGTGAGGATCAGGCCTGAGAGTTCTTTACAAACTGTGTCAGTCTGCAACATTATAAAATTATTTCATACTCTCAATGTTGTGAGATGTTTTTGTCTTTAAGGGTTAAGGTTTCTCGTTCCCATTGTTCACCTATGACAATACCTTTCTAATGTCTTTTGTAATTGTTAATCTTGTAGTTTATATTTATATTTATGTATATTTTTTGAAACTCTGTCAATGGATTGGTGGATAACATTCCCTTTAGTATGCAGGTGCACTCAGATAGTGTTGGCAGTGCTCCTTTTCTTGTTCTAGATGAAAAAAAGAGAATGATGCTTCTGCCATTGCTTCTCTTGCACAAAGAAGCTCCTGATCCTGAAAATTCCACTTCCTGGCTTGAAGCTCCACATGCATCCGTGGAAATTGAGTTTCCTTATGAAAAGTGGATTCATGTTGGATGTGAGGTATGCAATATTTTTTGTTTTTGTTGTTATTCTTATTTTTTAGGGGGTATATATCACATTGTAATAGTTTTCTACATTGTTTTTCCTGCCAATAGGAATAAAGGGAGCTGAACTGTATTGGTGTTACTTCATCCATGTTCTTAATTGCTGTGCTAATTTTATTTCTTTGACATTTGTCTTTCTCTATCATATGTCTCTGTAACTTAAAAAAAAAATTGTTCTTTTGTTTGGATCTTAAGGTTGTCCACATTATGGAGTTTTTGAATTTTCATCTTTGATGCATAATTGATGCAAGATTTAGGCTTTTTTTGGGGGAAAAAGTGGAATGAAAGAAAATGAAAGGATGGGAAAAAAAGAGAGGAAAGAAGATATCAATATTCTTCATTGTAACTGTTTGGTAGGAGGGATATGTACATTTTACACATACTTGCAAAAGATGGTCATTAACGAGTTCAAACTAATAAAAAAATAAAAAGCCAAAATATTAAATACTTTGGCCTGTTAGCTTAGCATTTTGTCATAAAAGAGAGAAATAAAATAAAGATAGGATACCTTTTCTAAAAAGAGATGTCATGGAACTTAAAATTCATGGAAAGCCACAGAAACCTATAGTTTGTATATGGAAATTTAATAAATAGAAGGAATGAATGATTCTTGATGTATTATTTGAAATTTGGGAAAAAAGTTGTAATAGACTGAAAGTTTTAATAGGAATAAGATGCCCCTCGCCCCACCATCAAAGAGGAACATAATAGAGAAAACAGGAACATGATATGGAAAACAAAACAAGATAAAGAAGAGAATAATATAAGAAGAGAGAGAGAGAGAGAGAGAGAGAGTAGGAAGAAACCTCTCAATGGTCAGAAAGGAAAATCAGACTCGTAAAATGTGGAAGAACAAAAGCATTGAGAGAGAGTTTGTTTTCAATGATTGAAGCCTCACAATGTGATTGCACTTTTGGCTTAAGGTTGTTCCTGAGCATTCCTTCACGAGGTACACCGTGAGCAATTTAGGTGTATGTCACTAGTAATATTCATGAACACATTCCGTGTTCTTATGATGTATATTGAGATAATTATTTTGATGTGTATTTTCAGGTTTCTACTGATTTTGTTCGGCTCAATATTGATGGAGAGATTGTGGGGGAGAAGTCACTGTCTTCCTTGATTAACAAAGATTCGCCCACAAGTAGTTTTGGGAAGTTAGCCTTGGCTAATATTGGTGGACACTGTGACAGTCTGCAGGGCTATGTCCACAATGTTGAAGTCTTACCTCCAGCTTTATCTATTAAGGACCACTGGGGAAAGGTGCACCACAGCTTTAGTTTTTTAATCCCTACAATTATGTATGCTTGCTTTTTACTTGACAAATACCATATGCGATGCCAGGATGTGCCTCTAAAATTATCTATCGATAATTCATCTGCCTCTGAAATTGAAGTAGGTGATGATGGTGTTTGGAGTATTGTTGGTGGCAAGGTTAGAAAGATCTTTTACATTATATGTTGCTTGGTTATCCTGTCATATGCATCATCTTTCATTGTTTGAAATGAGTCATTTATGGATATTTCTTTAAATTTTCTTTTAAAGTATAATTTATTATGTATAAACTTGCTGTATCTCTGTTGTGATGCTTCTTAAGTTCATCCCTACTTCAACTTCTATGACTGTTGTTAGGCTATTATCAAATTGATCCATAAAATTCCCTCTGCATATGAGTTGCCTCCACTGTGTTCCAAATGTTGTAGCTTTGAGCCTTTGACATGTCCCTCCTTTTAATTATATATATATATATATATATATATATTTATATATTATTTTGATAAGTAATAAATTTCATTAAGAAAGTACAAAAAGGGGGTGCAATCGCAGTACACAGGATGCATACAAGATAGCATTTTAATTATATGACCATCATTATCTAGATCCATCACTTGTATTGATGTAATTTTGTAGTTTCTGTGCATAAAAGGAAACTTTGATTTGCAGTTAAGATGGATAAGTGAAAATATAAGGAAAGATGTCATATGAAATTGATGCATTGGTGAAGAACATGATTTGATTTAGAGGAAGACTTAAAATAGTACTAGTAGAAGTACTTTGTTTTTTTGTTATTTTTTTCCCTTTTGTTTTGTATGGTAAGTTGCAAATGTACTTTAGTGGATTTTGAATCCATGACCTCACCCTCCATGCCATTATTATTGGAATAGTAAGTGTTAGTTGAATTGTAGCTTTGACCCTTGTAGATGTACTAAAAAAGGACATGTTAATTAAGGAAGTAACAAAAAGTTTCATTTTGGATAGGCTACAATAGAATAGAAGAATACATGTGGCCGATCCCGATTAGTTGATTAATTTGTTGAGGATACATAGTTGAATCCTCATTGGGCTTTTGGGTGGGTAATATAACATAATTGAGCACATACTCATTAGCCTTAGGCTTTTTGGGTTAAAATGTATTTTTATATGTTATATTAACTACTTAAGAAGTCTCCCCAAGGTGTTTATCTCCTCCAATAAGTGGTATTAGAGCCCATGATAGTGTGAGGCAAAAAGTTGGCAAGGTTATCGGGGTTCCTTTTGCAGTTGGAGCACGAACGGGGTGTGTGTACTTGGAGCCCTCTTGCAAATGGAGCAGGGATGGGTCCCTTTCGCTGTTGGAGTGTGAATGGTATATTGCACCAAGCCAGCCCATAAAGTCCACACAAACGATCTTGGAAAAAAGGCCCAACGAAAGAGTATTATTGCCAATGGTGCTAGACAGTGGTGAGGTGCGAGGTTCCTATAGAGGATAAAAAACGTGCAGAGTTGACACATGGAGGCCCATGGATGATGCACTAGTGAAGGAAAAAGCCATTTAGGCAAGGGGGAGCAAGTAGGACTTGTTCACGGCTCACAGAGAGATCTTGAAGCCCACAGAAAGGCAGAGACTCACATGCGAAAGGGAGATTTTTGGGTGTACATGTGTGAGTAAAGTCCCACATTGAATAATAATGAAAAGAATGTATGGTTAATATAACATAATTAAGCACATACCCATTGAGCTTAGGCCTTTTAGGTTAAAATGTGTCTCTATATGTTATATTAATTATTCACTAGATGCGTGTGTAAAGTTGCTAATAAAATTCTAATCAAATTGATAAAGTACCACTTGGCCCAAAAGCTTAAGTGGTTAGGAAAGAGTGAATTTATTCATTTAACCATTTTTATAACAATCCCATCATGTGTGGGTCTAGAATCTCCCTTAATAAGTGGGGTCCAACACATGGAAATTTTTAACTTTTTGAAATAGGAAGTGTAGTGGAGACAGGGTTCTAATTTAAGACCACCTTACTTTGATACCATGATAAATTATCACAAAAGCTTAAGTTGTTAAAAAGTGAAGAACCATTATTATATCACTTACTTACATATGTCATATAATAAATTTCTATATTTATTTAAATTCAACAAGTTTCCTCTCTTAATAGTGTATATTCTTATTTCTAAGTCAAAGGATTTTGTCTTCTCTTAAATGCTCTTTCTAGCACAATGTTGTACAAGTTATTGTCTATTCTCAAGTAATGATCTACTTTTATTTTGGATTTCTTCTAATCTATATTGCCTCTGTTTACAGGCATCATGTCGCCGGAACTTTTCTCTGGATGTTGTTTTATTGAATGCCTCAGGCCAGCCTGTAAATAAGGATGCTGAGGTTTTTATCTCTGGCTTTTGCATATCATACAATTAATCACAACTTTTCTCTGTTGGTTTTGACAGTAATTTGGTTTTTGTATTTTCAAATTGCTTCTCTTAACAGGTTGTTGCTTCACTTTTATATGCTGATAATGGGGCACTTGTGGAGAACACAACTGATGCAGAAGCTCCTCTTTTGGCTAGCTATGATGGAATTGAATATGCTTCTCGTGAAAGACCAAGTAAAATGTTGCAGGGACGTGCATCCTTCAAGCTCAAGATATCTCAGGTATGTGAAATGTTGCTTGTAGCACCTCTTGTGTTAAGAATGTTTTTCTTCCCTAGAACTGGTAGGAAGATATATAAGCAACTTGCTTGTCTGCATGGAAAACTTGGTTGTTAATATTGTTTCAGCATTGTTTTGTTTTTATCCAGTTGAATGAATGTTCCATTCCTGGTTCATCAATCATTTTGTAGCATTTTGAGTTTAATGGCAGGAAAGAATATGTACTGTCAAAATGTAGTTACATACGTGAAGCAGCTTAATAAGCTAAAAACATTATTCCAAGTATAGAATTTAGACATTATCCAACAGTTTTATGTTGTTCTACATAAGAAAAAAGTATGCACATTCAAGTTAACGCAACACAAAACAATTTAAAAACATGTAAGGAAATTAACAGCAATTAAAAAAAGGGTAGTTTGAACTTTATGCTTGAACTCCTTACCTCAAAAAGAAAATAAATTCTTGGACTTGACAGTTTTTTGTACTCAGCTGGTTCTTCAATCAAAATGTGTGACATGTACATGGGGTACCACATTACTACCTCATGCTTTAATGGTTCCTCAGTCCTCAATGCTTTATTTGGTATCAAAACTCAATCACTCTCTTCTAATGGTTCAGTTGGAAACTGAGAAACTCATACCTTGAGTTCCACTTTTCATATTCTACACAATGAAGCTGAGTTTGCTTGTAAAGAAGTGGTTTGATATGAAGGGCAAATCATTGTTCGCAATTGTGGGTAACTGATTTGGGAAGCGCAAAGAAATATTTATTTAAATTTAGTTCATGTAATCTTGGAAGTCAATTGTATTTTTATTGGTCATGTTATTTTAGGTATCAGTAGTTAATTAGGTTAGTATTTATTTAATTTCTCAAGTCAATTAGAATTAGGGTTTCCTGAGTCAATGAGAATTAGGGTTTAGTTTTAGTAGTCTATATAAGTATGCATGGTCCCAAAGCAACTGGTTTAACTAGTGGGTACCTAATTGTAAAGAGATGAAGTCACACATTTGCATATGGAGCCCATGCAAGAGCCTATGTGTCAATATTCTGGAAAAGTTGAAATATATATACCTATTAGTGTTGAGAAGGATATCGTCTATCAGGAAGCCAAGTAATATTTCATATTATTGAATGACTTTGGTGATAATATTGCCTTAAATTAACATTTGTGAGCATGACACAACAGAAACGGTTCCTTTCTTGTTGAAGGAAAACACATAGAAACAACATTCCAGTTTTCCTCTTAATCAGAGATTAGATTTTGTCTTAGATTTATATGCATGCCAGTTGTTGTGGTGTACTGCTGGAACTCGTCAATGACTTCTTTTTCTTTTTAATTTCAGCTTTCATCCAAGTGTGATAATAGACTTTTCCGTATCAGATTTCACATGTTGAAAAGTGGAAGTTATCCTTTCTTTGAGGCATTCTCACCTCCAATTCGTTGTATATCACGGGGCCGTAATGCTCGAGGGTCCTCTCTGATGTGGAAAAGATCAACTTCTGCCTTCAATCCTGTTAATATATCTCAATCATCTAGAGTGGATGAAGGGTCCTTAGAACTTGAGCACAGCTCCATATATGAAGCAAGACCCTATTCATCATCAAAGCGGGTTAGGTCTGGACATTATAAACTATCTACAACCTTTGAGACTGATCCTAACTTGGAGAGACCTGATGAGGAATGCAACTCTCATCCCTGGACAGTTAATCAGGTATTACTGGGTACTCTCTCTCTCCTATGTTTAGTTATTTTACTTACTAAACATTTCCTGATAGAGCATCAGAGACTAATTGAAGAGAAAAATGTTGTGGCATTAAAAGTGGTCCCCCCCCCCCCAAAAAAAAAAAAAAAAAAAAATTCAGCTAGAATGTTTACCATGCAAAATATGGTGCTATTGCTACATGGAAAGCTCATGGTATGCAAATACTCATACAGGACTTGACATTATAAAGTTTTGGCTATATCTGTCCAACAATCTTAATGATTAGATACTCCAGTGACGCAGCACAACCAGAACAAAACTGAAATAACGGAAAAATAAAAGATATGACCTAGGAGTCAGCACCTAGCGTAGACCTGGAGTCAGCACCAGACCAAAGAAAGACTAAACGGCCATTTTTTCATTTATCAAAATATCAACTATCTCCTCAAGGAGTACAATAAGTTGCTTATAAAGAATTGCTAAACCCTAGTTCTAATTGGCTAGGAAACCCTAATTGCCTTATTACAAAAATAACCTTGCTTCCCAAATTAAAATACTAATAGCCCAATAAACTACTAGGATTTAAAACATAAAAATACAATTGACTTGCAAACATAAATAATATTAAATAATAATTTTCTTGCATCTCTCGCATCATTCTCCTCTGGTTGGAGAAAACTCGGCCTCGAGTTTTAAAGCATTGAAGGATTAGGATGCTGACAAATAACACTTGCTTTAAGTCTGAAATCACTTTAGGGAGCACAGGGAAAAGAAAAACCTTGAATTCTACCACATCAAACTCATTTGGAATAACAAAATCAATATGTGGAATCAGTATAATCTCTTCTTGAACCTTATGAACCATAGGAAGTACTGTGGTTTTAACCTCTTCTACTTCACCAAAATGTAGATCTTCAAGGACTGTGGAGGGTTGATCAGAAGCACATTCAATAACTTCAACTTTCATATCATGTGCACCCTCTAACATAATACTCTCTTTAGGCACCATCTCTTCACTTTGCTGCTCTTCAATAGATTCATTTCCTTGCACGCATGTGAAAGCAACACTTGTCGAAGCATGTACATCTGTGTCAACATTAGGTTTTGGTGTTGCTGGAGGATTCTCCATGACCAAGATATCATCATCAATGTTGTCTTCTATTGGGGCAGCAATAAGTTCATTGTGATCTAGTATCCTTGGTTTTCCAATTGAATCGGTTTGAGTCTTCTTTTGCTTCATTTGAGCAATCCTGTCTTGAACATTTTTTATGAGCTCCTTTAATTCCTTGGTAGATTGTTCAAAAGTGCGCTGAGGACATGAAATGGGATAAGGATGAGGATTCATTGTATTTGCTTCAACTTGAAAAGTACCACACTGAGATTGGGGTAGATACTTAGCTCGATAGTATGGTGACAAATACTCATCACAAAGCTTTTCTTTCATATCTTCCCACACATTAATGGCAGGTTCATAATCCATATAGAGGAAATATTCAAGATTCTCCCAAAACCTTTGTGCTTTACCTCTTAACTTCAACTTGGCATACCTAACCTTTTTGTTATCTGCAAAATTTGCTTGCTCCATTCCATTCATCCAGTTGACAAAATCTCGTGGATAAGTTTTATAACCATCAAAATAAGGTGCTTCTAATATTACCATGATTCTCTAAAATAGTGCTTTAACAAATAGTTGGCAGTTGGAACAAGACCCTGCTGGTTGACAGGTATGGATTTCGAGGGCTGGGTCTTGTATTTTTTTTTTTTTTGGTATACACGTAGAGAATATATTGACAATATTTCAAACCAGCAAATTAAACCAAAAGAGAAGAAACTTCAAACCCAAAGTGGCGTGGCCCACGTGTCTGCCTTGTCCTAAGGTGAACTCACGTATCTGCCTTGTCTTAAGGTGACTAATAAACACAAACAGCAAAACTTCACAATGCAATATAGGTTGTGTAGACACAGGTAAGGCTTGCGATAGGTCTCGGCAAGAACAACAGTGAGCTTTGGTCAGATTTGCATCGAAGTTTGGTCCGGCAGTGGCGCACCAAATGAAGGGCTTATGGCGGTGCAACACTGACAAGGATCAAGATCGGGCTCGCGGGTCGACGGAGATGGCCTGGCTTCGATTGGAGCAGGTGAGCAGATGGCGATCTGAAGGCTGGATCATCGACGTGGTGGCACTGGACAACGAAATTGGAAGTTGCCGGTGTGATGGGGATGCTGCTAGTGATGGAGGCTGATGGCGGCGCTGACTTCTTGTGGATTTGAGTTGTGATTTGATGGGGTGAGAAACACGGCAACGAATAAATTTTTTTTTTTTTTTTTAATACTTTTCTGGTTGGTGACTGCGGTGATGCTTCAAACAGATCGGTGTTTGCTTTGATGCCAAAACTGACATAGGACAATTAGAACAAAATTGAAACAACGGAAAAATAAAGGAGTATGACCTAGGAGTCAGCACTTAGGCCTTGCTTGGAGTCAGCACTAAGCGGGGAAACCACTAGGAGTTAGGGTAGACCTGGAGTCAGCACCAGACCAAAGAAAGACCAAACGGCCATTTTTTCATTCATCAAAATATCAACTATCTCCTCAAATAGTACAATAGGTTGCTTATAAAGGATTGCTAAACCCTAGTTCTAATTGTCTAGGAAACCCTAATTGCCTTATTACAAAAATAACCTTACTTCCCAAATTAAAATACTAATAGCCCAATAAACTACTAGGACCTAAAACATAAAAATACAATTGACTTGTAAACATAAATAATATTAAATAATAATATTTTTGCATCTCCCGCATCATTCAGCCAAATGGAAATATAAGTAATAAAATAAAACAAGAAGGGAAAAGTTATTGCATTCATACCGGACCTGTCTTCTCAACAGAGGAAAAGATATAAAAATTCTTAATTTTTTTGCTGAGTATTCATAGTTTCCTAGAAGTTACTCAGATAATTGTAATCAACTTCTTTTTCAAATGTATTTTCCAATGTTTGTGTCATACCAACTTGCATCCCATAATTCATATATTACTTTATATATATTGTTCCACAAGTACATAAGTGTCCATGTATCCCAAGATTTGGAGATTCAAATAATCTGACACCTAAAACAATACTTGTAGTCAATTCTCATTACCAAGTCCATTTAAGTACTAAATAATCATAGCTTTCCATTTTCAGGGACTTCTGACCTTTTCCCCTTTCTATGTATTTATAGTTGCTACGATGAATCATTAAAATCACTCCTAGCTTAAACCTACTTTTACCGCACATCATAACACCTTACTGTTTTGCTATCCTGGATGCCCTTTTGGAATTGCAGATCTTCCTGATTCATACTTTGAATTCTGTAGTTATGAAAGCATACTCTCTCTCTCTATATATATATATGTGTGTGTGTGCGCGTGTGAAACATGACAGTGGGTATTCTTTTATTTTCTTTTGAGCAATAGAGTAATTAAGCATTCAAGTTCAAAGTAAAGAGCTCTAAGGGATCCGAAATCTGGGGTTACAGTGGCATTGAAAAGTTGAAAATAAATGGTAAACATGCACACAACATATATCAACACAAGATGATGTTATTCAACTTTGGGGCAATGTCTATGGGCTAAGATGGCCAAAAACTTCACTCAATAAGATAAATTTTATGGTAGTGTCTCTCAAATGTGTAGGTCTTTCTAATGCAAAAAAATATTTTTAATGAATAGATCCAATCGCAGCTTCACTTGGATTCTATTCTATTCTGTATGATAGAAATAGAAATTGCTACAATGGAATCTGATAAGTGAGATTTCAAGTAAGGGTTTCTTTATAATGCAAAAAAGCATATTCTCTCTCAGGGTAAAAATCTCTCAAAACCCCTAGTATTTTAATGTGTGCTAGATCATATGATAAGATAAAATCCCTAAAAACTAACTGACTCAGGAAACAAATCAGAAGTGGTTGAACAGGAATAGCAGGCAAGACATTTGAGTTGGGCTAACTACTAAAATCATCTTGTTTTTGTTTTTGTGCTTATTTTTTCTTCCCCACTTATTAATATTTATTCACACAATCTATACTGGAAGTAGATTAATTTTCTTTAAGAGTACTCTCTAGTTTCCTTACAGGAACTGATAGTATATCTTTGATCTGGTAAACCTTCATAGTTATCTCTGAATGAGTACTGTATCTTATGTGATTCAACTAACATCCACACAAAAAGTACTTGTATGATTCATTCGAGTTTGTGCTCAACAAAGTTTCCAAAAATTTCATAATCAAGTTTCTTTCACTTTAGCCCACTACATCAAAGTGAATCCATAAAAAAAACATTGAAACTGTAAATGGTGTCTTTTCTCAAGAATATCATCTAACAATTCTTTTTGGTTTCAATTCATGAGAATTAAAGATGTATTTGTAACAACCTGAGGAAGTGCTAGCCATTCCTATGCTTACGCTTCAAAAGGACTAGTCAAGTAACAATTGAGGCCCCTTGTAATCACTTATAAACCCAAGATCCACCTAGTACACTCCCGATGTGGGACTCAACACATGACCATACAACACATACTCAAAAAATCCAATCCACACAATTTGGGTTATCACAATCTCCCCCATTTATATTCCTCATGCCCTCGTTAGGGCCCACATTGTCTTGCAGTGTCCTCGAACAAATGGCATTACCAAGTTAGCTATGTATTATTTCTAGGCGAAAATGCACATTTGGTTCCTACATTTGTCGATTCTTGTTTTGGTCCTTACTTTTTAGTCACGCCTACTTGAAAACGAAAAACCATGTCCATTTTGGTTGCTGTTGTCAATTCGTACGTGGCAAACAGAGTGCATAGGTGGCATGTTAGATGCTGACGTGGCTAATAAAATAATAATAATAATAAATTTTATTTAATTTTTAAAAAATGCGACGTTAGCATTTAAATAAATTAAAAAAATCACAAAAATTAAAAACAAAATTCTGAATTGCTAATTTTTAAAAATTTGATTAAATTAATTTTTTTAATCTTAAATCAGAATTTTTTTTTTAATTTAAACGATTTTTTTTTTAAATGATTAAACCATTGAACCATGATTTGGGTTTAGAGAGAGAGAGAGAGAGAGAGAGAGAGAGAGATTGAGATGAGGCCAGTTTGGAGCATATCGAGGGGAAGGAACCTCCGAACCCCTCTTCGACTTCGGCTTCTCTACTTCTCCTTCTTTGGCTTCTCCTTGTGCCAAGTAAGCCACCATGAACAGCTTCTCTCTCTCTGAACTCGTAGTGGTTCAAACTTTCTCTCTCTCTAGACCCATTGCCAAAAAACTATCTCTCTCTCTCTCTCTCTCTCTCTAAACCCATGGCCGAAACCCAGCGGTGGCTTTCTTTCTAAGCTTGGGTTTTTGTTTTGAGAAATGGATTTCATCGGCGGGGTGGTGGTGTTTGCTGTTTTGGGAAATGGGTTTGATTGGCGGGGTAGTGTTGTTGATGGCGGATTTGGGTCAAGGATGGTGAGTATGGTTTCGTGTTTATAGGTTGTGGGTCTTGGATTTATAAACCTTGTATGGATGAATGTGAAGGAGTATTTGGTTATGGCAAATTTTCTATTCTGGTGTGTTGATAAATTGTAATAATCATGGAGATTTTGCCCTTGATGTTCTAAGTTTGTTTGTGGTTTTTTTTTTTTTGGATGTGGATTTGTATGTTTTATTGGGCTTTTGTGTTTTTTTCCCAATAAAATTTCTGGGATAATGGGTTTATTTCTTGGCTTTATGGGTTTGATTTACTAGAGGTTTCAATGTTGAATGTGTTAAAATTTGCTGAGATTGATTATGAGTGGGTTGGCCAGTTGGGTTTGTCTTGATTTGGGGAAGAACATGAAGCATGAAGTTCATGTTCTAGGGAAGAAGGGGAAGAAGAACAATGTTCTTCCAAAAAAAAAAAAAAAAAAATGAAAAGCAAATAAATAAATAATATATATATATAAGTTTTTAAAAAAAAATTTATTTCATTACTTGTTTATTAATTTTCTGAAGTGGTTTTTAAAAAAAAAAAAAAATTAAAATGCTGATGTGGCATTTTTAAATATTATTTTAATTACCATGTCAGCTCCATAGTTGGCCATATCAACATCTAACATGCCACCTATGCACTCTATTTGTCATGTATAAATTTTTTGTTAGTAGGTTGACGGCACAACTAAAAAGTAGGGACCAAAACAAGAATCTGCCCAAAATGCAGGGACCAAAAGTGCATTTTCGTCTTATTTCTAACAAACAGAGGAAAGCGCAAGCTACATATGCATTTTTACCCTAAAATGACTAGTCAAGTTACAATTGGGGCTCTTCATAATCACTTATAAACTAAAGATTCACCTAATAAATACAGGACTCAACACACGCACACACACTTGAACAACCCAATCTAATAAAATCCACATAATTTGACACCTTTTCACTTCATCATATTCTTTCATGATCTATTTAAGATGTCATGGAGCTTTATCCATTATTCCTTTAACATGTATTAATTTTTATTTCAAGGTTATTGTTAGAGAATTAGAGATATAATATGGGTTGTACTCGTGTTGTATGAGTGGTTCTCTTCTTGAAGAGTCTGTAATATTCATGTGGTTAAATTTACCTACCAGCTGTCACCATTAATAATATTCCCTATCCCATTGTAACCACCTCTCCTACATAAGTAATGAATAGTCTGAGGGCGGGTATCTAAGATTTTTCTTGCTCATTCTTTCTGCTATTATTGTTCTCTTTCCTTCTTCAACAGTTATAGTTTTTTTTTAATGTTTTTTTATTTATTTTTAAAACAAGAATTTGTTTATTTGATAACATAAAATTATGTTCTATCAGTTGTAGGATAGGGAGGAAACTGGAACATTTTAATTCTTTTAGAATACCTATATATTGGAGCGGAAATGAAGAAGATGATTAATATAATTATTGAGAGTGATCTAAAATTTTGTGGTCTGTCACATGGGAGATGGAGCTTCAATTTCTATCCTAGCACATGGGTTTTATTTATGATACTTTTTGTATTTTTTAGCAAAAGCTAGATCCCAGCTCCCCTTCCCATTCTTATATGCTAGGTTCTGGAAACATTTTCTTTGATTAATCAACTTTATTTTCATAATTCTCATGTATCTTTAAAGGTTGAGAATGAGTTCGGGAGGAGTTTGGAGGGGAGACCTGAAAACCTTGAAGAAGCAGATGACTCGCTTTCTGATTCTGAGAGTACTGAAGAAAGAAATTCACCTTTTAAGGGTATTTCAAGTGGAAAAAGCCCAATATCAGACGTTACCATTTTCAAATATTCTCTCTCAGCCTTAACTGAGAGGTCTTTTATGCTCAAGGAGATTGCTATGTCTGCTTCTGACAATGAGCTTTCAGAATTCGCTCATCAGGTGTCTCTGTATTCGGGATGTTCACACCACAGGTAGTTAATATACAAACGCTATGCTTTTATTAGTGAATGTATTCACATTGAAGTTTAAGTGAGCATATCTTAATATCCCATCTGGCTTGATGATTTGTGGTCACTTTTTTTAATGAAATACCTGCTGGCATCTTCATCAAGAAATTCTCTTTTGTTAGTGACTGTATTCTTATTGTAGTTCAAGTGGGCATATTGTAATATGGCATGATGATTCTCTGTCGATTCTTTTAGTGATAGAGAGGTCTGCTGACATCTTCATTAAGGATGCTCTTTAAGTTTGACTACTACCTCACTTACCTGGCATAGGTTTTCTGTGTAATTTTCAAATCACAATTATGCTGTCATGTTTATGTTTTACCTTACATGTCATGTATCTGCTGTTATGATAGTAAAAAGATAAAATTTACTCCATCTTGTTGTGATTTGAGACTGGGAGGGCTATATAATGAACAAAAGAAAAAAGAACTTTGGAAGTTTTTTGATAAGTAAGATGAGACTATGGAAGTACTGAGCATTTCATGCTCCTGCACTTTGTAAATGTTTTCTAGTTTCTGCTGCTTCTTTTACTTGAATAATACAAGTGTATTATAAACCTTATGTAAACATGTTTCATTTGAATGATGCACAACAATAGTGCATGTTTTCCCCTAGAGGTTGGAGCAAACACTTATTTTCAGTTGAGGAAGCTAACTTATGCCAAAGTCCAAATTTACCCAAGGATTTATATGTATTCTTTGCACCATTTCATATGTCTTTATTTCTGACCTATGTATTGGGGAAGACTTCTCCCATACCAATGGGCTTATTTTTGGATAAAGCAAGTGGCCGCTACAACACACTGCAAGCTCTTGCCAGTTCTATATTTTGTATCATTCCTTTTCTCAGGCACCAAATTAGCATTGCAAAGAGATTGATAGAGGAAGGAACAAAAGCTTGGAGTTTGATTTCACAAAACAACCACTACATTCGTTGGGAGAATGCGGTTTTTGAGATTGAAGAATACTTTATGAAGATTGCTCATTGCAGTTCTAGATCTCTCACACAACAGGTTTCTTCTTCTTTTTCTTATCCTTCCTTCCCCACCCCCTTTGTCTCTCACAATGTATTTTCATGATTTTTTAAATATTAAGCACATGTGGCTAGCCAATGAGCTTGCTCAATTGGTACTTCCTCCCTTATAAGTTCTAGGTGTGGAGGGTGAGGTTGTGGGTTCAAGACCCATTGGGTACATGTAACTTTTACCAATAAAAAAAATGAAGCTCACCTGATTGGGAATTTATTTGATTGATTGTCCAACCATGTAAGGGATTGAGAAGTTATGGTGATATTGATGAGGAAAATATCTTAATTTTTATTTTTTTTAAATCCATAACATATTCAATCCCAAAGATACTTTATAAAAAAAAAAAAAAAAATTATAAGATATACCACCTGTATATATGTCTTAACATGCGTGCGCGCACACAATGAATTTACAAGTGCTACATATGGTGACTTTTCAACAAGATTGATCAGTTTTTGTTAAAATGCTGTGTTCCAGAGGGTAAAAAAATTTGGTTTTGCTATTTTGTAACATGGAGTCAGTGCAGTTCATTTTCTTGCTTCTTCTTTTGTGAAGCAACATGGTCAGCATTCTTCTTGCATCTTAGAAATGGACTGGTTTATAAGTGGAAAGTCTTCTCCCTATATATTCTGTGGTTAAGTGATTAAATTCATTATTTCCTAATAGTTTAAACTTTTGGGAGAATTGGTAGTTTAACATGGTATCAGAGCAGAAGATCCTAAGTTCTATCTTTGGTTTTACTCTACCTCTCATTTAAAATGTAAAAAATCCCACATGTTGGGCCCCACTTATTAAGGGGAGTGTTAGAACTATGATTAAATGATTAAATTTATTATTTTCTAATAACTTAAACTTTTGGGAGAATTGGTAATTTAGCATATACCATGTTTGTTTTGGTGCCTATGGCGGGAGCGGAATGCTAGATGTTTTGAGGATTGTGAACGGTCTATTCTTGACATAAAATCTTTCTTTTTCCGTACTCTCCTTGATTGGAGTTTAGTTCTGCCATCTTGTTCGTTTGTCCCTACTTGATCTTATTGATCATTGTAATCCAGGTTCTTGATTTGTGCCATTATTGTACATTTCCAGTGTATTGACTTTTTTTCTTAATAAAATTTCTTATGTTAACAATGTTTGTTTTAGAGTAAAGATAAACGAGCTCTTGATGTACGGTGGGTGAAGAAAATTTTATTTTTTTTAATTTTTAAGTCATTTGTATTTTTAGTAATGGTCCATTGGATTTTATTTTAGGTCTTATTAGCTAATTAGTTTATCAGTATTTTATATAATTTCCCTCAAGATTAGTTTCGTGTCAATTAAGACTACGGTTTAGTCCTAGTAATTTATATAAGTGCCTTATTGTACTCCAATGGTGACACATTTATACAACAACAAAACCTTATTGCCAAAAATATGAATTCTTAACAAACTAATTGGGGTTGACAACATGTATTCTTCTATTTCATGTTATCCTATCCAAAATCATTCTCTCAGTCACCTCCTTAATCAATATGTTTAATAGAGACTAGTTTATGATGATTAAAATTACCTTGGAGTTTTTCCAATGCCTAATTGTTGACACTTAGGTTTATTTTTATTTTACTTTTTTTGTTTTCTGGTATAATCCTTTGAGAGTGTTTTGTGCTAAATCACACTGGCTCTAGTTCACGTGCTCATCTTAAAAATGGATTGGTTTGCAACTGGAGGGTTATGTGATATTTGAGTTTGCAAGCTCATCTCCATTTAACATTTCTCAAGATTCTTTGATTTTTAAGCAACCTGGTTGCAGCTTGTTGCAAGTAGCCTTTGCTCATTATTTTTTGCTGACAGTAAGTGTAATCATGAACGATGAAGCATGAACATATTTCTGTGAATGTCTTTAGCTCGATTGAATGTCATTGTTTGTCCTCTCTAGTATTGTATCTTGAGTTTGGCTACCTTTTGTTTGTTGGTCAATGGAACTTAATAGAAAAGTTGTATAGACATGTATATCAATCGTATCATAAGATTGAGTTGAAGGATTGGTGACAAACACATCCTGCTAATTATGACAATATCAAAATTTGCAATGGTAATGAACATTAAATTTAGTGAGAAAGCTTCAACTACGAAAAACAGTAGAAAAGATTATAATGTTCTTGTTTTACATGAACTTGAAGTGTTGTACATTTATGGTTTATGTTTTAAAGATGATTTAGCCTCTAGTTTACTGTAGGACCTGATGCTTTCAAATTTCCAGGACTCATAATGACACTTAGTTTCTGTTATTGAACATTCAGGAAATCTTCTACTTGGGGGAACTGAAAAATGTCAATCATAAGTCAGAACATTATCTTATATGTGAATTTAAATTGATAAACGCCAGAAATAGCTTTTGTTTGCTGAAGAAAGTCCTTGATTGTCTGTCAGTGTAAAGTCATAACATGAAAATAACAGCCTCCAAAGATTTACAGATTTTCTATTTATTTTAGGACTTTGAGCTTCTGCGGAGTATCGCTGGTTGCCAAGAATATCTGGCCCAAGAGAACTTTGAGAAGATGTGGTGTTGGTTATACCCGGTAGCTTTCACGCTATCTAGAGACTGGATTAATGCATTGTGGAGTTCTACTTCACCTAAATGGATAGAAGGATTCATAACAAAAGAAGAAGCAGAATCTTCACTTCAAGGTCCGAGGGGCCTTCAAGAGCCTGGGACGTTTATACTCCGATTTCCTACTTCAAGGAGCTGGCCTCACCCTGATGCTGGCAACTTAATTGTGACTTATGTTGGCAGTGATTACACTCTTCACCACAGGCTTATTTCCCTTGATCAAATTTATGGGTATCCAGTTCATATTCTCTTTTCCTTCTCCTTTTTATTTATGTTATATAACTGTACTTACAAGAATACTCTTTAGCATATTTCCTAAGTGCAAAACTAGGAATCAAACACAATAAACCGAAAGGCTTCCATAACTGCAAAGATGAGGAATCAGAAGGTATCTTACTTATTAAGAAAGTGAAAAGAAAGAAGAACAGAACTTTTGGATTTTTCAATGAAATTATTTAATTAAAAAAAAAAAAAGGAAAACAAGACTGAATTTAATCTGTAACCCCCTTCTAATGGAGTTCCCTACTGAAGACTAAAAATTAATTGGGGAAAGTGCTAACTATACTAAGTTCTTGTGAGCAATTCTCAACCTTTAAATGGATCTCATCACAGAAAGTATGAAGTTGGAATAAATAGTTTAATAGGATGAGTTTCCAACCTTTTAAATTACATTAATGATATTCTGGATTTTCCAGGAAACTTGCATTCCTCTCATATGTTTTTCAGATGATTGGATCAGCAATCACTTGAATAAGAGAAACCAATTTGGCTGCATAACTTTTCAAATGCAAAAATTTTCATATATTCTTATCCCTATCATGTTACCTAACATTCAATAACTTGTCTTGCTTGTGAAAATGTCTCTGCAGTTACGGAAAAAATCTTTTAGATTAATGATTACAATCATGTTGGGTGTATCTGATGTAGGATCTCTCTTCAATCAGATTCATGAAATGATGATTCATACACAATGACCAAACTGACTGGTTTGGGGTTTTCAAAAACCGTAAATAGGGAGTGAGTTAAAGCATTGAGTCCTCTTACAATCAGCATAATTTTGGGTTGGAACAATTTGTTCCGACTGCATTTTACTTTTCATGGGATTTTTATATGATTGTTCAGAGTTGGATGCTGAAACATTGGGTTGTTGATCGAATTACATTATGGACAAAGTTTAACTACAAAATTAGTTGTAGCTTAAGGTTACAACCTTACTCAATATCTTTTTATTGAAAGTAAATTTTGACAAATCCATCATTGAATTACATTTTCTTCTTATATCTTTTATGCTTGTAAAATTTCTAGAAAATTAACGATCAATAACTATTTCATCAATAAATTTTTTAAATTGCAAGCTTTTGTAGTTTAAAATTATGCATAAAATATAATCTTATAAATTATATAACAAATAATATTCAATTGGCATAAAATTTGACATGTGTATTAAGAGCATAAAAAAACATATAATTCAATGGTTAAAATTTTGAAATATTATGTAATATTAATAATATTGAGTAAGGTTGTAGTCTTAGACTATAACTAATTTTGTAGCTAAATTTTGTCATATTATTTGGAAATTTAGTAGTAGTAGGATTCAATGATGACATGTGCAAGTTAAGTTTACAACAAACGTACACAATCACTCTTATATGATGCAAATAATTCTTTTCTTTTCTTCCCTCACAAAGGAGCATATTTACTGTTATATTATCTATTGTCTTTCCCAATATAGAAAAAAATTGAATATATAAAACGTGCTTGAAATTTCCTCATTATTATTTATATTTTTCAGTTCCAGTTCCAGTGAAATGAATGTAAAACCACTGCAAGATATGCTAATGGTAGAGCCTGAGCTGTCTCGGTTGGGAAGGCAAGATATATCTCAATTTCTGTATTTATTAAATTATTATATTATTAATACTCCTATCCTATCTACAATCAATAATATTAACGTTGTATGAATAATAATGCATTTGTTATTTGCAAATTGGCAGGATAATAAGAAGTCATTAATTGCGCTTGAGTAGCACTATATGAATCCTTAAGTCTGCTTTTGGTTTAGGGTGAGCTTTCCTTCTTCCGTTTTGTATATATGTATTGAGCATGGAGAGATGTCTCGAATGTAATAACCTTAGATCAATTTATTTTTTTCAAAAAAAAAAAAAAAAGTGGGCATCATACATTGATTCATATATTAACCGCTTTTCGTACTTTTTTTGAGTTGGCTGTAGCAATTACCAAGCCCTGGCTTCTTCACATATTTGATTCTTCTTACTGAAAGATGGGCAAAGAAATAATAATATTTTTTCTTCTTCTCTAAACTCGAATAATAAGTGAAAAATGAGGTAGCGTGAGTGTGACACACCTTGAATAGAGATGACATTAAATCATCCAAATGAAGATTAAAATTTAACAATTATGAGACTTGTAAGTGTGCACGGTTTGGTTGGTGTGGTTTTTTCCCAAATTTATCACCGAACTGATAGGGATCAGTTTTTACATAATTGGAACCGATGTACACCGCCTAGGGTCGGCTTTTCGACCTATAGCAGTGCCATTTTTTGCGGTCAGTTTGAAATATTAAAAGAACTTTTTTTTTTTTAATAATATCAATACATCAACATATTCAAGATTTCAAGCAAATACTAACTATTTTTTTTATTTAGCAAGCTGTCAAAAACGGATTCCAACTCATACTTATACCATAATTACTCATTACCCAATCAGAAAATAACAATATACATTACTCAATCTCAATATATATCAACTCAACAGAGGCAGAACCTAAGCAACTAAAATTAGAATGTAATGCAAATAAAATTGATATTGATTTCCATGTAAAAAAGACAAATAAATTTTTGGACCAAAGAAATGCTTTACAATGAATTTATACTACAACAAATAAACAAAAGCCAATGCCTAATAGGTAGTGCGGCAATACCACAATAGCTCCGCTAAGTAGCTCAAAATCTCCAAGTCAAAAATATTGTCTCATTATCTTCCTTGACAGCATGTGTGCATTCATATGTGGCCCATAGCTTGACTCATGAACCTCTTCAATTATTTGATGTGCTTCCTTGGCGGTTATGCAAAGGAGATGAATTCCATCATATGATCTTCTGTAAAGCCGTTCACCACAAATAATATAATTAGTAGACAACCTCCGGATGGTTAATTGATCATTCTTGTTTGCAGACTTTGAGTATGTTCCATCATTGAGATATTGTAGGATGTTTGAATACCATTCACCTTGTCCATTCCTTTCCTCATCTTCTTATATTGTCATGTAGTAGGCTGGTTCTTCTTTTTGTTCCAACACTATTGATCTAGTTTCATCTTCCTTTGGCTCATCCATCATGGATGCCATGGTTGCTAAAGCATCTACGATTTGATTCTGCATTCTCAGCACATATTGATATTGAATCTTGTTGAATTTTGATGCCCACTTTTGAAGACATTGATGATAAGGCACCAACCTTTCTTCTTTGATCTTCCACTTATTCTGTATCTGTGAGATTATTAATGCTGAGTCCCCGTATACCTCCAATTCTCTTACTCCAAGGCCTAGGACTGCTTGTAACCCCATGATGCAAACTTCATATTTAGTGGCATTGTTGGTGGCAAGAAAGTTGAGTCTGCCAGAAAATGGAATGTATGTCTCTTTTGGAGAGATTAAGAGAACTCCAATTACACTTTCATTTTGATTTATTGCTCCATCAAAATACATCTTCCACGATTCTACTTCAATCCCCATGATATCTTCATTCGGAAAGTCTTCTTGGATCTCTTTAGTTTCTTTTGGTGAACAATGGGCTAGGTGGTCGGCAATTGCTCTCCCCTTCACAGATTTCTGAGTCACATACTTAATATCAAATTTTGACAAAAGAAAAACCTATTTGGCAGTCTTTCCATCTTGCACAGGTTTTTCCATTAAGTACTTCAAAGGATCAATTCTTGCAATCAACAAAACCTTATAGGCAAGCATATAATGTCTGAGTTTACGGGTTGCCCATACAAGCACTACACATGTCTTCTCTAATGGTGAATACTTTTCTTCATAAGGCAACATCTTCTTGCTGATGTAGTATATTGCATTCTCCTTTCTAGTCTCCTCTAGGTATTGAGCAAGTAGAGCCCCCATTGCTGTATCTGTAGTGGTAAGATACAACAACAATGGCTTTTCAAGATTTGGTGGGACAAGTATTGGTGGCTTCGTCAGATAGTTTTTGATCTTTTCAAAGGCTTATTGACATTGTTCATTCCACACTGTTGGGACCTCCTTCTTGAGCAATCGGAAGATTGGTTCACATGTCATAGTGAGTTGGGCTATGAACCTACTGATATCAAGGGAGTCAATTTCGTATCGGAGGCTATACCGGTTTGGCCAACGGAACGATATATTTCGGTACCGGTCAATACCAGTGTACCGTTTCGGATTTACCGCTATTTTATATATTTAATATATATAGATAAACATAATATTTAAAAAAAAAAAATAACAACCTAAAATTTAAAATTTGTTATGAAAATGTTGTAAAAATATTGTGAATATAATATTTTTTCTATTATTTTGGTACACGTTCTCAATTTTCAAGGACCACCTGCCAACAAATTGTTAATAACTCACCTTTTTTTTCACCTCCACTCATCCCCTTTTACTTTTACAATTTATCTTTCTTTATTTTTATCTTGGTTTTATCTCCTCCACATGTTTACATCTACTGAGTCTTATCCCATTTCAAATTTCAAAAGGCAAGTCATCTCCTTACCTTTGGTCAGAGACGTCAGTCATCACATGGGCTCCCAAAGCAAAACTCAAAATCTTTGAGAAGCAGTAAAGACATAAAAAAAAACGAAGAAGAAGAAGAAGATTCACATAGACATTGCAGAGACTACGAAGGAAAATGAAAAGCTAAGCAGAAAAGAGACTGAGATACGAGAAAGATGCATCAGATCGTGAAATTTGTTGAGAAACTATCTCAGGTGAGTGAAAAATTACAAAGAAATTTCTGTTTCTTCTGTTTCGGGCCAGTACCCATTTTCCGGCCGAAATTCGGTATTTCGGCCGGTACAGCCAGAATGTTCCCGGTACTGCCGGTATTTTAACTGGTACGAAATGAGGACCTTTTTGTACCGTTCCAGGCACCGATACGGAAAATATCGGCCATACCGGCCGGTACGGTACGAAATTAACTACATTGGCTGATATACTGTATCCTCCCTAGAAATCCTCGGATCTCCTTTTCAGTTCTTGGAGGCTTCATCTCTACAATTGCCTTAATTTTCTCAGGATTAACTTCTATTCCCCTCTGGCTTACCATAAACCCTAACAGTTTTTTGGATGTGACTCCGAATGTGCACTTCTTTGGATTCAACCGCAACTTGTAGAACCAGATTCTTTCAAAGAACTTCCTCAAAGCCAGTATGTGCCTTTCATGTTCTTTGGACTTTACTATCATGTTATCAACATACTAGATTCTTTCAAAGAACTTCCTCAAAGCCAGTATGTGCCTTTCAAGTTCTTTGGACTTTACTATCATGTTATCAACATAAACCTCTACTCCTTTGTGGATCAAATCATGCAACAAAGTAGTGGCTGCACATTGGTAAGTTGCACCAGCATTTTTAAGGCCAAATGGCATGACCTTATAGCAATACGTCCCCCATGGTGTAATAAAGGAAGTTTTCTCCATATCTTCTGGAGCCATCTTAATCTTATTGTATCCTAAAAATCCATCTATAAATGATAATAAAGCATGGCCTGCTGTGTTGTCAACCAGGACATCAATGTGAGGCAATGGAAAGTCATCTTTCGGGCTGGCCTTATTCAGATCTCAAAAATCTACACACATTCTGACCTTCCCATCCTTTTTTGGTACCGGAACCACATTAGCTAACCATTCTGGATAGTTGACCACCCTCGGGAATCCTCCCACATTGTATTGTTTCTCTACTTCTTCTTTGATCTTGAGATTCCATTCTAGTTTCATTCTTTTCAACTTCTGCTTAACTGGCTTCATGGTTGGATCTGTTGGAATGTAGTGTTGTACTATATCTATATCAATCCTAGGCATGTCTTCGTATGACCAGGCAAAGACCTCTTTGAATTCTGTCAGGAGTGCCACTAATGCATCTTTCTCTGAAGTGGTTAGGGTATTGTCCACTTTGATCATTTTGGGCTCATCCTCAGTTCCCAGGTTAATGGGTTGGGTTTCTTCATTTATAGGTTCTAGGTATCCATGTTTCAATTCCTTATTATTAAGAGTTTCTTTACCAATTTCAGAAATAAAAACATTTAAGGCCAGCAAATAAGCAGAATCAGAAATCATATTAAAAGGGAAAGAGTTTTTAATAGACTCCACAGACTCAATTGGAAAACTATCACAAAGAAATTTAACAAGAATAGAAACACTAGCAGAAATAGACTCAATAGGAACGGAAACAATGTTCTTGGCATGAGTGACTGGCTCGGCGGTCTTGATCTTCTCGGCAAAAATGACTGACTTAACAGTCTTGATCTTCCTCACATAGTCCTCCACGGGGTGGGCAGCTCCATCCTATGCCTAGTTTTTCAACTCGGTCGTGCCTTCCACAATGGCAGGTGGCTCCCAGTAAGCTCCTTCTTCCCTTAGCATCAATACCGGGGGATCTACATTCATATAATCTGTAGTTTCTTCTTCAATCTGCATGTCTGTAGGCTTGTCGGTCACAAAAGCATCCAAGCGCTCTATGCTATCCATCCATTCATCAAATAGGTCGTGCTTGCTTCTGTTGCCCAAGTAGGTGAGTTGAGGGAGATGCTCTAACTCACTTTCTTCTATCCTCTCATTATTACGTTCATCATTCTCAAGTGTCATGATTCTAAGACTGTGGACCATCAGCTTTTGGTCTAAAGCGGCCAACTTGGCATCTATGTCATCCTCCTCTTCAGTATGTGGGGTTGGTGAACTTGGTTCTAAATCATTATATAACCCAAATTCTGGAACTTCTATTCCATGCTTGTCATACCTAGGGCCAAACCTTGAACTGACATTAGTGATATCACTCCAATCTGAAAGGTGCTCATAGGGATATTCATCATGATACATTTGATTGGCTTGTACATTCTCCTCTCTTGCATTCTCTAACACATTTATCAGCCTATATTGATCATTATTAGTGTCGCTCCACCTGTTGGCTTCGGCATTGTCTTCTATGTCTTCATCATAATAGTCTACATCACTGTCATATTATTCATAGAATAGGTTTGCATCTTCATCTTCTCTATTACAAGGGGGTTCACCCCAATCATCGCCACTATACGGGCTATCATAACTTTTGCTGTTGTCGTCCTTATTGGTGTTGCTGTCATCATCATCATGTCCACTATCACTGCTGCTGTTGTCACTACTACTATCACTCTTGTTTTCACTTCCATCTTTATCATCATTAGGGGCTATTCCCCCTTCCTCATCTTCATCATTGGCTCTTAGTTCATACGAGCTCTTCAATGTATGCTGGCAGGCCTCCCAATATTCCTCTTCTTTTATTTTGCAAATAGGATCTTCAAGGAGTGTAGTCATGGCATCAGGATCCATGTAATTAGCCCAATCAGTAGGAACCCAGGTTGTATCTTCTTTCTTCAATTCTGGAACCTTATTGTTGTAGTCAAGTAGTATCTCAAACCCAGGCACCATTGTCTTTGTCACAGGATCAAATCTCGGTTCAGGGAATCCCCAATAACGTTAACTTTCTTTGGCTTTGACAAACTTTCCGTTCAATGTAGGAGTATAGGGCTTTAGAGGTTCTGGAGGACAAAAGGAGTCTTTTTGCTTTGGCTTTGGCTCGGGCCATCTTTCTCACTTCCATCTCTAACAAATTATCATCAGTGGGCTTATAGCCTAGCCCAAAAGGTGGTGTGGCAGTAGGAATCATCGGGACCTAAACAGTAGGTTTCTTCATAGTTCTCCCCAAATTCATCCTTGGAAGGTAGTTCATTATCCTTATCATTGCTACCACATTGTTGTTGCTGTAGGGAGCAAAGTCCATCGGGATCTTCTTTGCTTCTTCTTCTCTCCTTTCAAAGCCAAGCCTCTCGATCTCAAAGCCATCCAAGGTAAATGGCTCTTTCTTGAAAATAATACCGAAAATAGGCTTAGGCACAGTCAAAGTATACCCATATATAGTCACAACAGCTCCTTCATGTGGAAACTGAACCTTTTGATATAGAGAAGAAGGTACGACTTCTATGTAGTGGATCCGTGGTCACCCAAGGAGCATATTGAAGCATGAGGCTATATTAAGGACTTGAAAATCCACTTTCTTGACCATTGGTCCACTGGTGAGCTCTAATGTTATGGTTCCCAAGACTTCTTTTTTACCGTTGTCGTATGCCCTCACATGTTGATCAGTAAGCACAAAGTCTTCAATACTGAGGCCTAGGCAGCTAGCAGTTTTCAAAGGACACACATTAAAAGCACTTCCATCATCTATCAAAACCATCGATATCTTCTTCCCCCCATGGAATCTATAGTGATATGCAACGAGTCGTTGTGGTGCTTACCCTTTTTGGTTAGATCCTTGTCAGAATAGGAAATGATGAGTTCCCTATTTATGGACCCAATCATAGCATTCAGATCCTGGGAGGTTGTGGTTGTAGGGACTTGAATTTGGTTGAGAAGGTCTACTAGATTTTGTCGATGTTTGTATGAGGCCATGAGTAAACCCCATAAGAATATGTTGGCTTGTGTCTTCTGTAATTGCTTAAGGACTTCATCTTCTTCGGCAAGATTTGTTGGGTGGATCTGTTCAAAGCGTCCACTGGGTTGTCGGTCTTTAAATGTGGGGGTTTGAAGTGTCTCCCCCCACCTGTGTGTGTTTGGCTATTTACTTAGGGTTTGAAGTGTCTCCCCCTGTTTGTGGATATTGAGCAGTTCTCCCTAGGGATGGCAATTTCTACCTGACCCGCGAGTATCCGGTCCGGCCCGACCCTAATGGGTTGGATTTTACCCGGTCTGATAAAGAATAGGGTCGGATTTGGGTTTAAAAAAAAAAAAACCCGAAACGGGTCTGGGTTGGGTCCGGATTTTATTAAAACCCGGCCCGAACTCGGACTCGAACCCGGACCCGACCCGACCTAATTATATACTTATATCCTAAAATACTAAAATACCCCCATATATATATATATATATATATATAAACCCTAAAACTAAAAGTTCAGCTCACACTCACTCACAGCCGCCTCTCCCTCTCATCTCACTCAGACACAGTTTCACGCCATTGTTGTTACTCCCAGTCCCAGAAGAGATCTTCTTCTTGATGGCCCTCACGATCTCGGTCTTGCTAATCTCTCTCTTGAGAACATTTGAGCTCTGCCTCACCACTGCCACACCAAATCAACGATCTGGATCTAAGTAAAGAAGGCATTTGGGCTCAAGACGAGGAGAGATACTGCTGTTGGTGACTCATTGAGTGTGGGAGTCAACTTCTTCTTCTTGTTTGGTATTTTGATTTTGATTTTAATGGTTTTGTGATTTGGGTTCTCTATGGAAGTTGAGAAAGTTCACTGGATTTTGACATTTTCTGGGTTTTGGGTTTGCAGTTGGTAGTGGGATTTGGGATTAAAGATGTGAATGGGAGGAAATAATATTTGATTGAATTGGTGATGTAGTATTGACTATTGAGGTTGATGCATGTCTATAAAGAAAAGAAAAAAAGAAGAATTTTAAAAAGAATTTCCTTCACTTTTCCGGTGACCATTCGACCCATTTGAGCTTCTTGGTTCTTCAAACGCTCACCTACTTGCGCTAGATTCAACTTGTCCATTTTTTTTTTTTGTGCTTCGCATTGTAGAAAGGAAAAAACAAAATTGTTGAACGGGGCCCGTGGGGCGGGTCTGGGCCCCGTAAAAAAAAACTTGTTTAATAATCGGGCCGGGTCTGGGTCTTGGGTCTAGACCCGCGGGTCGGGTCCGGGTATGAAAAAACCCGGCCCAAACCCAACCCGTTGCCATTCCTAGTTCTCCCTCTTTTGCCATATTGCTAGGAGCTTCAAACTTCTTGTGGCTTGAATTGTCTTAGAGGTCAAAGATGGGGTTGTGATGTTGCAGCAATGGAGTTTCTTCTATGCTTGAAGGCTTCAGTATTGTGATGGGAGTGACAGGCTTGGAACTGGAGCTACTGGCTTGAGTGTCTAGCTTAGGTTCTCTTTGTAGCATTCCTTCAGATCTTGACCAGATTCTCCCCTATTGACAAGCTTGGTCGGGTTAATCAAAGCTAAGACCCCATCCACATTCATCAATCAACCAAAACAAACACACAAAACATGCAATGCAATTTTAACCGGGACTGACCTAAGGGTAGGTTCTAAGTCATTATGTTGTAAGGAGGGTTTGTTGTTTCATTGTTTCCCATAGCTAGGATGTTACACCTCCCAACTTGTAATGTAATGAACATTGTGTTGGTTTGAATGACATGGTTTGTCCCTTACAGTCAACAGGAAATGATCCAGTGACTTTAGGCTATGAGTTGGTGAGTTCACCACTAGGTACCCGAATCTAATGAAGACCGATGATCAATGGTTACTACCACCACAAGTTGTTGAAAATGGTTGCATACATATTTGTTTGGATGGCACACACTATGATAGTTAGGGAAAGATTTTAACAAACAATACAAACAACAAAATACCATACACCAAAATATTATACAACATCTCATCAACCATAAAAAAACAAACAAACAACAAAATCATGCAAGACCATGCAAAATAGGGGTACACATTTAGTCACTTAAGTCTAATACGAAACTTAACCCTTGACATCCCCAGCGAAGTCGCCATTGTGAGAGATAGGGAAAATTGGGGGTGCCTCTAAAAAAAAGAGATTTTTGGAGTGCTTTTTAGGGCACCTCTCTTTTTGGGTAAGTGGTGTGGAGTCGCCACTTTTTTTTTTTTTTTTTTATTATACAAAAAAAAAAACTAAATATAAAAATACATGACTGAATAATTCCTTTCATTGATTGAATAAAAAATTACACGTTTGAAAATTTGAAAATTACATGGCTTTGGGTCCTAGTTACAATCTACTAAAAATACATGGCTTATTGTCCTAGTTACATTCTACCCAAAAAAATAAAGACAAAGGTTAGATCTACTTATCCAAAGACCTAAATTCGGAGGCTAGGTTACGGAATGGAAATGTGTTAGACATCCATTCCGCCTATACAGAGTTTGGTCTTCTAGACTCTTGTGACCTATGTACCCTTTATGCATACTATGAATGATATGTTGAACATGTGAAATAAAAATTAAATCACATTATCTATGAATTCATTCTCTTCTTTGTTTAAAAAAATTCAGATATGTTTTAGTGATAAAAAAAATTGATTTTAATTTGTCAAAAGTGCCAGATCTATTTTGTAATATGTGGTAAAAATGGTTTTTGGAGATAAAAATTCAGATCTGTTTTTTATTACATAAAATAAAGTCTTTTGATTTAAAAATATCAGATCTATTTTTAAGAACTTAGAAAAAATGGTTTTTGATTTATAAAAGATCAAATCTGTTTTGTGATGATAAAAAAGATGATTTTTTGATAACAGAAAACTCAGATCTATTTTTTATATGTCCAAAAAATATGGAAAAGATTTTTATGAAGAGAATTTAACTCATAACATAAATTTATGCATTATGAAACAACCAAAACAAAAATAACCATAAACACAATCATACATAATCTTTTTCTTTGTTTCAAAATCTGCATATATATATATATATATATTTAAATCAGATTTGCATCTAGAAGAGATACAGATCAATTTTTGATTTGAGAAAAATTTAGATCTACATCTAATGAAGATGTAGATTCATTTTTTATTAAAAAAATTTCAAATCTACATCTAGGAAAGATGTAGATCTGTTTTTGATTTCAAGAAAAATTAATTGGTTATATGAAGATAATTGAAATTAAGAAAGAGATTGTAATAATTATATACAATAAATTCAAGATCATGCTTTAAACAAAACAATAGTTAATAAATCATGTTATGAAAAAAACATGCATCATCATCAACAAGAAGCATAAAAAAGAATAGGGTTATTGAAAACAATCTCTTGCATGAGCACTCCTTGTTCTTGAGAGTATGTTTTTGGGTTCAAAGAAACTTATTCAATTATCTTTGAAACCTAAAACCCCTAATTTTAGCAGCAAATATCAGAGAGGATCAGCAAATATCAACAATTTAAGAGTCTCAAAACGTATGCCTCTCAGAGCGTCCAAAAAAAGTGTTGAATTATGAGATTCGGTATCTATTTATAGAGGTCAGAAGAATCTAAAAAATAGGCACGGACGATTAGGATGCGAATTCGGACGCATCCTTCCATGAAAAGGTCGAAAAGGGTGTGCCTTATCATCACCCGAAGGGAGTTGGGCCAAAGCCCAAAAGGGGACCATTCGACCCTTTTAAAGTGCCATTCAGCACTCCAAAAGTGCAAAATGGTGCTCTAGGACGCCGAACGTTCTTTCGTGTTCGGATGCGTTTTGGACTCTCTTTTTAGGGTTTTTTGATCTAGTCCTTGTACCTAGACGTGTTTTCATCTTTAGTCTATGATTTTTATCTCTTTTCTTAATAATTCATGATTTTTCAAGAATAATTATCTTGTAGATAAATACCCTAAAATATATCTTGATAAAGTTTAGATTATCCACAATTTTATTGTTATCCAATCATCTATTTTATTCCTATGCATGCAATCCTATTTTAAACACTAATTATCAACTAATCAAAAAATTATTTAATTAATTTTAATTGTTTAACCAGTCAGAATTCATTTAAATTAATCGTGTGTGGTTGATTCTACCTAGACACAATACATGCTGACCGTGCAAACTTGATTATGCGATATCTTTCGATTCGATGATCTGATTTGTAAACCGAACATACCATTGCGACCGTCATAATCTCAAGATCATTTTTATGATATGCCATGAATGAATTGATGCATGCAATGCAAGAACAAATCAATGCATGTAATGCAATCATGATTTTTGGGGTACATGAATGATCATTCAAGTCATTCTCCTTGATTAAATCTTAGGTGCAAAATCGAGTGTCTACAATGGGGTACCACATGATATTATCTCTGACAATGGGCTACATTTCAAGGGAGAAACAGAGAAGCTGCTATGACAGTTCAACATTCAGCATCACAAGTCTTCACCTTACCGTCCTTAGACTAATGGAGCAGTTGAGGTTGCTAACAAGATAGATGGATAAAAAATCTTGATTCTTGAGTTTGGAAGTTTGGTAACGTGTAGAGAAGGTATTAGGCACCGCACATATTTTGGTAAAATCTTTATTTTTAGACATAAGCAATTAAAAATAGACTATTGGCCTTAGCTCTCGAAGCTTTAAAAGAATTGGTTTTTGAGGTTTGATTTTGGAAAGGAGTGTGACCTTTATCAATGTTTTGCTAGTACATTTGGAATTGATGCCAAATTTTCACAACGAAAATCTGGCAACATTTCGCCTTAGGTGCATCATAGCACACAAAACACTATTCTCTCTAAGCTTTCGCTGTGAGAGTATTGCAAGAAAGATGGCCCATTTTTACAATGAAAATTCGGTAAAGTTTCACATTTGGTGCGCTATGGTGCACCAGTAGGGTTTCTTATCTGTGTATACAGTTTGCGTCAATATGTTCATACTATGGCTGTAGACACCACATTTTGTACCCCTTACAACTCGCACCCCCATTCCCCAATGATGGTAAAATTCTAAAGCCCAAGGTTAGTTGAGAGCCCGATCAGACTTAAATTGACTTAAGGAAAGTTTTTATGGAAAATATAACTCTTTTATGAACTAAATAATCTATTTTTGAAAAATAAAGGCCATGGAAACCCTAGGGCATGTGTACATGGACACGCGTATGCGTACGCATGCTCCAGACCTACGTATGCAAGCTTCATGCATGCGTACACATACACGGGCATGCGTGCACATGCTAGGGTTCCAGAAACTATGAAAGACGAGTTTTTCTGCATTAAAGCTGAGATTTTGAACGAATCCCACATCGTATGGGAGCCATTCCAAACCCCAATTTTCTCAATATAAAAAGCTATACATGGTGACTTTTCAAAACACACAAAAAATCCTAAGGGAAAACCTAAAATTCACTAGAAATAGTGAATCAAAGAGGGACTTTTTCACAAAACATCCTCAAGTCAATTATTCTTCTGATTGATACATTTTCTGGTCTTGATTTTCAAGTTTCGAAATTTATTAATCAATTTTGTTTGATTGTGAATAGATTTGACTGGAATGGTCAAAATCAAGCCAAAGAGCTTTTGTTTTTGATGTATAAGTACTAAGCTTTCTTTTTCATTTCTTTGCTTTTTCATGTTTTAATCTTTCTGTTTTCCTTATTTTTCTTGTTTATTTATGTTTTAATATGTCTACTTAGCTTAGGTTTTCTTTGTTTTATCGTTTAAAGCAAGTTAGGTTGTTAAATTCTTTGTTTTAAGTTTTTGCTTTGTTCTTTGTTCTTGCTGTTTTTGGGTTAGGGTTTTGGGCCTACATGCGTACGTGTGCTTCCTACATGTGTATGCATACTCGAAGTATGCGTACGCATATAGCTGGGTTGTGTATGCAAGCCCTATGTATGCGTACGTGTACTCAAGCCCAGAAACCCTAATTCGACCTTTCCTGCTTCTACTCCTTCATTTTATTTGACCAATTTGTCTCTGTTCTAACTTATTTTCACATGTATATGTTCTTGCTTCTTTATTTATTTGTTTGTTTGCCTTTAACATGTTACATTAGGGTTTCCCTCTTTATGTTTTCCTTGTTTTGCCATTAACATGCATAAGATATGACCATGCATTAATGCATAGGTAAGTGAGGTAAATCATGCATTCACATGAACATGCATTTGTTTGAGATATGATCTTGATCTTGCCTTGGTGAACATGAATGATATTTGTGAATGCTTTGCTTTGGATGTGATAAATTGTTTGTTTGACCTTAACATGCCTATGTTTTTGCTTTGGATATTGACATTCTTTGTTTGATTGCTGCCTTGGATATGATGCTTTGAGTTACATGATAGATGTATGCTAGGGTATTTTTGGGATGATTGATTACATGTTGATTGCTAGATGTATACTAGTGTGTGTGTGAGTATAGAATGCGATATTAAACATGTCTTTAATGAGATTAAGACGTAAGACACAATGAGTGGAAGTCGATCCACAGGTCGGTTGGGGTTGGGTGCCTAACACCTTCCCATCTCCATACCTAAACTCCGAACCCATACTCTAGTAGTAAGATCAGCCATTCCACGTAAGGGCACTATATATATGGTTTCTAGACCTAAACTAGGTGGCGACTTCGTTTCTTTTCTATGCCCTCATCCACTCAACCGAGGCGTATTCCCCCACACCAAAGGCACGTTGCGCCCACGGTGGCGACTTGACTAGGGATAGAGAGTTTGATTCCAATGCGTCTTATTTCTTAATCTTAATAAAGGCTTGTTCAATACTTCTTGTACGCATTTCACTTGGTTCTTTTGTCCCTTTTACTTCGGTTGGTGAAGAGTGGAAATATGAGTATGCTCCATTTGGGCCAAAGTCTTTTGATGTTCATCCCACAAACTCATAATTTGTGCCATTGCCTATGATGGGCTTTGAGTACCTTAACAGTTTGCCACCAATCCACAAAGGTCCACATAGGCTCTCTGTTGGAATCATGGCCCACTTAATAGTGAGTGACCTACTAATCTATCCTTTTAACTCTAGGGAGCCTACCCACACTTAGAGAGATCCTAGATCCTATCCATGAAAGGGTACCCTTTTATATCTCTTGTTTGTTCAACCATATATCTTGTGTTTACTTAATTCTAAAGGACAAATAAAAGATGTAAAAATTTTGAGGATAACCCAAAAGTTATGGCATGCTCTAAGATATTGGGATAAAAAAAAAGAAGTTTTCACATATAAGAGCTTATCCCGAAATCCAAAGGTATATCTTAACTAGAAAGGTTCATAAGACCATAGCCTAATTGCTACCATAAGCCTAAATCAAAAGGCCTCTTGAAAAAGAACATTGGGCCTAGGGTAACAAATATGCTATGGACTTAGCATCCAATAACCTACAAAGCCAAAATGAAATTCCCTAATCTTGGGCCTCCTTGTGGCACACCTAGGCTGAAAATGATGAGAAATTCATGATGTAGACACTCGATTTTGCACTCATAATTTAATTTTGAAAGATAACTGAAATGACCATTTTAAATACCCAAATAATCGTAGTTGCATTCCATGCATTAAATCATTCATCACATATCATAAAAATGATCTTGAGATTCTAACGGTTGCGACGATATGCCCAATTCCCAAATCGAACCGTCGAATTGAAAGATATTGCAAGATCAAGTTTTCACGGTCTGCATGCATTGTATATGGGTGAGGCTGATTACGTGTGATTAATTAAAATTAATTCTGATTGGTTAACAATTAAAATTAATTGAATAATTTATGTAATTGGCTGTTGGATTTTATAAAAAATAAGCTTGGTTGCATAGGAATAGAATGGATAATCAGATAACAAGGGAATTCATTTTGCTTGATTTGAAACTTCTCTTAAAAATATTTTTCCCTTAAGTAAAATTCATATGTGATTTCTCATTGCATAAATGCAACAGATCTAGGATTTTGCAAATTAATCAACTTTAGATCTAGGAATATTGACACAAAATTTGCATGTCACTTTTTAATGGGTATTTAAAAGGTCATTTAAAGTCTAGAAGACTAAACTCTGTCTGCGCAGGATAGGTGCCTAACACCTTCTTATCCTGTAACCTAACCCCCGAACATTAGAATCTTAGGTTGGCAGATTTAGTGTCTTATTTTATTTTAGGTAGATTGTAACTAGGAAACAATGCCTTGTATTTCTTACTAGATTGTAACTAGGAATCAAAGCAATGTAAAGTTCTTTCTACCAAGATATGATTGTTTCCAATTAATAAGTATGTGTATTATTCAAGACATGTTGTAATTTGTATAATTTTCTTATTTTACTTATAAAATAAGTGGCAACTCCATTTGATCCTATAAAGGGAAGGTGTCGATGCCTACACCCTTTTCTGAGAGTACCCAATAGGTTTTACCCCGGTCTCTCATACATGGACTTTGAAAGGAAGGCTAGAATACATTCTAGCTAGAAAGCTACTTCAAAAAGAAAAAATAAAAATAATGATGATAATGAATGGAAGAAGAAGAGCCCAAAGGTGAAGAATGCATTGTAAGCTCATATTTGAGGCAAAGGGTTGAAAATCTTTAAGCACATTCTAATGAAAACCCATGAGAGTAAGATGAGAGTTTTATTGTAAATGGGCTAAAGCCCAATGAAACAAGGAGCAAGGTTCATGAGAATATGGATGAAGGGTATAAGAGTCACACTAAAAATTTCAACTGTCAGTGCATTTCGCAGGGTCATTTTGCGAGTTGGCCGAATCGCGAGATGAGTCACAAAACACACTGACTCTTCAGCTTCCAACATGGGCTCCTCATGTGACCTTCGCAGGTTGCACTACTCACAAGCCAAGTCGCAAGATCAACTTTTTAAGTAAATTTTCACCACTTAAGACTAAACCTATTACAATTAAATTCCACAAAATACAAGGAAATAAATTAATGAAATTACAATACTTTTTGTCATGAAATAAAGCCAACATAAATGTTATGTGAAAAACCATAACTTAACACTTTTAAACCTCACCTTAATTAGTGGCTTGTTATTATAAAACTTTTGAAGCTCTCTTAATTAACTTGCAAATGGCCAATGCTGTGGTCTTAGCATTCTACATCACAGTGTGCTTTGTTGTTTTTGTTATACCAAAAATCATTATTTCAGTTCTCCTCTATAGGCGATGGAAAAGAAAGCAAATGATTTGCAAAGATGGCTTCTCAGGTATGGTACTCATTCTGGAATTCAGCCTCTTCAAACTAAAGAAAGTTATGTGCTGAAGTGATGTGGTGGGTAGACACAGGTGGGAAGACGGTGCTGTTCTGGTCTCCAATGATGCAATCACTGCCATCCGATGCATTCTTAAAGAAGACACTAAAATTGAGCAACAAAGACATCATTGGCTCTGGAGGCTATGGCACAGTTTATAGACTGACTATAAATGAATCCATAGCCTTTGCTGTTAAAAACTTAATAAGGGAACTGCAGATAGAGATCAAGGTTTTGAGAGAGAGCTGGAAGCAATGGGAGACATAAAGCACCGCAATATTGTAACTCTTCATGGATATTACACTGCCCCTCTCTATAATCTTCTCATCTATGAGCTGATGCCTAATGGAAGCCTAGATACCTTTCTGCATGGTATGCTTCTCTAGCTTCAAACCCTTCTTTCTTTCTTTGTGAGTGGATGAATAATCAAATAAATGGTTTATATGTTGTTCATTAACAATGTTTGATTGGCATCAAAATTAACATATTATTCTGACATTCTTATATACTCTACAGTGCCTACATAAACAACAAATTTTACCACTTATTAAGGTGAGTGTAACATCACTTTCGTTAAAATCACCACTGATATCACTTTTATTTTACACCAATTACAATCTGCCACTTTAGTAATTGTGAAAAATGTAGTGAAATTTCTTGTGTCATTAGACTTATTGAAGTTCAAAGTAATGTTATAGCTAAATTCTTTAAAACTTCAGTTTTCTTGAAGATCCAAATCATGGCATGGAAGTTCACAATCACAAGCTTGATTCTTCTCTATATCTTTGGTTTGTTTTCTATTTTCTCTTTTCCCCTATCAAAAAGTAGATTTTGGTTCAGGAGGAGCAATGAACAAGAAGCATTTGGACTGGCCATCCAGATAGAAGATAGCAGTAGGTGCTGCAAGAGGATTGTCGTACCTTCATCATGATTGCATCCCTCATATTATTCACAGAGATATCAAGTCAAGCAATATATTGTTGGATCAGAACATGGAGGCTCGAGTGTCTGATTTTGTACTGGCCACATTGATGGAACCAGATAAGACTCGTGTTTCAACATTTGTTGCTGGAACTTTTGGAGACCTTGCTCCTGGTATGAACCACTAACCATTAGAGTCACTCTCTCCTGATCTTAGCTCTTGTACTTAGTTATATTAAGTACTCCTTAAGTTCTGCAGAATATTTTGATACAGGAAGAGCAACCACTAAAGGGGATGTTTTATAGTTTTGGAGTTCTTTTACTGGAGCTTTTAACAGGGAAAAAACCAGATGATGAAGTATTTATAGAAGGGGGAAGTAACTTTGTATCATGGGTAAGTTAAAAATTCTATTAACATTACATAGATTCTATTTTTGAATACTAGCAGATTGATATTGGTTGGAAGCATTGGGGTCAAAAATGCCCATTTAGTCAACGACATTACTAAAAATTTTCTTCTAATAACATTGCATCATGAAGTTTTTTTCAATCTATAGGAAGTAAATCTCTACCAATCAATTAATTTTATGATGACCAAAATAATACATCATAAGTAAAACCAAAAAGAAAGCATTATAACAAACGTAAAACATTGAACTACTCATTGGTCCAATTCCAAAAAAAAAAAAAGTATATATATATATATATATATAAGATATGAAGTACCACAATATGGAAACAGTTATTCAATAAATTAAGGAATCAGTTATAAAGTTTATAAAGTTATAAAGTACTCATTGGTACCATGTAAAGTTAATTAAAAGGAATCAGTTATTCAATAAATTAAGTGTAAAATACCACAATATGGGATTTTTCAATCTTATTTCGGTGTGCTTATAAAAATTATGATAGATTTCAGGGACAAGGTGCTGAATGTTTAAAATGATTTTAAATGCCATTTCAAGGTTTGAAGTTATGAAAAAATTCAAAGAGAAGATATGAAGTACCTCATATGCCATTTTGGTATTCGAAATTGAACATCACATGTTCTTTTTAAGAGCATTCATAGCAGTGAATCTAAAATTTTAGCTATTTAGCTACACAAAAAGTCACTTTATCTATTTTACCTACACACATGCTGCAGCAATGGATCTATTTTAACTTTCAACACAATAAAATAATATAAACATCACAATAAAATAATATATCTCTTACAATAAGATCTTAGATTAACCACACTATTTAAGTATTTTAAATGGACTGCATCTGTAGCTAATTTTTCATATTTCCTTTGGAACCTTGCTCCTTTAGTGGGGTTTGCTCTAATCCCACATTTCCGTTAAAAATTACTGTGGCAGCCTTTTCAAGTGGAGCAACTTTAAAAACTTGACAAAGATGTCAACTAATCCTCACAAATTTATGCAATTTCTTTGAGGGCAATTGCCCTTGCTCACTTGAACGTGGCTATGCCCATCAGAAAATTATATGCTTACACTCATTTTAACAAAGGTACTAAAACAGAAGAATACCAACACTGATATATAAGAATTAGTCAGAAATGATTTGAAACTTTTAAACTATAGCCAAATATATTGCTTTTAATTGTGACAGTGGCAGAGCTAGAAATTTATGATGCAAGCCCTTTTCAAACAAGTCTTGAGGGTCTAACAAAAGGCTATTTGGCATTGGATGACTGCTTGTCTTGGATCAATCCAGAGTTTTTTATCACTTAGACAGGACTTTCTGAAATATCTATCTAATATTTTTTTAGTCTACTTTTCATTTCTATTATTGAGCATTAACTCACTGCCCAGGCAGGTAAATTGGAAGTGTTCTTTATCTAGAAGTGCTTAAATATGCTTAATGTTGCATCTATCTAGGGATAGATAAACTGATTTTTTATTGCAAATTTTCTGTTAGTGCTGGAGCAGGTAAAGGCAGCTGTTCAAGAGAAGGAGGTATATGTACTGGATGGTAGATTGAAAATTGTCCAGAGGATGAGATTGACAATGTATTCAGTATAGCGTTAATGTGTCTCAAACCAGAGCCCTCCAAGAGGCCTACCATAGCTGAGGTAGTCAAGATGCTTGAGAAAATAAGATCAGACAAAGTTTTAACAGATTAATAATATTTTCTTAGACATAGGTTCTATTTCTACAAGCTGAGCAATTTATTTTTATGTATCTGTCATGATTTACGGTCTTTTGGCCATAACCAGCTTGTGTTACTCCATCCCATTCTCGCACATGTTACAGGAAACAAATTGCCTAAATTATTTTCATGTTTGTTGAAGTTCAATATGACACAAGGACAAAAGGCTTAAGACAGTGAAAAAGGAAGAAAAAAGATGTACAAGCAAAATATTTTTCCTAGCACAAACAAATTTGCAGCAAATGATTCATTATATAACTGCCATTGTAGAGCAAATATCAAAGTAAAAGATATAAGCACCTTGAGAGAGTCTTCCTGCTTTTGCCAAGCAAGTGGAGTCCTAGACCTTCCAAACCCCAGCTAATGGGCCTACTGGGCACCACTCTTACAAGAGGCAATGGGACTTCAGTAGTTCATATTCATATACCTTGGCCACTCTCTAAACCTTGTCTCAGTACCTAGTGAAGCCATAGACCAACAAAACAGCCATTATAGTGGAGTACATAGTGATATTGCATTTCAGCAACTGAATTAAGTTATTCAGACATCATTAGTTTTTCTCATGAGCAATCCAGGTAGAACCAGAAAACTGGAAAAGGAAAGGTCGATATAGAAAACCATGCAGCTTTGTCAACTGGGAATGAAATTTCTGCTCAAGTTCCTGCATGGATTTAGTATAATTCAAAATGGGAAAATTTTGCCTGCAAAAGCATGAGGAAAGGTGCGAGGAGTAAACTTCATCAAGAATACCATAATCCAACTCTGGTGAGCATTGCCTGACAGTTGAGAAATGTGCATTTTCCTTTACACGACAACAATATCCAGCCAGGTTACATATGCTGATAAGATTGACAGCGGCTCAAGTGATAAAGCAATTACATACAACATCTCTCAAAAGCAAGCGTACAAAATAAATTTGAAGAAACTGTCACATAGCATCTACTTGAGGATTGTTGCCAACCCCTTGGCAACTGAATCTTTTAAGGAGGGAGAAACAGGTCCATTTCCAAAAAATACATCGAAAAGAGCAAGAGTCACACTTCCTGACTCAATTGTAGCTTCCACATTAGATGGAAGCCCATCCAATGAGACACATACCTGAAAATCACAATAAATACATATGGATTAGTTCATCTGAGAGAAAATTAAAAACTAAAATGGTCAAGAACATGAGAATTAATTTTTATTCATTTTAATTCAGGCTTACAAGCATTTTGGATGGTTCTAGCCAAGTCAAAAATATGAAAGTTCCTTTCTTAAGGGGTCGTCCCTGGAAGATACTACGGAATGTGGACAGAGCGGATTCATCAATGGAAGTGGGTGCTTTGATTCTTGGGGAGATGGCATCATCAAATGCATCCCAAAAAGTTTTACCGTCAACATCTCTAACCAGAACAATCTGTAATGATTTCTCCAAAGGAGCTGAAATTAAGAAAAGTTATGTTAGTAACTTTCAGAACTTATTTTAGCAACCTCTCTCTCCCTCTCTCCACAGCAACAAAGAAAGTGTGAATTTTTTTTGGGTCTTTACATTGAAAAATTGAGTTGAATAAGGAAGGAATCTCTTGAATTTTAGTTGTTGATTGCCCTTTCCAAGCATTCAGTTCACTTAGAATAGATGGGTTTACATATAGCCCTGCAGCATAGACTTTAAAACCAATGATTGCAAAACTTTTCTCCCTGTATCCTGAAATTATTCCAGAGCCAGACCATCAAAATGAATGCTAATTTGGAGGGGGGAAAAAGGCTACTATTATATTAGAACTCCTCTAGACAACATTAGAGTTATTCAATTTGAAATAATCATTTGGAGAAAAGGTTAGTATAATCTAAAGACTTCATGCACTTGCACCATAGGTATTTTAGGTATTTGAGGTGAAATAAAACATTAACACAGCCATGAAGAGAACCAGTGTCATACTTAGTAGTCATTTTCATGATGAAAGCAATTGGGGAAAAAAATTGTAACAGGCTAAGAATAGCATTGCCACACTTCATAAAGAAGTTTTCATGAAATCAAAACTCAAATTATGTGGACCAAAATGTTTCATTACATTTGCATCCCCAATTGCCATTGACTTTCCCAATGTAATTAGAAAGCCACTGACACATCAGCTGATGCAGTGGTTGTCATAAGTTTTCTGGAGAATGGCATTTTCGAAAAAGAAAAATCTACAACCACCCCGTCCCCCTATGAAGGGGAGGTATATATCACAATGAAAAAGAATAATACGACACCATATATCAACATCTATCTCCTCATACAGATTCCATCAAAAGTTTCAGTCGTATCCTACATTTTGAAGAGCCAAAAAATGTCTCAAATAAAGTATTTAAAACCCCACACCCATAGACAAGAGCAGTAAGAGAACTCAAACTTCTTCACCATTTTATTTTTCCTAAATTTCTCTTCAAAGGTATTGCAGGTATCTACAAACAGCGACAATATTAGCCAATATTCTAACTGTACTTTTCTTTCATAGACTCTATGCATGCCTATCTTCATTTTTCTTTTAGAATGCTGAAAGATAGTAGAGCAACTAACCAATTCCAAGCAAAGACAATGAACCCCAGCAACCTGGCAAACTGAGAGACCTTTGAAATTTCACAGTGGTTGCTGGTTCCTCTGTGTATTCTGCACTCACAACTGCAGCCATGAATTTAAAGGGAAAATGTCACACTTCAGTTATGAATACAACTGAGAGAGAGAATGTGATAGCTTATGCTTTTGCTCTCTCACAAACTTCCAATCTTTTTATCTAAATAACATCCACCTGTACTTGACTAACATGGCAAGTGTAACAATATGAATCCATTCCTTTATATTTGTTTCTTCTTTACTTCCAGTTTATTAAAGTGTTTGACCATTCTTCTACGAAGGGAAAAGAAAAAGAAAGCAGAAATTACTCAAGTTCTCATGCAACCAGATATGCAGCTTAATAATCAATCAAATGCTATACAATAAAAAGTAAATAAATGAAATATGGAAAATATTTCTCATTTATCAAACGTGATATTTTCACAGAAATCAAGGTTTTTTTTTTTCCTGGCTGGAGGGGTATAATCAAAACTTGCTTGCTAGTACAAGAATGTGCCTAAATTCATCTCAATTACCAAACAGAATCTTTTCTTTTTAGTGGAAACATACATTCAGGTTTCTTTTATGGATCTGGCCAAACAAGAAAACAATCTAGTGTATGCATGTACTTTCTTTTATGTAAATTTTATATATTCTATAAAAGTAATTAAAGCTTCACCTGATTGACTTAAGTATGATCAACCACACTACTTTATAGCATATGCATGTACCCACAGCTAGTCTTACTAATAACTGAAGATATTCAAGGTCCTAACTTTATGCTTCAATGGTAATCCATTAGAGAGGCCCAGCTACCTCAAATTAGTCAGAAATATTGTTCCTGGTTTATTTTTACTGCTGTTTTGGATCGATATGGGTGGATTTCGCAGTTTTTTTATTGAATCGAAGTTGTTTCAATTGGTGGTTGAGGAAGGGGGGAACTTTTTCTCCCTTAAGATTTTTGAATGGGGGAAGTATTTCATGCAATCAGTTTTTATGGGTAGGAATGCAGCACGTTGGTTAATGCAAAGCTTGGAACACACGGTGATTGGGGTCAACCCCAAACACTTCTTCACTCTTAGGGAAGGAGACACCGCATACACAGTGTAATGGGGTTCAAACTCGTTTGGGCAATATTTGTTAGTAACAGAGTTAAAAGTTGGTGGGATGAGAAGATCGATCATTATTCCTACAGTTAAGGCTCAACAAGGTTGGAGGGCCTTTGGAATTGAATTAAGGAGAATGTTGGAACCTTCTCATTATGCGTTGGGTGGTCCAAAAGCTTTACCGTACAAGTCTAAGTTGGGTTCTGTGATTCACCCTTCTCGGTCCTTTGTTGAAACGGTAAAAGCGTCTGTACAAGTAAGGCAACATTCGCACCAGCCCTCCACTAGAGAGACAGAGAAGAGTCAAGTAGTGGAGAACACAACGCAGCCTCTGAGAGACGAAGTTGGGATTCCAATGGTGGCTTTTGAAGTTCCGGCTGCTAAGGCTAAACCGATTGCAGTGGGTGGTGTGGAGGGGAGTCACCGTGGTATTAATGGAGATGCTAAGTTTAAGGAGAAAATCCCAGAACAAAATAAATTCAGATTGAATAATTTGAATTTGAAAGATGTTGATTCTGGTAGGGAGCGTCAAAGTAGGAGGTCTAGCTGGTTAGGGAAAGGTTTGATTGTGGAAGTAAATGAATTTGGTAAGAGGCGGGTGTCTTGGCAACGTTATAGGGGTGATAAGCAAGCTGTGAAGTGGGTGGCACGTGAGGATAATTCTGCCCAGGTTGTTAGTAATGGAATGGAAAATGGGCCATCTAAAGCCCATGCACCTTGGCTGGGTAATGTTCAAAGTTACTCAGGCCCACTATTGAATAGCCTTTTTACTTTTGAGGCAGGGGCTTGTTCCAAGCTTTCCCAAAATAAACCCAGCCCAGGTATAACGAGTCTAAGTGCTAAGGATGGTAAGCTAGAGTCAACCACCTCAGGTCCAAGCTCAATCTCGAATGGTGCGAGTGCTAACGTGTTCCCCGTGAGCTCGGTGGTTGATTCTCTACCACCAAGGAGGACGGCGATGGATCCGATGGTCATCTCAGGCTCTATCTCTTCTATATCGGCACCGGCAATTCCTGGCGGGAGTGGACCTAATGTCCAGGTGAGCCCGAGCTGCCTTATCCAGTCCCCCACCTTCCCGATATCGACAGCGGAAGTGGTCCAAGCTGCATGCGAGCTGGGTTCATCATCTTTAGCTCCGATATGTCTTTCACTGGAGCCAACGGAGTGTTATTCAGGGGACCCGATAGAAAAAATGTTGGAGAAGTCGTCATCCCCGGCGGCGACGAAGGATGAGGATGAGAAATTATTGGGTCCGGAGGTAAGGACGACGGTGCATAAGGACTCTGATTGTAAGGTGGTATTTAATTCTTCTCCCACTATTAGGGAATTGGTCAGTGATTTGGACAAATCATGGGGTAATTCCAAAGAGTGGATGCTACAATTGCGGGATGGTCGACAAATAGTGATTCCATTATCTCTATATCGATCTCCAGAGAGTGTGTCGGATTGCTCAGTCATTGATATCGAGACTGTAACAAGTAATGATTCTTTTATCAATGACGGTCAGATGGTTAGCTAGGCAGAGGACTGTGATGGGTTAGTTGATTCTTTGTCTTTTGTTAATGAGGCAGAGGAGGAGATGTGGGATTTTGATGAGAGGTCGATGACTTGGGAGTGTAGTGGCAAGCCTTTAGCTGTGGTACCTTTGGCCACAGAAGTTCCTTTGGAGTTAGATTGTAGTTATGAGCTGGGGGTTGGGTGTAAGGAGTCGGTTGATGATAATAATTTATCACAATGGGTAACAAATCGGATTAAGGCTTTTAGAAAATCAGTGGGCACTTCTTTGGAAGGTTTTGAGGAGCAGATTACAGGATTGTTGCTAGCTATAGAGGCCTAGAAAAAGAATAAAAAGCTTAAGGCAGTAGATGATCAAATGAAGCATGGCAAGTCAGGGCAGAAAGGTCAGCGGGAATTGAAAAATTTATTGACCTCTATGAATGTCGAGGTTGGTTCAATGAAACCAAGGAAGGTAAGTATGAAGCGGGTTGTGGTGGTTCATCAATGAATTTGAAAATTATTTCTTGGAATGTTAGAGGGCTGAATGATAGGGATAAGAGGCTTCGGGTTCGTAATATGGTCAGGAGATGGGGGCCAGATGTTATTTGTCTTCAAGAAACTAAAATGAAGTTGATAACTAGAGTTGTGATTCACAGTCTGTGGAGGGGTCAACATGTTGATTGGTCTTATTTAGGCTCTTGTGGAGCTTCTGGAGGGGTGCTACTGATGTGGGATACACGGGTTGTGAATAAAGTGGAGGAAGCTGTGGGGCGATTTTCGGTTTCTTGTAGATTTATTAGTGTGTCAGATCAGCTTGTCTGAGCGTTTACTGGAGTTTATGGTCCTAATTCTGTGAGAGACAGAAGATTCTTATGGAAGGAATTATTTGGTTTGAACAGTTGGTGGAATGTTCCATGGTGTGTGGGTGGTGACTTTAATGTGGTAAGGTTTCCTTCTGAGCATTCTGGTTCTACAGCTTTTACTGCTGTTATGCGGGAGTTTTCCAATTTTATTTCTGAGCATGGCCTCATTGATATTCTGCTTCAAGGGGGACCTTTCACTTGGTCTAATACTCGTGAAGTTGCTTCGAAGGCTAGGCTGGACAGATTTTTGTTTTCTACAGATTGGGAGGATAAGTTTCCGTCTGTCTCTCAACAACAATTGCCTAGGCTGTTATCTGATCACTTCCCAATTGTTCTTGAGGGTGGTTCCTTTCAGAGAGGTAGGAGGCCGTTTAGATTTGAGAATATGTGGCTTAAAGATGAGGGTTTTGTGGAGAGGGTGCGATCTTGGTGGGAATCTTATGATGTCCTAGGAGCTCCAAGTTTTGTTTTGGCTAATAAATTGAAGCTCCTAAAAAATGATTTGAAGAAATGGAATGTGGAGGTTTTTGGAAATGTTGAAGATTGGGTGAAAAATTGTGGCAAGAGCTTAGTGATCTAGAGATGATTGAGGATAGTCAAGCTTTATTGGAGGAGGAAAGGCTCAAGTTGGAGAGAGTTCGAGGTGAATTAGAAAAAGTTACTTTGATGGAGGAAATCTCTTGGAGGCAGAAGTCTAGAGTCCTTTGTATTAGAGAAGGAGACAGGAATACCAGATTCTTTCATCGTATAGCTAATTCTCACAAAAGATTTAATTCCATTGATAGGCTTATGGTGGATGGAGAATTGTCTTCAGATCCGGAGGCTATAGCAAGTTGTATTTCTCATTTTTATAGGCAGCTATATGCTGAAACTGTGGCTCATAAACCTTTATTAGATGATGTGGAGTTCTCTTGTATCTCGGAGGAAGATGCACTTTGGCTAGAGAGGCCATTTGATGAGGAAGAGGTGTTTGGGGTGATTAGTGATTTTAAGGGTGATAAGGCTCCGGGCCCGAATGGCTTTTCTATGGCGTTCTTTCAGTCTTGCTGGTGTATTTTGAAGGCTGAAATTATGGCAGTGTTTCAAAATTTTCATACTCAAGCTATGTTTGAGAAGAGCCTTAATGCTTCTTTCCTTGCTCTTATTCCCAAAAAGGTAGATGCTGTGGAGATCAAGGATTTTCGGCCTATTAGCTTAGTTGGTGGGATTTATAAGATTATTTCTAAGGTGTTGGCTAATCATCTTAGAAGGGTGGCACATGGGCTTATTTCAGATTCTCAGAATGCATTTGTGAAAGGTAGACAGATATTGGACTCTTTTTTAATTGCTTCAGAATGTATTGATAGTAGATTGAAGTCAGGTGTTCTAGGAGTGCTGTGTAAGTTGGATGTGGAGAAGGCATATGACCATGTGAGTTGAGGTTTTTTAATGTATATGCTTCAGCGCTGCGGGTTTTCAAATAAATGGAGAAAATGGATAATGTGTTGCATCTCTACTATTAAATTCTCCATTTTGATCAATGGTAGCCCTTCTGATTTTTTTGGTAGTTCTAGGGGAATTCGGCAAGGGGACCCCTTGTCTTCGTTGCTTTTTGATATTGTTATGGAGGGTTTGAGTCGTTTGTTGGATGTGGCTGCTACTACTAGTCAGTTTTCAGGCTTCTCTGTAGGTAATATGGCTGGTAACTCGGTGATGGTGTCTCATCTTTTATTTGCTGATGACACTCTTATTTTTTGTGATGCTGATCCTATGCAAATAGCTAGTTTCAGAGCAGTTTTGGCTAGATTTGAGGAGGTCTCAGGTTTAAGGATTAATTTGGGGAAATCTGAGTTGGTTCCTATAGGGGTGGTGCACAATATGGATGTTCTGGTGGGGATGTTGGGTTGTAGGCAATCCTCTCTTCCATTGAGATATTTGGGGCTACCATTAGGAGCTAAATTTAAGGAGTTGTCAATTTGGAATCCTATTTTGGAGAAGATGAAAAGGAGATTAGCAAGGTGGAAGAGGTTGTATCTATCTAAGGGGGGTAAGGTAACTCTTATTAAAAGTACTATTTCCTCTTTACCTACATACTTCCTTTCCCTTCTGCCTTTACCTGGGAAGGTGGCAAATCGTATGGAGAAGTTACAACGAGATTTTCTGTTAAGTGGTATTAATGGTGAATCTAAATTACACTTAGTCAGTTGGGCTCAGGTTTGTAAGCCGCTGCAGGTTGGAGGATTGGGTATTAGACGATTGAGGAGTTTTAATTTTGCCTTGTTAGAACAATGGTTATGGAGGTATGGCATGGAGACCGATGCTCTATGGAGGAGGGTTATTGAGGTGAAATATGGGAATGATTGGGGTGGTTGGTGCATGAAAAAGGTGACCAGTGCGTATGGTGTTAGTTTGTGGAGTCATATTAGGAGTGGTTGGATGAATTTTTCTAAACTACTTCTGTATGATGTGGGGGATGGTATTAGAGTGAAGTTTTGGAAGCATGTGTGGTGTGGAGATCGTACTCTACAAGAGGCTTTTCCGGAACTTTACTGTATTAGTAGAACTAAGGATTCTTCAGTAGCAGAGGTTATGTGTTGGTCTGGTGGGAGGATTCATTGGGATGCTAAATTTCGTCGTCCTCCACAAGATTGGGAACAAGAATCCTTTGATTTGTTTATGGATATGGTCTACTCTTCGAAGGTACAGGGATTGGGTCCGGATCGGGTGTGTTGGAAGCCAACAAGGAGTAGAGGTTTTGAGGTTAGAGGATTGTATCTTTCATTCTACCCTCCTACCATCTTATCCTTCCCTTGGAAGATGATTTGGAAATCGAAGGCTCCTCCAAGGGTAGCTTTCTTTTCATGGTCTGCTTCCTTAGGTAAGATTTTAACAACAAATAACTTTCGCAAACGACATGTGCTAGTTCTTGATTGGTGCTATATGTGTAAGAATTGTGGGGAGTCAGTGGATCATCTTCTTCTTCATTGCCCCATTGCTTATGAGTTGTAGTCATTGGTGTTTTGTTTGTTTGGAATTCATTGGGTTATGCCTCAGAAAGTTATTGAGTTGTTTGAGTCTTGCAAGGGTAAGTTTGGACGACATAGAAATATAGAGTTGTGGAGAATTGTGCCTCATTGCGTGTTATGGTGTATTTGGCGCGAAAGGAAAGTTAGAAGCTTTGAGGGGTGTGAACGCTCTATGTTAGAGATTAAGTCTTTTTTTTTACACACTCTCCTCTATTGGAGTATGGTCTTTTGTCATTTTTCTTGTTCTTCCCTTCCTGTGTTACTTGATCGTTGTAATCTTGGTTATTAAATTATGCCCCCATAGTACATTCCCAATGTACTCGGATTGGCTGTTTTTCCTTTTTTAATAAAATTTTCGTTACTTATCCAAAAAAAAAAAACTGAAGATATTCAATGAGATATAGAAAATATGATGGAAAAAACATCATTTTGAAAGCCTAAGTGAAATAAAAATTAATATACCAAATTTTCGTATATTTCTTCTAATGACAGTTGGTCTTTGTATTGTAACACAATTTGCTTAAATGAGCTTGGGCACTCTATCACAAAATTCAACCAACATTTACATAATTTTTACTCTGAACTCTTTGAAACAGCCCCACACTTTCATTTATTTTATTTTATTTTTTATATGTAAATAGTAGAGATAATAGCCCCACACTTTAATAGTAATCTAACCTCTATTTTAATAAGTAAAATGTTAGACATTACTACTTCCTTCAACAAACTGTGTTCTTATATGATTACATTTCCGGTATTAAAAGTTGTTTTACATTCAAATAGAGTAAAACCAACAATTCATAATCCATATCAGTTATTTGTTTTACATGGCAACAAAATTTCAATGAAAAAAAAAAAAAAAACTTTTTCCACATTGAAAAGAACAATGAAATAGCCTATGCAACTGAAGAAGTTAGTAGAATATACCTGAAGATGAAGACGAAGCATTTGGAGAGAATTGGGTCTGTGTTCTACTATGCTTGTGGGGAGAAAAATGAAGAGGAAATGTAACTAAGAGAGAGAAATAGTGGGTTTGGCACAATGACAGTGTGGGATTTGAAATTCTTCTCAGAGAAAAAATTCTGGGAATGGGTGTTGAGAGTGAGAGTGAGAGTGAGAGTGGAGTGGGAATTGGAATTGCTGATGCTCCAACCATTTTTCTGAATTATCGAGTTCTTCGTTTTTTGTTTTTTTTTTTTGTTTTTTGTTTTTTTGGTATGTTATTGAAGTTAAAAATGGAGTCAGGCTTCAATTAAAATCATCGAGATTGCAATCACACACCTACGACAAATCTCTCTCTCTCTCCTTTATCATAATACTTTCTGCTCTCAAGGGAAATGTCATGGAACTTCTTATACTCGAATACTTTTCTATGAATATTTTATAGCTTTTATTATACATATATACTTTTATATTTAATATAATTGGGTAGAGATATTTGAATTCTAATGCCTTCATTAGAAATTCTAAGAGGGACCAATTGAGTTACCAAATTCTAGATTATGAATATCTTACAGTTAAAGAGTTACATTTTTTTTTTTTTTTTGGATAAAATTAAATAGTTAAGTTTTAGAAATAAAAGAATGTACATGATGTCACGAGATTGAATTTTAAAAAGGCGAAAATGTACTTTGATCTTTACATTTTAGGCCGATTCTCGATTTGGTTCCTAAATTGATTTTGCTCTTAAGTCAGTCTCCGATTTCAGAAAATCAATTCTATTTTGGTCCCTACCGTCAACCCAGTAACAGAAAAATCAGACACGGTAGACGGAGTGCATTGTTGGCATATTAGATGCTGACGTGGCTAATAAAATAATAATAAAATATTTTATTTGACATTTTTTAAATGCCACATCAGCATTTTCTGAATTAAAAAAAAAAGCCATATCAGTATTTTCTAAATTAAAAAAATAAAAATAATTTTTATTTTTCAATTTTAGTTTAATTAAAAATAAATAAATAAATAAACGAAAATAAAATATTATTTTTTAATTTTAAATATTGAGAAAAAAATTTATAGCAACTTTCTCAAATATTGTTGAACTTTCTTGACAAACAAACACATCACAAAATTTGAATATATCAATTTTTGGACACAAAATTAAAATTAAAAAAAAAAATGAAAACCCCCCACAGACCAAAAAAAAAAAAAAAAAAAATCTAAAGATTCATAACTCTCTCAAGCACTCTCTCTCTCTCTCTCTCTCTCTCTCTCTCTCTCTTCGAAAGCAAGTTCAGATCTCTCTCTCTCTCTAACTCACCCTCTTTCTTTTCCCTTCTTACTGCTGGTGGTGGTGGTGGAGTCATCCCACAATGAGGAGAGGAATGAGTAGCGGCAGACAGATCAAGTTGTAGTCGACGAACTGGACCTCAGTCTGCGTTGGAGGGAGCCGATTGGGTTGGAGGTTAGGGGAAGAGAGAGATCGTAGATCTGGGTTTGCTTACCCAAATGAAAATCTCTAAAGCTCTCTTTCTTAGATCAAAATCTCCCTCTCTCTTTCATCTTTCTAAAGTTCTAAAGTCTCTCTCTCAGATCATGGATCTGGGAAAATCTCTAAAGCTCTCTCTGGGATCAATGGTTGTGAAGTGGTGGTTGGTCCGGTGGTGGGTGGGGGTGGATCGTTGGATGGGTTTATTGTTGGGGTGGGTTGTAGTGGCTTGATGTACTAATTGGTGATAGTGGTAGTGACTGGAGGTCTAATTTGTTTATGTGGGTTTCAGATTGCAGGATTAGTTAGTTGGTTGATCAGATAGATGATCATTGGTTGGATTTGTTGTTGGTTTGGGCTTCGAATTGCAAGGTATTTTCTGGGTTTCGATGAGGCGATTAACCAAAAACGCTTAGCACAACAATGTGGGTTGGGGCTGGGTTTCAGGTTGTTGCTGGGTTTATTTTAAATTTCTGGGGTTTTTTTTATTATTATTATTTCATGTGGATTTGATTATTTTTCTGGGTTTATGGGTTTGATTTGTTGGAGGTTTCGGTGGAGGATAGGGATTTTGAATGAATCTTTGTATGTTTATTTGCTAAGAAAATGTAATAAATGAAAAGGAAATATTGATTATTTTAATTTTCTTGGCAATCTTCATGTTCTTTCCCGAAGAACATGAAGAACACGTTACTTTGTTCTTCCAAAAATAATGAAAAGAAAAAAAATTTAATTACTCTTTTTAACTAGATTGTATTTTATTTTATTTTTTATTTTTTTCAATTAAAATTAAAATTGAGAAATTAAAATTTTTTTGCTTTTATTTTTAATTAATTTATTTGCTGATGTGGCATTTTAAAATATTTTTTTAATGACCACGTCAGCACTATAATTAGCCACGTCAACATTTAACATGCCAACAATGCGCTCCGTCTGCCACATCTGATTTTTCTGTTACTTAGTTGACGACAGAGACCAAAATAGAATCGATTTTTTAAAGGCGAAAATGCACTTTTGGTCCCTACATTTTGGGTCAATTTCTATTTTGGTCCCAATTTTGATTTCTTTGCAAATTTCATCCCCAAAATTTGAAAATCGTTTTTAAAATCGTCCTTCCCGTCAACCAACAGACGGAACCCTCCTACGTGGCAGACGGAGTGCTCTGCTTGCTGACATGGCGCTGACGTGGCCATTAAAATATTATTAAAAATGATGATTTGGCACTTTTAAATGCCATGTCAGCATTTAAATTAATAAAAAAAGCCACGTCAGAGTATTTAAACAAAAAATAAATTAAATTTAAAAAAAAAAACCTTAAATCTAATTAAAAAACAAAATTTCTTAATTTTAATTTAAACTGAAATTATAAATTTAATTTTATACTTTTCATTATTTTTTCCTAAGAACATGTTCTTCATGTTCTTCCCGTTCTTCCCAAATCCAAGAAACATCCCAAATCCGAGAAACAAACCGAACAACCAAATCCAATCTCCATCAATGCCAGGAAAATAAGAAATAAATCCAACAAACCAACAAACCAACCAATCTCCAGCAAACTCATAAACTCATAAACCCAAGAACAACACAAATTCATCTTGATCATGAACACACAAGAACAACAAACCCAGAACATTCAATCCCAAGAACAAAAGAATAGAAACCCAAAATATTCCAAAATTTGTACACAAATTCTTCCACAAAAATCAATTGTACACAAACCCCAACCCAGATCTGAATGGTTTTTTCCTTTTTTCTTTCCTTTTCTATGTTCTTATCAGGAGCAAATCTGGGTCAGGAGCAGATTTGGGTTTGGAGCTTGCTGTCTCCGGCCATGGGTGTCTGGGTATGGAGCAACGACGCCATCCCGACCACGAAACGACTCCTCGGCCACCTCGTCTCATCATCGTCCTCATCAATCGAGTCTCGGCGGCTCGTGGTCGACTCCTTGACCACCTCGTCTCGTCATCGTCCTCATCAATCGAGTCTCGGCGGCTCGTGGTCGACTCCTCGACCACCTCGTCTCGTCATCGTCCTCATCAATCGAGTCTTGGCGGCTCGTGGTCGTGAGAGGTAGAGCTTAGGAGTCTTCGGCCATGGGCCTATGGAGTCTCGGCGTCTTCGACCATGGAGCTTGGAGCTTGGAGTCTCTGGCCATGGGTGTCTGGGTATGGAGCAAATCAAAGAGACAGAGAGTGAGAGAACAATGGGTAGAGAGAGAGGGATTAAATTGATGTTGTGATTTCAGTTTAAGAAATTTGTAATTTCAGTTTAAGAAATTAAAATGGGTACTGAGAATTAAGAAATTAAGAAATGGGTACTGAGAATTAAAAAATGGGTACTAAGAAATTAAGAAATGGGAACAATGGGTACTGAGAATTAAGTTTAAATTAAGGTTTTTTAATTAGATTCAGTTAAATTAAAATTAAGAAATTTTTTTTTAATTAGATTTAAGGTTTTTTTTTTAAATTTAATTTATTTTTTGTTTAAATACTCTGACGTGGCTTTTTTTATTAATTTAAATGCTGACATGGCATTTAAAGTGCCAATCATCATTTTTAATATATTTTAATGGCCACGTCAGCGCCATGTCAGCAAGCAGAGCACTCCGTCTGCCACGTAGGAGGGTTCCGTCTGTTGGTTGACGGGAATGACGATTTTAAAAACGATTTTCAAATTTTGGGGATGAAATTTGCAAAGAAATCAAAATTGGGACCAAATAGAAAATTGACCCAAAATGTAGGGACCAAAAGTGCATTTCGCCTTTTTAAAATCATGGACTGACCTAAGAGCAAAATCAATTTAGGGACTAAATCAAGAATCGGCCCAAAATGTAGGGATCAAAAATGCATTTTTGCCTTTATAAAAAATAAAGATGCCACAAGATTTAAATTCTATTCTATAAATAAATAAAAAATTTGTGGCATACAAACATTATATAGCCTTTTATATTTTCAAAAATTAAATCTTGATAATGAAAATAAACTGAGCACTCTTATTTTGAAAAAAATAATGAAAATATACAGAGATAAATTATACTTTTTCACCCTAAATTTTCATTTTGATTATAATTTCCCTCTAAGCAATCGAAAACACATGAAGTACCCCCAAAGTATAACTCCATTTCAATTCTCCTTGCCGTTCTTTTAGTATTAAGTTTGAGGGAGCAGAACAATCACTTGATAAATATCGTTGACTATGACAAGCCACTGTTCTCTGTTTTCTCTTCACTTCAAAGTTGTGAATGGGACTAATTGTATTGTTCAAAGTTGTATTAATTTACTACACAATATTATATATTGTAGGCTATGTCAAGTGGGAGTTCTTCAAGTAGATTTGGAAGACTGAATCATTGCAACAATAAAGTGGTGAAATGAAATGATATGTAACTGCAATAGTGAAGACATCGCGGACAGATTTGAATCTTGGCTAAAAAAATTTTGGGGTTGTCAGGTATGACTTTACCTTACAATTGTTACATGTCTCCAATTTTTACAAATCAACAAACTTGGATAATTATCTGTATTTTTTAAAAATTGCAAACAGTGCAACTTTATACTATGGATTGATGATGAAATTTGTACCAAAGCTAAGCAAATCATCCTTAGGTTATTATGAAGGGTTAACAAGTTGGAAGCTACAATTGTGAAGTTAGCGGACGATAAAATACACATTAGATGAAGATTGTTAATTTAGAAGATGAGAGCATTAGCATTGGAGAATGCTAATGCTATATCTAAGGTGTTTTTAGCATTTTAACCCTTAAAAACTGCTGCATCAGGAAATGCTAAAGGCAAGAATTGCAAATTTTTTGCAATTCTTGCTACAGTGCAATTCTACCTTTAGAATTGCACTGTAGCAGAATTCTAAACCAATAAGTAATTTTTTATTCCTCTCTCCTTCAGTCCTCTCTCCCTCTCACTCCCACTCTGTCTCTCCGTCTCTCTTTCTCTCATCTCACATCTCTCTTTCTCGTTCAAGGCTTGCATCGGAGATGGTGGGTTTGGATCGGCGTGGAGGCGGGTTGGGTGTGCTAGAGATGGCTCATGGTGGTGGTGGGTTCGTGGTTTGATCTGGGCATGGTGGTGGGTTGGGATCGGTTGATGGTGGGTTTGGATCGGCGTGGATCGGCGGGCTGGGTGTGCTGGAGATGGCTCTGATGGCTCCGATGGGTTTGACAAAGGTTTGAATCGGAAAGGGTGTGGGTTGCTGGAGATGGCTCCGATGGGTTTGACAGAGGTTTGAATCGGAGAGGGTGGGTTGCTGTGTCGTGCTTGGTCGGCGAGGTTTGGGTCGTGCTTGGTCGGCGAGGTCTGGGTTTTGCGTTTTGGTCGGCGTGGGTCACGGAGTGGGTTTTTTTTTTTTTTATGTGGGTTTTTGTTCTGGTGGGATTTTGGTGGGCAGTGGTGGCGTGGTGGGCATGGTGGAGGCGCGGTGGTGGTGACTGGGCAGTGGAGGAGCGGTGTAGAGGTTGAGGGAAGGTGGAGAAATTCTCTGATGCTGGTGGGTTTGCTCTGGTGGGTTTTAAATCGGCGATTGTTGTTGATGGGTTTGCTCCGGTGGTTGTTGATGGGTTGAGGTGTTGATGGGTTGAGGTGTCGTGGCTGTGGTTGTTGATGGCTTGTGTGTTGCTAGAGGTTGAAGGAGAAGGAGAGGAAAAAAAAACGGTTGGAAAGCGCAGGAACATGAGTTTGAACAAAAAAGAAATAGTAAAAGAAGATTAAAAAATAATATTTTAATAAAAATAGAGTTTTGGGATGTATGAGGTATTGTAAAATTGGATGGTATAATGATAAAGTGAGGTTTTGGAATGGTAAAATAGAATAGCATTAGCATTTTCCAATGCTAATGCTCTCAAATTTGTTATGGAAATCTAGTTGAAAGTGAAGAAGAAGAAGAACATTATGATGAAAAGAATGATTGCTGAGATTATTTATGTTCAACAAAAGCGAGAGAGAAAATTACTTTTTTTTGCTTGGCATTAAGTTTGTTTGTTGTTTTTTGGTAATTTATTTTGTTTAGTGAAAGCAAAAGGCCAAGAAAAGAACTTGTATTTAGAATAGGTGAATTGTAGTTTGGAAGATTGTAGTGACAATCGTTTTGAGAGATTAGTAGTATGATATCTTGCTTAATGTAATGACAATTGTGATGGCCACTCGTTTTGGTATGTTGTAATGGAAATTGAAATGCATTTCTTGTAATGGAAATGGTCACTTAGTTTCATCTCTTCTTGGAATACCATTTCTATTGTTGCATTGTGCCCAAAATTTTGACTAGAATTTTGCGATTATGCAAACTGCAAAGTGCAATTATACATATATGCAATTATCTAATTCATTACCAACTTAATAAAGACTTTATCAAATATCACACATATAAACATCAAATAAGAGAAATAAACCTACTAGAGTTAGGGGTGTCAAATGGGAGGGTTCGGGTGGGTTTGGGGTGAGCATAATTTGGTTGAGTATATAAAACTCATTTACTCATTTATTGCCCATTTAACTAATTACTTCGAACCCAAACCCAACTTAACCCAGTTATTATGGGTAAACCTCAACCCACCCAATTACCCAATAATTAAAATTACTAAAATGCCACTAAAACTTGAAAATGACCAAAGTACTCATAAAATCCTTTAAATTTACCAAAATACCTCCTAAGCCTAAAAAAGACCAAATATGCTATAAAAAATCACTAAAAATGATCAAAATGCCCTTGAAACCTAAAAAATAACCGAAATATCCCCGAAACCTAGAAAATGACTAAAATACCCTTGAAACCTTAAAAAATGACTGAAATACCTTTGAAACTAAGAAAATGACCAAAATACCCTTGAAGCCTAAAAATTATCAAAATACCCCCTAAACCTAAAAAAATGACCGAAATACTCTCAAAACCAAAAAAATTGACCAAAATACCCTTGAAATCTAAAAAATGACCAAAATACCCCAGAAACATAAAAATTGACCAAAATACCCGTTAAACCTAAAAATTGATTGAAATACTCCTAAAACATGAAAATGATCAAAATACCCCTGAAACCTAAAAAATGACTGAAATCCAAACATGGTCTGAAACTCTGAAAATAAAGTAGCTTCAAAAGAAAATTCCAAAAATGAAATTGTCAATGACATGTTAAATTTTACAAATAAATCAATGAATAAATTTGAAATTCCAGGAGACTATCTTTACTTGCCATGGAAAGATTACAAAAATTGAAACAACTTTTGGTTGGTATTTTATGTCTTGCGAAATATGTCGTAGAAAGGTTAAACCAAGAGATGGATACTTGTGGTGTGATCGTTATAACAAACCTGCAAGCTTCCCAATCCCCAGGTATGTATAATATAAAAGTATAAATATTTATAAAGAAAAGGGAAAAAAAATTTCAAATTAAAATTATATCTACCATGCCTCCTTTCAAGTATAGAATTGAATTGAAAGTTGAAGATGACACAGGATCGGCAACTTTGATTTTATTTGATTCTATGGCTGAAAAATTACTTCACATATCAGCAAAGGAACTTATAAATAAATGTTCATAGGTGAGAATTCGAAATTCACAAATAGTACTTAATATATTCTTTAGTATAATTGAACGTACAATTTATGAACTACTATTTCTACAAGGTACCTGAAGAGCTTGACCTCCCTATGCAAATAGCAAACCTTATTGGAAAAACATTTGTCTTCCAATTGGAACTCAATGACTATAACCTCAAACAAGGATGGGAGACCTACAATGTGAAGAAACTTTTTGATCCTATTTAGAGATTTACAATTCAATTAAACTTGATAAAATAACTGAAGTAAGTACTTCTATATTAAATTTAAATAATAAAATTAAACATTTTTAATGTTATTTATTCATGTCATAATACATTTTACACCATATTTTTTTAACAGTTTTATAGGAAAAAATGCTCATGCACCCCCTAAACTTTCAACTACTGGCCAAAAGACCCCCCTCAACTTTTATATTGGCCAATTTACTCCTTCAACTATTCACAACTACCAAATCAATACTTCTGTTAGCTTAGTGTTAAAAAAACGAACAGAATAAAATCATGTGAGATACACATGAGATTAAAAAGTAGCAACTCATTGTTATTAACGTGAAACCGATGGAAAGAACCAGAGCCACCAGAAAGAGGAGAGAGATGTGGAACTAGAGCCACCGTGACAGGTAGCTCCATCATGTCGCTGCCAATGTCTTGACGGTGGCTTGTGCTTCCACTGCCATTCAACAACCACACCTAGTACGTTTGTTTTTTCTTTTTCTTTTTCTTTCTTTCTTTCTTTCTTTCTTCTTCTTTTTTTTTTTTTTTTTTTTTCATGAGTGAATTTCTAGAGGAATTTCTTGGTTTGGGGTTGGGTTTCCGTGAGCTCTAGTCTAGTGAATGTGTATTGCATTATTAATTTTGAGTATGCTACCTACAACTGTTTGATTAAATATGCCTGAGAGAGATATCTAAGAAATTTAAGAAAACAGAATAAGGTTTTTTTTTCTTGTTGAAAAGTTTATAGTATTGTCTCTTTTTTTCAGTTGATTTTGTATTTAATTAATTTGGTAAGAAGCTAATGTTTGGACATATGCTTTTTGGCTTCTATTAAAAAAAAAAAAACACGTTATTATCAGATAAAAAAAGAAGGCGAAAAGCACATGCTAGATTAGAGAGACACCAAAATATACACTTTTTTTGGCAATTTATTTATGAGACAAGATCATAAGCAATGAAGAGAATTATATAATATGGCTATTAATCTGCCAAGATTCTATGTATAATAGCTTATATCTCATGTTGGAGTAAGTCCTTTTCTGGTAATGCTGCTTGAGAAGGTGGTCAAGGTACTGAGGGACATTGTCATGGGTGGATATTGTCATTGGATGGGACTTTGTTACAAATTTAATGCTGCTTGACTGGTTGTGAATCTTGTGATAACACTAAGTATGCTAGATTCCTCCATTCTATTTTTTTCTTTTGATTGTTTACCAAGTTCGTTCTGTAAATCAATTTTATCATTTATTATTAAGTTCAGAAACAAAAACTTATATGTCATAGAAGCAGCAAGCTTGTTTGAGGCCCCTATCAAACCCCAGCATATTTTGATTCAGAAGTATGTATTTTGAATTTTATAGACCCATATGATATGAAGCTTAAGTTCTCTGCTTCTTTGCATTTTTTAGAGCAAAACATAAAAACTGCACTCCAACTGAGCCAACAAAACCTTTTAAACTCAAATGAGTTGAACTCTTTGTTCTGAGTAATATTTGAAAAAATTAACAGAAATTCAATGAGCTATTTTATATTCTTGTGTGAGAGATCGCGCCCCCGGCCCGTTTTTAGGAATGTTAGGCCAAAACCCATGTGAATGGGTGGAGTTGTGTTGTTGCCTCTCAAGATGAAGGTTCGACTAGTTATATTTTCCCCTTTAGATTAAGGGTTTTACAATGGAGTCATCACTTATTTAATTATTGGGATAAATAAGGAAACCAAAATTGAAAAATTCCTCATTTTATTAATTTGAAATTGAATTTACATTGATCATAGGAAATTACATGGCTTTGGTCTTAGATACAATATAAGATAAAGTACATGGCTTTGTTTCCTAGTTACAATCTAAAAATTGAAAATTACATAGATAAGCATTCGATCTACTAACGCTTGATCTAAGCTCGGAGGCTATGTTACAAGGTGGGAAGGTGTTAGACACCCACCTTGCCCGGTGAAACCAGTCTTCTAGACTATGGTGGCCAACATTCATATCACATCATCCAATATGTTATCAATCAATTTGCATGTTGAATTTAAAATGTGTGCATGTAATAAATCCTAATTCAATTTATTAAGCATTTCATTTGGATTGAAAAATAAATTCTAATGAATGTGTGTGGATGGTGATATCCTAGATTCAAGAATTTAAAAGAATTATTAAACAAACATATTTTTCATGTTTTTGATGTGGATTTGAGATCGAAACTAGTGTTATGCATGAACATGTGATGAACAACCAAGAACATGTGAATAACATATAAGAATATTCAAATATATTCAAAGGAATTTAAATGATTATTATCATGCTTTAATCTTAAACTCTCGTCATGGCAACACAAAAAACAATTAGGGAAATAGATTATACCTTCATGTAAGATCCATATGGTGGAGGAGGAGACTCTTGAGAGAGGTCCTAAGGGTGGAGGAAAAAAAAGAGTTAGGAGAGGAAGAGTGAGTCTCACTCAATACCATGAGTCTGAAGAGACCAAGATATGACAAGACTACTCAACTTCCTAGAACTCAAGAGAGGAGAAGAGATGGGGTTTTTGTGTGTTTTGGAATGGAGGAAATGAGGGTTTATATAGTAGTGGTTGAGAAAATATGAATGGAAGGTCATTTAATGAGGGTTGACAAAGAATCATGAACCTAGACCTCATTTTAGCTTTTGGAAAAATCTGGTGCATTAAATGTAGAGATTGGTGGGAGTGAGGAGTAAGCAAAATTCGGTTTTCCCGTAGATACTGTAACAGCCTGTAGAGCCAACTTCAAAAAATCATATCTTACTCAATTTTGATCGGAATTGTCTCGTTCTTGTGCTCAAATTGAAGTCCCGGATGTCTAGTTTCTGGGAAAATTAAGCTCATTCACAGATTCAAAATATTCTGAGAGATATCAACGAAATTGTGAGCAAAGATCATTTGTTAGAAAACAATTTCAGCACAATTAGTATTAATATGTCCCAAATTAGTTTCCAATTAACATAAATAGGCTCTAATCACTCCCATTTCAGACCTAATTAGTTCCAAATTTACCCTAATTAAAAGATAATTGCACAAATTACTCATTGAATGATTAATGTTTAACTATCTAGTTAATTAGTTGTGTGCAATTCTACCATAAAATGTAGTCCAACCAATCAAATTATGACACATCATTGATCTCAAATTGATTATACTTAGAATCAATTGAAATCAATTGTTCATAATCGCATATGGTTGGACTCAATTTGTGATAGTGCATCTCAGCCATTAAAACTTGATTTGATGATAACTTTCAATATGGTGGTCCGATTAGGGCTTATGATCAGGCGATTTATTCGTTACAACATCAAGATCATTTTGGTGAAATGAGATTAAGGATCGAATGATCAGAATCAATATGCATATTTTCAAGGCAATATACAGTTAGGTTATGATTTTCATTTAGAATTAATTATGCTATTCTAATTCCTTGCCCTTTACTAAATTTTATGCTAAGGAGTAAAGTAATATAAAGATAGCATAGTCACATTCATACTGTTGATCAAAATCTACTTGTAGTCATTATGTGGTGACTTTTCTTATTATAAGCTAGTTTGTTGGTGATCATTTCATGTGTCGAAATTTTTGTAGATACAGTCACCCCTTAAATAATGCATTATATATTTTTGTAAATACAATCACCCTTAAATAATGCATTCTCTATGAGTGTTAATTTCATAATTGACTTTGTCCTTTTGATGCATTCAAGTAATTTTTTTTCCCACTATTATTGTATTTTTTTTTTCTCTCCAGCTCTTCTATTAATGTTCTTGATAATTTTGTGTTGTAGCCATGGACGAATGTCCACTGTCACTCCTTGGAAATTCACCTTCTATGCCAAATGTACAAGCTCCTCAATCCCAATACGATTTTATTGAGGCTGATGGCCAATTTGAAATTGTTAATGTTCCAATTGATGTGGAGGATGACGAGGATAATGAGGATCACAATTTGAGTTATTTTTTGAATCTGATGATGATATAAATGAAGATTTTGGTATGGAGGATGATGGAATCAATAGAGCAATTGGGGGCAAACAACTTGAGGGAGTTTAGGATGGTGAAGGAGACTCAAACCATGGGGATAGTGATGAGTTAAGGAGTGCAGAAGGGTCATTTGACGATGAAGAATGTATAGCTTGAGAAGGATCTCAAATTCGCATCACATTTAGTCTTCAAGGAGGCACTAAAGGAGTGGTGTATTAGAGAAAAACATGGTTTTGAGTATAAGCACAATGATAAGTGGAGGGTGATAGCTATATGTAAATAAATAAATAAATATATATATATATATATATGATTGGAAGATAAATGCATCCCAAACACGGGAGATTGTCGACGCTGGGGCCGCGAACGATCGAAAAAAACTGCCGTCAGGCCTTCATTCGACCACCCACCGTGGTGACACTCCCACACATGCGGGACCCGTTGGAGGCCCCTCTCGATGATCGTGCAGTTCGCACAGAGCTTCGGGTGCTCTCTCTCTCTCTCTCTCTTGGTGGGGGAAAGTATTTGTCTACCTTTGGAGGTGTGGCAGGAATATTGGCCAAATTTTAGGTGATTACCAAAGGTAAGTGAAGTCGCCACCAATCATTGGGTTTTTCTAAGGTGTAATTGGTCACCTATTTCTAGTTGATTTTATTAACAATCCTATGCTAAGAAAAATGACATTTTTCCTAATCTAATGTGGATGGTAAAAAAATCTTGATTCTTGAGTTCGAAAGTTTGGTTACGTGTGGGGAAAGTGTTAGGCACCCCATAACGCTTGTCCAGGGACAGTCCTTTGTTTTGATAAAACCTTAATTTTCGGAGATTGACAGTAAAAAACATGATTTTGGCATTGGCTTTCGGGCCTTTGCATGCATGGGGCTTTGAGATTTTTCTTTTGAATGGGTGTGGTCCTAATCTATACTTTCCTAAGGCATTCGGGCAAAGTACCAGATTTCCACAACGAAAATCTAGCGACATGTCACCTCACTTTCGTGGTGGAAATTAGGCATCGCTTTGCCTTAGGTGACATGGACTGTGACAATCACACCGGAAGGGGCGAGCATGTATATATATACATACATCATGCAACAATGCAAGCACACAGAGCAGGAGAGTAAATGCTTACATCCCTAAAACATCCCTAAAGCATGGCCCAAAATATAGGTGCAGGAAAGTAAACAGGGGTTGCCATACTTTAGAGATAAGGACGAATGGTACACGACATTGAACGGTTTTAGACCCCTTAAAACAACCAGATTAACCTAGTTAATTAGCCAAGTGATTAACTTAGTCAATTTATGCAATTCTAGGTTATCATAATCACACAATCATATCAAGAATATAAAGCAGCGGAATAATAAAGAACACAATGATATGATCACCTAGGAAACCACATGGTAAAAACCTGGGGAGGATTTGACCTAGCTATTCTCAAGGTAAATTGAATCAATTATGCGAAAGAATCAAAGTTCATACAAAAGGACTTACAAGCTCCCCGCTCGACTTCTTAATGCTATCCTACCAGTAGAACTTACTGACACGACCACGTGCAAGCTCCGAATCCACAGACTCCTTCTTTCTTGGATTCTCCAATCAGCTACAAGCACCCACGCTTGTTATTCTTTAAGCTCTAATGGCAGCAACCGAGTTGATCATCAAGATGTTGACGTAATCTCTACCTTGAAAACCCTAAGCTTTGTGTAAAGGAAAGCTCCTCTAGATCTCACAAGAGATTTACACAAAACAGAAAAGTATGAGCAACAATACAACAGGAGCTACTCTAAAAACGTGGCTAGGGTTTTGCCTTATATACCTAGGGCAAAAACATAAAACCCTAAATGTTTAATGAGTTAGGGCTGAGTTGGAAATTCTGCTGAAAACGCAATCTGGTCGACTTTCGATCGATCGAGTCTATCCTTCGATCGATCGAGCCAGGCCGAAATGCCCCAATGCATCTGCAGCCTCTCGATTCCAACTTTACAATAATTAATCAACTTTGAGCAAGCCTTAACAAGACTAAACATATTGTTTTGATCATGGTTTGCCAATATTACATATTAGAGTTCTAAATACATAAAATCCTAAATCTTTAGAACCTAACAAACTCCCCCTTTGGCAATCCATGACAAAACACAAATTAAAAGCTCAAAGTTTACAAGTAAAAAACCCTTTACAAAAAAATGCTCATAAACTCAAATTCAATCCTAACTACTATCCATCAGTTGCAAGTGTAGACAACAGCTCAATTGAATCAACCTGTATATTCCTGAAACACTCAACAAACGCATAAACGCATGTGTGACAGAAAAGAGTAAAACAACAGGTATAACATTCTTGTAAGATTCACACAACACATAATAAAGATATATATCAATGAACAACTCGTAAATATAAATCAATAAGCAGTGAATCACAAAGCAACAAGAATCAAGTATATATCATGTATATAAAAAACAATGTTACTCCCCCTAACATGAATATCCCAAAAATGATATACAAAGTGAAGCACCTAGATACAATCTAAAAACTCCACAAGCTCCTCAAAAACAAAAAAAATACTCCCCCTAACAACAAAAACCCCTCTACAAGTCAAAACTCTACTCCCCTTTTTTGTGACAGAATGCCAAAGGGTAATCACAAGTCATCATCAAAAGGAGGTGGTGAGGGTGAATGAAGATGCGCGAAGTCGGCTCGCAGAGCACGAATCTCATCAAGCAAGTCCACCAAAATCTGACCATGGGCCGCCTGAACGGTCATGACAGTCTCCAAGGTACGACGAACATCAAAGTCATCCAAGGAGGTGGAGGAACATCAGCAGCACCAACAGGATTAGGAACATCCTCACCAGCAGGACCTGTAGAAGAAGAAGGAGGAGGTGCGCGACTAGAAGACTCAGACCTAGGGTGTTTAAAGCCAGCTTTAAGATGAGCAGCTCTTTGTCTAAGAAAAGACGCACCTATGGGAGCAATCACATGAACAGGTTCAGAGGAAGGGAAACCACTAAGATCAAGATATAGCAAAATCCTATGAATAAAAATAGGATGAGCAAGGGCATGAGAAGAAGAAGAGCTCTTATAAACATCGTTCAAAGAACGAAGAAACAGATGAGGAAAACTGATAGGAGCATCAGTCACAAGAGCATACAAAAATACACACCTCTCGAGAGGAATGGTGTGAACATGAGATATGGGCCAGATAGAATGACAGGCTATCCTAAAGAAAAGATAGTGCAACCCAGAAAGCTCAGCAGAGGTGATCCTAGGATCAGGACCCCACTGGATAGATGACCCAATGATGTAAGACAAGACATCACTCAACAAGGGAGACTCATCATAAGGATAGACAGGATTCTGGACCAAAGGTACCCCTAGAGCATCAGCCACTACCTTAGGAGTAATGGTGTACTCTACGCCTCGTATCCAACTCTTTACCAAAGTGTTGGAATCATAGACGCAAATAGAGATGTTCGAAAAGAACTCTCTAATCAAGGCAGAAGGTGGAGGAGGATCAGAAATATCCACCAAGGGTAACTAGCCCCTACGCTCAAAGTTTGCCCTAATGGCAGGATCAAGTTCATCTAGTAGAACAGAACGCTCAGCCCAAATCTTTCTCCTAAGGTTTAGCTTCTCAAAAATCTCTTGGTTTTTCTCACTCGGAAACTTTTCACGGACAAAAGAAGGAGGGGGTGGAGAAGGTGAGGGAATAGACCTACGAGCCCTAGTCTTCCTAGGCATAGTGCTAAGGAAAGGACAAAGACACAAAGAGAAAACCAAAAGAACAAAATAAAACAAAACCAATGGCAGACTGCAAGTTAGCACAAAACAAATATAGAACAAAAATCTATATGATGCATGAACAATAACAATGTTGTGATGCATGAACTAATGCAGCAAACAAAGTTCAAATTAAGTTCAATTACACAAAATTGGCTCGAACATAGAGTTTCTAACAAAAATCCTAAAAATTTGAAAAACCATTTGATAATTTTTGAAACAAATTGATGAATTGAGCATTACACAACACATCACATAGATTATAATGCTTAATTACATCAAAACAACAAGCCAATTTCATCAATTTCAACCTAATTGAACAAAATCCCCAATTCGAATTCAATACAAGCCCTAGAATTTCAATTTTTCACAAAACCCAAAATTGATCAAATTAAACCATCAAGATCATGTTTATATCATGTCCCCACAAAAACCCATTGATCAATTTCACAAAATACGGCTTGAATCAACAAAAATCCCAAATTCCTTAGGTTCGAAAATCCCAAATTAGAATGCATGAAAAATGCATGAAAATTGAAAATAAACTCAAAAGGAAGGGTAAGATAGTCATACCGGCTCAAGGAGAGAGAATCCTTGCAAAAATTTCGGAGGAAAATGACAAAAATTTGAACCTTTATCCTTGCCGAGTCGGAGAGAGAAAGAAAGTTTGAAAAACTTTTGAAAAAGGTGTTTTGAATCAGTCAAAGAATAGTGTTTTAAAACCTGATTCGCGACATTCGATTGATCGAAAATCACATTCGATCGATCGAATCAATCCGAGATTTTTAAAAGGATTTTAAGCAAATTTCGATCGATCGAAAAACAGGTTGGATCGATCGAAACAGGTAGCGGCTCACAGCATTTTTAAAAAAAAAATTCCAGTTTTGAAAGACTCAAACCAAATTTTGAAAACAACTCCTCAAAGCATTAAAATTGTTGAAACAAAAATGCATGAGTATGAGATGGAATGCTTTTTCAAAAACCCGAGTTTTAATCCCAGTTTCTCCAAATAAAATTTCAACCAGTCTTCCTTTAAATTCTCAAGCAAAAATGTTTTGCATAATACTCAAGGTATTTTCAAACTTGGTTGGTCAGACCAAAAACACACACAATAACATGTACAAAGTTTAGCAAAGAGTAACTTATGTAGTGTGTGCGACTAGCAAAAACTTGAGATACATGTGAGGTGATATGTGAATAACAATCAATCACAAAGTCTGCAAAATTCATCACATAGAATTTAAAAGAGACTATCACCTAAAGAGTTACATCATATAACTCCTACATCTCCTAGAACATAAGCTTGCAATCATGTAAGTTTCTTGAATTTTGCCCCATTATTAGATGAAATTTGGCATCAAGCCTAATAGTATATACCGGTTTAAATTATGTGAATTGGCATCAAGCCTAATTGTACACACCAGTTTTAATCATTAAGCAATTAACCGAGGCTATACCTTATGTTCTTTTTGTGCATGTGCTACACTTTCTTGAGCATAAAATCTTATGATATGCACTAAGGTGTTCATGATTGGCTAGTGAACAGTGGTGAGATGGTTATTTATGCATTTCTCAAAAGAATCAAGTCCGACAATCAAATAACATGTGACTTCAAGATTAAGACAAAGTGATAAACACCATAAACATCTTTCCCACACAACATGCACTACAAAGCTTCAACTAGTAAAGTGCAATAAATAAGCTCATCAAAGCTAAACAAGGTACACAAGACATGTTAGGTGTAAAAAAATTGACCAACCTTGTTTTCAAAGACCAAGAACAATAGTGTCAAACACAATTTGCTTTTCTCTCTCTTTTTTTTCTTTTTTTTTTTAAAAGAGAAAACAAATAAAACCTAGAATGAAATGCATGAATGTAATGCAATGCAAATCCTAGAAACAAACAAAAACAACAAAAACCAAAGAACAATGGTCACAAAGGAATGAGCAATGAAGCACAAAGACCAAGAAAGCCAAAAGAGACTAGGGACACCGAAGCACACCAATTACTTGACTAAGTGTCTCAAACTTACTTCCATCAAGAGGTTTGGTTTGGTGAAGATGTCAGCATTTTGACGTTCAGTAGGGATATACTCAAGGACAACAATTTTCTTTTCAACCAAATCCCTAATGAAGTGATACCTAAGTTCAATGTGTTTGGTTTTGGAATGCTGAACAGGATTCTTAGATATATCTATGGCACTAGAATTATCACAATAGACAACCATGGTGTCTTGAGGAATCCCATAATCACTCAAAAGCTTTTTCATCCAGAGGAGCCGAGAGCAACAACTCCCAGCAGCAATATATTCTGCCTAGGAGTGGATAAAGAAACAGAATTTTTCTTCTTACTCATCCAAGCCATAAGATTGGCTCCAACATAAAAACACCCCCCAGTGGTGCTTTTTCTATCATCAGCATTCCCAGCCCAATCAGAATCAGAAAAACCAGCAAGAGACAAATTAGACTCTTTGCTATAAAACAATCCATAATCATAGGTTCCACTCACATATTTTATAATTATCTTAACAGCATTTAAATGAGAAACCTTAGGATTAGACTGAAATCTAGAGCAAACGCCAACACTAAAAGAGATATCAGGCCGACTAGCAGTTAAATACAAAAGACATCCAATCATGCTTTTATACAAAGTAGCATCAACAGACTTACCTGATGGATCAATTGTTAATTTTGCATTGGCAGCCATTGGTGTTCTAGCATGAGCAACCTTGTCCAGTCCAAATCTTTTGACTAAATTTCTTGCATATTTAGCTTGATTGATGTAGATTCCGGACTCTGTTTGCTTCACCTGCAATCCCAAAAAGTAAGTCAGTTCACCAACCATGCTCATTTCAAACATCGCCTTCATTTCATCTGCAAAAGAATGAGCAAGAGGATCATTAGTAGCACCAAAAACAATGTCATCAACATAAATTTGAGCTACAACAAAACCAGTCTTATCCTTTCTTATGAAGAGAGTTGTATCTGCAGATCCCCTTTTGAATCCATGCTCAGTGAGATATGCAGTCAATCTATCATACCAAGCCCTAGGAGCTTGCTTCAGACCATAGAGGGCTCTCTTCAGCTTGTAGACATCATCCGGTCTATAAGGATCAACAAATCCCTTAGGTTGCTCAACATACACCTCTTCTTGTAACATCCCATTTAAGAAAGCACTCTTGACATCCATTTGATACAACTTGAAGTTTAGATGACTTGCTATGGCCAACAGTATCCGAATGGATTCTAACCTTGCAACTGGTGCAAAGGTCTCATCAAAGTCAATTCCTTCCACCTGTGTGTACCCTTGTGCAACAAGTCTTGATTTGTTTCTGATCACAATGCCATGTTCATCTGACTTGTTCTTAAAGATCCATTTAGTTCCAATCACATTTACACTCTTCGGCCTAGGAACTAATTCCCACACATCATTTCGAACGAATTGATGAAGTTCTTCATGCATGGAATTTACCCAATCAGCATCTTGAAGTGCTTCATCCACCTTCTTTGGTTCAAATTGGGACAGATAACATGAGTGATTAATCACATTTAAGGCTTTTGATCTCAATCTCATGTTATCATTCAGACTACCCAATATATTTGTGGGAGGATGATTCAATCTCACTCTAGAGGATGGACCTTTAACAAGAGATGTGGTGGTACCATTTTGTTCAGATGGAGGACTGAGCTCACTTTGTACCTATTAAGGGTCATGAACCGGAGTGGATGGTTCTGAACTTGATGGTACTGAGACTGTATCATTTAACACCAGCAGCTCTTCTTTACTATGTTTCCCCACATACTCAGCAGGAAGTGAATCATCAACTTCTAGAGACTTGTCTTGAGCAAGAACAGTGCTTTCTGAAAGTGCTTTCTGAAAGTGCTTCTGAATACACTTCATCATTTATTACAACATTTGAAGATTCCATGACTGTTTTGGTTCTTAGATTGTACACTTTATAAGCTCTACTAGTGGAAGAGTATCCTAGAAAGCATCCTTTGTCACTTTTTGCATCAAACTTTTCTAGGTTCTCTCTATCACGTAGAATGTAATAGTCACTGCCAAATATCCTGAAATATTTGACAATAGGTTTCTTCCCTCTCTAGAGTTCATAGAGAGTTTTCTTGGAGTCAGGTCTAAAATACACCTGGTTGAGTGTATGGCAAGCCGTGTTGACTGCTTCTCCCCAGAAAGATTTTGGCAACTTTTTGTTGTGTAGCATGACCCGTGCCATCTCCTGAACAACCCTGTTTTTCCTTTCCACAATCCCATTCTGTTGAGGTGTCTTGGGCGATGAGAACTCTTGATGAATGCCTTGATCATTGCAGAAAGTAGCCAGCTTGGTATTCTCAAATTCTCTTCCATGATCACTTCTGATTCTGGCTATCACAGTATGTAAAGATTTAGGATTTTATGTATTTAGAACTCTAATATGTAATATTGGCAAACCATGATCAAAACAATATGTTTAGTCTTGTTAAGGCTTGCTCAAAGTTGATTAATTATTGTAAAGTTGGAATCGAGAGGTTGCAGATGCATTGGGGCATTTCGGCCTGGCTCGATTGATCGAAGGATAGACTCCATCGATCGAAAGTCAGCCAGATTGCATTTTTTGCAAAATTTCCAACTCAGCCCTAACTCATTAAACGTTTAGAGTTTTATGTTTTTGCCCTAGGTATATAAGGCAAAACCCTAGCCACGTTTTTAGAGTTGCTCCTGTTGTATTGTTGCTCATACTTTTCTGTTTTGTGTAAATCTCTTGTGAGATCTAGAGGAGCTTTCCTTTACACAAAGCTTAGGTTTTCAAGGTAGAGATTACTTCAGCATCTTGATGATCAACTCGGTTGCTGCCATTGGAGTTTAAAGAATAACAAGCGTGGGTGCTTGTAGCTGATTGGAGAATCCAAGAAAGAAGGAGTCCGTGGATTCGGAGCTTGCACGTGGTTGTGTCAGTAAGTTCTACTGGTAGGTAGCATTAGGAAGTCGAGTGGGGAGCTTGTAAGTCCTTTTGTATGAACTTTGATTCTTTCGCATAGTGGATTCAGTTTACCTTGAGGATAGCTAGGTCAAATCCTCCCCAGGTTTTTACCGTGTGGTTTCCTGTGTGATCATATCATTGTGTTCTTTATTATTCCATTGCTTTATATTCTTGATATGATTGTGTGATTGTGATAACTTAGAATTGCATAAATTGACTAAGTTAATCACTTGGCTAATTAAGTAGGTTAATCTGGTTGTTTTAAGGGGTCTAAAACCGTTCAAGTGGTATCAGAGCGGGTAGCTCTCTTGTTTGAGATTTTTTGATCTCTGAGCTGATCCTTGACCCCTGTTGTCATGGATTTTTGGAAAATCTTTTTGCTTATATGTCAACTTGTCTACTTGTTGTCTTTGCCTTTTGTTGTTTTTGTTAAATCTTTCTTTGAGTATCTTGGCATGATCATATGTGATAAGAATTATGTATGTTATACTGCTTTAACCGCCTTAAAGGCACGTGATTCTTGTCTTTGGTATTTGGATAGTGGTTGTTCCAGGCATATGACAGGAAATAAAGGTTTATTCAAAACACTCTTTGAAGGAAAGATTGGAACAGTCACTTTTGGAGATGGAAGCAAATCTGTGATCAGAGGCATTGGTACTGTGGACATTCCAGGATTGCCAGTGTTTGAAGATGTTTGGTATGTTGATGGATTGAAGGCCAATTTACTCAGCATAAGTCAGATTTGCGACAATGGATTAAATGTTCTTTTCACCAAGTATGAATGTGAGATACTTGATGGAGGAGGTGACTGTATGTGTGTTGGTGTAAGGACAGCTGACAACTGTTATGGCATAACACCAAGTGTAAACAACAAGTGCTTTAGTGCAAAGATTGATCAAGTTGATTTATGGCATCAACGGTTGGGACATGTCAGCCTTAAGCAGTTAGAGAAGATTTCCAAATGTGAGGCAGTTATCGGTTTACCTAAGTTTGAGAAGATAAATAAGTGCATTTGTGGACCATGTCAGATAGGTAAACAAGTAAAATCCAAGCATCCGTCTGTGACTAGTATTCAAACTTCAAGACCTTTAGAGTTATTACACATTGACCTCATGGGTCCTGCCAGAGTTCAAAGTTTGGGTGGAAAAAGTATTTTCTAGTTGTTGTGGATGACTTTACTAGATATACTTGGGTTGTGCTTTTGAAGGATAAAGCTGAGGCTCCTGAAAAGATGATACATCTGTGCAAGAAATTGCAGGTTGAGCTCTGATACCACTTGAACGGTTTTAGACCCCTTAAAACAACCAGATTAACCTAGTTAATTAGCCAAGTGATTAACTTAGTCAATTTATGCAATTCTAGGTTATCACAATCACACAATCATATCAAGAATATAAAGCAGCAGAATAATAAAGAACACAATGATATGATCACCCAGGAAACCACACGGTAAAAACCTGGGGAGGATTTGACCTAGCTATCCTCAAGGTAAACTGAATCCATTATGCGAAAGAATCGAAGTTCATACAAAAGGACTTACAAGCTCCTCGCTCGACTTCCTAATGCTACCTACCAGTAGAACTTACTGACACGACCACGTGCAAGCTCCGAATCCACGGACTCTTTCTTTCTTGGATTCTCCAATCAGCTACAAGCACCCACGCTTGTTATTCTTTAAGCTCCAATGGCAGCAACCGAGTTGATCATCAAGATGTTGAAGTAATCTCTACCTTGAAAACCCTAAGCTTTGTGTAAAGGAAAGCTCCTCTAGATCTCACAAGAGATTTACACAAAACAGAAAAGTATGAGCAACAATACAACAGGAGCTACTCTAAAAACGTGGCTAGGGTTTTGCCTTATATACCTAGGGCAAAAACATAAAACCCTAAATGTTTAATCAGTTAGGGCTAAGTTGGAAATTCTGCAGAAAACGCAATCTGGCCGACTTTCGATCGATCGAGTCTATCCTTCGATCGATCGAGCCAGGCCGAAATGCCCCAATGCATCTGCAGCCTCTCGATTCCAACTTTACAATAATTAATCAACTTTGAGCAAGCCTTAACAAGACTAAACATATTGTTTTGATCATGGTTTGCCAATATTACATATTAGAGTTCTAAATACATAAAATCCTAAATCTTTAGAACCTAACAGACATGATATACCTAATATAACCCATCTAAAAGAGAAAGGATGGAGGAGGGAAGGGGGCTTAAAAGAGTACATAACCAAATGGGAGAGGCTAGACCCCTAAACCTACTGAACATAACCACTTAGCTTATATCAACATGCTTACATCCTCACCCTTTTTGCTTGCGCCTGGGAAACCGTGCTCTAGCTCCATGCGTCCCCACTCCATGTATGTACATGCAAAGGCAAAGACAAGAAACCAGTAGACAAGCAATGGAATGAAAAGATGCAAAGAGCATATGAAAGAGGCATAAAGCAAATAAGCATGATAGACATGGCAAGCAGAGAAACAAGAAAGCAACCGAACAAGCGAGAAGGCAAACAAGCAAGAAAGCAAACAAAAGGTGGTGTCTGCGAGGGAAAAATGTAGGTTGTGATCGAATGTCCATAACTTCATTGTGTTGAAGCATGGACGACACACTAGCAAGCAAGACTCATGCATGAACATGTAAGCGAGCGTGTAAAGATGCATAGAAAGCCAACGGGTGGCACAATCAAGCATGGTAAGCATAGCATTGTGCGGAGCGAAAAAGGGAAGGGTACACACAGAGCAACTCGGCATCCAGAGATGCCTCCCAAATGGTTACATCTAAACAAGGCCTCATAGGCGTCGGATGTAACCAAACAAGATCAAGCTCGTGGAGGGCGTCAAGCATGGCAAAGCCTAGAACAAGAGAGGCTAGCACGGGCATAAAGCATAGAAGCAAGCAAGCATAGACATGCAGATAGGATGATCCAAACCCTTTGATGTGGGCCTTGGATGACAACAACCATAGGGTCTAGATCAGGTCTTAACCATTAAACCAAAACACAAGAAAATGCAATAAAATGAACAAAAGGGCTACAATAGCACATGGCATGACAAACAAAATCTAGGCCCATAAACATGGCGTGAAGCATGCAAGCACATAAATGATGGCATAAAGTATGTAGAGAACAATGATCTAAGCATGTAAACACACTAATCTACACATATAAGCATGGAAATATGCATGTAAGCATGTGAATATACATCTAAGCATGTGGATGTAAGCATAAAAGCATGGAAGAACACAAATCCAAGCATACAAGCATGTGAAAACATAGATCTAGACATATAGGCATAGAAACACGCATGTAAACATGTAAATCTAAGCAAGGCATGGCCATAAATGTGATCAAGCATGTAAGCATGTAGATCTAAACAACAATACAAGGAAAAGATAGATCTAAGCATCTAAGGCATGGCATAAAGTATAAAACATGTAGAATTAAGCTAGAAGCACAAATAAAGCAAGAAACATCCTAAAGAAAGCAATAAATCATGTTATTAAGGCAAAAAGAGCAAGATAAATGCTAGAAAAAGATTTAAAAAGCAAGGCATAGCTACTATCCACACCCCTAAACCCCAAATCCAAGGTGTAGAACCAAGGAGAAAAAGATTGGGTGTAAGAACAATACCTTGTATTTTTGGTGAAGGAGGAGGAATCAAGAGACTTTGATGTGTTTTTTTTTTTTGTGTTTGGAAGAGAGGAGAAGTATGAAAAAAACGTCGAGGTAGATCTTGACAAAACCAAGAAAATTCACCTTATTTTATTTATTTATTTTATTTTTTTTTTCAATTTGGAGGTGCTAGGGGTCTTTTTTATAGCCCTGACACGCTTTACCAGGCAGAGGCCCTTGTAGGGCTACCACCTGTGAAGCTTCTCTTCAAATGGGGTTGATCTTGACACCCTTGAAAATATCTTGACTTCTAGTTTCTAACAAGGTATGGAGCTTGAAAATCCAACAGTCGGATCAAAAGTTATGGCTCCCGGAAGTTAGCAGTGTATCGATCAGTGTGTTAACTCGGTTTTCATGATATCTCGACCGTTCTATCTCTGATTTTGACCCATGAATAGTCGTTGGAATTATAATTTGATAATCTTCGCAATGGCGTTGGGTTCAACTCGTTCTAATGACCGGATCAAAATTAGGGTTTTTAGGCCCCCTAAGAGTCAACTCCAGGTCAAACTTGGTCAAAGTTGCTGAAAATCTCTAAGAAGCTCGGGTTTGATGTAAAAACCATGAAAAATGTTGTTTTGTGAGGATTTTGACCTTGTTTAACTTTCGGTCAACCCAAGGTTGACCAGGGGCATTTTGGTCATTTTGGCTGAAAGAGGCACTTTGAGTGCTCTGGTGTCCGAACGGGTTGTGTCACGTCATTCTAGATGTTCTTGCGGCCCCATGGAGAGAAAATAATAATTTTGAATTTTTTGAGGTTCAGCACGCAAATCGAGGGCAAACAAAATACGATATTAGCAAAGATGCCTTTTAAATCAAAGTTTTAAGAGCATACATACGTGTGGCAAGGATCACAAGAATAGTAAGATTTCTTCAAGGTGGCTGGCCAGTAAATATTTACCATTCTTTACGGATGATCATACTTGGACAGCAAATGCATTGAAGGGTACAATTTTTAGGGACCATGAAGTTGATGTGACTTTGGATCAATGTTATAAGGCTAAGAGAATGGCCTTCAAGATGATACATGGTGCTAAGGAGAAGCAGTATGAGAGACTTAGGGACTATGCAACTGCTATTAGGAAATGGAATGTAGGTAGCACAGTGAAGATACAAATTGCAAATAATGTGTTTGAGAGGATGTATATTTGTCTTGATGCTTGCAAAAGGGGATTCTTAGTAGGTTGTAGGCCACTTATTGGGATAAATGGTTGTCATTTGAAGTAGACAATAGGGGGACAATTGCTGATTGTTGTTGGGAAGGATGGGAATGATAATATCTTCCCAATCGCTTATGCTATTATTGAAATTGAGAATAAAAGCTCTTGGACCTGGTTTCTACAATGTCTGTTGGATGACATTGGACATGTAGATGAGAATGGATGGGTCTTTATCTCAGACCAACAGAAGGCAAGAAACAATTAATATGCATGTGAATTATTTTTTTATTTTTAAAAAAAATATCAAGATCTATAACCTGAACGTGAATTTCTAATATATATTTGTGTATTTTTTATTGCAGGGATTAGTAGAGACCTTTAAGGATTTGATGCCTAATGCAAAGCATAGATTTTGTGTTAGGCATTTACATGCAAATTTCAAGAATGATTTTCTTGGGAAGGTACTCTAAGATGCAATATGAAGTGCTACTAGGGCAGCAACAAAGAATTCATTTGACTTCCACATGGATGAGTTGAAGAAGCTAGATGTGAAGGCATATGAGTGGCTTGTGAAGTTAGATGTGAAAACATGGAGCAAACATGCTTTTAATCCAAGAAGCAAGAGTGACACTCTAGTAAGCAATATAGCAGAGTCTTTTAGTGCTTGCATTTTGGAAGCTAGGGATAAACTAGTATTGAAAATGATGGAGCTCATAAGAGTGATGCTGATGCAAAGGTTGCAAACCAAAAGAGATCATATGAGAAGGTGTGAAGGGAGGGTTTGTCCAAGAATCCATAAGAAGCTTGAGAGGATAAAAAGCAAGGTTGGACATTGCATTTCTCGTTGGAATGGAGAGTCCAAATATGAGGTGGAGTATATTTATGGTGGAAGATATGTAGTGGACTTGAATGAGAGGACTTGTGGTTGTGGGAGATGGGGTTTGAGTGGAATCCCATGTTTTCATGTTGTTGCTGCAATAATTGAGCATGGAGAGCAACTTGAGACTTATGTAGACATTGCTTACAGTAAGGAGTCATTCCTAAGTTGTTACCAATGGATGGTAAGCCCACTTCCAAGCCATGAATAGTGGCCAAGAACACCCTATGACCCAATCAAGCCCCCAAAATTTACAAAGAAAGTAGGCAAGCATAAAAAGATAAGAAAAATGGAGGAAGAGAACCTATTAATGCATTTAGGGTGAGCAAGAAAGGAACTGCCATGAAATGTGGGAATTGTTTCCAATGGGGCCATAATCAAAGAACCTGTAAAGCTCCTGATAACCCGAACAAGAAGGCTTACAAAAAGAAAAAGAAAAGGCAATCAGGACAATCATCTACGTCTAGAGCTAAAGGGAATAAAAAATTACCAGTAAATTTCAAGTACTACTTCTTTGAACTTTCATCCAAATGGTTTCATTGATTGGATTTTTAATGTATGGTTGTATATTATATAGGGTACTTAGCAATCAAATATGGGTACTCAACAATCAAGTCAAAGTCATACAAAGAAGGACAACACTAGTGGAAGCAAGGACAAGGGAAAGGCTAAGGTCTGGTGGTAGCAAGAATAAAACTATTTTTAGTTCGATATTTTGTTTAGTGATACACATCCTTTTAAAAAGACTAATGGGGCTAGTATACTTTTGTTTTACAATTTTACTGGAAAAGTGTAATTATTGATTCATTAGGTGTTATTTTTTGGCAAACAATATACTATTTATAAACACTCATTTGATATTTCAATTCATGGCAGATTGAGATCCATTTAAGAATATTGATAAAGCCATTATACTTTTGTTTTACAATTTTGCTGAAAATGGTAATTATTGATTCATTGGGTGTTATTTTTGGCAAACGATATACTATTTGTAAACACTTATTTAATATTTCAATTCATGGCAAATTGAGATCCTTTTAACAATACTAATGGAGCTAGAATCTTTTTAACACACTTCATTGAAAGATGAAATTTCATCTTAGTTCTAATGCAGGAAAAATGTCTATATAGCTTCATACATCATTCCATATTTCAATCACTATTGAGAACACATCCGCAGGTGCATATAAATAAATGCTCTAGAGGCCTGAAGGGCCTCATAGCAATCACAAATTGCCTTCTGATGTTAGGGTCTAATTCTTGCTCTCTACCTCAGTTTTGCTATGCATATTGGATGTTTAGGTATAAGAAAACATTCGTAGAAGATCAACTCCGGTGACAAATAAGCGTTTGAAGTGTATAGGGAAGTGAAAGGTTAGTGGTTTGTAATATAAGGGCATGAGTTGCAGAGGATATATTCAAGCAGGTAGGCTTTGTCTGGTACAACTTTTTAGACAAGAAAAAAGGGCTTTGAGCAATCTGTCAAAAACCTTTCTCTGTGTCACTGATCAGGGCTGCATGTTGTTAGTATTACATCTCCTCCACTTGGCCCAGATGATGATGAAAGTGAATCTGAAACATCTGAGTTTCTTTGTTATTCCCATAAACGGAGATGGTTGTGTTGTCTAAACCATCCATTGGTTTTGTTAAATTTAACATCTCAAAATAATTGATATAATTTATTGGTTAGTTATAAACTTGTATATTTGGTCTTATATCTGAAAATTAACTTTCAGTTAATGACACCTAGAACCTTGAAGCTCAACTGACATCTTCTAGTGTTTTCAACAAAATAAATTTAGGTTCAAATCCCCCAACTATTGATTTAAAAAATAAATAAAAAAATCAGTTGATAACTTCTGATTATCAATTTGCATATGGTTTGATAAAAACATAGTAGGAAAAAAAGAAAAAAAAAGGACAAGTTATGTGCTTCATAACAGATATTGTATAATTTATGAAAGTGACAATTTAATTCACCTCTAAAGGTATAATATCTAAATTGATGCAAGACCCATTAGCTCTGCTTGGCATCATGATTTTTATCTGCCTTGATGTGTGGAGATTAAATTGAAACTGTGTTGAAGAATTTATTGGCTTAAAACACCAGATGTTGCAGCTAGGAGTCCCTTGAAATCTGGCACCTCTTGACAAACGTCGAGTGTAAACACCACTCCAATACTTCAGGACACATGATTTTCATCCAAAACATCACCTTCATCCAAGATGGCTCAGTCAAGTACATATCTCCCCTGCAAGCACTGGCCACAACTGCCTTGGCACACCCTTCTGTTGTCTTATAGCTAGGATCCAGATTGCTTGAGTCTATCCAGAAATCACATTCACATATAACAGGAGTGGTATTAGACATATATAAAAATTTTACTGCATAAGGCTTACAAATTGATGTGTCATAAACCATGTCAGTAAAAAAAAAAGATTAAAAAAGGTTAATTAGTAGTTAGTACAGTTATTGTCTGGCTTAAGTGATCATTTTCACATTATAAAGGGACTTTATCATACCATTACTCAATACTATTCAAACGTCTTACCCTCTTGGTATCTAGTGGCTTAAGACACTTCATTGCCTCTAATATAAATGCAAAATAAACTTGATTCAAGATCATAGGTTGGTGAAGGATAAGCTTTCAGGTTTCATTTAATTCAAAATATACCTTTGATAAATTTGCGCTATCTGACATTTCTGACTCTTTTTTTTTTTTTTTTTTTTTGTTGAGAAACCAACATTTCTGACTTAATCAATCCAGGAGTCACAATTGTTATTCCAATATCCGAACCAAGTTCAGCCCTCCATGTCTCAAAAAAGGATATCAGGGCTGCCTTGCTTGCCTGTAGCCATCACAGATTTACAAATGAATCAATAAAAATTAAAAAGTGGGAGTAGGGCTGTAAGGCCTGTAATACCCCCGCGGGGGGGGGGGGGGGGGGGGGAAGACTTAAAAAGGTCGGGTGTTTAAGTAAATCTTTTTGTGTGGTCAATTTTAAGAATTAATATTATTAAGGGGTTTTTTGGAAAATAAGATTGAAAATATATAAGTTAATTAAGTTAGTGTATAATGACAGATATTTTGAGAGAAGAGACCACCAAAATACTCAAATAGAGAAGGATTGATGCACACTTGAGGTAAAAACCTAAGAATCTTATTCTTTGTCAATTTAAGCTTTTTTTCGAATTAGAGCTTTTTTTTTTTTTTTGGCTTGAAACTATTTAGATATTCAATGAATTTTATGATGTGATCGAAAAAGAGATTAAATTATATTTTTGGTACCTATACTGTTTTGATAATCGTTATTCGTTTCCTATGCCACTATTGCCTTAAGTGTAGATGGATTTGCAAAAGGTTAAGCATGGTCATAGTGGGTTCGATTCTACACAATTTTTGCCTTAAGAAGTTGGGGAATTCTAGCATTTTACCCTTATTTTAAAAAAAAATTAGCAACATGCCCCTGTTTTGATACTCGATTAACTTAAAATCGAGTTTCAATGAAATACTCGATTTGTACAAAATCAAGTTATGCCCGATCAAACTTAAAAATAAATAAATAAATAAATTTGCATGGAACTCGAGTTCCATTAAAAATGCCACTATAGGACAACAAAAACGTAGCTATAGGTTATGCCCGATCAAACTTAACAAAAAATAAAAAATAAAAAATAAATTGCATGGAACTTGAGTTTCATTAAAAACGCCACTATAGGACAATCAAAACGTAGCTATAGGTTATGCCCAAGTTCCATGCAATTTTTTTTTAGTTTAATCAGCTATAACGGCGTTTAGGAACACCTATAGCAGTGATTTGGAACTCGAGTTCCATGAACTCGAGTTCGATGCTTTTTTTTTTTAATTTTGATCGGGCATAACTCGATTTTGTACAAATCGAGTATTTCATTAAAACTCAATTTTAAGGTAATCGAGTATCGAAACAGGGGCATATACATATAGTTTGAAAACAAGGGCATATTATCAAATATTTTAAAAAATAGAGATAAAAGGCTAGAATCCCCTAAGAGCATCAACAACAGCTCATGGAAACTCTTCTAAAATACAAAAAGTGCTCTAATTTACACATTTTATCCAAAAAACCTTCCACATTAGTCTTTGTAAAAATGTCTAAATTTCCATGATGGTCTTGCAAATGAACAGTAACCATGGAAATATACACGGTTACTGTTCATCGTGTAAACGATTTTTTAATTCTTTTTTCTCTCTCCTCTGTCAAACTACAACAAACTAGTACGGCAGAAGGAAGAAGAAATCTCATACCAAGACAAACCCAAAATCAACAACAACAAACTATTCCAAAATCAACAGAAAATTAACCCAAAATCATACTCAACAGAAAACTCACCTGAAATGCCCAACGGAGTCGCCTGATCTGCTGCCACTGCTGCCGCCCGATCTGCTGCCGTCGGGTCTTCCATTGCTACCACCGGATCTTCCATTGTTGACGTCGATTAGGGGTGGGAGGCGAAGGGTCGGTGATGGAGGAGAGAGCGAGGGGCAAAGGAGAGAGGGAGGGCAAAAACGAAAGAGAGGCCGAATCGGCTGATGGCTGAGGCGGCGGCGGCGGTGAGCTGGATCGGCAAGTTAGGTCGGTGAGTCGGGAGTGAGTGAGGGAAAGAGAGAAACGGGTGAGTGAGCTGAAAAAGGGAAGGGAAGGGGAAAATAGATTATGAGGGAAGAGAGAATGGGTGCGGGAAAGAGAGAAACAGTTATTAATTGTAAAGTTGTTATTTACAACTATGTATTTTGTTGGCTTTTATTCCGTGCCAAATTTGATTGTAATTATTATCAATCGTTTATACCCTATATTTGTTGTGGGATTTGTTGTAAGGGTTGTGTGATAGAGAGAGAGTGTGAAGGCTCAAGCATTTGAAGACTGAAGATTTCTCACGGGTATGTCGCGACTTAGCATCCTGCGAAGTGACACATGTGCCCTGCACATGCTGGAATGCGAAGAGTCAGGCCAGGTGGAGACAGCTGTGTCTCGCGAGTATCTCGCGGGTAAGGCCTTCCCGCGAGACACCCACGAGGCATTTTGTTCTGCCAGCCTGTCCAGTCTGATTCACACCTTCTGTGCTTACACTATTTATACCCACATTACCCACAAATGTTGGTGAGGCCATTCAGAGAGAAAAACCCTAGATAGGTTTTCTACAACACACACCCATCTTTTGAGAGAGAGCTACTCCTCCTTAGTGAGAAATCATTGTAGCCTCTTCTCTATCCCTCTCCCATTGTCATAGCTTGAGAGGAGATTTGTACCCAAACACAACCCACACCTATTCAGAGTGTAGAGAGTGTTTTGGAGTTGCTGGGAAGCATTGGAAGAAACCAAGGATGGCAGATGCAACATGGAGTTTGTTGCGGGATCCGGAGAACTAAGACAAGACACGGTTCCGAGAAGTCTTGTTGGAATTGGAGCTTGGAGGGCTTAGGTACATCGGGTACATTAGGCTTGGAGGGTCTCTTGCTAACCCATGTATCCCAACTGATTGTCTAGTGGATCGATTTCCGCTTGGAGGGCGGCGGAGAGGTTTTTCGCCGAGTTCTTTGGTTTCCTCTTCGAGAACACGTCTCGGTGTTTTCTGTGTTTGCATCCTTCTTCCATACTCTTGTTTATTTCATTTTTACTGCTGTGTTGCTTTAAATATGGATTAGAGTAGTTGTATTACTTATACGCTTGTGTTTACACTATTCCGCACTTAATATTAAGTTAGTGTAAAATCAATCAAGCCGTAATTTTAATTGGGGGTCTAAATCGCTCTTGTGTTTTCAACACATTTTCGAGCTTTCATTAATAAATAATAATAATAAAATAATAAATAATATTATTTAATTAGAATAGATTTGTAAAATAGATGAATTGATATGAGTGTTTTAAAAATATAATAGTGTAAAATAAAAAATAAAAAAGTAAGTTTTTAGTGTAAAATAGACGAAAATTTTTAACCGAGCTAATGTCATTGCTCTAAGAAGTTATACTTTTTGTAAATAGGAAAGTTGATGCAGCGGCAGTATCGTATTGATGATGGTGAGTGTGTCAGTAGAGATGAAGGCGAAAACGAGAAAACAAAAGCAGCCTTTAACCTCTTTTTATTATTATTATTCTTTGTTTATTAGTTTTGGTAGAGGTGAATAGGATGAAGTCTGACAAGTCATAAACTATCATGTAAAAAAAATAACAAAAAAAAAGAGAAGAAAAGAAAAGAAGACCGTATAGAAGATGGTTCTAGGATGAAGGTTCAGGATATTCTGCAGCAGTGTCAGTCTTAGACTTTGCGGATTTTCCATCCTATGATTGGACTCAGTTGGGTTTGTTTGGTGCACAATTTCTTTTATAGATCTTGCTGTTATATAAATTAGCTTTTGGATAAGACAAAAAAATCAATATTGGTCGTATAAAAAAAAAAAAAAAAAAAAATCAATATTGGAGGTCTATTCTCATTTTTCCTCTTAGCAGGGAGTAAAAGCTACTAATATGGGTTGTTTTCGTAGCTAACAAAACTATCATCGTGGTTGGTTGATTCAGTAGATTAGAGTGGTATTTAGGATTAATACTTTGTGTCTCAAGTGATTTTAACAAGTTGTATTTGTTAATAGACAAGTATTTTCAATTTTATTTCGTGGGTTTTCTTTGGATACAACCATTATGAAATAATGAGAAATTATTGGATATTTTTAGTAGTTTCGTTTTTAGCTGAGTACCGTTATAAGTATTCTTAAACTTTTTTTTATGATTGAGTAAAGGGTACCTGAAAAATTGTTTAGATGTTATCAAAGGATTTTAGAGGAAGGGAGAAGTTCTTTTGTGGTGAGCTAGCTGAAGTAAGTAACATTATTCTAATTGGTTTTATTTTGCTTATACTACTGTATTTTAACTACAGAAATTTATTTATAATTGTTACAAGTTTATTTAATTTTTTTAGCTATATTTGATTACTGAATAAAGAATAAAGAATTATCACAAATATATTTGATTACTGAATATATAATTATATATATATATATATATATATTTGAATGAGATATATTTTTGTTTGAACTATGATTTGATATATATGATTTTGGACAATCTGACTATGTTTTGACTTTGATACCTAGCCAATGAGGGTTATTCATTGGTACTCTGATACCCAGCCAATGAGGGTTATTCATTGGTACTAAAACTATTCTATCTGGGGCATCACGAGCCTATCGTGCTTCTAGACCTAGCTAATGGGTGATATATATTAGCACGGAACTTCTTTCATATGATTTTGATGCCCAGTCACGGGGACATAGCGTGACCATAGTCGTAAAGATTGTTAAGAATATGAATTATGTTTGAATATTTGAACTGTTTTAAGTCTTTGAAACTGCTTATCTGTTTTTGGAACCTATTGTAAATTATAGCTTTGATATATGGAAAACTGATTATTTTCTAATCCATCTATGATATGTTTGTAAGATTAAAATATTTGATCTGTATACAACTTATTATTTTACAGATCTATTTGCTTGAAAGAACTTATTAGGACTTTGGTTACTTATTGAGTTGTCAACTCACCCCCCTTTTCTCCCTTCAATTTCAGATTGTGAAGAATAGCAAGTTTTGGAAGTTTTGCTATTGTGTTGTGCATAGGGAAGGAAGCTTAATGATTTTGGGATTAGATGGTCTTGTAATAGTCTTATATCTATTCGCCAATTGGCATTATGTACATGAAGTTTGGATTTTGTTTCTTTCAAATTATTGGAGATCTATTCATAAAGATATTGTTGAGGTCTTTTGGATTTATTTTATGTAATTTTTTAGGATAAATTTTAGTTGCTGAGAATGCCTTGCACACTTGTAGGGTGCTTACTTTATAAGTGTGTGCCTATCTTTATAGTTAGGTTCGGGGCATGACAAGGGCACTCCAATCAAGAAGGTTTCTTACATTGTAGAAACTCATTCTTGGCATAGCCAACCATGCTACAGTTGAAGCAAGTACAACAATCTTTCCCTTTCTTTTTCTCAAGTGTGGAACTACATTGTGGGTGATATATATTGAACCCTAGAAATTTATGTCCTAGAAAAATATAAAGTGGGATTCTGTTAATGCAAGATAGCAAGTTAAAAAATCAAATAAAATTTTATAGGGGGTTAATTATGATAGAACCGCAGCTTAGCATCAAGTTCCTAATAGATAGGATCGTTTTTTATGGGATTGACGAACTCAACTTACCTGGACGATCTCATCCAAACCAACAAAGCAACATCGACAGACAAATGTAAGCCACATTAATGACGAAGATAAAGAAGCCATTCAATGCAGTCAAATAAATGCCTCGGACGGTTACAAGGATAGCTGTATAGACCTTTGGAATCCCATCAAAGCTTAAAGGCATTACCAAAAAAGGCATTAAAACCACCATAACAGCCACAACGGCTAGGAGCTACAAGAATGTATATATACAACCCTCCTAGCACCGACATAAGGTACAAAAAAACATACCTAAGAACACTGCTAGTTATTCTACTACTTTGTTATTTTTGAAAACTCTTTATACTGACTTTGGCATCGGAGGTGTTGTGGCAGGCACCACACCGGTGACTATTTTAAAGGAAGTACCTTACCATTTTCAGGGTGACATAAACAAAAGAACGGCTCCATCTGGACACACACACAATGATTAACGAATCTGAACTTCATCAATTTGGCGTCATCTGTGGGAAACAACATTTTCGTACTCAGATTCGAAAACGTAGTTTCTATCAACTTCTATATTCAAATGGAGTCCAACCAGGATTCAGCAGCCTTAGCTCAGCAAGTCCAGGCCCTTGTGGCCATCGTTGAAGAGTTCACCAGGTAGAATCAGGAAATGAGACTACGACTTCAATAGGAGGAGAATAGGTCTAGAGCCAACCAAGAAGATGAGGGAAATAGCCATAGAAGAAGTGACCGCCGAAGGCCTATTACTCTAGATGAACAGAACTCAGATCTTCTTCGAGGGATGAGGAAGGAGATGGACAAGTTGAGAAACGCCATTAAGGAAAAAACGGACCGGAGCCTGGATAGAATGGTCAGGGCAATAGACTCTCCCTTCACTATGGAGGTCCTAGAATGCCCAGTGCCATCGAAATTTTGGTTGCCTCAGCTTGAGCCGTTTGACGAACTTAAGGACCCTCAGGACCACCTCAACTCCAACAGCCTCTTGACGAAATAATGTGTCATTCTTTCCCTACCACTCTTAAAGGAGTTGCAAAGAAATGGTTCACAAAGTTGCCAACTTTGTCCATCGACAGCTTCAAGCAGTTGAGCAATGCCTATTTGCGTCACTTCGTTGGAGGACAATGCCCTAAGAGGCCAGCGAACCACTTACTCACTATTAGACAAGGAGAGAAGGAAACCCTGCGGTTGTACGTGAAACACTTTACTTAAGAGACCCTGGAGGTAGATGACGCTGACGACAAAGTGTAGTTGATGACCTTTAAGGAAGGGTTGAAGTCCAGAGAATTCTTGGTTTCACTCGCAAAGAATCCTCTTAAGACGATGACAGAGATGCTCCTAAAGGCACAAAAGTACATGAATGCTGAAGATGCATTAGCAGCCATAAGGGACGTAGAAAAGCCGGGAGATAAGGGGAAGAAAGAGGACGATCGTAGACGATAAAAAAAGGAGTGGCCAGATCGTCGAACCAGTGACGGAGGCGAAAGGAAAGACGAAAAAACTCTCAAAACGGTAAAATTCACCCCTCTAATTATGCCTGTTGACAAAATTTTGACGCAGATTAAGGATGAACACTACCTCAAGTGGCCAAGGCCATTACATTCATCCCTTAACGTCCGTGACAAGAAGAAGTACTGCCAGTTTTACAAAGATCATGGCCATTACACAGAAGATTATTGGGACCTAAAGGAGCAAATAGAGGAGCTGATACGGAAAGGAAAACTGCAAAATTATGTGAAGAAATGGGAGTCTAGTAGGTTTAAGGACGGTGACAAAAACCAGCGCGAGTCCTCGCCCAGAGACAGAGATAACACGTCCCAGCCTCCGCAGAATGTGATCGGGGAGATAAAGACGATCGTAGGAGGGCCATTCATAGGTGGGTCATTTAGATCCCTCAGGAAAGCATATCAGAGGCAGGTGAATAGTCTCCACATGATACCCCCGTATAAGCAGAGACAGATGAACCAAGATATGTCTTTCTACGAGGACAATGCTAGAGGAGTGAAATAGCCACATAACGATCCTTTAGTTATAATGCTCACGATAGAAGGATTCAACATGAAAAGGATCCTCGTGGACAATGGTAGCTCTGCAGACATCATCTACTTTCCCGCATTTCAGCAACTGAAGCTAGATCTAAGGAGACTGTGCCCATTTGATTCCCCCCTCGTCAGTTGCAGTGGAGACAGAGTATATCCCAAGGGCATAGTGACATTGACAGTAATAGTGGGGACCTACCCGAGGCAATTGACTTGTCAGTTAGACCTCTTGGTGGTAGACTGCCCCTCATCTTACAATGTGATTATTGGAAGGCCCACACTCAACTGGTGGAAGTTAGCCATGTCCACCTATTACCTAAAGGTAAAATTCCCAACGGAGAACGGTGTTGGCGAGGTAAAAGGAGATCAATTCCTAGCCAGATAGTGCTACCAGGCTGTCTTGGCTGCAAAGGAGAACCATACGTGGATGGTCGAGGAGAAGGAGGAAGATAAAGTGGAAGCCTTAGAGACAGTGGAATTGATCGAAGGAGAGGCAACCAAGATGACAAGAATAGGGACGAAGCTAAGTCTCGAGATGAGAACAAAGCTCGTCCAGTTCCTTAAGGGAAACGTGGACATCTTCGCATGGAGTCACGAGGACATGCCAGGTATATCTCTAGAAGTCATTCAGCATAATCTAAACGTGAACCCGGAGAGAAAGCCCGTCCAGTAAAGACGAAGGGTCTTCGCCCCAGAACGAAACCAAGCAATTACAAACGAGGTTAACAAATTGTTGTCGACAGGTTTTATCAAGGAGGTTTACTATCCTGATTGGCTCGCAAATGTCGTCCTAGTGAAGAAAGCAAATGAGAAATGAAGAATGTGTGTGGACTTCTCGGACCTAAACAAAACTTGCCCAAAAGATAGCTTCCCTCTACCAAGGATAGACCAGCTAGTGGATTCTACAGCCGGGCATAAGTTACTGACATTCATGGATGCTTTCTTAGAATACAACCAGATAAAAATGGCTGAAGAAGATTAGGAGAAAACTGCTTTCATCACAAGTCAAGGGCTCTACTGCTATAAGGTAAGGCCCTTCGGATTGAAGAATGCAGGAGCAACTTACCAGAGGTTGGTGAACGAAATGTTCAACAAGCAAATTGGTAGGAATATGGAGGTATACGTGGATGATATGCTCGTCAAGAATAAAGAGGAACTTGCCCATCTAGACGACCTGAAAGAGACGTTTACCACCCTCAGACAATACCAGATGAAGTTGAATCCTGACAAGTGTGCCTTTGGTGTAGACTCGGGGAAATTCTTAGGATTCATGGTGTCCCAAAGAGGAATAGAGACAAACCCAGAGAAGGTGCAGGCCATACTTAATATGACATCGCCTAAGACCGTCAAAGAGGTCCAGAAGCTCACAGGAAGAATTGCAGCTCTCAATAGGTTCGTCTCTAGAGCGACGGACAAATACTTGCCCTTCTTTAAAACATTAAAGCAGGCCTTTGACTAGATTGACGAATGTGAAGCAATGTTTCAGGAACTCAAACGTTACCTAGGTAATCCGCCCCTCTTGAGTCCATCCAAGGAAAGGGAAAACTTATATTTGTATTTGGCAATATTAGCCACGGCCGTGAGCACAGCCCTCATTCGAGAGGAGGAAAGGAAGTAGCTCCCAGTTTACTACGTCAGTCAAGCTTTCCAAGATGCTGAAGCTAAGTACCCAAGGATTGAAAAGATTTCATTCGCGTTAATAGTAGCATCGCGCAAACTGCGACCATACTTTTAGGCAAACCCTATCCTAGTGATGACGACGGATCAACCCATTAAGAATTCCATGAACAAGCCTAAAGCAACAGGTAGAATGGTCTAGTGGGCGATCAAACTCAGTTAGTTCGACATTGAGTACCACCTTAAGACAGCCATTAAAGCACAAGCCTTGGCGGACTTTATAGTCGAGTTCACCCTCCCAGACAAGGACCGCCTCACGAACAAGACAGAGCGGTGGACAGTACAGACCGATGGTTCGTCAACCCAAAAGAAGGGAGTAGGGGTCGTCATAACCACCCCTGACGGAGAAGTGCTCAAATACGGAGTTCAACTGCAATTTCCAGCCACCAATAACGAGGTCGAGTATGAAGGAATACTGATGGGATTGAGACTCGGGAAGGCACTCGAAGCTATGAACCTGCTAGTCTAAAGTAATTCAAAGCTGGTAATATGGTAGATTAAGGAAGAATATGAAGCAAAGGAGGAAAGAATGCAGAAATAACTCAGGTTGACGAAGCATTTGATTCAGGAATTTGATAAAGTGGAATTTGTACAGATCCCCAGAAGCCAGAACATTTTAGCAGACGAAGTCGCGAAGCTAGCATCGTCGGAAGAAGGAGCGACGAGCATAGGCTTGGTGATGGAAGTCCAGAAACGCCCTAGCATCGAGAAAATCTCCACATTTGCAATGTAGATCACAGGTAGCTGGATGACACTAGTCATATCCTTTCTCCAGGATGGGCACCTCCCTCAAGACATTGAGGAGGCCAGGAACGTCAGGAAGAGAGCAACCAAGTTCACGATCCTGAATGACACACTATACAAGAGAGGTTTTTCCATGCCTTACCTGAAGTGTGTGGATGAAGAAGAAGCCAAATATATTCTGGAGGAAATCCACGAAGGAGTTTGCGAAGATCATGTAGGCCCCAGATCACTGGTAAGTAAAGTTATCAGAACAGGTTATTTTTGGCCTACAATGCAAGTAGATGCAAGGGAGCTCGTCAAGAAGTGCGACAAGTGCCAAAGGTTTGGGAATGTCCAACGCCTTCCAGTAGAGAGACTGACAACGATATCCTCCCCCTGGCCCTTTACACAGTGGGGAATCGACATCGTCGGCCCATTGCCTCATGGTAAAGGACAGGTAAAATTCCTACTAGTCGCCATTGATTACATTACAAAGTGGGTCGAAACAGAGGCACTAGCAACCATCACTGAGGCCAAAATCCAGAACTTCGTATGGAAGAACATAATTTGCAGGTTCGGGATTCCACGGACGATCAAATCAGATAATGGGCGGCAGTTTGACAGCCAAAACTTTAGGGACTTCTATTCAGGCCTAGGGATCAAGAACCAGTTCTCATCCCTGGGACATCCACAAGCAAACGGACAGATGGAGGTGACGAATCGGACACTACTCAAGATTATCAAGGCCAAGTTAGACGACGCAAAGGGTGCTTGGCAGAAAGGAAAACTACGATCACAAGCAAGTATACTACTGCTACTCTAATTTAAGCCCAAAAATAGTGGGCAGTTACCATTGTTTTTACATCTAAACCAAAGGCCCATAAACCAAAGGCAGTTACCATTCTCAAAGCAAATTAAAAAGAAATTTTTTTTATGAAATTAGACTTACAATTTTTTTTACAAGTAACAGGGTCAGGCGTTAGCAACGACGTCATCACCAGTTGGAGGAGGAAGAGCACCCTCGGTGGAGTTAGAAGCCTCATCAGCAGCCATCTCCTTGTCTACTTCCTTGAGGTCCAGGTTCTTCAAATTTACTCTAAAAGGGTGCTTAATGAAATATCTCCTCAAAAGCTCAAACCCTTTGATGTACCAACTGAAGAGCACGGCTATGGTCTTGATCTTCTCCTTGGCAGCTAGAAGTTGCTCATCCTTTTCCAAAGTTAACTGCGATTCAGCTTTGAGATCGTCACTCAGGGTCTTGACCTCGTCATTGGCAGAGTGAGCCTCGTCCATGGCAGCTATTAAATCCTTCTTCAACTTCGAGTTCTCTGCCTCTAAGGTCACCACTCGTGACACTGCAGACTTGACCTTGGCCTCCTAAGTTAGATACTCTAAAGTAAGATGGAGGCTCTCTCCCAGCACCTAAAAAAAAAAAAGAGAAAAAGGGAGAGGAACTGAAATTTCACAAGTACTTTACCTGAACAAGTCTATGGACGTGTCGAGACACCACCTTGTGGGAAGGCATGCTCGAGAAAACCTTCAGGTCCTCAGCAATGACGACCTCGTGCGCCCTCTCCACCGCAAGCTCAGCGTCGTTCCAGATACTGGATGCTTTGGAGTTAGCCTTCTCCTTCCCTTTACCCTCCAAGCGCTGCCTCTTAGAAGTGGGAGTAGGGATCTCTTCGACAGAAGTGGCCAGAGAAGCTGTCCTCGTCACATCGGCACTGGGGACTATTGGAGAAACAAGGGCAGCAGGGGTAGCAGGAGGACCTTTCCCTGTGATGCGCACTGTTCTCTTCCCAATGTTGGACAATGGCTCGTCCTTCTTCGACTTCATCTTTGCGTACATGTCCTTGTTAAACTTGGTCTTCATTCCTGCAAAAGGAAAACACTTGTATAAAAAAATAAAAAAAAGACAAGTGTGTGCAAGGGAATCAATACTGACGAACTTAACACTTACTCTTTTTTTCCTCAATATCAATATTGCGCAGGACAAAGGCGGAAGGCTCTAGACCGAGGCAATAGAAGGCGAGAGTCCGTGGGTCCACAAGTTCGTCCCAGTCCTCAATTGACTTCGCATATTTGATCGCCTTCTCCACGCGCTCCTTGTTCCTGCTCTTAAGCTTGGGACGTCTTTTAACTATGCAAAACAATGAGCAAAAGAGTTAGAGACGATAAAAATAAACACAACAATGCTTAAATGATGGGAAGATCACCCCAAACCCCGTTTGAAGGAGTCTCAAAATCATCCCCGGACACAAAGAAAAATCGGGACTTCCAGTACCTGAAAGACGAGGGTAGACCCCTGACGATCCTAGTCCTCCTCTCCCAAGGCACCAACTCATAGTACCCGTGCTCCTTGGATGCTTTTAAGCATGCCTCCGTCCGTAACGGCCAACCATATCCCCATATAGCTGAGCACTATTCTCCATGAGTTGGGCATAAGTTGCCTAGGAGCAATACCAAAACGATCTAATAGCTTCATCAGGAACGGATGGACGGGGAACCTTAGCCCACAGACGAAGGCAGACTCATAAAAGTATACCTCCCCGAGGAAGAAGTGACAAGCCCGATCCTCCTCATTGGGCAAACGAACCCTAACATGCTCTGGAAATTGAAACCTATCCTTAAACCTACCTAACATGTCGGCATCTAGCCCACACACCTCCTTAAGGGCGTAGAAAGCCCTAACCTCTCGAGGGGAAGAGACAATTCTATCTTCCTCCACTAGGCCATCGTCAGACGACAACCCAGTCTCAAGCTCACTAGATCGCACTTCAGACATCCTCTTCCTTTCCTCTATCAAACACCCAAACCAATTGATCGATTGGCTGAGCACAAGAAACAACTCACCCACTACAACTCCTAGCCCACAACCCTCAAAAACGAAATCCTCAATTAGAGGAAGAAAAGCACTAGAAGTGTCTAAAGAAGCCCCTAAACGAGCAAACAAGAAAGAAACCGAGGGACACACCACCCCAACCTCAAAACTATCAACCATGAAAACCCAGAAACAGAGAAAAAGAAGAAAAGTATACCTCAAAAAAGGGCGACTGAAGGAAGCACCACCACGCTATGCACCGGCTCGAAGGAGAGTTGCAGAGGGAAGTTGGAGAAGAAAACACCCAAAGTAATGATTGGAAGATTTGAGAAAGCGAAAGGGAAAAATGAGAGGAGGAGAAGTTTAAAAACCAAGGCTAAAAACTGAAATCCATCGGGAAACCTATAGGTCATACAATTGGATCATTAACTCCACTGATCAGAACGTGCCACGTGGCCACAACAAGTGTGGCACCGCCATTATGCATTTAATACGGAGCGAAATCCCAAGAGTCATGTACAGTCCATAAACCTTTCATCTTCTGTGATTGTCATGACACATCACAACGACCACAGAATCTGGGGGCAGCGATGGGATTAACGAACTCAACTTACATGGACGATCTCATCCAAACCAACGAAGCAACATCGATAGACGAATGTAAGCCACATTACTGACGAAGATAAAGAACCCATTCAATGTAGTCAAATAAATGCCTCGGACGGTTACAAGGACAGCTGTATAGACCATTGGAAGCCTATCAAAGCTCAGAGGTGTTACCAAAAAAGGCATTAAAACCACCATAACAGCCACAATGGCTAGGAGCTACAAGAATGTATATATACAACCCTCCCAGCACTGACATAAGGTACAAAAAAACATACCTAAGAACACTGCTAGTTATTCTACTACTCTGTTATTTCTGAAAACTCTTTATACTGACTTTGGCATCGGATGTGTTGTGGCAAGCACCACACCGGTGACCATTTTAAGGGAAGTACCTTACCATTTTTAGGGTGACATAAACAGAAGAATGGCTCCATCTGGATACACACACAACGACTGACAAATCTGCACTTCATCAGTTTTAGTGTTTTACTAATCTAATGTGCAAGAAAAATTTTGAACTCTATGGTCTAAAGAACTTGTTGAAAAGGTTTTGAGTATTTGGATGTAAGTAGCCAGTAGGATTTGAACCAAAAAGCCTATTTCATAATGACAAACACATTATAACACTAGGCCAAAACATGCATTTGGTACTAAAATGTGTAAATTTATGAAGGGAATGATAATTGTAAATCCTAAGAAGACATGATCACAAACATAATATAACAGGACAATAAGCCATATTTTGCTGTCTCTCTAACAGATAACATTTTTTAATAAATATTATGATAACATTTTGCTGTCTCTCTAACAGATAACATTTTTAACAGGACAATAAGCCATGATTTGAAGTGTATATTTTGGTGTCTCTCTAATCTAGCATGTGCTTTTCCTCTTCTTTTTTTTATCTGATAATAACGTGTTTTTTTTTTAATAGAAGCCAGAGAGAATATGTCCAACATTAGCTTCTTACCAAATTAATTAAATACCAAAAAAAAAAAAAAACCTTACTCTATTTTCTTAAATTTCTTAGATATCTCTCTCAGACATTTAATCAAATAGTTAAAGGTAGCATACTCAAAATTAATAATGCAATACACATTCACTAGACTAGAGCTCATAGAAACCCAACCCCAAAAAACTAAACCAACCCAAGAAATTCCTATAGAAATTCACTCATGGAAATAAAAATTAAAAAATTAAAAAAAATTAAAAAAAAAAAAAGAAAAAACAAAGTTGAACGGCAGTGGAGGCACAAGCCATCGTTGAGACACTGGTAGCAATATGACGGAGCTACCTGTCACGGTGGCTCTAGTTCCACGTCTCTCTCCTCTCTCCGGTGGCTCTGGTTCTTTCCATTAGTTTCATGTTAATAACATTGATTTGCTACTTTTTAATCTCACGTGTATCTCACATGATTTTATTCTATTAGTTTTCTAACACTAAGCTAACAAAAGTATTGATTTGGCAGTTGTGAATAATTTAAGGAGTAAATTGGCAAATACAAAAGTTGAGGGGGTCTTTAGGCCAGTGGTTGAAAATTTAAGGGGTGTATTAACGTTTTTCCTAGTTTTATATGAGTGATGCTACAAATGATTTTGTCAACAACTTACCAAGTGAAGAATATGCTTATTCTATTAAATTACAAAAACTAGATGATGCAAGTGTTGTGTAGAACTCACAGCTATTGCAGATCGACAAAAGAGGAAGAGGAAACAAAGAGTCCTTTAAAATGTTAAAGCTTATGTTACAAATAATTTTAATTTCTCTTACAATAGTGTAATCACCATTAGAAGGTGTTTTGTTTTATGTTGAGAATACATAGCTTGCTTTGCAAAATAAGTGACGAAGGAATAGTTGATGTTATGTGTATATTTAAATTCTGAATGATGTTTGCCATAAAGGCGTGTATACTTTACTACTAATACATGTATTGCATTATTTGTCTGATGTAGATAGTTTTGTTTATGGAATTTATATTTGATCATTATTCTGTTTACTTGCTAACTAAATAAAAAAAAGACTCTTTTGTTTTTATTCTATTTTCATTTTTAAAGTTTTTAAAAATTATATTTAACTTAGTTGAGTTGTTATACAAAATAAAAGAAATATTTCTTTTAAACGGTTGGAACATATTGTTTATTATGATTGTTATACTCATTGTATTTGTTTTTTAGTTTTTGTTACAATAATTCATTTTGAGAAGGTTAAATATTTCTTTTAAACAGTTGGAACATAAGGTTTATTGTGTAGGGAATTATTATTAATCCAATGGATGTTTTTTATAGAGGTGTTGAAATAGAGACTTTGACATGTACAATCTTTTTCACTCCAATATGAATTGCTCATAATATTTTGTATCTATAAAAAATTTTCTCCTGGCTTCAAACTCAAACTTTTCTCATAAACAATACTGCTTTTGTTGGTGGAAAAAAAAAATGAAAAACAACTACTAGACATTGCATGATTATTAGTAAAGGAAAAACCAAACAACCCGGCTATCCAGTCTGTTATATGTTAGACAACACCTTTAAGATAAAATACCTGAATGTTTTGTTCTTAAAAGACATTGCATTAAACGACGTTGTTGGGTTATCTTGGCGAGCTAAAACTTTTAGATTTGCTTCCTTTCCAATCGAGTCTAAAATCTTAACAATTCATGCTAGGTTTATCAATTATGCTCCCAACAATCTCCCTCTATGTTCTTGATTTTTGTTCTCCATTTTGTGAATTTTAATTTTTTATATATTATTTTGCCTCATTCTTCTCTCTTCAATTATTATGATTATTTACTGGTGATATTTTCGCTTTTGAATCAATATGTATCAATTAGTGCCCTGGTTAACCATTTGTGTGACTTATTCCTTAAAATCCAAAGCGAAAAGGTTCATTTACCTTAACTAAATTGTTAGGTTCTAAGGTCTTAGGATTTTATGTATTTAGAACTCTAATTTGTAATGTTGGCAAACCATGATCAAAACATTGTATTTAGTCTTGTTTAGGCTTGCTCAAAGTTGGTTTATTATTGTACAGTTGGAATCGAGTGGCTGCAGAAGTACTTGGGACTTTTGGCCTGGCTCGATCGATCGAAGATTAGACTCGATCGATCGAAAATCGCACAGGTTGAATTTTCTGCAGAATTTCCAACTCAGCCCTACTTCATTAAACGTTTAGGGTTTTATGTTTTTACCCTAGGTATATAAACTAAACCCTAGCCACGTTTTTGAGGTTGTCCATATTGTTATTGTTGCTCATATTTTCTGTTTTGTGTAAATCTCTTGTGAGATCTTAGAGGAGCTTTCCTTTACACAAAGCTTAGGGTTTTCAAGGTAGAGATGATTTCAACATCTTGAAGATCAACTTAGTTGCAACCATTGGAACTTAAAAGAAAAGCAAGCGGGGAGCTTGTAGCTGATTGAAGAATTCAAGAAAGAAGTAGTCCGTGGATTCGGAGCCTGCGCGTGGTCGTGTCAGGAAGTTCGTACTGGTGGGTAGCATTAGGAAGTCGAGCGGGGAGCTTGTAGTCCTTCTGTAAGAACTTCAATTCTTTCATAGTGAATTCTGGTTTGCCTTGAGGATCGGTGGGTCAAATCCTCCCCAGGTTTTTACCGTGTGGTTTCCTGGGTGATCATATCTTGTGTTCTTTATTATTTCCGCTGCTTTAATTGTTTTATATACATGATATGATTATTTGATTGCTTTAACCTAGAATTGCTTAATTTGACTAAGTAACAACTTGGCTAATTAATCTAGGCTACGCAATTTGGTTGTTTTAGGGGTCTAAATAACCTATCAAGTGGTATCAGAGCGGGTAGCTCTTTGTGTTTGAGATTTTTAATCTCTGAGCTGATCCTTGACCCCTGTTGTCATGGATTCTTGGAAAGTTATTCTGCTTATTTGTCAACTTATCCATTTGTTGTCTTTGCCTTTTGTTGTGTTTGTTAAATCTTTCCTTAAGTACATTGGCATAATCACATGTGATAAGAATTATGTATGTTATACTGCTTTAACCGCCTTAAAGGCACGTGATTCTTGTCTTTGGTATTTGGATAGTGGTTGTTCCAGGAACATGACAGGAAATAAAGATTTATTCAAGACACTCTTTGAAGGAAAGATTGGGACAGTAACGTTTGGAGATGGAAGTAAATCTGTGATCAGAGGCATTGGTACTGTGGACATTCCAGGATTGCCAGTGTTTGAAGATGTTTGGTATGTTGATGGATTGAAGGCCAATTTACTCAGCATAAGTCAGATTTGCGATAATGGATTGAATGTACTTTTCACCAAGTATGAATGTGAGATACTTGATGGAGGAGGTGACTGTACGTGTGTTGGTGTAAGGACAGCTGACAACTGTTATGGCATAACACCAAGTGTAACCAACAAATGCTTTAGTGCAAAGATTGATCAAGTTGATTTGTGGCATCAACGGTTGGGGCATGCCAGTCATAAGCAGTTAGAGAAGATTTCCAAGTGTGAGGCAGTTATCGGTTTACCTAAATTTGAGAAGATTGATAAGTGCATCTGTGGACCATGTCAGATAGGTAAACAAGTAAAATCAAAGCATCCGTCTGTGACTAGTGTTCAAACTACAAGACCTTTAGAGCTATTACACATTGACCTCATGGGTCCTGCCAGAGTTCAAAGTTTGGGTGGAAAGAAGTATATTCTAGTTGTTGTGGATGACTTTACTAGATATACTTGGGTTGTGCTTTTGAAAGATAAAGCTGAGGCTCCTGAGAAGATGATACATCTATGCAAGAAATTGCAGGTTGAGAAAGATACAGTGATAGCCAGAATCAGAAGTGATCATGGAAGAGAATTTGAGAATACCAAGCTGGCGACCTTCTGCAATGATCAAGGCACTCATCAAGAGTTCTCATCACCCAAGACACCTCAACAGAATGGGATTGTGGAGAGGAAAAACAGAGTTGTTCAGGAAATGGCACGAGTCATGCTACACAATAAAAAGTTGCCAAAGTCCTTCTGGGGAGAAGCTGTCAACACTGCTTGCCATACACTCAACCGAGTGTATTTTAGACCTGACTCCAAGAAAACTCCCTATGAACTCTGGAGAGGGAAGAAACCTGTTGTCAAGTATTTCAGGATATTTGGCAGTGACTGTTACATTCTACGTGATAGAGAGAACCTGGAAAAGTTTGATGCAAAGAGTGACAAAGGATACTTTCTAGGATACTCTTCCACTAGTAGAGCTTATAGAGTCTATAATCTGAGAACCAAAACAGTCATGGAATCTTCAAATGTAGTGATAAATGATGAAGTATGTTCAGAAAGCACTGTTCCTGCTCAAGATAAGCCTGTAGAGGTAAATGAGTCTCCACTTACTGAGTATGTTGGGAAACATAGTGAGGAAGAGCTGCTGGTGTTGAATGATACAGTCTCAGTACCATCAAGTTCAGAACCATCCACTCCGGTTCATGACACTCGACAGTTACAAAGTGAGTTCAGTCCTCTAGTTGAACAGAAAGGTGCTACAACATCTCTTGTTAAACGTCCATCCTCTAGAGTGAGATTGAATCATCCTTCCACAAATATATTGGGTAGTCTGAATGAAAACATGAGATTGAGATCAAAAGCCTTAAGTGTGATCACTCACTCATGTTATTTGTCCCAATTTGAACCGAAAAAGGTAGATGAAGCACTTCAAGATGCTGATTGGGTAAATTCCATGCATGAAGAACTTCATCAATTTGTTCGGAATGATGTGTGGGAATTAGTTCCTAGGCCTGAAAATGTAAATGTGATTGGAACTAAATGGATCTTTAAGAACAAGTCCGATGAACATGGCACCGTGATTAGAAACAAATCAAGACTTGTTGCACAAGGATACACACAAGTGGAAGGAATTGACTTTGATGAGACCTTTGCACCTGTTGCAAGATTGGAATCCATTCGGATACTGTTGGCCATTGCAAGTCATCTAAACTTCAAGTTGTATCAAATGGATGTCAAAAGTGCTTTCTTAAATGGAATGTTACAAGAAGAGGTGTATGTTGAGCAACCTAAGGGATTTGTGGATCCTCACAGACCGGATGATGTATACAAGTTGAAGAGAGCCCTCTATGGTTTGAAACAAGCTCCTAGGGCTTGGTATGATAGATTGACTGCATATCTCACTGAGCATGGATTCAAAAGGGGATCTGCAGATACAACTCTCTTCATAAGAAAGGATAAGACTGGTTTTGTTGTAGCTCAAATTTATGTTGATGACATTGTTTTTGGTGCTACTAATGATTCTCTTGCTCATTCTTTTGCAGATGAAATGAAGGCAATGTTTGAAATGAGCATGGTTGGTGAACTGACTTACTTTTTGGGATTGCAGGTAAAGCAAACAGAGTCCAGCATCTACATCAATCAAGCTAAATATGCAAAGAATTTAGTCAAAAGATTTGGACTGGACAAAGCTGCTCATGCTAGAACACCAATGGCTGCAAATGCAAAATTAACACTAGATCCATCAGGTGAGTCTGTTGATATTACTTTGTATAGAAGCATGATTGGATGTCTCTTGTATTTAACTGCTAGTCGGCCTGATATCTCTTATAGTGTTGGTGTTTGCTCTAGATTTCAGTCTAATCCTAAGGTTTCTCATTTAAATGCTGTTAAGAGAATTATCAAATATGTGAGTGGAACCTGTGATTATGGATTGTTTTATAGCAAAGAGTCAAATTTGTCTCTTGCTGGTTTTTCTGATTCTGATTGGGCTGGGAATGCTGATGATAGAAAAAGCACCACTGGGGGGTGTTTTTATGTTGGAGCCAATCTTGTGGCTTGGATGAGTAAGAAACAAAATTCTGTTTCTTTATCTACTGCTGAAGCTGAATACATTGCTGCTGGGAGTTGCTGTTCCCAACTCCTTTGGATGAAAAAACTTTTGAGTGATTATGGGATTCCTCAAGACACCATGGTTGTCTATTGTGATAATTCTAGTGCTATAGATATATCTAAAAATCCTGTTCAACACTCTAAAACCAAACACATTGAACTTAGATATCACTTCATTAGGGATTTGGTTGAAAAGAAAATTGTTGTTCTTGAGTATATCCCTACTGATCGTCAAAATGCTGACATCTTTACCAAACCTCTTGATGGAAGTAAGTTTGAGACACTTCGTCAAGTGATTGGTGTTCTTCGGTGTCCCTAAGTTGTGTTTGTCTTCATGGTCCTTGTGCTTAATTGCTCTATTCTTTGGTGACCATTGTTCTTTGGTTTGTGTCTTTTTGTTGTTTTTGTTCTAGGACTTGCATTGCATTACATTCATGCATTTCATTCTAGGATGTATCTGTTTTCTCTTTTTTTTTTTTTTTTTTTTTAAAAAAAAAAAAAAAAAAAAAAAGGGGAAAAGTGAAAGCAAATATTATGTTAGACACTACTCTTCTTGATTTTTGAAAAACAAGGTTGGTCTATCTTTTGACACATGTCATGTTCTGTGTACCTTGTTTAACTTTGATGAGCTTAAATATTGCACTTGACTAGTTAAAGCTTTGTAGTGCATGTTGTGTGGGAAAGATGTTTATGGTTATTAATCACTTTGTCTTGATCTTGAAGTCACATGTTATTTGACTGTCGGACTTGATCCTTTTGAGAAAGGCATAAATAACCATCTCACCACTGTTCACTAGTCAATCATGAACACCTTAGTGCATATCATAAGATTTGGTGCTCGAGAAAATGTAGCACATGCACAAAAAGAACATAAGGTGTAGCCTCTTTAAATGCTTAATTCAAACCGGTGTGTACTATTAGGCTTGATGCCATTTCACATAATCTAATCTGGTGTGTACTATTAGGCTTTATGCCAAATTTCACCTAAATAATGGGGCAAAAATACAAGAAACTTACATGATTGCAAGCTTTTGTTCTAGGAGATGTGGGAGTTATAGGATGTAACTCTTTAGGTGATAGTCTCTTTTAAATTCTATGTGATGAATTTTGTAGACTTTGTGTTTGATTGCTATTCACATATCACCTCACATGTATCTCAAGTTTTTGCTAGTATCACACACTACACAAGTTACTCTTTGTTAAACTCTGTACATGCTAGTGTGTGTGCTTTTGGTCTGACCAACCAAGTTTGAAATTATCTTGAGATTTGTGTACAACATATTTGTTGTTTGAGAATATTCAAAGGAAGAATGATTGAAACTTGTTTTTGAGAAAATTGGGGTTTAAAACTTTGGGTTTTTGAAAAATCATTCCATCTCATACTCATGCATTTTATTTCTGTAATTTAATGCTTTGAGGAGTTGTTTTTTTTAAAAAATTTTGGTTTGTCTTTCAAAACTGTGATTTTTCTCAAAATTTAGTGAGCCTCTGCCCATTTCGATCGATCCAGCCTGTTTTTCGATCAATCGAAAAAGTGCTTTCTTTTGTCTCAAAATGACTGAGTGTTTCGATCGATCGAATCTGTTTTTCGATCAATCGAAAAAGTGCTCTCATTTGTCTCAAAATGACTGTGTGTTTCGATCAATCGAATCTGATTTTCGATCGATCGAACATCGTGAAAAAGCTTTTTTAAAAGATCAGATCTGACTTTTTCAAATACTTTTCAAAATCTTTTTCAAACTTTTTCTCTCTCTCCGCGTTGGCACGGCTCCACCTTAGGGATTTTTGTCGTTTTCTTCCGAAGTTTTTGCACAATCTCTCTTTCCTCAAGCCGGTAAGACCCTTTTACCCTTCCTTTTGATTTTATTTTCATCATTTCATGCATAAATCCATGTTTTTAAGGGTAATTTTCGGACTTTGCTATTTTGGGATTTTCTTTTGTTTCAAGCCATATTTTATGCAATTGATCATTGGGTTTTTGTGGGGACATGCTATAGACATGATCTAAAAAGTTTAATTTGATCAATTTTGAGTTTGGTGAAAAATTGAAAATTCTAGGGTTTGTTCTTAATCCGAATTGGGGCTTTTGTTAAATTGAGTAGAATTTGCTGAAATTGGCTTGTTGTATTGGTGTAATTAAGCATTGTAATCTATGTAATGTGTTTTATAATGCTCAATTCATCTTTTTGGTATAAAATTTCAACAAGTGGTTTTCAATTTTTGGGATTTTTGATAAAAATTCCATTTTCAAGCCAATTTTGTCAATTCAACCTCAATTGAACTTATTTGTTTACTGCATTAGATCATGCATCACAACATTACTAATGTTCATGCATCATATAGATTTTTGTTCTATATTTTTTATTGTGCTAATTTGCAGTCTGCCCTTGGTTATGTTTTCTCTTGTTCTTTTGGTTTTTCACTTTGTGTCTCTGTCCTTTCCTTAGCACTATGCCTAGGAAAACTAGAGCTCGTAGGAATGTTCCCTCACCTTCTCCTTCACCCCCTCCATCCTATGATCGTGAGAGGTTTTCTAGTGAGAAAAACCAAGAGATTTTTGAGAAGCTGAATGTTAGGAGAAAAATTTGGGCTAAGCGTTCTGTTCACTTAGATGAACTTGATCCTGCCATTAGGGCAAACTTTGAGCGTAGGGGCTGGTTACCCTTGGTGGATGTTTCTGATCCTCCTCCACCTTCTGCCTTGATTAAAGAGTTCTATTCGAACATCTCTATCCGCATCTATGATTCCAACACTCTAGTTAAGAGTTGGATACGAGGCGTAGAGTACACCCTTACTCCTACGGTAGTGGCTGATGCTCTAGGGGTACCATTGGTTCGACATCCTGTCTATCCATATGATGTGTCTCCCGAGATTAGTGATGTCTTGTCTTACATCACTGGGACTACTGTCCAATGGGGTTCTGATCCTCGGATCACCTCTGCTGAGCTCTCTAGGTTACACTATCTTTTCTTTAGGATAGCGTGTCATTCTATCTGGCCCATTTCCCATGTTCACACCATTCCTCTTGAGAGGTGTGTATTTCTGTACGCTCTTGTTACTGATGCTCCTATTAGTTTTCCCCATCTTTTTCTTCGTTCTTTGAACGATGTTTATAGGAGTTCATCATCTGCTCATGCTCTTGTTCATCCTATTTTCATTCATAGGATTCTCCTTCATCTTGATCTTGGTGGCTTCCCTTACTCTGAGCCCGTTCATGTTATTGCTCCTATAGGTGCGTCTTTTCTTAGACAAAGGGCTGCTCATCTTCGAGCTGGTTCTAAACACCCTAGGTCTGAGCCCTCTAGTAGCGCACCTCCTCCTTCTTCTTCTGCAGGTATTGCTGGTGAGGATGTTACTGATCCAGTTGGTGATGATGCTGCTGCTGCTGATGTTCCTCCACCTCCTTCGGCCGACTTCGATGTTCGTCGTACTTTGGAGACTGTCATGACCGTTCAGGCGGCTCATGGACAGATTTTGGTGGACTTGCTTGATGAGTTTCGTGCTCTACGAGCTGACTTGGCGCGTCTTCATTCACCCTCACCACCTCCTTTTGATGGCGACTTGTGATTGCTCTTTGGCATTCCGTCACAAAAAGGGGGAGTGGTATTTTGACTTGTAGAGGGGTTTTTGTAGTTAGGGGGAGACTTTTTGTTTTGAGGAGCTTGTGGAGTTTTTTAGATTGTATCTAGGTGCTTCACTTTGTATATCATTTTTTTGGGGATATTCATGTTAGGGGGAGTAACATTGATTGATATACATGTTATATTCATTGATTCTTGTTGCTTTGTGATTCACTGCTTATTGACTTATATTTATGAGTTGTTCATTCATATATGTCTTTATTTTGTGTTGTGTGAATCTTACAAGAATATTATACCTGTTGTTTTACTCTTTTCTGTCACACATGCGTTTATGCGTTTGTTGAGTATTTCAGGAATATGCAGGTTGATTCAACTAAAGCTGCTGTCTACACTTGCAACTGATGGATAGTAGTTAGGCTGAATTTGAGTTTATGAGCATTACTTTTGTAAAGGGCTTTTACTTGTAAAACTTTGAGCTTTTAAATTATGGTTTTGTCACGGATTGCCAAAGGGGGAGTTTGTTAGGTTCTAAGGTCTTAGGATTTTATGTATTTAGAACTCTAATTTGTAATGTTGGCAAACCATGATCAAAACATTGTATTTAGTCTTGTTTAGGCTTGCTCAAAGTTGGTTTATTATTGTACAGTTGGAATCGAGTGGCTGCAGAAGTACTTGGGACTTTTGGCCTGGCTCGATCGATCGAAGATTAGACTCGATCGATCGAAAATCGCACAGGTTGAATTTTCTGCAGAATTTCCAACTCAGCCCTACTTCATTAAACGTTTAGGGTTTTATGTTTTTACCCTAGGTATATAAACTAAACCCTAGCCACGTTTTTGAGGTTGTCCATATTGTTATTGTTGCTCATATTTTCTGTTTTGTGTAAATCTCTTGTGAGATCTTAGAGGAGCTTTCCTTTACACAAAGCTTAGGGTTTTCAAGGTAGAGATGATTTCAACATCTTGAAGATCAACTTAGTTGCAACCATTGGAACTTAAAAGAAAAGCAAGCGGGGAGCTTGTAGCTGATTGAAGAATTCAAGAAAGAAGTAGTCCGTGGATTCGGAGCCTGCGCGTGGTCGTGTCAGGAAGTTCGTACTGGTGGGTAGCATTAGGAAGTCGAGCGGGGAGCTTGTAGTCCTTCTGTAAGAACTTCAATTCTTTCATAGTGAATTCTGGTTTGCCTTGAGGATCGGTGGGTCAAATCCTCCCCAGGTTTTTACCGTGTGGTTTCCTGGGTGATCATATCTTGTGTTCTTTATTATTTCCGCTGCTTTAATTGTTTATATACATGATATGATTATTTGATTGCTTTAACCTAGAATTGCTTAATTTGACTAAGTAACAACTTGGCTAATTAATCTAGGCTACGCAATTTGGTTGTTTTAGGGGTCTAAATAACCTATCATAAATTTCTCTCAGCCTGACAAAAAATGCATTTAATTTGATAAAATAAATTTTAGCATTTCTAAGAAATTTCCCTTGCATCGCACGAGTTAGTGACTAGTATAATATAAAACTGAAACATTTGACTTTTTTGTTGACCGCTCCTATATAAATTAATGTCACGTATACATTTAAAAAACACTGAACAATTATGACTTTTCATTTTTCAATAGGCACATTTTTATTTAATAGGCATATTTTCGGCCAATAGACACTTTTTGGTATATATATTACAACCTATCTTATATATACCTATATATACAACATAAACTAATTTAGAGACGCAACATACCTATATATGGTTAGCACTTCTACTACTCTACATATTAGCAAGTATAATGGAAAGATTTTTAAGTGTCACACACACACACACACACATAAAAAAATTACAATTTTACTATTAAGAGCTTTTAAAAATTTAAAGCTTCCCATAATTTTAAAAATATTTTTACTATTTTATTTGTTATTAAATTATGTTATATTATAAAAAATAATTTTTTTTTTAAATTTATATATAATTTTTTATTAAGCCATGCATCGCACAAGCATAATACTAGTGTGTGTGTGTGTGTGTGTGTATATATATATATATATATATATATATATATATAGAGAGAGAGAGAGAGAGAGAGAGAGAGAGAGAGAGAGAGATTTTTTTATTTTTTATTTATACAAGATAGAATTTCTATTCTAGCCTAATCTAAGTGTATATGCGTGTGAAGCTCCCTCCTAGAGACTTGAACCCCGGCCCTTACCCCCCACACCCCACAAGCATTTATAATTGTTAGGTGACCACCACACCAAGGGTACGCGGTGGTAAAAGAGAGAGAATTTTAAGTTGTAAAGAAGTTGATATGAACAAAAAGAAGGAGTTTATGTAAAAATCAAATACTTTCTTTTGCTACTTTATTATTAGAAGAAAAAAATGGCACGGGATGCCTATTTATCCAAACGGAAAAGGAAATGTAGTCTAAAAAAATAACAAAAACGTAGGTTGATACACAATAGTATTCAAATTGTCTTTTTTTTTCTTTTTTCTTTTTTTCTTTTTTCAATTCTATCTTATTTGCTTTTACATATATATATTTTTAATTCTTTTTTTTTTTTTTTTTTTTTTTTTTTTGTATAGGTAATTCTATCCTATTGATTTTAGGTTTTGTTGATAATATTTACATAGACACATCCTATGGATTTTAGGCTTTGTTGAAAATATTTTAGATAGACACAATTGTAGGTTTTAGTTGTATGGCACCAACCAACTAAAATAATCTCTTTTTGAAAAAATTTATTATTATTTTATCCAAAGAAATTACTAAGAATAAATAAAGTGTTATTTTTATCTTAAAATTATTGCAATATGGTGCAGCCACTTGGTGCAACCATAGTTTCTAAGCCAACTTATATATATATAGATGTTGAGGGGGAAATTGATGCCTCTGAATAAAATGTTGGGAAACCAAACCGAGACTCAACTATGGGCTCTTGAAATGACACACATAGGCTTTCGGTGTGGTGACAAGCCTACCCAAGCAAGGAAAACAAAGGTTGCATTCAACAAAACAACAACAAAGGCCCAATGGAAAATACTTTACAATACTTAGTTAATACATCAGTGGTCCTATTCTGATAGTTCAAGGAAAATACATTCTTCAACAGTAAGGGTGATGTTACACTTAAGTCCAAAGAGATCAATTTTCCAACGATAGGGGTGGAATTACACGGTCCAACAATCAATAATTAGATAAATTTAAGCAAATTTTAGGTCCTTATGTGTCTCATTCAAGAGGAATTTATTGTGCTTTCAGCCATTATTACATTAATGTGAGGGAAGAGTTCGATTGTTATGAATACATCATATCCTTCTACACTAAAATAAAAAGTAAACATCAAAGGTTCCATAGGAAAAAGAAAAAGAGGATTAATTGGCATGGTGTGAAGGGAGAGAAAGATCCCCAGCTCAGTGTAGCAAGTATTAAGCAAAAATTTTAGTTAATGTATATTTATAAGGCATGAATGAGATGAACATGGGCTACTTTTGAGTGAGTGAGATGGGATTGATGCTGAGACTGAAGTCTTTTATGAGTAATGGGCTATTTGTGGCTAGCTAGAAGACATTTATGAGGTGTGGTAGTGTAAAGGGGGGAGAAGAATATTTGAGATTAGATAGGTGTAAGCTAAAGATGATAGGTGGTGAGCTAAAAGAGAGCTAAACCACCAACAAAAATGGCCAATGAATCTCAAAGCCTCAGAAGGGGGTAGCCAGGTTGGTTTTTTGGTTAGTTTGCTTGTGCTTTTATAATGGAGTTTTTTAGAGAAGCATTAATTGACAAGAATCCAAAAAACGTATGACCACTCAGAGGTGATGAATCAGGGTCAAGCTTTCCTGGGATTTTTTATCAGAAGTAGGAAAATCCATTTTAGGGGTTGCCTTGCTTTTTTGGCTAATGATGGGATTTTAGAGTGTTTTGCATTAAATGCCAGGATTTTCGGGGCTGAGCTTGATTATTGTTATTGAAGTGTGTATCAAGAGTGAATCCTAATGCTGCAACTAAGATTCGAACCCCTGAAAAGTGAGATTTAACACCCCAAGCCAGGTGTCAAGTTCTAGTCTATTTCAGGGGGTTCCGCTAAAGATCCTTTAGATTTCAGCTGATATGACAGCCCTTGGGCACTGTTCATGTCAGGTAGAGGGTGATAGAAAACTGATGGGACAGCCCTTAGTCCATTCTCAAAGGCTTGGTTCCCTTGTATAAGTCCCTAGTTGCTCTTTTTGGTTAGGGATGAACAAGGGCTGTTTGCCCACTCTCAATCCTTTGCCTCATGCTGGTGTTTTTTGCTTGGGCTTGCTCACATGGGCTGGTTCCCTTGGGCTAGGTTGTGTGCACATGCTGCCATGCTGTTTCATTCCTCATGGACTTTTATTAGTAAATATTTTTGGGTTTTTCATAAATACTTGCAATGGGCCTTTGGGCAATTAGTTGTAATGTTTGAAACAATAGGACAAGTTTCAAAATACTTTTGTAAATAATATTTACTTTGATGAATTCCATGTTGCAAATAATGTTCATGGTTTCTAATAATCGCATCATAACTTAAATGATGATCTTGTGGGTTTGAATGTTTACCATGAGTGTTGAAGGTGTATATTATGGATGTTGCGATGCAAATGATGTCCATGCATTTCATGGGTTTACAATATGAGAACATAATCTTCAAGATAACTCCCAATGAGTTTTTTTAATAAGACGAATGCCATGGTTTTTGCCATGGTAATATTTTACCATGATATTTTTCTTTGCCAAGTATTGATAATCTTGGGCTCTTTTTTGACAAAATAGTGCCAATAAAAATTAGGCTTTGATATTATCAATGAGAATTGGGCATTGGGCTTTGATGTTGCCAATGAGAATTAGGCTTTTGGATAGATAAATTGTCATATAGTGCCAATAAAAATTAGGCTTTGATATTGCCAATGAGAATTGGGCATTGGGCTTTGATGTTGCCAATGAGAATTGGGCTTTGATTTTTCCAATGAGAATTGGGCTTTTGGATAGATAAATTGTCATGGGTTTAAATCATGGGCTTTGATTATGGATTTGAATTACATTGATAAAATTGTTTTGCCATGGACTTGAATCATGGGCTTTTCAAATATTGTCTAGCATAAGTATTCTTAGGCTTTAAATGGAATAGGGTGTGTGTATTTGAAAGTAAATAGGTGGTACTTAAATAAAATTAGGTGTAAAAAAAAAATTACCTTAACAATAGATACACATGTTGTGATATCTCATGTATGTGGATTGACCGAGATTTTCTCTTATCCATAGTTAAAAAAAGGCCTACTGGTGCTTGGGACTAAATCTAATTAACCCTCTAGAAATGGAAAATACTGCATAACCTAAAGAACTGAAACAAAGAAATCTGGATAATCCGATTTACAGGGAAGAGATAATATTGAATATGAAAAGAACCAAAAAGCACAAGAGAAGACAAAAGGAGATTCACCATAAATAGTTGTGATTGGGATTCAATAGAAAGAAAGGTTGATGTTCACTGGCATTTGGCACGTGTGACCAAAAACAATTTATTGCTAAAAGTTGTGAAATTATGAATATTTAGATCAAATTTGAGACGGGTAAAATCTCTTATAGTTGAATAAAATATTTAGAGTTCAATCTCTGCTTACACCAAAAACCGATTGATGTCTTGGTTTAATAACAAAGAGCAATCATAAAAAACGAACACCATAGGTTTAAACACTCTTAAAAATAAAAATAAAAAAAAAATTGGAACTGAAATTTTGTGACCTTCCAAAATACTGAGTTTTTTTTTTTTTTTTCACATGATTTGTCTTAAAAAGAAAAGAAAAAAAAGAGTTTAATTATACATGCACTAATTAATTGGTTTTTGGCAAATAATAATTGGGCCAAAAGTGAAGAAAAATAGCGGTGGAAGTGGAAGTGGAAGGACAATAAAAAGGACAAACGATGGCGAGTGAGTGAAAAGGAAATTTTGATTGAGATTCCAAAATTTTGATAGTAGTGAAAAGGAAATTTCTATAAAAAATAAATAAAAAAAAAGTGAAAAGGAAAAGGAAAGTGCACGTGCGCTCTTTCGGTTGCTTCTTTTTTCCCAAAACAAATAAAAAAATATTCCAAAAAAGTCCCATTCCCGGCCGTAACGGTCCAGTCATCAATATAGCCGTTATCTTTTGCCTTTTCACTCACTTTTTAAGTAACGACTCTATATTTCTTTTAACTCATATAAACCCATCACTCACTCTTTCATCATCATTATTTTCCTTTCTTATCATCACTGCTCTTCAACAGTGGCAACTATAGCAAGCATTATGGCTAAAGTTAAACCTAGTACACTCTCTCTTTTCCTTCTGATCCTGTCCATCAATTCAGGTTTTTATCTCTTCTCCTAGGTTTCAGTATATTTTGAAGTACGCCCCTAGGCTAGAATGATGGTGACTTTGCACTCAGTACTCGTACTTTCTTTTTTAGCATGTATATATGCTTTATTCCTTAATTTTCATTCGACAAATCTTTTAGTTTGATCTTAATCTCAACTGGGTTTCTAACAATTCAATACTAATTACTACTCGGGTATTGCTTAATTATAGCTATTTCACGAGCTACATTTAGTTTCAACACTATGGCATTGATTAATTACTGCTATTCTATTTTCTTCTTTAGATCTAAATATGGAGTTTAATTAAAAATTGTCTGTGATTTGCTTCAAGCTGTTCACTTTATTTAGATCTGAACTGGGTCTTTCATATTCTAGATTGCAAACTTTATTTTCTTCACATTCCTTAACCTTAATTTATTAAGGGAATCAAGTGTTGTAATCAACACTTACCTGAAATTAAAAGTGGGGTTACATGCATTGTCAGAAATCTTAAATATCAAGATGGCAATTTAATTTTTTCCTTTAAATTATGTCATTATAAAGGGTGGCTCCTAGTACACTCTCATTGTATTTCAATGCATGTAAGACTTACTTTTTACATATCCTGCTTAAAATTTGCAGGGGGGAATATGATTATGGCAAATGGACAGGTAACATCAAGTTCCTCATTCCCAAAAAATATAATTAGAACTCAGAATAAAATAATAGAGTTCTTGGTCTGATCTGATTTTGTGGAATTTCAGAAAACTTGGTGTGTGGCTAAGCCTTCCTCTGACCAGGCAACCCTTTTAGGAAACATCAATTTTGCATGCTCTCAGGTTGATTGCCAGATTTTGCGTAGGGGTTGCCCTTGCTATGCTCCTGATAACCTCATAAACCATGCATCCATAGCCATGAATCTCTATTACCAGGCCAAGGGAAGGAACCATTGGAATTGTGATTTCCGAAACTCTGCTCTCATTGTCCTGACTGATCCAAGTAAGACATAAAAATATTTGCAAAGTATTGAATTAATATGGTAGTATGGTATATCACTTAATATATATGTAAATAATGAAATGACTCGTAGTTCCAAACCTTGAAATTTCACACGCATAGTTAAATCTCTTTTTTTTTTTTTTTTCCTGGTTGATCTTGAAATATTTACTGCACACTTTGTGAAATTGTGATTCAATATGTTAAGAGTGTTAGTGTTTGTGCTAAGAGATTATCCTTTTTTTATTTGAATTGCAGGTTATGCTAATTGCATTTACGCGTAGTGGTTGGAGTAAGAAGGGTCGTAAACTTGTAATTTGGGCTGAGAGCAAAACTATGTGGAACTTTGTTGTTTCCTGAATTTAGCTTGTACTTTCTACCAATAGCTAATTAGATATGAAATATATTGCTGCAGATAAACAGCAAAACCAAGTTAACATTTGAATTTAGATTCGTTTTATTAGGTGCACTGGTTCCTACTACATCCTACTTCCCAGCCGCCAAAAATATTCCATTAATGATTAACAGTAGTAAAAAAGAAATATGGGTGAGGAACTGGTCCAAATTCAACCTGCCATAACAATCCATGTTTTCACTTGAACTTTGGACTATTCCTCAAGTCTGGATGGCTGGCCACTTGCGATTTGACTAGCTTACTTGTTGGTTTTGTCCTAAAAAAAATTTATCAACTTGGTTTTGTCCTAAAAAATTTTAATAACTCGAATAAAATCTCCATCAAAATAAGTTGTGCTTTGTTGTCTTCCTCATAGTCAATATCTTTGATTTTTTTTTCTTTCCCTTTTGCATTGTTTTTGGGACTTTTATATTGCTTGCATTATTAAAAACAAAAAGCAAAATTTTAAAGCAAAATGTTTCTTTTTAATTGTGTATATTAGGAGAAGATCTTGGGACTTTTACATTCCTTTTATTTTTACTAGTGTGTGATTCTGTGCATATGCACGGATAAAATTAAAAATAATCACAATTATACAGTTCAAATTATACATAGTATTAACTTACATCTTTTTAAACCATACATTTCATTTTATATATATATATATATATATATATAATTTAGAATTTAATTGGATTTAGACTTTTCAGTTTTTGCACCCAATAATTCACTTGCCACAAAAATAAAAAAATAAAAAAATAATTAGATGGACACATGATGCAAAATTGAACTCCAATTGAAATCCAATTTACAATCTAATTAGATTTGGACTCTTCGATTTTTATACTCAATAATTCACCTGGCACAAAAATTAAAATTAGATGGGACACATAACACAAAATTGAAAATCCAATTAAAATTTAATTGGATTTTCTCTGAGTTTTGACTTTTAATATATATATATATAGAGATTATTGAGAACATAAAGCAACATTTTAGAGAGAGAGAGAGAGAGAGGCTTTTCCTTAGTAAAAACAAGAAATATTTTATATTTGTGGGGGCTTTTGCTAAATATTGTCATTTTTGGCAAAATGATTCTTTTTAATTGTGTATGCCAGGAGAAGGTTTTGGCCTAAAATGGATTGGGCAATTTTTCAAAGGGTCATTGCAAACACGACCAAAATAAAAGGGCCCCAAAGTCAAACCAATTGAAATAAGAGTTCTCAACAGAGTCGTCCAATATTCAAATCTCTCATCTCTCAATTATTGAATAAAATAAAATAAAATAATTTAGGAAAAAACTATATATATTCTATTACACTTGAAGAATTTTAGAGGCATCAATTTAGGAAAAAACTAACTAATTTAACAAAATCCCCAAATTTGTAAAACCTAATTTCTCAGATCATACGCAAGCCAACTCTTTTTTTTTTTTAATTATTATTATTATTTGAGATAGAAATCCTATTTTAGTATAAGGGCAAAACTTAAATACAGTACCTTAGGTACTTCTTTTAAAATTTAAAGACACTTGTCCATTTACTTAACAGTGAAATTGCTGTTTAACGCTTTGTTATTTCTTTTTCTTTTCCTTGTTTCTGTGTTTCTGACTGTTGAACTCCCGTGGAAAACACAAACGCTCCTACCATTCTCTCTCTCCCTCTCTATTCTTCTCTTTCTCTCTTTCTTTCCTTTTCTCTCACTTAGATTGGATGAAATAGACAAATCTAGCTCTCTGTTTTAACAGATTGGTTGGCACTAAGAAAATTCATTGGTATGTATTGGCTAAATCTCATTATAGGTTTCCAATTCTAGTTGCCAGGTTTGTGTTATTATGAGGTTTGGTAGAGTTTTTCTTTGTTGATTATGATTTGGGTATCAATTTTTGTTATTGGGTCTGTGTTATTATTGCTTTGGTTTGTTTTGATTTGGGTTTTCAATTCTAGTTGTTGGGTTTGTGTTATTTTGGGGTTTGGTAGAATTTTCCTTTGGCTATTTCTAATAAAGGTTTCAATTTTGGTTAATTAATGGGCCTGTCTTAGTATTGCTTTGATTAATTTTGATTTGGGTTTTCAATTCCAGCTACTGGGTTTGTGTTATTTTAAGGTTTGGTAGAGTTTTCCTTTGGCTATTTCATTAGGCGGTCAAGTTAAAAGCACCTGCAATTGTTTTAATTAGCTTCCTTTTTCTGATAACATTAACGGAGGAGAATCACTTAGCACTTTAGCTTTTTTTTTTTTTGGCTAGTTTGCAGTTGCTTAACATTTTTGCTATTGCTTTTCAGCTCAGATGGAGTTGCTTAACATTTTTGGCTAGCTTCCCTTGGTTAATTTTAATTTGGGGTTTCAATTTCTAGTTGCTAGGTTTGTGTTATTTTGAGGTTTGGAAGAGTTTTCCAATGGCTGAGTTCACCTTGATGAAACTGAGTTATATTTTTTTTTTCAATGTCTGATGTTTGTCTTTGGTTTTTGATTAATAGTTCAAATCAGAAATTTGAAATTGGAAAGGTAAAAGATTCTTAGAACAGCAATCATATACTAATCTTAGAGAATTAAATACAAATATCTTGATTTGCAAATTTTGGAAGTTGCTGGATTGATATTAGCAATACCTGGAGATGTTTTAATGGCTAGTGAATTTTTTTAGTTTATTTGTCATATCTTCTAAGGCTGCTCTGGTGAATGGTCATTAACATTGTACAAAGACCCAAAGAGCCCAAAACAATGAATTTGTAGAGAGTGGGCTAGAAACGAAACTTCAATGAGTTGGACAATGATCACAATAGGCTAATTGTTGCTTGAAAGCATAAATAAACAGTTTTAGGTAAGGAAAGTCCTCCTCGGCAATGTCCAAGGAAGGTTGCTCTTATGTATTTCTCTTAGACTTAACCACAGTTACAGTTCTTAAGTGTACAGTGATTTTTCTACAGGTTCTCTAATGATCCCTTTACAATGGGATTTTCCTCCTTTATATTCCTCTTCCTTACTTCATCTCAGCCCTCCACGCGTAGATCAGATTGCTGGCTTTGATACTTGTCCCATCAGCACCTTCTTGAAGTCTTGGTGGGTAACTGTAAGGCTGAATGTTACTGTTCAAGTATCATCTCCACATTAATGCGGTCAGGGGGTTAGCTACAGAGATTTAATGTGGTGGTAGCAGCTTTCTTCTCAGATATTTCCCAACTCTCTTTTGTCTTATCCCCACCTACTGTTTATCAATGACAGTATGATCGTCTGTTACTTTGTTCTTGATGAAAGATCTGACTTATGACCTTTGCTCTATTCAGCTGAGGACGTACTTCTCCTCAGACAACATTTCCAATTCCTCATGACCAAACACCTTCCACGGACCATTGTCCTATAGGCCTCCGTCATCATTACCTATCCTCAAACTACTTGATGTCCTTGGACACGGCCTACGGCCCAATAACCATATTTGGGCCTTTTATCCCTACAAACATTGTAGCTTGATTTTTAAATGTGGTACGGCATTGATTGGTTGCTAATTTAGAACACCAATCCATGTTACTCCTATTGATTCTTTCTTCATGCATATACATTGCAAAACATATTTTTTTTTAACTTCTTTCAACAATTCCATTATATATTGTAGTAATTTTTTTATATTTTTGGTGAACTTAGTTCATCAAAAGCAATAAGTGTGTCCGTTAATTTACAGGTTATGGAGAAGGATGGGAAGAGCAACCTTAAAGAAGTTGTGTCTGTTGATTCAGAGGAAGATACAACTCCAAAAATAGGAGAAAATGCAGACACTAAAGAAGATATAACTCCAAAAATTGGAATAGAGTTTGATTCAAAGGATGAGGCATATCTATATTATAATATATATGCTGGATATGTTGGATTCAATATTCGTAGAGATTGGCTGAACAAAGTATGACAAATAAAACAACTATCATCTCCAGCAAGTATTGTTGTTTTAAAGCTGGTTACAAGAAGGAAGTTGCATATGAAGGAAAGAAATCTAGAATGGAATTAAGATGTGGTTGTGAAGCCCAAATGTTTTGTTATTGCTTATCTGTTCATTTACTGATGCGTGTTTTGGGTACTTTTATTGTTATAAATTATCAAGTGTAACTTCATTAATATTGGGTACTTTTTCTGGTCCAAATTAACTACTGACCTTTTGATAATTTGAACTGTTTTGCCTTACTGCTGTTTTTTTTTTTCCTCTACACTGTTTTTCTACATTGGGTAGCTATTGTTTTTTTCCTCTACACTAGTTTTCCTGCACTAGATAGCTGCTACTTGCAGCGTGTAGGCTGTTGTTTTCTTATTCTGCACTGATTTCCCTCTTGGCACCAAGTTTAGTTGGCAACACTAGTTTTAGTTTTGTTGTAGTTTAGCTCCAACTACATGTATTGTTTTGTTTCCCCTGACTAACCCCAGGTCTATACTTCTTTGTATACAAACTATATCAATAATATATCTATGATCTATCTTTACCTCCAAAAAACAGAAGTAATATCATTTCACATCACGGAAAATTATTCTCATATACACAAATATGCACTTCCACACATAAATGTAACTGCACATCTGCACACATAGCCCTTAATTCCCACTATTATCTTTAAGTATAGGCAAATGAAGGCTGATGTGGACTCTTTTTATAAAGGATGAGGCCTATGGTGAAGATAGAGCCAAAACTCACAATAAATTCAAATGAAATGGTGTAAATGCCCCACTTATAACTCAAAAAAAAGGAACTTAGTTTTGATAATAAAATGAAGTTAACAGTGTTTTATTAAATTGTGAACTCACATTACAAATATCACATGGCATATTGCAAAAGAGAGTACACTAAAGTAAAAACATAATTCACTAATTAAATACAATGCTTATTGTGCAATTTTTAAATAACTTGCAATTGTACAGAATAATTTGAATATATTCAACAACTTAAGTCCTACTGCCTATTCAATCTAACACGTCTCTCTGCCGTTTGAAATGGTTGAGCTGCAAATCACTTTATGTCTTGAGACGTTTGAAATGGTTAAGCTACAAATTACTTTATGTCTCCATGTTGTATAAATCTTTTGTCCAAACAATGCATAGATTTTTGGATATTATAATTGTTTCTTACAGTTCTCCTACGGGGCTTAACATTAATGCATGTTGATACTAAGATGTTCTTTCCAATCAGTGAGGAGATATAACAGGATCAGTCCGATTAATGAACTCAATCAACTCATTCTGGTGAATGAGAATAGATTTTTTGGGCAGGCTTTAATAGACCAGGAATGAATGGTCAATCCTTGAGATGCATCCCTCATAAATCCTGAAGTGGCAGACTTTGCCAATCTGTCCGCCTATGCACAAGTCAAAACCAAGGCAAAATGAGAAATATTAACAAAAATAGTCAGAAGATGGTAAAATTTCATTTCTAAATTATCAAACAAAGTGAATAACTATACACACAATATTTCAAGAATAATAAGTGCCAACATAAATTTTGAACCATGTTTTGAACTTTAGCTTGTAAACAATTAAACCTCCAGTTGGAAAAGAACATTTAATTGTGATTCTTGAGATCCATTGTCATTCTTTAATTTTTGGTCAAAGAATGAATTAGATTTATTCAACCAACTCAATTTGGCTTCACCAATAAATTATAAAAGTTATATATGAACGAATAGGTACATACCCTAAATCAGCAATGACAATGCTGACATTGTCTTCTGATCGTCGGTCCTGCAGGGCATATGCATTTTTAGGTCATTATAACTTCCCAAGTAAAATACCTAACCAATTTGTGTAGATTAAAAAAATGATCATTTAATTCATTACCAGAACTGCTTGAGCTAGTGCTTCACAAATCACAAGCTAGTTGAAATCATAACAAGAGGAAAGTTAACACTGCCCATGTTTAAAATATAAATGAAAAGAAAAGAATATGCAATTTATACTGGCTTTAAGGTTATATGGGACCAATTTACTAAGTACTAGCACTACACCTGAACATCTGCATGCTGTCGAAGTTGATTTCTAACAAAAGCAACTGCATTTGAGCTGAAAAGCAATAGCAAAAATGTAAAGCAACTGCAAACCAACCAAGAAAGACTACAATTTAAAGGACTGTCAAATTCATTATCGACAAGAAAGCCTACAATTCAAAAATAAAATCTTTTAAGTCTTGAAGACATCAATGGGATTTAGCCATCTGTGACCACTTTCCTTAGAGATCAAAGACAGAATCAAAGCCATGGAAAAGATGTTAGAGATTGCTATGACTTATAGGTCATAAATATTAATAGAACTTTAACATGTTTGATCTCCCACATTCTCACAGAAATAGGGTATTTAAACGGAGCACAAGGAAACTTATGCCTTTATTTTCAGTACACGTATATTTCTATAATCATCAAGGAAACATTCTTCTCATTATCTTGGTGATCAATCTAGAAAATTATTTTAAGTTGTAATTGTAAAGTTGTTATTTACAACTATGTATTTTGTTGGCTTTTATTCCGTGCCAAATTTGATTGTAATTATTATCAATCATTTATACCCTGTATTTGTTGTGGGATTTGTTGTAAGGGTTGTGTGATAGAGAGAGTGTGTGAAGACTCAAGCATTTGGAGGCTGAAGGATTCTCGCGGGTATGTCGCGACCTAGCTTCCCGCGAAGTGAAGCATGTGCCCTGCACGTGCTGGAATGCAAAGAGTCAGGCCAGGTGGAGACAGCTGTCTCTCGCGAGTATCTCGTGGGTAAGGCCTTCCCGCGAGATACCCGCAAGACAAGCTGTTCTGCCAGCCTGTACTGACTGACTCACACATTTTGCACATATCCTATATATACCCTCATTACCCACAAATGTTGAGGAATGCTTCAGAGAGAAAACCCTAGCCAAACACATTGGGAATTAGAGATTGTCATCTCCACCTTTTTCTATACACTTGCTTGTGGTATCTCCTCAACCCTTCCCTCTCCATTTCCATACCATTGAGAAGTTGATAGCCCAAACACTTACCACACCCTCTGAGAGTGCTGTGAGACGTTTTGGTGCTGCTGGGAAGTATTGGAAGAAGCCTGGAATGACAGATACAACTTGGAGCTTGTTGCGGGATCTGGGGTGCTAGACAAGACACGGTTCCGAGAAGCCTTGTTGGAGTAGGAGCTTGGAGGGCTTAGGTACATCGGGTAGATTAGGCTTGGAGGGTCTCTTGCTAACCCATGTATCCCAGCTGATTGTCTAGTGGATCGATTTCTGCTTGGAGGGCGGCGGAGAGGTTTTTCGCTGAGTTCTTCGGTTTCCTCTTCGAGAACACGTCTTGGTGTTTTCTGTGTTTGCATCCTTCTTCCCTACTCTTTTATATTCCATTATACTGCTGTGTTGCTTAGTTTATGGATTAGAGTAGCTTACTTGTTCATCCGCTCGCTTTTACACTATTCCGCATTTTGTATTAAGTTTGTGTAAAATCTATCGAGCCGTAATTTTAATTGGGGGTCTAAATAGCTCTTGTGTTTTCAACACATTTTCGAGCTTTCAATTGGTATCAGAGCGGGTACACTTGCTGTGGTTTAAATACCTTAGTGTGATCCTTGACCCTTTTTGAGATGGACCGGTCTCAATCGCTCAATATTCCACCATTTTTTGATGGGAACAATTATGCATTCTGGAAAGTCAGAATGAGAGCATTTTTATGCTTTATAGAAGATACCGTTTGGGATGCGGTAGAGATAGGCTGGACTAAGCCGGAGGCTCCTAAGGCTAATTGGGATAAGGCAGCTCTCGCAGCAGCCAATGCTAATAGTAAAGCTTTAAACGCTATCTTTTGTGCTGTGTCTCCTGATGAATTCCACAGGATCTCTCATATGACAGTAGCCAAAGAAGCTTGGGAGATTTTGGAGACCACTTATGAGGGTACAAAGAAAGTTAAGGACACAAAGCTTCAGATGCTTACTGTTAGGTTCTAAGGTCTTAGGATTTTATGTATTTAGAACTCTAATTTGTAATGTTGGCAAACCATGATCAAAACATTGTATTTAATCTTGTTTAGACTTGCTCAAAGTTGGTTTATTATTGTAAAGTTGGAATCGAGTGGCTGCAGAAGTACTTGGGACTTTTGGCCTGGCTCGATCGATCGAAAATCGCACAGGTTGTTTATTCTGCAGAATTTCCAACTCAGCCCTACCTCATTAAACGTTTAGGGTTTTGTGTTTTTACCCTAGGTATATAAACTAAACCCTAGCCACGTTTTTGAAGGTTGTCCATATTGCTTTGTTGCTCATACATTGCTGTTTTGTGTGAATCTCTTGTGAGATCTTTGAGGAGCTTTCCTTTACACAAAACTTAGGGTTTTCAAGGTAGAGATGATTTCAACATCTTGAAGATCATTACCGTTGCAACCATTGGAACTTAAAAGAAAAGCAAGCGGGGAGCTTGTAGCTGATTGAGGAATTCAAGAAAGAAGTAGTCCGTGGATTCGGAGCCTGCGCGTGGTCGTGTCAGGAAATTCTACTGGTGGGTAGCATTAGGAAGTCGAGCGGGGAGCTTGTAGTCCTTTTGTAAGAACTTCAATTCTTTCATAGTGAATTCTGTTATGCCTTGAGGATCGGTGGGTCAAATCCTCCCCAGGTTTTTACCGTGTGGTTTCCTGGGTGATCATATCTTGTGTTATTTATTTTCCGCTGCATTATTATTCTTGATATGATTGTTGAATTGCTTTAACCTAGAATTGCATAATTTGACTAAGTAACAACTTGGCTAATTAATCTAGGCTACGCAATTTGGTTGTTTAAGGGGTCTAAATTTCCATCAAGTGGTATCAGAGCGGGTAGCTCTTTGTTTGTTTTAGATCTTTTGATCTAAGAGCTGATCTTTGACCCCTGCTGTCATGGATAATTTGAAGTGTCTTTCTGATCATGTTTCTGCTCATGCTTCTGCTGATTTTATTGATGCCTGTGATGTTTTGAATAAAAAGGACACTATTGTTTCTGTTGATTTTTTTGATGCTTTTGAAACTCTTCGTAAGGAATTATCTAAATCTTTGAAAATTGCTAAGAAATTTAAGGAAGAGTTAAAATTGGCTAATCTTGAAAAAGAGGATTTGATTGTGAGATTGGATGAATCTAATAAAAAGAATGAATTTTTGAGAAATCAAATTTCCTCTCAAGATGAGAAGATGAAAAGCTTGGAACAAGAGTTAGTTGAGTCTAAAGCTAAAATTGAAAATTTGACTAGTACCAAGTCTGTTGTTGATAACAGAAGTGTTTCTGTTTCTCTTAAGCCTAAAACTGAAAAAGTTTATATCCCTCATTTTAAGAGGAATAATAAAGAAAAGGCTTATTTTGCTAGGTTAGACAAAGGTAAAAGTTCTGATGTTAACGCTGAAGTTTCTAAACCTATGTCTAATCCTACTGTTAGAGAGCATAATAAATCTGTTTTTGTGCCTACTTGTCACTTTTGTGGTGTTGTTGGTCATATTAGACCAAATTGTTCTTTGTTGAGGCAAAAACCAAAATCTGAGACTAGACTTGCTGTTAGGAATACTGATGTTCCTAAATTTGTTCCTGTTTGCCACTTTTGTGGTGTTCGTGGTCACATTCGTCCTAATTGTCATAAATTGAAATTTAAGCATTCTGTATGTCAATCTAGGATATGTGATGATATTTCTACTGCCATAAGTCCAAATAAATTGTTTCATATGCTTTTGAAAAATTTGAGCTTGTTGGCTTGTGAAAGGAATTTGCAGGATTTTAGTCTTTCTCAGAAGATTGGTGTAGTCCCTCAAATACACTCCACTTCTCATGGATTTTCACCTACAAAGCCGAAGAATCGTGCTATATGGGTGAGAAAAGATTCTCCAAGGTGAGTGTTGCTAACTTGTCCCTGATTTAATTCTTTCAATTAATTGTGGACATGTTTTGTTTTTGTTTTTGGTTGTTTTGTTTTTTAGGTTGTTTTTTTTATTAAAAAAAAAAATCCAAAAACATTGAAAAATTTCAAAAAGACAAAAATATTTTATTTTGTGTCTTGTTTTATTTTTCTTGAGGATTACATGAATTATGATATCTCTCTTGATTTAGAATATGCTTGACATTGTGGAGAAACTTGAATAGTTTGTGCTAAGCTATTTTTGATTTTGTGTGAGTATGTACTAGTTTGTACATGTACTCAAGGGTTAATTAAGAAATTGATATTTCTTGTTTGTGTACCCTCTATAGCTTAGTTTTTGCACTATCATGCATTGCTTTTGCATTGTTCATTTAGCATAATATGTGCTTTTTGTCTTTGGTCATAAATTTTTTTTTAAAATCTCAACAAGTGGTTATAAAGTTTGTTAAAACCAAAAATATTTTTGTGTTTTGTATTATATATCTTGGATTTATAATCAAGGATTGGCCATATTATCTTTACATAACATGTTTATGTACCTTGTTTAGCTTTGATGAGCTTATTTATTGCACTTTACTAGTTGAAGTTTTGTAGTGCATGTTGTGTGGGAAAGATGTTTATGGTGTTTATCACTTTGTCTTGATCTTGAAGTCATATGTTTTTTGACTGTCGGACTTGATCCTTTTGAGAAAGGCATAAATAACCATCTCACCACTGTTCACTAGCCAATCATGAACACCTTAGTGCATATCATAAGATTTTGTGCTCGAGAAAGTGTAGCACATGCACAAAAAGAACATAAGGTTTAGCCTCGGTTTAAATGCTTAATGCTTAAAACTGGTGTGTACTATTAGGCTTGATGCCATCTCACATAATTTAAACTGGTGTGTACTATTAGGCTTGATGCCAAATTTCACCTAATAATGGGGCAAAATTCAAGAAACTTACATGATTGCAAGCTTATGTTCTAGGAGATGTGGGAGTTATAGGATGTAACTCTTTAGGTGATAGTCTCTTTTAAATTCTATGTGATGAATTTTGTAGACTTTGTGATTGATTGCTATTCACATATCACCTCACATGTATCTCAAGCTTTTGCTAGTTGCACACACTACACAAGTTACTCTTTGTTAAACTTGGTACATTTTATTGTGTGTGATCTTGTTGTGGCCATCCAAGATTAAAAGTTCCTTGATTTTAATGCAAAATGTGTTTCAAGTTTGAAAAATTTGAAAATATCTTGAGATTTGTGCAGAACATATTTGTTGCTTAAGAAAATTTCAATGGGAGAATGATTGAAACTTGTTTTTGAGAAAATTGGGTTTAAAATTTGGGTTTTTGAAAAAGCATTCTATCTCATACTCATGCATTTTGCTTTCGTTGATTAATGCTTTGAGGAGTTGTTTTCAAAATTAGGTTTGTGTTTTTCAAAACTGTGATTTTTCTCAAAAATTTTGTGAGCCTCTGCCCAGTTCGATCGATCCATTCTGATTTTCGATCGATCGAAAAAGTGCTTTAATTTGTTTAATGACTGTTTCATTCGATCGATCGAATGTATTTTTCGATCAATCGAAAGTCGCGAATCAGGTTTTTAACAAGGGTTTGTTCTTGATCCGAATTGGGGCTTTTGTGAAATTGAGTTGAATTTGATGAAATTGGCTTGTTGTTTGGATGTAATTAAGCATTATACTCTGTGAGTTGTGTTATGTGATGCTCAATTCATCAATTTGTTTAAAAAATTCAACAAGTGGTTTTCAAATTTTTGGGGTTTTTGTTAGAAACTCTATGCTCAAACCAATTTTGTCAATTTAATCTCAATTGAACTTAATTGCTCACTGCATTAGTACATGCATCATGGCATTGTAATTGTTTCATGCATCATATAGAATTTTATTCTATTGATTTTTGTGCTAACTTGCAGTCTGCCCTTGGTTTGTGTTTAGGATTCACATGCATTACATTAATTTCTGTATCCATCTTGCAGTTTTGCAGTCATATCTCTCATTGTTTTCACACAAAACATGCATACACTTTGCTACATTGGGTACTCAACTTGATTTAAAAATTGATTGATTAATTTTTGAGTTTTGTACATTCTAGTATATGCTATTTCTTATGTGTGAACTGTAGAAAATATTTTTCTTAAGAGATATGATGGATAATCAATGTGCAAATATTTTCTCTACTTATGCAACTGTTTATGGGTCACATAATGCCATGTTTGCATTTTATTGAAAGAGAGAATATTTTTTCTTCATGTGTATCCTCACCTTAGTTTTTAACTTTGGATTATGTGTTTTTAACTTTGATCCTGTTGGTGATGCTGCTTATACCCCCCCCCCCCCCACCCTCCTTTATTTTTCCCCAAAACTGTTTTTCCCAAAACTTGTTTTGTTTTTCCTATTTTTTATAGGGGGAGAAAAGTTTTTTTTAACCTGTGTTGTTCATAGAGGGAGCTGTCTCTATTTTCTATAGAGTTGGATTGTTTTGTGTTCCCCTTGATTCTCTATTTTCTCTTATCCTTTATTACGTATGTTGACTGTTTACTCTTTGTATGAGTTGTCTTTGTCAATACGTGACAAAAAGGGGGAGAAATTATTGATTTATGGGAATCATGTTGATATGTGTGGAAAATACATATATTCATGTTAGGGGGAGTTATTGATTGATATACATGTTATATTCATTGATTCTTGTTGCTTTGTGATTCACTGCTTATTGACTTATATTTATGAGTTGTTCATTCATATATGTCTTTATTTTGTGTTGTGTGAATCTTACAAGAATGTTATACCTGTTGTTTTACTCTTTTCTGTCACACATGCGTTTATGTGTTTGTTGAGTATTTCAGGAATATACAGGTTGATTCAACTAAGCTGCTGTCTACACTTGCAACCGATGGATAGTAGTTAGGCTGAATTTGATTTTATGAGCATTATCTTTGTAAAGGGCTTTTTACTTGTAAAACTTTGAGCTTTTATTTAAGGTTTTGTCACAGATTGCCAAAGGGGGAGTTTGTTAGGTTCTAAGGTCTTAGGATTTTATGTATTTAGAACTCTAATTTGTAATGTTGGCAAACCATGATCAAAACATTGTATTTAATCTTGTTTAGACTTGCTCAAAGTTGGTTTATTATTGTAAAGTTGGAATCGAGTGGCTGCAGAAGTACTTGGGACTTTTGGCCTGGCTCGATCGATCGAAGAATAGACTCGATCGATCGAAAATCGCACAGGTTGATTATTCTGCAGAATTTCCAACTCAGCCCTACCTCATTAAACGTTTAGGGTTTTATGTTTTTACCCTAGGTATATAAACTAAACCCTAGCCACGTTTTTGAAGGTTGTCCAGATTGCTTTGTTGCTCATACATTGCTGTTTTGTGTGAATCTCTTGTGAGATCTTTGAGGAGCTTTCCTTTACACAAAACTTAGGGTTTTCAAGGTAGAGATGATTTCAACATCTTGAAGATCATTACTGTTGCAACCATTGGAACTTAAAAGAAAAGCAAGCGGGGAGCTTGTAGCTGATTGAGGAATTCAAGAAAGAAGTAGTCCGTGGATTCGGAGCCTGCGCGTGGTCGTGTCAGGAAGTTCTACTGGTGGGTAGCATTAGGAAGTCGAGCGGGGAGCTTGTAGTCCTTTTGTAAGAACTTCAATTCTTTCATAGTGAATTCTGTTATGCCTTGAGGATCGGTGGGTCAAATCCTCCCCAGGTTTTTACCGTGTGGTTTCCTGGGTGATCATATCTTGTGTTATTTATTTTCCGCTGCATTATTATTCTTGATATGATTGTTGAATTGCTTTAACCTAGAATTGCATAATTTGACTAAGTAACAACTTGGCTAATTAATCTAGGCTACGCAATTTGGTTGTTTAAGGGGTCTAAATTTCCAACACTTACCACCAAATTTGAAGAGCTCAAGATGGGTGATGATGAACCGTTTGATTCATTCTATGGGAAGCTCAATGAAATTGTAATTGCTAAACTCAATCTTGGGGAGAAGATTGAAGATACTAAGGTGGTGAGAAAAATATTGAGGTCCTTGCCTGAAAGCTTTAGAGCAAAAGTTACAGCCATAGAGGAAAGCAAGGACTTGGATGAGATCAAAATTCAAGAATTAGTTGGGTCTCTCCAAACATATGAGATGGGACTGCCTTCCCATAAGATGAGTAAATCCTTTGCACTTAAAACCATCACCGAAAGGATGGATGATTCTTCCGAAGAAGATGGAGTGGAGAAGGAAGTAGCATTTATTGCGAAAAACTTCCACAAATTTCTGAAGATGAAGAACAATGGGAAACCTTTCAACAGAGGGAAGTTTTCATCTTCAAGAGGTGATAGGAAAGAGTTTAAGAGGAAAGAAGGAAAGGATTTTCAACCTCCTTCAGACATTGTGTGCTATGAGTGCAATGGCATTGGACATCTAAAGAAGGAGTGTCCAAATTTTCTGAGGGGAAAAGGCAAGGCTTATGCCACGACGCTCAGTGATTCAGACTCTTCTGATTCTGACTCAAAAGAGAGCTGTGACGGAGAGGGAAACTACTCCGCCTTCATGACCATTGCACATGTGGATTCCTCGGATGATTTGGGTGCACTTATGAAGGAGCTTGGTGAGCATTCTGATTCAGAATCTATTGGAATTGTGGAGGAATCAGATGCTGAAGAAGAAGAGAATATAGCTACTCTACAAGAAAATTATGCCTTACTCCTTGAGAAATCAGGTGAATATACATAGGTGGCAAAGGCGGCTGTGAAGAAAATGAAGAGAGCTGAAGAAGACTACAAAAGCCTACTGGTCAGATACAAGGAGGCTAAGTGTGAGATTGAGACACTAAATGGCGAGCTGTCTGAAGCCTATATGAAGGTGAGGTTTCTTGAGCAAGAGGTAGTGCAAGCTCATGCCAAGATAGAGAGAGCCTCCTCCCAGAAGTTAGATGATGTTATCTCATCTCAAAAACCTTCTTCAGACAAGTCCGGGTTGGGATACACCAGAGGAAGCTGCTCATCAGCCAAAGTCACCAAAGACGTAAAGTTTGTGAAGGCAAACAAGACGGTTGTAGAAGAGCCCATTCTTAAGAAAGTTGAGGATGTAAAGAAGAAGAATGTGGCTGAGCAACGAATGGTGAATAAGCCCCGAAATCAATCTGTGGTTAAACATGAAACCAGAGGAAGATCTCTCCCAAGATCACAACGGGGTCCTAGAATGGATTATGTGTGTCATTACTGCGGACTGCAAGGACATACCAGACCCAACTGTCAAAAGCTGAGATCAGACAACAATGCAAGCGCACCTCAGTCACGAGGAAGGAGAAATGACATGAGATCTTGGGGTGGTGAGTAACCGAGAAGTCAAAATCATGATCCCGGTATGATGGACGTGATGAAAATGATTGGTGCCTTCACCACTTGCTTGGAGAGTTTCACCAAAAGGTTTGACAGTCCAAATTCTCGTACCCAATCCGTTAAGGATATCACCCTAAACGCACGTGACGTGTGGGTGAAGAGGGGTACTCATGCATAAGCATTATAACATGTCCATGCATAAATTCTTTCAATGTTTAGGGACATTTACTGTTGCATCTTTTCATGCATTGCTTTCTTTTTACTGTTGTTATTTTGTCTGGTTGGTTTGTACCAGCTATCTTTATTGATCTTTCTTTTCTTGTTATGTTTTGAGTGTGTTCAAAATTTCAAAAACCCATAAAAAATTGAAAAATCTCAAAAGTTTGATCACTTTGTTGAGTTTTGTCTCAAAGCATGTTTTGCCTTGTACCTTTGTACTTATGGCTTTGTGCATTTAACGAGCTTAGCTTGTCCCTCATGCACTCATATCATTGTGGAAGAAATTCTGAAATCTATGTGACTGTTGTAAATAGATCTTCAACCTTGTCATGAATGATTAGTGAATGGTTTTGTTGATCTTGAGACATGCATAGACTCATGCCTATATATCTTCCCATTTTTTATTTTTTTTGCTTAAAAGAGCTCTCTAAATGTAAATCTCCAAATGAAAAGAGATATAGAGCTGCAAAAGCCAGTCGCACAAACTAGTATTTGACTAGGAAAAATGGAAAGCGACCAAAATAAAATGTATGATGTCCAAAAAGCCAAAGGCTAACTCATCAATTGAAATATCAAAAATTTCAGGCATCTATCTCTCAATGAGATTTTCTTTGCTCAAAAGTTGCAAATGATATGTTGAATATGGAGCCAAATGAAAAGCTTCAAAGAATTGTTATCAAGTACTTGTGGGAGGTCATATATGCATGTTTCTATAATTGAGATAGGTCACATAATCTAGTGCTAGTTGTGTATGCCTTGATTGAATTGATCATTGAAGCTTCACATTGGACTAAGGACTATCTCATTTTTGATATCCACACACAACACACAAGTCTATGTTCAATGAATGTCATATTCATTTGTGTGATTGTACTTGATTAAATGTGTTTTTCACATGCTCAATCTTTGTTGATCAAACCCAAAAAGATTTTTGAGTGTTTTATTTGTTTTTGAAAGTGATTTTGTACTTTCTTGTCTGTTGTTTTTGTTCAAAATACATTTTTGTGTGTTTCTTCAAAAACTGGTTCAGGGGTTGTTTCGCGAGAAGCTCGCGACTTAGAGCTTCCCGCGAAAAGGGCTTGAGGGAAATATTTTTTCATCCTTTCACACAGAAACTTTCGCGACTGTACCGCGATTGTCTCGCGACCAACAGCTTCTCGCGAAATGCTGTTTGGCTAAAAATTGGATTTTCCAAATTTCAGACAGAAGTTACCGCGACTATCTCGCGACTGTTTCGCGACCTAATGCTTCTCGCGAAAATTTTGTGCTTCAGTGGCCATTTTCGTGGTTGTCTCGCGACTGTGTCGCTACTCCCTAACCCGCGAAAAACGCGTGTTTTCAGTTTTATATTGCTGATGTGACAGTTTTTTTCAAATCATAAAAACTTCCCTCGCTCAACCTCTCTCGAACCCTTTCAACCCAAATCACTATTCCATTCAATCCCCTTCAATTCAAGCATCTTTTCTGCATTTTCTTCTTCAAGGTATGTTTTATAAACAACTCTTTCTAAGTTTTTACTTAGATTATGCAGAATTTTATGTTAGGGTTTTGATAATTGGGGATTTTCGAAAATTTGGGTTAGTTTTCTAAATTGGGTGATTTTTTCTCAAATCTTTTGATTGGGTTGTGTCCCATTTGATATTTGTGCATCTGTATTGGCCCCTTGTGGCATTTTAAAGTGTATTTAGGCATGTTTTCACCATGTTCATGCATTATTCATGTTTTATTTGCATTGGTGCATATTAGGTGTTCGACAAAATGTCCGAATGACATTTTTGTGCCAAATTGAAATCAAGTGATTTCAAACTATGGGTTGTCACTTGTTTGACCATGTTTTACTCTGTTTGGTCATTGATTGTGTGTTTCATACACTTTGCTCATGTTGCACACTCTTGACACACACCTAGGCACACTTAGGCACCCCTCATGCATCTCATGCCGCACACACTCATCAACACATGCACACAGACACACACACTTGCATAGTCTCTTAGTTTTATACATTGTGTTTATGCTTTATAGGTCTGTGTCTTTAAGCATGATGTTAAGAGTCAACCATGCTATGTTTTCAGTTAGTTTAATTCTGATTTGGAACTAACTTGAATCTAATCAAGTTTTGTCTTCTGGTTTGTGTTTGTGCATTTTTTTTCTTCTTTGCTTTGTGAAATTGTGCAGATGTCTCCCACCAAGCATGCAGCGAAGAAGAAATCAACCTTAAAGCGAGCACGTACTAATTCTGATCATTTCAAGTCTGCAGACGCTGATATGAAGTACAATGACTGCTACAAGGACAAGACGATCATCATGGAGAGAGTAGTCCAATTAGAGACTCTTGAGGGAACTTTCATCCCTGAAGTGTTCAAAGATAGAACTTGGACCAAGCTGCTAAACCCGACTGGAGTGGTTTATTCAGAGATTATCAAGGAGTTCTTCTCTAATGCCACTGTCAACGGAGACTGTATTGAGTGTTGGGTAAGACACAAGGAGTTTGTGATTACAAGAGAGATCATCCAAGACTTTTTGGAAACTCGTCCTCCATCTCAGCCAATCACAGTTGCATATGAGGACAGATTGGGTTCTACTGCTGAGATGATTACACTCCTTGGTGGTGAACCGAAGAAATCATCCATGAACACCATCAAGTTCACTCCAGAAATGAGGACACTAAGCTATGTGATGATTCACAATCTGTATCCGATCACCAATCTCACCACTCTATCTGCTCCGAGAACAAGATTCCTGTATGATCTCTTTACACATAAGGAGATTGACATTTGTGGCCATATCATGCATGTCCTGAAGAAGAGCATCACAAAGCAGAATTCACGGAATGTGATGCTGTTCCCCTCCTTGATCATGGGATTGATTGCCAAGGCAAAGCTCAAGCTACCCAGTGGCCTCACAGTTGTTCAGAGGGACTACCCCATTGGTGGTCATACACTGACTAGGAGCACTGCACACATTAGAGGCTCCAAGACTGGTGTGCATACCATACCACCACCACGACGGGTTCAGCAGGATGAAGGTGAAGATACAGAGGAAGAGATTGACAGGTTCACCTCGGCTCCAGAGCCCTCTGCACAGCCATCATCTTCAGCTCCACCACAAGGCTTAAGCAAACTTGATTAGTTGCTTGCTAAGATGGATCGGATGTCTACAGTGCTTGACTCCCATGTGCAGTACACAGCAAATCAGTTCGCGTACCTTCAAGGACAAATCACTGCATTAGCATCGCAGGTTCAGGACTTGTCCTCCACTCATGGCTCAGATTCAGAGTCAGATCAGATCTAGCTTCTTTGGCCATTCCGGTCAAAAAGGGGGAGAAATTTTTAAGGGGGAGCTGGAGAAGAGCTTGCACAGCGTTAGGGGGAGCATAGCTTAGAAACATAGTAGCATTGGTTATTGGTTTCACAGACGGTTTAATTCAGTTTCTTTTCAGTGTCTTTCGGTTTTTAAAACTGTTTTACTACTTTTGGTTTAAAGCTTTGATACTACTCTGTTTTTATTTAAGTATAATTTCAGAAGTTTCTTTTGTGATATTCTCTATGCTCTGTAGCATATCTTGCATGTACCCATGTTGCTTTTGTAAGCTTTAAGGGTTTGTTTCATTGCTTTATTTGTAGGCTTTTATGGTTTGTGCCATGCATATTCTGTATCTTGTTTATGCAGCCTTTTATGCTTGTGTTCTTGAAGTTTAATGTCATACATTTTACTTCAGTACATCACTCTTGTGCCCTTGTAGGATTGTTCCTAGATGCATATACGTTCTATGCATTGGTTGAGTGATGAACACTCTTATGCCCTAGTAGGATTGTTCCTAGATGCAAATACTTCGTGTATTTAGCATTGGTTGAGTGTTGGATTTGCAAATGATACTCTTCAAATGAGCTTATCATCTTGCATATCCGGATGTTCATTCCTTGTGTGAATGAGCATAGTAATTGCTTGTGTATAGTGATTACTTGTTTGATCTTGCCATGATCTAGTGTTTCTATTTCATTTTGCTTGATCATGCTATTATTGCTCCATATGCTTTTCAAGTTTTCTGCATACAATGATATTAGTTTGTTGTTGTGTTTCAGGAGTTACTTGTTCATATGTTTCAAGAGCTTATCAGAATCTAGAATTAGGTGTGAGTGAGTTTTGCCTTTGTTCCCAAACTCACGTTTAAGTCTAGAGTCTGTTTTAGGGTTTTGTCACGGAATAGCCAAAGGGGGAAATTGTAAAGTTGTTATTTACAACTATGCATTTTGTTGGCTTTTATTCCGTGCCAAATTTGATTGTAATTATTATCAATCGTTTATACCCTGTATTTGTTGTGGGATTTGTTGTAAAGGTTGTGTGATAGAGAGAATGTGTGAAGACTCAAGCATTTGGAGGCTGAAGGATTCTCGCGGGTATGTCGCGACCTAGCTTCCCGCGAAGTGAAGCATGTGCCCTGCACGTGCTAGAATGCGAAGAGTCAGGCCAGGTGGAGACAACTGTCTCTCGCGAGTATCTCGCGGGTAAGGCCTTCCCGCGAGACAAGCTGTTCTGCCAGCCTATACTGACTGACTCACACATTTTGCACCTATCCTATATATACCCTCATTACCCACAAATGTTGAGGAATGTTTCAGAGAGAAAACCCTAGCCAAACACATTGGGAATTAGAGATTGTCATCCCCACCTTTCTCTATACACTTGCTTGTGGTATCTCCTCAACCCTTCCCTCTCCATTTCCATACCATTGAGAGGTTGATAGCCCAAACACTTACCACACCCTCTGAGAGTGCTGTGAGACGTTTTGGTGCTGCTGGGAAGCATTGGAAGAAGCCTGGAATGGCAGATGCAACTTGGAGCTTGTTGCGGGATCCGGGGTGCTAGACAAGACACGGTTCCGAGAAGCCTTGTTGGAGTAGGAGCTTGGAGGGCTTAGGTACATCGGGTAGATTAGGCTTGGAGGGTCTCTTGCTAACCCATGTATCCCAACTGATTTTCTAGTGGATCGATTTCCGCTTGGAGGGCGGCGGAGAGGTTTTTCGCCGAGTTCTTCGGTTTCCTCTTCGAGAACACGTCTTGGTGTTTTCTGTGTTTGCATCCTTCTTCCCTACTCTTTTATATTCCATTATACTGCTGTGTTGCTTAGTTTATGGATTAGAGTAGCTTACTTGTTCATCCGCTCGCTTTTACACTATTCCGCACTTTGTATTAAGTTTGTGTAAAATCTATCGAGCCGTAATTTTAATTGGGGGTCTAAATAGCTCTTGTGTTTTCAACACATTTTCGAGCTTTCAGTAATTTATGCTCCCCTTTGATCTAAACAAATATCCTGTGTAATATATATTACTTGGTGAAGCCAGATGACATTTTACATTGTTCCATCTTACCCCAAGAAAAGATTAAATTGCTCTTCTAAAGGGCATCAACAGTTACCAGGAGTGAGCTATTGAGTGGATGTGATTTTATCACCACAGCACAAAATGTCATAATAGAGCAGGATATCTAAACTTCACCACACAAAATTATCTTTTCAAGTAACATTAAACACCATTTTAATTATTTGGGGAGTTTTTCACATCTGATAGGGATAACTATAATTTTTATTTTTGCACTGAACATAAAATATGTAACCACTTTAAGAATCAAATCACTAAGATTTTAAAAGGAGTCAATACAAACAATTGAAATCGATAGCAAAGCTTTTGTCTTGTTCCTAAAATACATCACAGCAGGCATGGAATACGTGATGTTGTTGGGAGACAATCCCAGCCCCTTCATTTCAAATAGAACTTCCACAACCTTTTGCAATTGATCCCCATTAACTGGTAAAGTCTCTGATTGTTGTATAAGAGATATGAGGTTCAATCCCTGCTTACACCAAAAACTGATTGGTGTCTTGGTTTGATGATAAAGAGTTATCATCAAGTGTGAACGCCATAGGTTTCAACTCTCTCAATTTCACTATGTGATTTCTAAAAAATCCTCACCATGCTCGTAATTTGAATATCACAAACCCAACAGCTAGAATTGAAAACCCAAATCAAAACATACCAAAGCACCCAATAACAAAAACTGATACCCAGATCATAATCAACAAAGAAAAACTTTACCAAACCTCAAAATAACACAAACCCAACAACTAGAATTGAAAACCTATAATGAGATTTAGCCAATACATACCAATGATTTTTCTTAGTGCCAGCCAACCAATCTGCGAAAACGAAGCATGTCTGTTGATTCAGAGAGCTAGATTCATCTATTTCATCCAATCTGAGCGAGAGAGAAGGAATGAAAGAGAGAATGAGAAGAATAGAGTGGGAGAGAGAGAACGAGAAGAACAAAGTGGGAGAGAGAGAACAGTAGGAGAAAGACAGAAATAGGGGAAAGAAAAAGAAATAACGGAGTGTTAAACAACAGTTTCACTGTTAAGTAAGGGGACAGGAAAGTTATCATGGCTTTTGAGTGGAATTGTAGTGTGTCTCTATGTTAGAATCTCTTTCTTTTCCCTTGTGTGTGTGTGTGTTTGTTTCTCAAAAAAAAAAAAAAAGTAAGGGAACAGGTGTTTAAATTTTAAAAAGGGTACCTAAGATACTATATCTAAGTTTTGTCCATTTTGAAAATAAGCTAACTTTTACTTTCTTATATCATAACTATCCTTTTTAAAAATAAGCTAACTTTTATTTTCTTATATCATAACTATCCTTTTTAAAAATAAGCTAACTTTTATTTTCTTATCTCATATTTAACAAATAAGATACTGGAAATTACCAGATACAAAATGGACATTAAAGGAAGTTTGGGCAATTAGGGTATGGATAATATCTATGGTGTCAACAATGGTGATTTGGGGGTCATGCACGGTGGTTGGGTTTGTGGGCGCTAGATATGTGGTTGAATTCTTGGCAATGGTTGAGTTAGTAATGGTGAATGACGAAGCTAGGTTGTTGTTCTCAACACTACAACTGGTTTGTTTTTTAATAAATTTTCTTCATTTGGATTGCATTTTACTGGATTTATTGATAACGTTGGTTTTGTGCATCTGTGTTCATGTTCTTGTGGTTTATAGTTCTTGAAATGTCTGTTGGAAAATGTTGTTATGGATCAAAATTGCTTTTTTGAGCTTTTAGTTCTCGCTTAAATTGCCTTCAAGTTCATGGTCATTGGGCTGGAGGTGGAGAGGTTTTTAATTTTTTATTGTGTTGGGATGGAAATGCAACAGTGAGCAAAAAAGGGAGAGCTATGTTCTTTAAGTATGTTTATCAGCAAGAAAGATATAGAATACCGATTGAAGGCCCTTGTCTCTCGATCAACACAGTTGATCCTTCAGGCATAACTCTAATATTATCATAAACTAGTCACATACTCGCACGTTGCATGTGATAATTTTTTTAGGATGATCTCATTAAATATATATATATATATATATATATATATTATAAATATTATTATTGTAGTTATTAACCATTGATTTTTCATTATCTTTTAAGTTAATAAAAACCTTAAATATACTCTCTTTTTTTTTAAACCTTCATATATATATATATATATAGTGTGAATCTTCACATACTTTTAAGAAAACTCTATATACTCCATTCCTTTAGATGAGTAAACCATAAATTACTAAATAATGATAGTGACTAATTAATTAATTTTTTTAATGATCTCATTTGTAATACTTCTTACCATTATCATATATTTACTAACTGATGATTTGCATCATAAAGACATTAAATGAGAGGTAGCATCATTCTCTGTATGGTCATCTCTATTTTATTTTTTACCTATCCTTACAACTCTTTGTTTTTCAATTAACGGTTACTAATTAGCGTTTGATTTTTTTTTTCTTTATCTGCTCTTCATTACTTTGTATTGTTTTTATCTTTACCATCCCTCTCTCTCTCTCTCTCTCTCTCTCTCTCTCTCTCTCTCTCTCTCTCTCTCTCTCATTGGCAACCGATTGTTTTCCAAAATTTGATAATGATTCTATGACATTAAATATGCATTATTAGTTTCTTTATGTTATTTTTAGTTAGATATCCTCATTATTATTATTAATTTAGTGTTTCAAAATTTGCATTTGTTTTGTATTCCATTTTTCCTTTGGTGCATTGTGTGTGAGAATGAGTGTTTCCCTAGCATTACTCCACTTTATGAGGACAATTTTATTTATTGAATTTAAGCAAAATATTTTATGTTTAATTTTTAAAATAAAAAAAGGAGAGGAAATATAAATAATTTAATAATATATATGGGGGATTTGACTGAATTTTAATGTTGAATAAAATAATAAGAGAAGAAAAAAAGTAAAAATAAAATACACAACAATAAACAATAACCTATCCAAATCATTCTATTTAATATAATAATATTATATTCTTATATACTATCTTTAATTCTTTATAATATAATAGTATAACATTTAACAATCAAAGTGAACCAAAAAAAAAAAAAAAAAAAACTTCAAACACAAAACTAAATCGCATCAACCTAAAAAAGAGTTCTAAAAAACACAAAACTTTATCAAGCTAAACTAGAGATGCAAGAAAAATTTAAAAAAAAAATTCACCAAAAAATTGAGGGAGAAAGAGAGGGAAATAACCCTTTTTTGTGAGGGAAAATTATGCAAAGAATGGATGAGTGAATTACAAATTTATACTAAGAGGATGATAATAAAAAAAAATAATAATAAATAAAGGAAGATAAAAGGAAAGAGGAAGAGTGGTATTAAGATAGAAGGTTTGGGGAGATGAAAATGTAAAGGAAATGAGAAAGATTAGAGAACGTGTAAATGTTTAAAAAAAAAATGAGGACAATTTTTTTATTATTTGAATTTAAGTAAAATATATATTTTTTAAAAAAAAATTAAAACAAAAAGGGGGGAGTAAATATAAATAATTTAATTATAAGGAGGATGTGGTTAAATTTCAATATTGAATAAAATAAGATGAGAAGAAAAAAAGAAGTAAAATTAAAAGATATAACAATAAACACTAAATTATCTAAATCATGCTATGTAATAGAATAATATTATATTCTAATCTACTATCTTTAATTCTTTATAATGCAATAGGATAACATTTAACAATCAAAGAGAACAAAAAATAATAATAATAACTTTAAACAAAAAACTAAATCGTATCAACCTAAATAAGAGTTCTAAAAAACACAAAAAAATTTCAACTTAAAACAGTGATGCAAGAAAAAGAAAAATTTGCCAAAAAATTGAGAGAGAGAGAGAAATAACCTTTTTTGTGAGGGAAAACTATATAAAGAATGGAAGAGAAAAAAACAAATTTATAGTAAGAGAGAGTGAATAAGAAAAGACAAAATAAAGAAAGCTAGATGAAGGAAAAGATGAATAGTGATATTAAGGTAGGGGATAGTGGGGAGATAAAAAGGTAAGAGAATGAGAAAGAAAAGAAAGTGTAAAAAAATTTTAAAAAAATAAGTGAATGTTAAAAAATATATTATAAGAAAATTGGAAAGAAAAAATATAATGACTTAGACGCTAATGTGGCTTAACTGGAGTGTAGCAATAATAAATGTTATACTTCAGTTTTTAGATATATATAGATATAGATATAGATATAGATGATATTCAAACATGAAATAAAAATGGTTAGAATGTATTTTGGGCAAGATAGACATAGAATACGGATTGGAGACCTGTAATTGCTTGTTGAAGGTCTCTATCTCCAGCGGCACTTGTGTTGGTTACTTGGTTTTTTATTTCATTTGATTTATTTATTTATTACTTTTTTTTGGGTTTGTAACCTTTTAAGTAACTTGTCCTCAAGGTGGTGTTATCATTGCTGAGTGTGAGAGGGAAAGGAAGTTCCCAAGCTTCCTTTCATCGTGGGTGCCCTACCACTCAACCAATATCTTAGTTATAGCTTGATTTATCCAATAAATCATTCCTTCAAGACAAGTCTTCCCTTAAATATCAGCAACCCTTTTTCATGCCTTTACAAAAGAAATCCATCATTTTCCTATGCGAAAACTTTGGATACCTTGAGGACCCTCCATTGCATGCTATTGCTTTTACTATTGTGTGGGAGTCAAGCTTTTAGTTTGGATCTTCAAAATCTCATTGGATCCTTGGATCTTTGGTTGTCCTATTTCTAAAATATGAATCGTTGGCTTGAGAATTTTTTTATTGTTGAATGGGTTGGATCCCAAACGTTGCTCCATGACGTAGTCACTCTTTGGTTGTAAGCCTTGGATGGAAGCTTGTCCAAGTCTTATGGTGCTTTGATGACATTCTAGCCACCGAAGATATACTCTTCGTGGATCTTGGCAAGTTCGTAAACAAATTTTAATGAGAGATTCAACATCCTAATGGATACTGTACTACCTCTTTTAAGATACTTAGAAAGATGCTCAATTTGCGCCCCTACAAAAGCCCCTAGATTTGGATTGAGAGAGCCTCGAATTGCATCTTGTAATTAACCTTTACCGGTGTTTGCCTCAATTTTGTAGGAGTCAACATTGGATCTTCATAAGCCACTGAACCAAATCTAGTTTGTAGGGCAACTATGAATACCTCCCACGTTGTGAATGTGCCTGATTCCTCCGGACCTTGGAACCACACCAACACCTCTCCTTCCATCTGACAAGATTCCATAAAAAATTTTCCATATGTTGGGTATCGTATAAAAAAAGAAGTGCTTGGATTCATTTACCAAGCAAGATGGATCTTTACCTTTGAATCTTAGAAACTGAATCTTGGTAGGATTTGATAGATTGAGAGCATGAACACCACCTACTATTGGTTCTTGTCTTTGGACTTTTCAATTTCTAACGAGGATTGCCACAGATGCTTTTATCTCATTAAGGGTTGTCAAAGATTCTTAGATCTTATCAAAATAGCTGTTGATAGTATCAATGGATTTTTAGTGAACTACAACAAATTCATCTTTAGTCATCTCAGATCGACTGCTCTACCAATTATAAGGAACTCAATTTAGGGTTAGGGTTCCTTGATATATGATGTGGCTTCTTGAGTGAGAATGCTTAAGGTTGGTGTTTTTAAGGCCTTTAGGGTTTCAGGTGTGGCTTAGGGTTAGGATGGCTTTAATGTTTAGTTATGATTCTAGCATTAGAGATGTTTATGTTGGTGCTTAGGATTGCTTTAGGGTTCAAAGGGTTGCATGAGAATTTGTGTTGGTTTGTACGAACTGTTACCACTTCAAGAGGGTCACCACACTACAAAAAATGCCCCTTTTAGGCTGCGTTTTTTTAGGCCACGTTTTCAAAAACACGGCTACAGACGAGATGGAGCCGCGTTTTAAAAAACGGGGCTTTAGTTTGGGATGGGGCCGCGTTTTTTAAACGCGGCTTCAAATTTTTCCTAAAGCCGCAATTTAAAAACGCGGATTTAGGCTTTGTATAAATAGGAAACTAAAAACATGGCCACAGACCCCCTTTGGCCTGTAGTCACGGGGTTTGGGCCACATTTGAAAACGCGGCCAAAAAAAACGTGGCTATAGGCCAAATCGGCCTATGGCCACGTTTTTTGGACCTAAGGCCGCGTTTTACAAACGTGGCCACAGAACCTTTTTTTTGTAGTGCCACCTCCAAGAATGACGCTACTTCAAGAGAGTCACCGCCTCCAAGAAAAAGACTAATGAGAAAACAAGAAAGTAACAACTTGATTACTCTTCCATTGTGACAAATGATGAGTATATTGATCTATTTATACAACTCGTCTTATTCTCATTTTTTACACATGCATCATTCTTATAGCTTAACTAATTAGGCATGCGCTTTGAAAAATATGTTCATATGTTTAATGTGTACATGTGCACTTGCCTAACAAACTATTACTAACTTATGGTGTAATTCTAACCAATTGCTTGGGTATGTGCGCAATTAGTTTTCCACATGCATTAAAATTCTAATTTAAGCCTTAAAATGAATGTTAGATGCCTCCCATGTACAAAAGGGTCTTGGACTAGGCTTGGTATGAGTTAAAATGCATTTAAGGCAAGGCAAGCATAGGGTGCTAATTGGAGGCCTTTGTCTCCTGATTGAAATGGGTTGGCTGCTTGGTTTTTGCTTTCTTTGAGCTATCATTACTTTGTTTGGGTTCCCAACATTTGAATGACCCAATAGCCTCATCATGTCTATGCAACAAAGGATTAGCCACATAATTTGATAAATTAATACTAACCAATCCAAGATTAATTTCATATAAAGAAACAAATATCATGGTTCAAGCTTAAAATTTAGCAAAAATAGCTAATTTTTTTATATATAAAATGAGGTTTATTTTACCTTGGGTGTGTATGCATGATTAAGGAAACCTAATATCTATTTTCCAATTTTGATTTTGGTATTGAGAGAGAGATTGTTGTGTGGCGTGTTGGAGATTAGGTGGATAATGTTGACAAAAACTTGATAACAAAATTAGAGTTTAAGCTATTAGGGAAACTTGATAGTCAATGATGATTCAACACACTTATGGCATTTTTTTTTTTAACAAAACTTAAATACAGTACCTTAGGTGTTATTCCTTAAATTCTCATCTTAAGATTCAGTCATGTGTCTACTTAACTAAAAAATTAATACACTTCCATTCTATGAGAAAAAATCCACATGGCAAATCTTAAGAGAGGAACCTAAAGAACAACACCTAAGTATTGTACCTAAATTTTGCCCTTTTTTTTTTTTTGGTAAAACAATATAAGTTTTGATTGAGTTAGATTTCTTTTAGCCTAATATTTTGGATATAAAACCCTTCTTTTCCTTTTTCTTTTTTTTTTTTTTTTTTTTTTTTTGGTAAAACCAATTATCATTTTTAATAATGGGAGGCTAGGCCCTAAGTGGGCATAGACCAACTAACCTAGATAAGTACCATACAGAGAGCCTAATACATAGAAGCCAGTTCTACAACATGTCAATACATAGGCTATGACCTATCTTAAGCAATAAAGTTAAATTATACGATACTGGAAAAATATACCATATTGGCCATTAAACTAGTATGGATGATACTCCTTTAAAATATACTGGATAAAATATCGGGTTGTACTGGCTGTACTGGGATATTTCAAGTGTTTCGGCTAGTACTTAGCATTTTGGCTAGTATAATAAGAAATGAGAAAATGTTTTTAAAAAACTTTTAAAAAAATTATTAAAAAATATATTATTTAAACTAATATATTTGGGTTACTGTGCTTAGTCTAATATTTAAGCTTATAAAAAATGTGGATTTTAAATTTTATGTTGATAAACATAAAATAATAAAATCATACTAACATAAATCCCAAAACGATATACCGGTATTAGCCAGAACTAAAATATTTTGTTCCACTGACCAAATTGAAATGGCCTCAAGTATGAAATTGACTCGCTTGATCTTAACTCTCAGACTCTCTTTTGGCCTCTTAGCTGTAAAAAGCTCTCTATTGTTGCAAAACTTTGCAAGAAGGCAAGACAAGTGCTTAATGATACGATTGACAAGTTTTACAAATACAATGCTAGCACCAGCATGCACTCATAAGAAATTTATGGGTGATAATTTGTATACGCATGCCAGATTCATATTGTGTCAACTCATAAGTATTCGACTATATGAGTCTTATGAGTCGATACTAACCCAACGCATTTATTAAACGAGTTAAAATTCTTCGACCCTAACACAGCCTGTTTATTAAACAGATTAGTCATATCAACCCATTTATCAAATTTTATTAGAGCAAAAAAAAAAAAACAAAAAAAAAACAAATTTTAGTATTAACCTAATTGATCTGAACTATGAAAAACCAAACATAATCATTCAAAAGTAAAACATATCTCAATATCACAAATAATCAATCACAATATATCAAACAAAATAAACCACAACAATTAATAAGTTTATATACCTAGGGTTTTGAAGGCATATTGGTAAAATGACATTTAATTATATGGATCACACAAGATAAACGGGTTTCATAGATTGAACACGAACATGATACGTTTATTAAATGAGTCAGTCGTGTCAATCTTTTTATTAGATTTTATCAAAGCGAAAAAAATATACAAATTTTAGTATTAACCCAATTGGTCTGAACTATGAAAAACCAAACATAATCATCCAAAACTAAAGCATATCTCAATACCACAAATAATCAATCACAATATGTCAAACAAAATAAATTAGTACAACTAATAAGCTTCTATGCTTAAAGTCACACATGTTAATGGGTTTTGTAGGTTGAACATGAATACAACACGTTTATTGAATGAGTTAGTCATGTCAACTCAAATATAACAAGAACCCGTTAAGTCTCAACCCATAACCTGCTAACTTCGTAGCATGTCATGTTTGCAAGATGTGTCGAACTTTGCCACCCCTAAAAAATTTCAAACAAAATAAGATTTAAAGTTCTTAGGCTAACTTTATCTCTGAATTTTTAAAGTCCCATCCTAGAGTTTGAGCTTGCCAGTTTGTTTTAAATTTACATAGCATTCTACATTTTTAGTGAGTAGTGACACAACATGGCAAAATCTCATAAAGTGAACAAAAATAAATAACTGTATTGCTCAACATTATTTGGTGATCCCAAAGTTATTGCGCAATGTACAACAATTGCAGAAGCATTATTTTCTTATCAGCTTTATCGAAATAGATCTGTGACTTAATAATTAATGTAGGAGCTTGAAGTAGAGCTGTGACTCAATACCTATAAAGAATATACAGTGTCACAACCAGCTTATTATGGTGCAGATATAGCAGAAAATCCTTCAGGTAGCGGCGGCGGGTTGAATTCTAAGCCTTCCTCCTTATGCTCAAGTAACAATCATCAAGAATGGCATACTCTATCAAGTAGTGGTTTATAAATCAAAACATATCTGACTAATCAATCCGTTCAAGATTGTATAACACCATATCCTCCAGAGCTAATCGAAAGGCACTCTCTGGAAGACATTGGAGATTTTGGATTGCAAGATCAGCCTTCTCTTTAGCTAATTCTTGTGCTCTCTCAATGCCCCCACAACTTTTAACCAATTCAATGGCCTCATTAAGGGAACCAGGCTCACTGAATTCAGATTCAATTATATCCCTCAGTTTTGGTTCCTTCTCCAGTGCAAAAATTACAGGTGCAGTGAGATTCCCATTCACAAGGTCACTACCTGCTGGCTTCCCCAGCTGCTCTGCTGACTGTGTAAAATCCAATATGTCATCTACTACTTGAAAGGCCAGACCAAGATTCTTGCCATATTCATACATTTTCTGAGTAATAGTGCTGTCAACCCCACTAAAAACAGCTGCTCCTTTGGTGCTAGCAGCTATTAAGGAGGCTGTTTTGTAGTAGTTCTTGAGCAAATACTCCTCAAGTTTAAGGTCACAATCAAACAAGCTAGACGCCTGCTTTATTTCACCACTTGCAAAATCTTTAATAACCTGCAATGGAGTAATAAACTAAATGACATTTAAACTAGATGTTTTGAATATCTAACCCGTGCCCTCACTCTTAGTGTGAATGGAAATCATTCAGATAACACTTTAGCATGCATCAAAGGTGGATTATGAATGGTTCTTGCAACTGAAAATGGTTGGAATTTACCTGGCTTATAAGCTTAATGACTTCAAGATTTTCAAGATTTGCTAGATACCATGAGGACTGTGCAAACATAAAGTCCCCAGCCAGCACTGCCACTCTTGTACCATACATTTGATGAACAGTTTCCTGCCCTGAAAATACGCATCTTACATATTGAGTTATAGGGAATCTAATAGAGAAGGGGAAAAGCAGAGGAACGGGGAGTTGGGGGGGGGGGGGGGGGGGGGGGGGGGGGGGGGGGGGGGGGAAGGGTGGAAAAACAAACTAGTTACAAACAGCAAGTACTGGAAACCAGGTCTGCCACGATGAGGTGGGGGACCCTAGCTGTTCACAACATTTATTGTTAAAAAATTCAGTAGATCTTACTCCAAGTAATTCATTGATTTTTTAAGTTAATTTGAGTTTCCCAGCATCCTGAACATGAATACTCTTGTCCAATGTAGTAGGATCATTTCGAAATTCATGAATTGATCACATTCGGTTTTATGTTAACATTTACAATGATGGCCCCCTTTTCTGTAGTAACTCTCATCCAGAGGACCTGATCTTTTTGCAAGAAAAACTAGTAACCACAACCACAAAGAGAATAAATCGATTCAAATTGATTCATGATGAAGACACAACATAGGAGATGCTAATGAACCGAGACAATGAGAAGAGTCATGATGATTTATGAGCTTAATCTGGGAAATTATACTGTCAGTGCAACTCCATGTACAGGCACTATCTAGACATTTCCTAAAGTAGACACAGAAATTAAGGGAGGACAGAAAGGCAAGTTCATATTGTATGGTAGACCTTTCATGTAGTAGATTTCATGGACATATATAGCTGGAAATGAACAGGGTTGCCATTAACCCAGAGAGAGAGAACAAAGATGAAAAAAAAAAAAGTCAAATAGCTACATGTGCTTCTGATACCTAAAAAAGCTGGTACACTTGAAGTGAACGATTATAGGTCTATTAGTCTTGTGGGTAGTATTTATAAAATTCTGATCAAACTATTGGCAAATATATTGAGGGGGGAATATAGGTAGAGATTGTGTCAGACACAGAATTCATTTATTCAAGGCAGACAAGTATTTGACTCTGTTCTTATAGTTAATGAAAGTTTGGATGGCCATATGAAATCTGGTAGCCCAAGGATTTTATGCAAACTTAATGTGGAAAAGGCTTATGACCATGCCAATTGGGACTTTTTGATTTATTTGTTACAATGCTGTGGCTTGGGGGAAAAGTGGAGGAAGTGGATAGCTTTTTGTGTATCCAGTCAATTATTTTCTCCTGGTGAAGCACACCTTTATTGGTTTTTTCACTAGTAATAGACATCAAGGGATTTGCTTTCCCCTTTATTGTTTGTGGTGATTATGGAAGCCTTTTGTAGGATGATAACTGTGTCAACCATTTGAATGGTTTCTCCACTGATAACTCAAGTGGTGAAACAATGGTGATATCCCATCTCATTTTTTCCCGATGACACTCATCTTTTATGAGGCAAATTCTACCCCACTTTGTTATTTGAGATGCATTCTCAATTGTTCTGAGGCAGTTTTCAAGCATTCTCATTTGTTCTGAGGCTGTTTCAAGTAGAAGGATTAATTTAAGCAAATCTAAAATAGTGCCAGTAGGATAGATAATAAATATTGAATAATTGGCAAGCAATCTTGGATGCTGTGTCTCATCTCTCCCGATCAAATGCTTGGGTTTACCTTTGGGAGCTCATTTGAAGGCAAAGCATATATGGGGACTTCATTCTATAAAGAATGCATAAGAGATTGGCTAGTTAGAAGAATTGTATCTAAAAAAACGAGGTAGATTCACTTTAATAAAAAAATATGTTATCTAACCTTCCAACATATTTTCTTATCTCTTTTCCCATTGTATGTAGGAGTGGCAAGAAGAGAACAAAAAATTAAAGGAATTTCCTCTAGGGTGGATTGGGTTAGAATATTTTTTACCCATCAATTTGCAATGGCAGATTGGAGATTAAGAAGCTAATTCTTTTTCTTTTTTCTTTTTTCTTTTTTTGATGACAAGAAACCCCCTCAAGGTATGGGCCAGTGGAACCACCCCTGAGGGGTAAACCCCTTATGCCTACACACCTCCACTGAGCAGGCATCAGGTAAATCACGAAACGCATCAACTAAGAGTTGAACCAGAGACTTCCGGGTTTACAGTTAGTCCAGGCACTCCCTTCCCGAATGGGGACAAGCTAAATCTTTTAATTAAGTTTTATTGGAAAAGGGGCTATGGTGATACATGTTAGAAGAAAATACATTGTGGAGGAGGGTGATAGATTTAAAGTATGGCACTAGTTGGGGGAGCTGATTTTGGGCAAGGTTAGAGGGCCATAAGATGTGGGATTGTGGAAGCATATTTGTAAAGGATAGGAAAGCTTTTCACATTTTATCAGATATGATAGTGATGAGCTCTAAATTTCGCTTTTGGCTTGATTTCAGTAATGGAGAGACTGCTATAAAGGAGAGTAATCCTAATCTTTTTATAATTCCAAGGGGCAGAGATGATAGAGTGACAGATTAAATAGAGGCCAGAAATTGTTACTTTGATTGGAACCCCTTTTTTTTCATAAGTAATTTTATAGGAATCCTATATGTATTTGAGTGGTGCATGATTGGGAGGTAGATTCTATGGCACAGCTATTGGAAGACATAAACACAATAAAGTTTCAATGTGGGGAGTAAGATAAAATGGAATGGATCCCTTCAAAAAAGCAAGGTTTCCAAGTGAAGAGCTACTACAAAAAATTGAGGGAAAGAGGAGGAAAGTATTTTCCTTAGAAAAGGATTTGGAAAGTTCTTTCACCTTCAAGAGTGACATTCTTCTCATGATGTGTGGCACTAGGGAAGACTTTGCCAACAGATAACCTAAGGAAGTGAGAGAAAATTATTATAGATTTGTGTTTTATGTGTAAAAGCAATGGAGAAAATACAGCTTATGTTTTCTTACATTATGCAGTGGCTCAGGAGTTGTGGTCATTGGTTTTTTGCTTGTTTGGTGTCTCCTAGGTAATTCCTCATTATGTGGAGGAGTTATCATGTTGAAAGGCACCTTTTAGTAAGAGGATCAATGGGGGGATTGGAAAGTCGTTCCTTTATGTTTAATGTGGTGTCTTTGGAGAGAGAAAGGAATGCTTGTTACTAGACATGGCAAAACAGGTCAGACCCGTTTGACCCGACCCGTTTGACTTGCAACCTGTTTGACCCATTTAAAAATGACCCGTTTTGACCCGCGACCCGATTGACCCGACCCGACCCGCCAGTTTTGCCACGTCTACCAACGTTGAGTAGATTGAGATTGAGGTGTAATTCTTATAAGATATTTACTTATTCTTCTTCACTTAATATGTTATGTACTCCCTTATAGTTTGTCATTCTTTACTTGCCACCTTTATTTTCTCTTCCTACTTTAAACAGATCAAAAATGATATCAAGATTAGCTTCTAGAAAGTTGGAACAAGAGTTGTACCAAATTTAGGTATCAAGTGTTTAGTGGTAATTGGTAAGTGGTAACAGTATCACCAATGAGAATCTAATCACAGTTAAGGAACTCAGAAACAATTGACAAATTGCATCTATTTCCAAAAAAAAAAAAAACTTGTTCGAAAAATACGGGTCAACTCGACCCGTTTGACCCGCAACCCGTTTGACCTGTTTAAAAATGACCCATGACCCGTTTTGACCCGCAACCCGATTGACCCGACTCGAACCCGAACCGACCCGCCCGTTTTGCCATGTCTACTTGTTACTATGAGGGAAAGAGTTTAATGTGGCGAAATTGAAACTCATATTTTTGAAGACCTTATATGAATGGACTTCAACCCAAGGATTTAAATTCCGTTCATTCCGGTGCTTAATCTGGTGCACTTACCCCCTTGCTCCGTTTCAGTCTAAATTCCAGTCTATTCCGGATGGTTCCGGTGTTCCAAATGAATTCCGGCCATTCCGATCTTTAAATTACAGACTACTCCGGGCTGTTCTGGAATGTGTTGGATTTTTTAAAACATTTCAGCCCAAATTCGTCATTTGACTCATTTTATTCCCATATCATTTTTTAAATTTTGTGTTAGTTAATTAGATATAACAAAATATGAAGTTATAATGAAATATATATATACATATGTGTGTGTGTGTGTAATCCCAAAACGATGCACCAAAACACACTGGTACTAGAATATTCTGTTCCAATTGTCAATCTGGAACGGAATTCAAAACCTTGCTTTCAACCACTCATACTTCTTCTATTGCAGACTTTCTTCCTAGATATCAAAAGCTTTCATTGATTCTTTATTGTATTATTCTTTTTTTAAATTTTATTTTCTGTTTTGGCTTCTCCTTGTATACTTCCCATGTACTAGACTGCATCCCTCAGCTTTTTATATATGACCTTTTTATCTGTCAAAAGAAGGAAATTTGCCCTCCTAGAGCTTGTCAAAAAATTAGATTAATCCTCTGCTCAATTCAATGAACATTTATCCAATCTATTTAAAGGTCAGCTACTCCATCTATTTTGCCCTTTCAGGACTCTTGTTCATAAAGTGTAACGATAATCTTGTGACCACCTATAGAACCCTACTTTATTTGGGCCAGGGACCAACTATTATGGAAGATCAGATTCAAATCATGAAGAGCAGAGGTAACTTTTATTTCTTTTATGAATGCTTTCAGTGAATTATATGAAAGAGTACACAATGATAGAGCATGCATTCCTCAGCCTCCTTCAATTATCATCCTAATATCGCCAAAAAAGCATGCAGTAACCATACCTGTTATAATTGCTAAACTAGCCCAAATCTTATTGCATAGGTGACCAAATTCGCAATGAAATGGCTTCTATATGATTTAAGAAGTGAGTTTCATGTAAAGATGCAAAGGCATACCTCTCCGCATGTTACTGTCATCCAGTACATCATCATGTATTAAACTTGCAGTATGGATCATCTCAATGATCTCTGCCAAACGACGATGCTCCATGGTAAGTTCCCTAGAGGAAAGTAGTACTAAATTACACTTCTATTTCCTCAACGTAATATAGGACAATGTGTTTTGGGCAAGAATAAATGAATAATACTCACTTTAAGCCAGCTAGTTCTGCTGTTGCTCTTGACACTAAGAACACCAAAGCTGGTCTCATCCTCTTCCCCCCAGCACCAAATATTTGCTCTGCTGCAGACATCAGAACTGGGTTTTCTGCGCCAACAATCTACCATGGAATTTTCATTAGATAAAATACAAGATAATAAGATATGACAATTGTTGCAGATAATTTAGACAGATTTTGACAAGAGAAAGAAGTCAGAAGATGATAAGCATAGAGATTCAAGTACCCCTTGTTAAAGACAAGAATATACTTATTTACATTAAACTGCCCTTCACATGAATGACTTTTATCTACTGTATATGGAATTTTGAAGATAAAAATGAAAAAGAAAATTTCAGAGCCTGGTGTAGCCAAGAGATGATGTATTATACAGATGAGACTATTGCAATGCTCTTGCTAAATCAACATGGACTAAGTTAGAACATTGTCATTCCAATAGCACATTATTGAATGCTCTTGAATTGTGACATGTCTACCTCAATAATCACCATTTTCAAACTGCAGGTCAAAGGGAATATGAAACAATAAACTTTATACCACCATTCCATCATTCAAAGGTTTGTCTTCATATAAAATTTAATAACAATAACATCAACAACAACAATAATGCAAAATCCAAGATAATATTCAAAGATGAAAAGACTAAGGAAAGAAATATCTCCTATTATTATTGTTGGGATAGCAGAAGCTCTAACACTACTTGTGCTATAACACTCATATATTCGAACAAATAACAACAAAGTCAAATAAAGAACAAGAAGCACACACAGACAAAAATTTATGTAGTTCAGCAAACTACTTACCTCCACACACACACACACAGAGACAAACAGACAGACAGATAAACAGAGATCGAATCCACTATACTAAATAAGGATTACAACACTCAACCTCTAAATTGCTCATCCGGAGAAGTCTCTATTTTCCATTACCTTCACCACTAATGTTGCACACACATGGATATCTTTCAACCCCAAATGGTATATAAAGGTACAACAAGAAGAAACCCATTCAATGTTCTTCTAAGAGTTTCTCCTCTCCCTATATGACACTTGGACTAGAGCCACCAAACCATTTACAATAATCTCTGTACATGAGGGTCCAACTTCTATTCTTCAATCAACAAGGATTATAACATTACTTCTTTGACAAGGAACAAACTTTCCTTCCATATCAACCAAAAAAAAGGTAATTAAATCAACTTTAATTTCACACCAAGAAAACCCAAATGCTTGACCAAGTCAAAATTAGGAATTCAAGCCAATTTCCAAGAGTTCTTTTGGATTTATTAATTCTTCTACTTTCTTTTTTTTTTTTGATAAGTAAGATTGTTATATAAACGAAAGGCTACTCTATGCATGAATAACATAGAGCAAACCCAGAAAATACAAGAAGGAGAAAACAGAGAAAAAACAAAAAAGAAAACCAATCAACAAATTAATTACAAAGAGAAAGAGAGCTAAGGAAAGAAGGGAGAGAATCACTAGTTGTGAGTCCCCATGCCCGAGACCAATCAAAAAGAGTCCCACTAAAAGAAGCAAGCATCTGATCACCGGAACTATCCAAATCCTCAAAAGTCCGCCGATTCCATTCCTTCCAAATACACCAAAGGATGCACAACGGAACTAAATTCCAAATCTGAGACGAGTACTTCCCCAACCAATTCCACCAACCAAAAAGCAAATCTGGGATCGATCTAGGTACAACCCAAGACAGGCCAAAAGTTATAAAGACAAAGCTCCATAACCGATAAGCCATCTCACAATGAAGAAGTAAGTGGTCTACTATCTCTCCACAATGTCGGCACATAATACACCAATTCACAAAAAACAATCTCCTCAGTCTCAGGTTATCACCCGTTAGGATCTTATTCCAAGCTACACACCAAACAAAAAAGGATACTCGCCTAGGGGCCTTTGCTTTCCATATAGCTTTCCAAGGAAAGACAATTGAGGAAGAATCCCTTAATTTGTTATAATATGACCAGATATCAAAATCCCCATTAGGCTTCAATTTCCATCTTATCCGGTCTCCCACATCCATTGGAGGAGTATTAGCTCCCAATATACGAAGAAAATGCAGCCCTTCATCCATCTCCCAATCATTAAATTCTCGAATAAAACGAACATTCCAAATTCTTCTATCCTCTGCCCCCTGCCTTGACAAAGAAGCTTCTACAGATACCTCCTTATCAATGGCAATACCATACAGCCTTGGGAAAGCCAATTGAAAAGGTTGATCCCCATACCACCCATCCTGCCAAAACCTCACTCTATTCCCCAACCCAACAACAAACTGACAATTTTTGCTAAATTCCTCCCATCCCATGCAAATACCTCTCCACAAACCACAACCATGAGCTCCCCTACCCAAAATTGAGGTCCATCCCCCCATTCTTCTCCAAATTTTGAAGCTACCACCCTCCTCCATAACCGATTCTCTTCCTTCCCAAATCGCCACAACCATTTCCCCAATAAGGCCTTATTAAAAGTAGTAAGTTTCCTTATCCCCAAGCCACCATTGGCTATAGGCGCACAAACTTTATCCTATCCTACCAGATGAGTCTTGCTATCACCCCATAGAAAGTCCCTTTGCAACTTTTCAATTTGATTAGCCACATGAGTAGGAATTGTGAACAACGATAGAAAATAGGTAGAAAGACTAGATAGCGTACTCTTGAGTAACATCAATCGACCCCCCTTAGACAAATACAGCTTCTTCCACCCGGCTAATCTCCGCTCAAATTTTTCCAAAATAGGGTTCCAAATTGAAGGGGAATTATGTGAAGCTCCCAACGGCATGCCAAGATAAGACATAGGCAACTTTCCAACTCTACAGCCCAAAATTTCAGCCAGGGCATGCACATCATCAACCTCCCCTATTGGAACCATTTCACTCTTATGCACATTAACCTTCAAACCTGTTACCGCCTGAAAATTAAGTAACAACAACCGAATATGAAGAATTTGCTCCACATCCGCATCACAAAAAAGGATAGTATCGTCTGCAAATAGTAGATGTGTAACACATTCCCCACCACCCCTCCTACCCTCAACTTTAAAACCATGGATCAAGCCAGTTCCCTCCACTCTTCTTAACATCCTACTAAACACCTCCATCATAATCAAAAACAGCATAGGAGATAGCGGATCCCCTTATCATAATTTAATATTAATGTTACATCAGTAAGAGCATTCTTGTTTTTATACTACTTGAAAGCGGCATTACCAGAAAAAATTAAACAAAAACTTTACCTCTAACATTGGTTAAGCAAATACAAATCAGCCTAATCTTTATGTCCCATATGACTACGAACATCCAAGTTGGTTGTACAGTAGGTCAGTGACACTAAGAATGTCAAGAAACAAATTCTTTTCTAAAGAATTTCTTTCACTGTAACACCCATATCTATGAAGATGCTCAAAGCACTCAATTATATGAAAAAAAAAATTGCTTCATTTACTTATTAACTTAAAAACTCTTCTTTTACTCAATCAAAAGCAAATCCAAATCAAAGTTATGTAACTTGATCTTAAGCAGGCCATGTCTCTTGATAATTGTAAAGATTGTATGCCAAAGGAATGAATTATGTTCAAAATCTACAAACAAACAGATTTGTCTTCTTTGCCTGTGGCAAAGTAAAACAAAACCAAAAGAGGCCAACAGGACAAAATCATTCACAATTGTATCAGAACATAAGCAGCCAAATTTTCCAGTCAGGGGCATCCCAAAAATTAAGGTAATTCCCTTCCTAGGGGAAGTATTATAATCACTTAATAAAGGTATCTATCTTCCTGTGCTTGGAGCCCAAAGAACAATAATGGTTCTTCCTAAAACCATGTCACACTTTGGTTTTTAATGAATTAAAAGGTTTTAGGTTATGGGATGCTCTGAATAAAAGGAAAGGATTTAGAAGGTAACAGAGAGAAACATGCCTCTAGGAGACATACATCCTGGTTTACAGGGGGTTTTTTTTCCCCTTTTTTCGGCTATCAATCTACTGAAAAATCCTTGGATACAAATTTCTTCTTAAATTGAAGACTACTTTCACGGCAAGCATAATTGGGAACTGTCAGGAGAAATATGAATTTTTGTGGTTCAAAGGAAGAAACCGCAGTGATTTGGAACTCTGTCTAGATACATTAGGTATTTAGAGATGTTTATATCAATGTTTGAATGATCACCTTCACATGGTTGGACTTGGGTCAAGGAGGACACAGACCAAATTGAAAAATAGAGACAGAGTACTGATTGTTTTTTTAATCTTATAGGCAGAGTACTGACCAGAGAGAATAAGAAATACACCAACACGCTAGAGAAACTGAAAAGTCATGACCACAAGTGTAAAAGCATTGACAAGTTAGTGAACATTAAAAATATCATTCAACCAAATGGAGAGGATCACTAAGAAGTGTAGACTACCTTGTGAAATCTAGGAGAAGCATTAAGCAAAAGCTATTTATGGAGATTTTTTGGAATGAATATGATAAAACTCAAGGTTGAAAACAATATGAAAGTTCTGGTTACCAGTATTAGATCTATCAATTGAAGTGTAATAACATCTGAATCCATAAATTACAGTATTATGCTAAGGTGGCCCATCACTGTCACAATATATGCAGCAGCAAGGCTGCCAGAGAGACTTTAAAGCCACAAGGACGACATAATTTGTTGATAGAACTAATAGGCTACATTAATCATGACCCAGTTAGCAAGCAATGTAGCAATATGCCATCATTTATAATGGAGTGGAAAGTTAATCGTGACCCAGCTAGCAAGCAATTTTCCATCATTTATAATGGTGTGGTAAGTTCTGTGGGCCAATGAGGCTAGGACCAAAGCCTGAGAAGCAAACCATTATAGTTCCACGCTTGACTGATGACCGTATCTATTTCTAATGAGGAACATGAAGACTCAGGATTACCCAAATTGCATAAAAAAATGAAATAACAAGCCCAATTCTTTTATCCAATGACACATAATTACAATAGACCAACTAATCAAGATCCTTGAAAGAGTGAGTTCATGAGCTTAACCTAAAAAAAAAGGAATAAGAAGTGGAAATTTTCCTGGATCTCTATTTTGAGATGGTAAAAGAAATATATAAAATGAAATGAGTTAAACTGGAAAGACTGTCATGCTGCCTATCCCCAGAAAAATTAAGGTTTTGGACCTTGTGTGATTTTACAATGTTGTGAGCAGTCCACTGGATTGCAACCATTTCTACTAAAACAAGACTGGCCCAGAATTAGCGCACAAGGATTCTTGTTCTATAAACAGAAAGAACGTCAAGTCATTTGTGACTATAGCATATACCATATTCCTTCAATCATTTCAGAAGCTCATATCTAATAACTTGAGGACTTTGTCAATTGGAAAGGTAAGATACGGAGTCCGATATATGGAATGCTCCTTCATGTCAACAATTGGCATGATAAATAGACATGAAGGTGAAGTAATGTATATTACAGTAATATACAGTTTAGATACCTGCATGCTAGTCATCTATGCATAATATATAAGAAGCAAAATGCAGTATCATGTTTTTTTGGTTTAGTAAATAATTACAAAGTTATTGTACAATAACTAGTCATCATGAAATTACTTGTAAAAGTTTCAGTTTTTCAATACAAACAACAGAGGAATTATTACAAAGTTATTGCCACCTTCTTAGTCTTGTGTCACGTAATGAAAATAATGCTCAATGCCAGACAGTGTACCTAACTTTTAGGACAAAAACCTGCAAACAAACTCACAGGCACGAGTAATTCATTACCTTCACAAACATATCTAATTATATCCCAATCCAGATTTCAAGGGAGCTTCCAATATAGCAAAATGGGTATGTGCAAACTATTGCCTAATTACAATCAGTTAAGAAAGACACGTGGACTTTGGATGGGTAGGAATTTTATGAGATCAATAGCAGAAACAGTGAAGAATCAGATGAAAAAAGAATAAAATTGCGTACAACATTCACTGATGAAAAAAGAAAATGTTGAAAATACAATCTGATATTCCAAAATGGTTTCATAAGTAAAAATAACCACAATTCGTTGACTTCTTAAATGTTCGCAATAAATAGAAAATGGTTAAATTCAGCCAGGATTAATCACCAAACCATCAATTACCATCAAACATTCAGCAAGATGACAACATGCTTAAGAAAAGCATATTGTATAAGGAAATTCTAAACCAAAAAACACCTAAAGTTTATAACACCATCCAACTGGAGGAATTCACAAGGGAGTACTCACAGACTGAAGATTTTGGTTCAGAGTCTGAAGGTCATCAGCGACCAATTCAAACAAATTTTTCAATGAAATGGGGCTTCTTGACTCTTTCTTCAAATCCAACAATGGTGGAACACCTTGAGCTACCTCTGTGTTGGTGCAACAAAAACAAACCAAAAACCATATATCATTCCTAGTAATTATAGCGCACACACATAACATTAATATATCAATCCATACTATTGTTTAACACAAAACTTACTACCACTAAGCAAAGTCGCAGGAGTATTCGTTGAAGACACTCTACACAAAGCTCTGCCCCGCCGCCTATCAACCAGTTTTCTACTACTAGAACTGGACTTTGCATAATTCCTTACTGAAGAGCGGCAAAAGGAAGCATTGGAAGAGCAGCCACAAGCATATAAATCAAAGACAGTTTTTGTAAAACCAAAATCAAGATTGTGGCATGTCATTGACATCATTCTAAGTCAGACCCAGAAGGGAAAACCACCAAATCTCACTCTCAAATGAAAAACCCAGATGCAATATATGCTTTTAATTTCCCATATACCCAACCCCAAGTCACTGGTACCGGCTGGACCAAGAAAAATATGGAACAAAAACTAAAATAAAAAAACCAAAGCCAAACTAATGAGGAGATTTTGAAAATGGGGGTATTTTGGGGGAGGGAAGTAAGTAGTAGCAGTAGTAATAGTACACAGTACACAGTACACACAAGTGATGTAAGTTCAAGTTGTTTACACTTTACATTGAGTGGATCCAAAGAGCCCACATTGGTACCAATGTATTTGTTTTTCTTATCAGTTGGGATGGGAGTTAATGAGTTGGAGGTGTGACACACACTGCCTAGGACAGACAACAATAGTCAAGGCACGATAATAAATAAATAAATAAATAAAAGAGATATAGCCTGTAATAATAATTAGAGGCTAAAAAAGATCTGGGAGTGAATTTTCCATTTGAAACTCTCCTCCTTCCTAAATATTAACAACTCCTATCTCTCTATAGATCTGTGGGTCAAATTCCTTTTTGGTAACACCAGTTGGTAATTGGTTGGTGGTCAAATGGGAGCCAAGCAAATCATATTGATACCCCTTGGCTTGGACACTATTGGTTTGGGGAGGATCTTCCATTTCTCATTTAGCCACATATATGTGATTATCCCTCCCCTATTGATTAAGTCATTTTTAAATATTTTATTATTATTTACATGATTTATTTGATTGTAATTATTCATCTAATTTAATTTTTTTAAATTCTTTTTTTTTTTTTTAAACCACAAACGTGATTCATGAACTAGCAACCATTTTCATAACAAAAAAATTTGACAATAAAAACAAAAACCTATTGCTTTTAGCTTTAGCCATCGATCATTATCTCTAATAATTAAGCAAAATATACGTATTATATTGTATGTTAGACAGATACAGGTTTTTTTTATAGAAAAATTCTTATTCATTGTACAAAATAAACATACTCTAAAATTACACATTTTTATATTTTAAAATATATAGCACCTATTAAGCTGCTCCCATACTATACTTTACAAAAAATTCTTTATTGACTAAATTTAAATACTCTTATTAGCAATATAATTGTTTATTGCGCCAATCTGTGTTATTACAATAGTAAAATTATTAAAATCAATATTTTTATTTTAATGTTTCATTATTCATTATTCATTATTAAACATAGAAATTTTTATCTTTTTTTTAAATTTTAATCTTACTTTTTTTTCTCTGATCTACTAAGATTTTTCTAAAATTTGGATAATTATATCTTAATGTCATACAAAATGTAAATATATGTATTGCATTTTAAGTCAATAGAATTCAAATAATTTAAATTACATTTAATTATACATAACTATTTTTTTTGTTATTTTTTTTATACAATATAGAAGTTCTACTCTAGCCTATTCTAAGTGTATATATGTGTGAAACTCCCTCCTGAAGACTTGAACCCCAGCCCTTACCCCCCCCCTCACACCCCACAAGCACTTATATTTATAGAATGACCATCGCACCAAGGGTGCGTAGTGATCCCTTAAGGCAATTGTTTATAAACCATATTAGGAAAGATTTTAACACCATTTTTATGGAAAATATAAAAAACTGTAAGAAAAATTAATTGTTTTATTATTTTCTCATAAAATGTTTCTAAAAATATTTCCTAGGCATTTATTAACATTTCCCTATAATACTTAATTTTTTTTTTTACAATATCTTATAAAATTATACTCAAATAACGTAAATATAAATATACAACTAAATTGGAATATAATAAAAGAAATAACTTAATACATATAGTCGTTCTCATTATAGTCCTAATTTTCTATTCAACTCGTATACTCTTTGGTACATAGTGCTTTCCAGTCCGAAAAGGCTATCTCTAATAATATTATTGTGGCTTTTGAATCTCTCCATCACATGAAGCATAAAAAGGTGGGCAAATCGGGTTTTATGGCTATGAAGCTAGATATGAGTAAGGCGTACGATCGTGTAGAATGGATTTTCTTATGTCAGCTTATGGAGAAGATGGGTTTTGAGGATCGTTGGATCCAGTTGATTTATGGGTGCATCGACTCTGTTTCTTATTCCATCCTTGTGAATGGGGAACCTCATGGTGATATTAAACCTACTAGGGGACTTAGACAAGGCGATCTTTTGTCTCCTTATCTATTTCTTTTGGTGTCCGAAGGTCTTAATGGCTTAATCCAACAAGCTGTGGTAGCCGATGATATTAGAGTTTTTTCCCTTTGTCGCAATGGTCCTCAGATATCTCATTTATTTTTTGCAGATGATACTCTCCTTTTTCGTAGAGCCAAGCTAAGGGAGAGTCCAAATTATTCAAAATCTTTTAGAGAAGCATGAGCTTGCTTCGGGTTAAAAGATCAATACCGGTAAGACCACTCTGTTCTTTGGTAAATCTGTCTCTCTCTTGTCAAAGAATGCCATTAAAAATCTACTTGGTGTACCTGAGATTAAGGAATATGAACATTATTTAGGGCTTCCTGTTGTGGTGGGGAAGAATAGAAGGGCCAGCCTTAATTATATTCAAGAGAGGGTTTGGGGTAAGCTTCAGGCGTAGAAGGAAAAATTACTTTCCCAAGCAGGTGAGGAAGTGTTATTGAAAGCGGTTGTGCAAGCCATTCCCACTTTTGCTATGAGTTGTTTTAAACTTCCTGTGGGTCTTTGTAATGATATTGAATCTATGATTAGAAAATTTGGTGGGGTCAATGGGGTGATCGAAGGAAGATACATTGGAAAAAATGGGATATTTTTTGTCAACCAAAATCAAAAGAGGGCCTTGGTTTTAGAGAGTTGGTGAAGTTCAATGAAGCCATGTTGGCAAAACAGGTTTGGAGGTTGGTTCATGACACGGATTCTTTATTTTATAGAGTGTTTAAGGCTAAATATTTTTCCACAGGGTCCATTTTTTATGCCAAGGCCGGATCGGGGTCTTATGCTTGGAAGAGTATTCTTAAAGCTCGAAAGATGATTTTGTTAGGTGCTCGTTGGAGGATAGGTGATGGGACCTCGGTAAAGATTTTTAAGGACTCTAGGTTCCCTGGTAATAATTCAGGTAGAGTTCTATCCCCTATTTCGGTGTTGTCAGAGGATGCCACGGTGGACCAGTTGATTGATAGTGATTCGAGGTGGTGGAAAACAAGTCTGGTGGATTCTATTTTTTACCTTTTGAAGCGCAACTGATTAAGTCCATTCCGGTCTGCCATTCTACTCAGGAGGATTTTCTGTTCTGGCCTCATTCCCAGACTGGAATGTATCAGGTCCGTTCGGGTTATAACTTGTTATGTGATTTAAATAGTAGTGATATGGCTTCTTCTTCGGACACAGCGGGACAGAAGAAATTCTGGAATAGCCTTTGGAAATTAAATGTTCCAAATAAGATGAAATTCTTCCTTTGGCAAGCTTGCACCAATTCCATCCCGACTATGCTTAATTTACACAAGCGCAGGATTGTTTCATCTTCAGTCTGTAGCCTCTGTCGTGAAGGGGAGGAATCTGTTCTTCATGCCTTATGGTCTTGTAAGGGTATGAGTTCGGTTGGGGTTCTTGTTTTGCTTCTTTACCTTCTGAATTTTCCAGGGCCAATTCGTTTAGTGGCCTGCTTGATTTGGTGTTTTGTTCCTCATTGAATTCTGAAGTCTTTGCGATGACTTTTTGGGCTATCTGGAATTGCCGGAATAAAGTGTGGGTTGGTGAGGAGGTCTGGCCGTTGAGTAAGGTTACTGGTGCAGCACGTCGACATTTGCAGGATTTTCAGCAGCTTCGGCTCTGTCCTAGTACAAAGGTTCGTTCAAGGAGACCTCGGTGGAAGCCTCCTGATGTGGGTTTTGTGAAGGCAAATTTTGATCGGGTGATCTTTAAGGATTTAAAGGCAGCAAGTATTGGTGTGGCTATTTGGAATGAACATGGTGAGGTGGTTGCAGCTTTGGCTGAGCAAATTCCCATACCAAATTCTGTTTTCACTCTTGAAACTTTGGCGACTAGGCGTTCGGTTCATTTTGTTTGGGAACTTGGCCTTCATAATGTTGTCTTTGAGGGTGACTCGGAGTCTTCCATTCATGCTATTCATAATAGAATTTTATTACATTCATCTTGTGGTCATATTATTCAAGACATTTTGTTGTTTGCTAGCTCCCTTCAGGGCTTTTCTTTCTCTCATGTGTGTAGGAAAGGTAATGTTTTAGTTGATGCCTTAGCTAAGAGAGCTAAGTTTTCTTGTCCGTTGTTGGTTTGGATAGAATCTATTTCTCTGGATCTGTATAATTGTTACTTGTCGGATTTTTCTTCTTTTAATTAAAGTAGCCTTCTTGGCCAGTTTCTTAAAAAAAATAAAAAAAAAAAGACCTTGAAGCAAATGATATATGTGCATATTTTGTAAAAAATATATATCTTGTTCCATATATTACTATCTACTAACCATCGAGAATACATTATCTATAACCTCCACAAACAATTCTTAATAAGAATATTTCAAATTCTTACTTTAATATATATATATATATATATATATATTCAACAAAGTCTAGTGGCTGTGGCTTTTTTTTTTTTTTTTTTTGCTGCTGACGACCTGGCCGTGGAGGTGGAAGAGCCGTGGAGGAGATAGAGTGAGAAACGTGCAAAGAGAGAGAGAGAGAGAGACGTGCAGTGGAGAGAGAAAGGGTCAAACGTATAATTTTTTTTGGGTTTAGAAATAAGTATGGAATATATTAAATAAGGGATAATAAACGAGACCAATTAGAATATTAGCATTAATGATGGTATTTTTTTTACCGTTAGATCTACTTAAATCCAATTTTTTCTAAAAAGGAGTTACACCAGATGTAACTTGAACCCATCTCATATATATATATATATATATATATATATATTGAGTTGATATGGACACCTACAAAAACGATGATTAAAAGGACAACAATGTGGTATCGGCCACTAATCCTCATATACTTAAGTTAGTGGATTTTTTTTTTTTTTTTTTAAGAGGGGAGGTAGATTAGTTCTTGTAAATCTGAATATATACATTTTTTTTTTTTTTTGAGAAGCCTGAATTTGTCCCCTTGTATTGTTGTTTTCTCTCTTTTTTATTTAAAAAATTGGATATTACACTAAATTATACACCAAATTACACTTTAAACCCTAAACTATTCAAATGCACGCTTTGTACCTTAAACTATGACATTTGTTACACTTTGCATCCCAATGTTAGTTTTACTATTTAGTTAGACAAAAATTAATAGTATGTGACTTGCATGTGACTTTTGCTTAAGTGGCACACTATTTAATGACGAAAACACCCTTTTCACAAAAACAATTAAAAACAAAAGTTTATTTCTTTTTATTTTCTCCATCTCTCTCTCATGTGGCAAGGGAAAATTATCCTTCGGGCTAGCCCGATTCAGATCTTTATAATTGACACACATGCATACTTTCCCATCTTTCTTTAGTACAGGAATAATGTTGGCGACCCAATCAAAGTAGGCTATGGCGGTAAGGAAACCGGCTTTCAACTACTTTTCCACTTCTTCTTTGATCTTCAGGATAATCTTTGACTTCATCCTTCAAAGGGCTTGCCGCACTAGAAGGCATTCGGATTTAACTGGAATTCTATTGTCAATGATCTCTGTATCCAATCCTGGCATATCTTGATAAGACCAAGCAAAGATTTCTTTGAATTCCTTCAACAAAGCTATAAGCTCATCTTTCATTTCTTTAGGAAAGTTTACCCCGATCTTGATGGGTTTTTCTATCTCACCTTCATCAGCTAGGTTTATCACCTCTGTCTCTTCTATATTGGGCTTGGACCCTTCGCCCTCTCTATTCAGAGTTTCTAGGATGTCTCAAGGTAAGTTCGGGACCTCTTCCATTCCTTCAACATCATGATCCAACTCTATTGTCTCATTCACATCATCTACACTTTCGTTATGGCAAAGGGACGATATACCCACTTGGGAATTAGAACAGATCCTATAGAGCAGAACATATATAGAGAAACATAAGACAATTTGCACACACATATTCATAGGAAAGCAATAAAAGAGAGATGTAAGAATTTCCTGAATAATACGCTGAATATTTCATTAATGGATTATAGGTAGGGGAAAACAAAGTTCATGCCTGATAATGATAAAAGGGAAATGTTTTTCTTTTCCCAAGAAAACAAATTGGGGAAATGAACAGGGAATACAAATAAAGCAGGAAATAACGTAAGCATGCAAAACAAACTGGATATGCTATTCCAATCCTCTCAGGTGATCGGGAGGTCCAATCACTCGATGATGGAATACTTCTTACTCAGTCAGTGCAACCACAAAGCAAGGCTCGATGGTCCAAAGGCTTGCCATCTCACTTGGCATCCTTGGTCGGATAGTAGAAATCGGATTATCTTTAGGAGATATGGTAGCGTTCATGAAGAACTCTTCGGGATAGAGCCAAATAATGCAAGCCAGATCAGGCTCTTCATCTTCCAATTCCTTGAAAGGTTCTGGCATAATGATCTCGGCTGGAGCTGGAAAAGTGGTTCTGATATGGGGAATAGACATCCTTGAAGTGTCGCACTTCCTCTTCTTACCTCTGGAAGCTTGAAAGAGTTCCTCACGAGTGGCTTCGTATCCCAAAATTAACCTTCCTTTGTTATCTAAGAGTTCCACGAGAGCAGGGCTCCCATGTCCTACGGCTTCGAGGCCTTGGCCTAATTTGTAACCAAACTTGAGCATTTCCTTTGTGGCCATTAGGACTACTGCGAGCCAGCCGGACTCAGGCTCTGAAGCATTGTGAATCATGGAAACTAGCTCGAAGCTATGGAAGGATGCTTCTGGAAAAGCATTGGCATCGATGTAAGGGATAGATGTCTCCTAAAAGATAGTCATGGGCTCTTCAGCCATATTAGTGATCAATTGATTTTCAGAGATGAACTTGAGTCTCCTATGGAAGGTAGGCGCAACTGCACCTACTATATGCAACCAGGGTATCCCTAAAAGCATGTTGTATGGAGAGTCAACCTTAATCACTTAGAAGTTGACCATGAAGGATCTCAGGCCGATCTCAATCATTAGCTCGATCTCGCCTTGCACTTCTCAACGCATGCCATCGAAAGCTCTGATGATCATAGTGCTAGGCTTAATAGGAGACATATCCACCTTCAGGCGCTCAAGAATGGCCATCGGGTAGACATTCAGGGCTAATCCATTGTCAGTTAGCACCCTTCCTACAATCATGTCTTCACACTTGACTACAATATGCATGGCCAAGGTATGATCTCTACCTTCTAGAGGCAACTCATCATTTGAATATGAGACTTGGTTGGTGGCGAACACCAATGATACTATACCCTCGAAGGAGGAATTTGTAATACCGGTAGGAACATGCATTTCCTTTAACACCTTCAATAAAGCTTCACGATGGACCTCGGAAGATAGCAGCAAGGCTAAGAAATCTGAGTTGGAGATTTGTTTAACTGCTGAATCATACTATAATCGGCCTTTCGAATGGTTTTCAAGAATTTCTTAGCTTCTTCAATGGTGACCCTATTCCTGACTGGCTCGCCTATGCTCTTGCCAATCTCTTTCCTCCTCTTTTCTAGTTCCTTAAGAGTATAACATCAACCACTCCTAGTGAGTTCGGCTTGGCCTGAAGAGACGTTAGAGCAAACCTCTTTCTTTCCAATTCGGGTGGAAATCAAAGTTACATCGTACTTCCATGGGACATGATGGCTATCTTGGTAAAGGAAGGGCTTTGGCATACAGATGACCACACTTTCTTTAGTCTAAAGATTTGGCGCCAGGGAGAACATCTTTGGACTGATGATGATTGGGCTACGTAGAGTAGCTTTTAAAGCTTTTGGGCCAGTAGCCCAAGAGATTCCTTAGATAGACTTTGGCAGAATTGGAGGATCAAAACCTCGAATAGTAGGGACAACAGGGGTTCCCTTCTGGATAAATCCTGGAGATGACTCTACGACTGCAGGTAATGCTAAGACTAGAGGAGTAAAGCCTTCGATGGCTAGCATGGCTTGTCCTTTCTTTGGAGCTAGCGCCTCTAAATCCATAATTGATTTTGTAATCTCTTCGATAATGATTGAAGTTAGAGGAGTTGGAGGAATCCTACATAAGCGCTCTTGCAAGTATTTATCCCAATCCTTCCTTGATCCTATTGATATAGCACTGTGGCTAGTTCCTGCTTAGGTACTTGGAGGGAATAGGCTGGCTGCCATGGAATCGCTCATATGCATGAATTCTCTTTCGATCTATATGATACCACAGTTAGCTAAACTCTGAACTTGTGCTCAGAACACTCTACAATCGCATAGGCATGTTGGTCCCCATTGTCACAAAATGAGCAGACTCCTCAGTCAAAACTTGGAGGTTCTATGTTTTTTAGAACAATATGACTTTCTTGGGCTAGGGCCCACAGCATGGCTTTCCAAGGGAATGAAGGGGATGAGAAATCAGGGATCCTCTCCTCCATTATAGAGATAGCATTCACGTTCTCTTCCTGGTGAGGAGGCAAGGGGTTAATGATGACATTCGGCCTGGTTGTGTTGTCGAATTGTACCAACTTGTTGTCAATGAGATCTTGGATTCGGTGTCTTAAATGTGCACACTCTTCTAAGGTATGTCCCTCGGCTCCAAAATGGTGTTCACATTTCTTGGATGGACTAAAACCAAGTAGAGGAGGATCGTCTCTGGGTCTCGCGAAAATTGAAGTCACTAGCTTCTTCTTTAACAGATAAGCATAAAGCGCTGCCATGGGCATAGGTAACAGAGTGAATTTTCGTGGTTCCGCCTTGGGATATCGGGGTGGATTGGGCCTTCCCCTCCGATTGAATGCTTGGTAAGGTGCTTGGGCTGGCTAAACCTATTGCTGATAAGGTCGGGCATTTGGCGCTGTATAAGTAGAAGTAACACCTTTGGGCCCTTCAGGTGCTTTGTCAATCACATAAACATCAACTTCCTTCCCTTTGTGTCTAGTTTCCTTTTTCACCTGTTGTTTTATCATAGAATGTAGAGCCTCAAGATCGACTATCTTCTTGCTCCTAATACCTTCATCAATGCGCTCCCCAATAGGAATCAGGCTTGCGAAGTGAGTGACTTGGGCACTGATCATCTTCACGTAGTAAGGAGGCTTGAGGTTATCAATGAACCACTTGATCATCTCATCTTCCATCATGGGAGGAACCATTCAGGTGGCTAGCTCGCACCACCTTTAGGCATACTCACAAAAAGATTCCCCACCCTTCTTTTCTGTCCTTTAAAGAACTGTGCGATCAGGCACTATCTCAATATTGAACCAGTAATATTACAAGAATCTGTTGGCCATCTCTCTCCAGCTAGAGGTCTTTTCCAATCTCACATACCAGGTGGCTGCAGGGCCAGTTAAGCTATTAGGGAAAATCAGACAGAGAAACGGGTGATTGTCTCCATAGGGTGCCATCTTCCTATAGAACATGTGCAGATGGGCACAAAAATCTCCAGTGCCATCATACTTGACAAACTCGGGTGCCTTGAACTTGGGAGGCATAATGACCTAAGAGAAACTGGTCAGACTGTCTAGATCAACACTTCCTCCGGCGTCAGAGCCCTCTATGATCCAGATTTTCTCAATCAGGGTCTCCACTTGACTTTTGACCTGACTGTAACCAAACTCTAAGGTCTTATCCTTAGGAGGGTCCACTTCCTGGTTGTTTCCTTGTGGGGTGAATGGTGGTGTAGTTTGGTCCTGATTTGGCTCTGGCGGTGGCCGGTTCTCATTTTTAGAATGAGGGGCGAAGCCCTCTAGAGTGGGCCCAGATGATTCTCGGTTCCATCCTACAACCAGTTGTTGCATCATGAGCATCATTTCTGCCATCTATTTTTTCAGGAGAGCGACTTCATAAGTGTTTTCCTTGATAAGGGAAGGACCACTAGTAGAGATCTATTTAGCACGAGACCTAGTAATGATAGGATCACGGTATAATGGTAACTTGAACCATTTCCTTTGAGCAATCTTTTCTCTTTAGGAACCTGGAAAGGAAAAGAATGGGATGGGAGAGAAATGGGGTACATTTGAAAATGCACCTATCATTTTCAAAATATTGGCTTGGACCTTTGATCAGGTATTTATCATCGTGATTTCTATAGTGATGTAAAATTAATGCACAAGCTTGGTAAGTAACTGAAACTTTCATATCATGCTTGAAATTGCAGGATGAACCCTTCTCTTTTGATTACATGGAAAAGTAATGCTTTTACAAAGTTTGACTTTTTATAATGCCCTAAGATCATGGGTTATAGACAATGGTTCCAATAATGGGCCTTTTACAATACATGGAAATTCAATTTAACAATGAAGAGCTTCATTCTTGATTGCTTGGCCTTTTCAGGGAAGATCTTAAACTCTGGGCAATGTCCTCCTTAGCATGGAGTTCCAACTACTTGCCACAAATTTTATCTGTACACATTTACATGACGGAGCCATTAGTGTATGCATGCATGCCCGTGTAGGGTTGGAAACACTTAAGGACCGGGTATGATCTAATGTGTGAGCAATGGGGTTGCTTTTCCCTAGGGGTTAATCATAGATGTTGTACAAACAAGATAGATAGAACCTGGAGTAGAGCATGACTCTTTGATGCAAGCAAAAAGGGAAAACTTGCAAACAAAAACTGTACACTTTCCCCTTGACTCATTTTGAAAACAATCCTATGAAGGATATCCTACCCTAGTCTGGGATGTTCACTTGGATTTGGCTCTACCTAGTCCTCACGGGTGTGAAGTAGTCTAGGTATGAGACACGACTTAATTGGTAAGTTGGTCCTATTCTAAGGGGGGGACCTCGATCATCTAATCCTTCCTTTCATAGAAGTTGTGGGATAGAGCGGATCAAAGGGGGCCTTTTCAACATAATCCTATCCACCCATGGACCTAGGAAAAGCCTACAATTCAGCATCCAGTAACTATCTAAGGTATACGCATCCAACATTAGCCTTCAACGCTGAGCCCGGGTTCGACTCAATATAAGGGGTGATGTCATGCATTTTGAAATGAAAGGGGAAGACTTTCCAAGCACAACAGATATAAGCACAGATAAAGGTGTAGCAGAAATTAAGTATTCATTTGGATCCACGGCACGTTTTCACTTTTGCGTTTTCTGCCTTCTTTTTTTTTTTTCTTTTTTTTTTCCCAGCGCGTGAATAGTAACATCACATGGATTCACTGTGCAGGAGACAAAATGCACTATTCACGGGTCCCACGGCACTATTCACCCATTTAAAAATTATTTTGCTACAATGTTTTCAGTTTTCAGTTTTCAGTTTCAGCAAAAATAAGTTGTATCCAAACGGACCCTAAGTCTTACTACCCTAGGTTTGCACATGTGAAGGAAAGCTGTAAAACATGCTTTAGGAAAGCAGTAAAGCTTCACACATATGAAAATACCTCAAAGCTAGTTTTTGGAAAACCATTTGAAAAAAATTTTGGAAAATATTTTGAGTTTTGAAAATAGTTTACTAGGATATAGTAAAAGCAATTTTCAAAAAGAAAGCCTCGGAGGCTAATGTCAATTTCAATGTTTTTGAAAGCCAATGTCCAAAGATTAGGATCTTATCAAAAGCTCTAAAGGCTAAACTCTCTAAGTGTTCCTAGTGGAGTCGCTAGTCTGTCGATGCCTTGCGGCTGCTCGACCACCCATCGCGGCGACGCTTGATGCGCCATCTGTGTGTGTGTGGAGAAGGTATGTCATACCTCGGGTGTGTGACTGGAATGTGAGTCGATTTTAAGGAAATTACCAAGGGTAAGTGAAGTCACCACCAATCATTGGGTTTTTTCTAAGGTGTGATTGGTCACCTGACTCTATTTAATTTTATTACCGATCCTAGGTTAAGAAAAAAGTTGTTTTTCCTAATCTAATAAGGATGGACAAAAAATCTTGATTCTTGAGTTCGGAAGTCTAGTTACGTGTGGGGAATGTGTTAGGCACCTCACAACGCCTGTCCATAGACATTCCTTGGTTTTGGTAAAATCATAATTTTCGGACATTGGCAAATGAAAACAAGCTATTGGCATTAGCTTTCGGGGCTTTAAATGTGTTGGGCTTTGAGGTTTGGTTTTGGAATGGGTGTGGTCCCGATCGATACTTTCCAAGTGTGTTTGAAGTCGCTACCAAATTTCCATAGTGAAAATCCAATAGCATTTTACCTTATTTTCGTGGCACAAACCCGGCAGCACTTTGCCTCAGATGCATCATAGCATGCCAAACGTTATTCTCACCAAGCTTTCAACGTGAGAAATGGGGATGCCCCATTTTCACGGCAAAAATCCGACAGAGTTTCGGGTTTGGTTCACTATGGCGTACTGGTAGGGTTTCGCGTCTATGTATACGGCGTGTATCGACATGCTCGCACCGTGACGAGCCAAAGCCTTCCAAAGTGTTAGAACACCCTAATACGTGTCACATACACAGGGAAACCAATGTCACTTGGTGACATGGATCAAGACAATCACACCGCGATGATCATGCACACAATTTAGCATGAATATGCACCTACGACAATCGCCTTGAGCACATACCCATACTACAAGGTCAAGAGCTCTCATGACTAGAGAGGGTCGCTCACGTAACCACGAGATTCCATCATACAAAGTGCACAATCACCCACACACACTTAGGCATATATATATATATATATATAGACACATACACACACACATAACATGAATTATGCATGAAAGGCTAAGAATGTATTGACCCCTTGTGATGAATTAACCAATTAATTAGCCGAGTTAATTAATTAATTCAATTTGCATGCAATAAGCATGGCAGCACAAACAAATCACCAAATAACTAAATGCAGCGGAAATTAAATTGACACAGTGATTTGTTTATGAATGGGGAAATCCTACACGGCAAAAAACCCCCACCGAATGATTTTAAGGTCACCACTCTCGAGAATTCACTATTATCACAACAAGCGGTTACAAGTAAAGGAATCCCAGTACCTTATACCAACTTACAATTGAACCCTTACCCCAATACCCAATTGGACTTGTTTAGTAGTGACAATCTCTCCTTTTAATGCACGGCTCCCAGTACGTGACTAACCAATTCGATGCGCGGATCCCAGTACGCAGCTTACTCACTAACTTGAGAAAGATGTTGGCTGCAAAATTCTTCAGTTCATCAACATGATGAAGACCATGAAGCTCCTTGGTTACAAAACCCTACGGTGTACAAACACAATAGCTTCTTGAAGAAAAAAAGATGAACCAGGGCATATGTCTCCGGTTCACAATATGCTTGTGAAAAACTTTTGCATTGAGTTGCATCAGCTGTGACGGCCCTTAAAACAATCCTTATATATGTTAGAGTTGTGAGAAAAGAAAGCCCAAACATCTATTCACATATTGGAGTGAAATCAGCTCTGAAAAACTGATTTTCATAAACCTCGATAGATATCTTATCTATCGAGAAGCTGTCGAGCATCGGGCTTCAGCAGCCTTTTAAACCTCGACAGATACTAGCTGTCGGGCTTTAAAATCCAACACTTCTTCACTTGTTTCTTAGACAGACTTGCATGGCTTTAAAACTTAAACTTGAAACCTTGTTCCTTGAAGCATTAAACATACAGGAAAGTGCGTTTTGTTAAAGGATTAGCCAACACTATATAGACATATGTTCCTAACATTGATTCACATGTCCCTAACAATGAACAATGCTATCACATAGAACAGGAAAGTAAATCAGACATCGTCAACATTCCAAGGGTATGGCCCAGAAAAATACAGGAAATGTAAAATAGACTTTGCCATACTCGGGGAACGCGGCCCAAGCAAAGAGCAGAAAAATAAAAAGGAGTACATGAATGGGAACCCTAATACATGCTCTAGGGAAGAGGCTTAAAGAGAGGGAAAGAGAAGACCGCTCTGGAGGGACTAGGCCCCCCTAATCTACAGATCATTGCCTTTTGTGGGATTGCATCCTTTTGCTTACATCCTTGCCATTTTTGCTTGCGTCTAGGAAGTCACACTCTTGCTCCAAGTATCCTCGCTCCATGTGTGTACATGCAAAGACAAAATAAACAAGTTAGCAGACAAGTAAAGAAACAAACAAAGGAGATAAGGAGAGCATGCAAAGAACATACTACCAAAGAAAGCCAAATGGGGGCAAACAAAGCATGCTAATCATACGAAAGAGCAAACAAACATATTATCAAACAAAATGGGGTGTCCTAGGAGGACAAATGTAGATTTGGATCGAGTGTCCATAGCTCCATTGGATTGAAGTATGGATGACACACAGACTCACGCATGAACATATAGGTGAGCGTACAACATCGCACGAAGCGAAGAAAGGTGTAAAGCAAGCACACTAACACCATGAAGGTGTATCTCACAAGTGGTCACATCCAAACAAACCCTAGGAGGGACGGATGTAACCACCTAAGCACAAACCCACGAAAGGCACAAAGCACAGCAAAGCCTAGATCTAAAGAGGCTAACATGGAGATAAAGCATAGAAACAAGCAAGCAAACAACGACATGCATAAAGGAAATGATCCAAACCCTTTAATATAGGCCTAGGTGTACAGATGTAGGCCAAGACCATAGGATCTAGATCTACACCCCACCGGAAGGGCCAAAAAGCAAGAAAGAGAGATATCAAGGGACAAAAAGGGCTAAAGTAGCACATAGCATAGCAACCAACATAGATCTAAGCACACAAGCATGGCACAAAGCACATAGACACATAGATCTAAGCATATGAATATAGATCTAAGCACAAACATGGTAAAGAACACAATAGGCATGTAGATCTAAGCATAAACATGGCAAAGAACACATAGGCATGTGGATCTAAGCACAAACTTGAAAAGGAGCCTAAAAACATGTGGATCTAAGCACAAACATGAAAAGGAGACGTATCCTAGCCCAAGAAGACTTGGTCAACAACATCAAAGCAGTAAATCATGACAAAAAGCAGGTAGACATGTTAGGAAAGTTATAAAACATGCTAGGAAGCTAAAACATGCTAGGACAAGAAAATAAAGCATTTTATTAAGAAAGAGAAAGCTAGGAAGAGCAATAAAGAAAAAGGGGCGTGGATTGTAGCTAAAAAGTTACATCCACACCCCAAAACCTCAAATCCAAGGTAAGGAATCAAGGAAAGGAAGATTAGGTGCAAGAACACTACCTTGAAGATTGTAGAGAATAGGTGAGAATCTAAGTTGTTCAAAGGTGTTTTGATGTGTTTTATTTGCAAAATGAGCGGTCTAGGGGTATTTATGTTGAAAAAGTGACCCTTCAGCTGCTGGCGCACCTTGTAGGGTCGCTAGCTAGCTTGCTGACATCAGCAATTCTAGCCTTATCCCGATTTGAATTCAGACTCATATTTGAAGGCCTTCTCATACTCAAATTGAGCTTTTCTTGGTGTCCTTGGAAACCTCTGGATGTATAGTTTTCATAACACTAAAGAAATTGAAAATCCAACGGTCGGATCAAAAGTTATGGCCTCGGGAAGTGTGCTAATGCGCTTTTTAAGGTTTTCTAGATATCTTAACCGTTTTAACTCTCATTTCGACCCATGAATAGTCGTTGGAAAGGGAATTTGATAATATTTTCCATGGTGCTAGTCCCAACTTGTTCTGAGGTTGGATCGAATTAGGATTTCTGGTGCCCTTAAGAGTCAACCTCGGGTCAAACTTGGTGAAACTTAGTCAAAGTTAATGAAAATCACCAAGTAGCTTGGGTTTGATGTAGAAACATGAAAAATGTTGTTTTGGGAAGATTTTGACCCAAATTTTACTTTCGGTCAACCCTGGGTTGACCAGGGGCATTTTGGTCCATTTGGCCTAAAATGGCACTTCGGTTGCTCCAATGCCCGAACGGGTTGCTCCATGTCAATCTAGATGTTTCCGCGGCCCCATGGAGAACAGATAATATTTTTGGAATTTTTGAGGTTCGGCGTGTAAATTGAGGTCGGACAAAATATGATGTCTATAGGTATGGCAATGTCTGTTTTACATTTCCTGTACCTTGATAGCATTGTGCATGATGTATGTATGTATGTATGTATGTATATGCCTGCGTGTGTGTGGGTGATTGTTCACTTTGTATTATGGACTCTTGTGGTTACGCGAGTGACCCTCATTGATCAAGAGTGCTATGGACCTTGTAGTACGGGTATGCGCTCAAGGTGATTGTTGTAAATGCATATTCAAGCTATATTGTGCACGATCATTGTAGTGTGATTGTCTTGATCCATGTCACCTGAGTGACATTGGTTTCCCCGTGTATGCGACACGCATCAACATGCTTAATGCTTTAAAGGGCTTCAACTTGTCATAGTACGAGCATGTCGATACGCGCCGTATACACAGACGCGAAACCTTGCCGGTGCGTAGCGCACCAAACGGGAAACTTTGCCAAATTTTCACTGTGAAAATAAGGCTTCCCCATTGCCGTATTCTCATGGCGAAAGCTTGGTGAGAATAGTGTTTTGTGTGCTATGACGCACCTAAGGCGGCTAGATCTCCGCCATGAAAATAAGGCGAAATGCTGCTAGATTTTCACTATGGAAATTTGGCAACAATTCCAAACACACTTGGAAAGCATCAATCGATACAATACCCATTTTGAAACCAAACCTCAAAGCCCAATACGTTTAAAGCTCCAAAAGCTAATGCCAATAGCTCATTTTCAACTACCAATGTCCTTAAATTATGATTTTACCAAAACAAAAAATTTTCTACTAACAGGCATTGTGGGGTGCCTAACACCTTCCCTACATGTAATCAAACTTCCAAACTCAAGAATCAAGATTTTTTACCCATCCACGTTAAATTAGGAAAAATGACCTTTTTCTTAGCCTAGGATCAGTAATAAAATCAAATAGAGTCAAGTGACCAATCACACCTTAGAAAGAACTCAATGATTGGTGGCAACTTCACTTACCCTTGGTAATTTCCTTAAAATCAACTCAGATTCCAGTCACACACCCAAGGTATGACACACCTTTATACCATCATATAATTCTCATATCGAGATATTAAGAGGTGCGCGAGCGTCGTTGCAATGGGTGGTCGAGCAGCCACGAGGCGTCGACAGACTGGTAACTTCAATAGGGATACTTAGAGAGTTTAGCCTTTAGAGCTTTTGATAAAATCCTAATCTTTGGACATTGACTTTTAAAAACATTGAAATTGGCATTAGCCTCCGGGGCTTTCCTTTTTGAAAAATGCTTTTACTATATCCTAGTAAACTATTTTCAAAACTTAAAAATATTTTTCGAAAATGTTTTCAAATGGTTTTCCAAAAACCGGCTTTGAAGTATTTTTGTATGTGTGAAGCTGTCCTGCTTTCCTAAGCATGCTTTACAGCTTTCCTTCACATGTACGAACCTAAGGTAGTAAGATTTAATTTCTGCTACACCTTTATCTGTGCATATATTTGTTGTGCTTGGAAAGTCTTTCACCTTTCATTTCAAAATGCATGACATCACCCCTCATTTTGAGTCGAACCCAGGCTCAACGCTTTAAGGTTACCACCTGACGCGCAAACCGTAGATAGTTACTAGGCCTTGACTTGTAGGCACTTCTTGGTCCATGGGTAGAAAAAAGTAGCTTAAAAGGCCCCCTTTGATTCGCTCTATCCCACAACTTCTATGAAGGGAAGGATTAGATGATCGAGGTCCCTCCTAAGAATAAGACCAACTTACTAGTTAAGTCGTGTCTCATATAGTTGGCCTAGACTATGTTAAACCCATGATGACTAGGAAGAGCCAAATTCGAGTGAACATCCCAGCCTAAGGTAGGATATCCTTTATAGGATTGCTTTCAAAATGAGTCAAGGGGAAAGTGTCTAGCTTCCGTTTGCAAGTTTGCCCTTTTGCTTGTGTCAAAGAGTTGTGCTCTACTCCAGGTTCTACCCATTCTGTTTACACAGCATCTTTGATTAAACCCCTAGGGAAAAGCAACCTCGTTGCTTGCACATTAGATCATACTCAATCCCTAAGGGTTTCCAACCCTAATGGCTCCGTCATGTAAATGTGTACAGATAAAATTTGTAGCAAGTAGCCGGAACTCCGCACCAAAGAGGACATTGCCAAGAGTCCAAGATCTTCTCCGAGAAGGCAAGTTCATCTAGAATGAAGCCTCTTCATTGTAAATTTAAATTTCCTTGTGTTGTAAATGGCCCACTATTGGAGCCATTGTCTATAGCCCATGATCTGGGGGCATTGTAAAAAGTCAAACTTTGTAAAAGCATTATTTTTCCATGTAATCAAAAGAGAAAGGTCCATCCCACAATTTCAAGCATGATATGAAAGTTCCAATTACTTGCCAAGCTTGTGCCTTGATTCTGCATCACTATAGAAACGCGCCATGATAAATACTCGATCAAGGGTCTAAGCCAATATTTCTAAAATGATAGATGCATTTTAAATAAGCAAGAACCTAAACTAACTTCGTGTTCGTTTTGTGTTTCCACATTGTCAAATTTTCAAATGTACCCCATTGCTCTTCCATCCCATTCTTTTCCTTTCCAGGATCCTAAAGAGAAAAGATTGCTCAAAGGAAATGGTCCAAGTTACCATCACACCGTGAGCCTATCATCACTAGGTCTCGTGCTAGAGAGATGTCTACTAGTGGTCCTTCCCCCATCAAGGAAAACACTTATGAGATCACTCTCCTAAAAAAGTAGATGGCAAAAATTATGCACATGATGCAACAGCTAGTTGTAGGGGGGAACCAAGAATCATCTGGTCCCACTCTATAGGGCTCTGATAACCGACCACCGCTAGATCCAAATCAGGGCCATACCACACCACCATTCACCCCACAAGGGAATAATCAGGAAGTGGATCCTCTTAAGGATAAGACCTCGGAGTCTGGTTATGTTCAGGTCAAAAGTTAAATGGAGACCCTGACTAAGAAAATCCATATCATAGAGGGCTTTGGCACTCGAGGAAGTGTCGATCTAGATAGTTTAACCAATTTCCCTCGAGTCATTATGCCTCCCAAGTTCAAGGCACCAGAGTTTGTCAAGTCTGATAACACTGAAGATCTTTGCACCCATCTGCGCATGTTCTGTAGGAAGATGGCACCCTATGGAGACAATCATCCTTTGCACTGCCAGATTTTCCCTGATAGCTTGATTGGCCCTGCAGCCACCTGGTATATGAGATTGGAGAAGACCTTTAGTTGGAGAGAGATGGCCAATGCATTCTTGGAGTATTACAGGTTTAATATTGAGATAGCTTCTAACCGCACCGTTCTACAAAGGACAGAAAAGAAGAGTGGGGAATCTTTCCATGAGTATGCCCAAAGGTAGTGTGAGCTAGCCACCCAAGTTCTTCCTCCCATGATGGAAGATGAAATGATCAAGTGGTTCATCGATAACCTTAAGCCTCCTTACAATGAGAAGATGATCAGTGCCCAAGTCACTCACTTCACAAACTTGATTCCTATTGGGGAGTGCATTGATAAGGGTATTAGGAGCAAGAAAATATTCGATCCTGAAGCTCTAAATTCTATGATAGAACAATAGGTAAAAAAGGCAACCGGCCACAATGGGAAGGAAGCCAATGTCCATGTGATTGACAAAGTGCCTGAAAGGCCCTGGGGTATCACCTCTGCTTATACAGCTCTGACTGCTCGACCGTATCAACAACAGGTTCAACTAGCCCAGGCATTTCCTCGAGCATTTAACCAAAGGGGAAAGCCAGATCAACCTCACTATCCT